>CM041037.1:17860925-19078425 GCA_023078785.2 Hyles euphorbiae | reverse complement strand
CGTTCATTAGAAAAGTTAAATTACAGTGAGAGAAGGAAAAAGGGGTGGGGGTGAGGGGGGGGTGGGTGATAAAATTAAAATACACGTAAATTCTTATATCTTCGGCAGCTTTTAACCGATTTTAGTGATTTCTTTTTCATTGAAAAAAACTTATTGACAGGTTGATCCTAGGAATACAACATGAAGATCTGATGATTATGTTCGGACCTGGAGAATAGAACTCTTCAAAATGTAGTAGTATTCCAATGGTTCTTTTTGCATTAAGTTTATTATAAAAGTTAAGCTACAGTGAGGGAGGGAAAAAGAGATAGGCGCGAAGGGTTGGGGGGGGGGGGAGAAAAATAATAAACGTGAATATTCCAATATCTTTGGCAGCTTTTAGCCGATTTTAGCGATTTCATTGTCATCGAAAAGAACATATTCCTTGTGGGGACCAAATCTTCATCATTTTAATGCCTATCAACACTAAAAACATAAAAATAACTAAAATTCATTATAAAAAAAAATAAAAACCGACTTCAAAACAAAAATCCACTAAAAACCAAAAAATAATAAAATAATAAATACCACTCCAAAGCAAAAAAAATAATATTTATTTCATGGAACTCCTGCATGTTGATTAATTTGCTTAATGACTTGACTAGCCAACAAATCAAAATATATGCGTTACATATTGAAGGCGGGCCGCCAAGTACCAAACATGAAGGACGTATGCCTTATATTAATTTAAATATCTATATGTTTGGTACTGGATGACCCGCCTTCAATATGTTACGCATATATTTTGATTTGTTGGCTAGTCAAGTCATTAAGCAAATTAATCAACATGCAGGAGTTCCATGAAATAAATATAATTTTTTTTGCTTTGGAGTAGTATTTATTATTTTATTATTTTTTGGTTTTTAGTGGATTTTTTTGTAAGAAATTACATTACATTATTAATGTCCGCAGTATCAAATAACTATAATTATCTACCACTGTTCGAATTAATGATAAAGACTTGGGTGCTGTTGCGTGTACCCCTAAGAACTTTTCATTATACTATGAAAATCGCTGAAATAGACCATTGTTGCCTCATTCGTTTGAACCTAATGTTTTTAACTGTATACGCCGCTGATCTTAATCCACCAGATAGTTTATTGACGTGCGGCTTACTAGAGTTTAACGTCGACTGTAATGCCCAGAAACGTAGTAGACGCAACAGGACCCATGTCTTTATTTTGTCTTTATTATTAATTTGAACAGTGGTAGATAATTATAGGTATTTCGGACATGATAAAATAAGTTATTTATGTAGACTAGGAATAGAAAATGTCCCAGAATCAAACCCTGTGGTACTCCTTTCATCATCATCATCATCATCAGCCCGTTGCAGTCCACTGCTGGACATAGGCCTCTCCCAAGGTACACCACAGAGCCCGGTCTGTAGCTTTACGCATCCATTACGTGGACACTGACTGTGGGGCTAATCCACAAGTTAAAGGTCGCTCAACGTGCGATGGAAAGAGCTATGCTCGGAGTCTCTCTAAAGGACAAAATTCGAAACGAAGTGATCCGTCAGAGAACCAAGGTAACCGACATAGCTCTGAAAGTTAGTAGGTACTCCTTTAGCTACCGCAAATTCACGAGAAAGTTTTCGATTAATGTCAAACCTCTGTACTCTATTATTCAAATAGGAGTACAAAAGATCGAGAGCTTGGTTCCTGTTACAATTTTGGTGTAATTTCCTGACCAGAATGTCGTGCTCTACGAAATCAAAGGCTTTAGATAAGTCATAAAATACACCAAGTGTATCGATTTGTTTTAGGAGGGCAGTAAAAATATTATCAATACATGTAGCAGTTATTCTAGATGGTTCAAAAAATAAATGCTGTAGGTATGATTACAAAAGATTAATGAAACTCCAAACTATAGGAGATTCTCTATTATGCAACAATACCTTGTGAAATGATATTTTAAATTGATAAGGAGAATGGCGATCCGCACTATGCAGTTATTATTTCAATAGATCAGTTATGATTGGGATCAAAAATAGGCCGTATTTGGCTGAAATGGAGTCAGGAAATAGAAATAAAAAAGCGTACGTATATAAACGATCATTTTATTTCGTCTCTATCAAAAGAAATTCGACTTAGAATCGATCGCGATGTTTCCTTGTATAAACTATAATAATTATGTATATTATGTACAATTTCGCAAATTTGAATTTGCATGTGTTGAAAAAATTCTTGGATTGGCTCGCTAGAGCGCGGAGTGGGGGCGGCAACGGGCCGGGACGTTCAACGAGGCGGCGGCGGGCGCGGCTTGGCGGCCGTGTACGCAATCTCGGACAGGCGCACGTCGATGGGCGCGCGCTCGTCGTACAGCGTGGGCGCCTGCAGTATGATGCCCGCCGAGCCCACCACCACCGCCAACGTGAAGATCCACAGGAACAGTCGGTCTAGGACCATCGCCACATACTTCCAGTCCTCCTTCACCTGTCACACACCAAACGCCGTTCAATGAATTGCCACGAAAAGCACAAAAGTCACTGCGGACGCCACATGCCCCTTCACCCACCCTGGTAGATTCCTCTTCTTTCCGAGTTTGGTCTGCGATATAGTTGATGCCGTCGATGGCTTTGTGCAGCTCGGGACAGCGGTGCCACCGGCGCAGCGCGTCGCACAGCGCGGGCGCCTCGGCGGGCGCGCAGGCGGCGCACGTGGCGAGCGGAGGCGCGCACGGCGGGGGCCGCGGCGGCGCCGGCACGCCCGGCGACCCGTCGTCCCACAGCGCCGCCTCTCCGCCGCCGGTCACCAGTCCTGCGCTGCGGACAACATACTCAATATGTCTCACCTACATATATTAGCAACTGTGTTCCGCATTCATAATCTTGTTTTATTTTTTTTATCCATGTACGTATTAAATTTATCGGATTGCACCACATTTTGAAAGCTAAAAAGTGGACACCAATTTATCATCAACTACAGGCGAGGACGAGGCGGGTGAGCGAAGGCGGTTGCCTTTTATTTTTTCAATACATTCGTAGATAAACTCACACCTTATTCCCAGGAGGGGTTGGCAGAGGTATCTTAACACCCACCTTTCGCCTTGTACGTTCCGTCTCATGGTGTAATAGGGGCGAGCCTATCGTTATATCGGGCACAAATTCCTTACTCCATGCTAATTATAATGAATAGAAAACTCCAATATCAGAGGTAGTCATTTCACGAGGCATTTATATATTTTTTGAATACATTTTCTTGTAATAAAACATATTTCTATTCATATGTATGCTGATAATACGATACAGACACTGACGAGGCAAAAGACCAGACTCGTACTCACAAGCGACTGCGGTGAGGGTCGAGGCGGTAGTGCGGCCGGCGCATGACCAGCAGCCGCGGCAACACGTGGATGAACACGCGCCGCACCCACGGAGACATGGTGTGCGTCTGTGGCGAGCGGAAGTGCACGTTCAACACCACCACTGTCACGCATATGCTGCAACACAACAAGCACAATACAGCTCAGCCACTGTGCCAGCACTCTGGAACGACCACAACAATATATCGCCAAATCAGCACTAACCTGAACGTGTCAAGGATCATAGTGAAGAGCACGAACTTGCCGAGCAGCGGCACCACCAGCGACGTGGGCGGAATGATCTCGGCCAGCAGCAAAAAGAACACGGTGAGGGACAGCAGGATCGATATAGAGAGAGACACCTTCTCGCCACTGTCCGACGGCAGATAAAACACCAATACAGTGAGAAACGATATTCCCATACATGGGATGATAAGGTTTACCGTGTAGAATAGTGTTTTCCGTCGCATGGTGATGTTAAACGTAATATCTAAGTAGGGCTCGTCGCAACACGTGTAGAACTTCTCGTTCCTGCGGACACAATACATGCACCGACCATTACAACCCACACAATTTACGAGCTTTATGTTTGCCGCGTGTAGCTCGTGATCACTCACCGCACGGCGGGCACTTCGAGGATGTCCCACTCGACGGACGTGTAGAACTCGGAGAGGTCGACTCCTAGCTCCACGACGTTGGTTCCGCGCGCCTCGTCGATATGTCTCAAGTCCACCTGTTGACACACCGCAAACCGTGCTATCATATAACGTAAAAAGCAACACGAGAGTCGCGAGACGTGCTTCCCACCTGAAATCCGTCGTACGTCCACGAGCCGAACTTCATGACGCACGTTTGCTGGTCGAAGGGGAAGTACTCAACGTCGATCTCGCACGAGGACTTGTAGATGGCAGGCGGTCGCCACTCCACGCGGCCCGTGTAGTTGAGCGTCGCCTTCGTTGCCAATGTCACCTCGAAATTACCGTCGGCGCTGTTCTCACAAAAAAGCAAACATCGTCAGGTGTCTGCGGGGGCGCCACGATACATCACAATATTGCAGTAATAGCTGCCAGCCTCACTTGTTGTAGAGAACGATGTCCGGCCGCCAGATGTGGTCCGAGGGCACGTGCAGCATCTCCACGCCGCCATACTCGCGCGGCTCCCACGATAGCTTATAGTCGTACCAGCTCTGTGAATATGTACATACATCCTGTACCGCCGCACATACAAATCGACATATAAACGTTCATTAGCATAACTCCACCGAAGTGACGAGACTCACCTGTTCCACCCACAAGTTGGTTGTCATAATTTGATTTTTGAGATTCTGTAACAAGTATTGATGAACGCATTAGAAATAGCTGTTATAGCTTTGCGTATGAGGGAGAAGCGGCGGAGAGGGCGGACAGAATGGGAGGACACTGACCACGTCGATGAGTTGGCTGAGTTTCAGCTTGATGCGCACGGTGAGCGCGTCGCTGACGTTGAGCACGGGCCGCACCAGCTTGTTGTAGTTGCTGAGCAGGTCGTCGTAGAGCCGCTTCGCGTCGGGGTTGCCGGCGCACCCTGCGACCACACAAGCGGCTGCTCACCGAGGGTATGTCAACGAGTGCCGAGTGGCGAGCGAGTGCGAGGGTTACCGGCGAGCGCGAGGAGCAGCAGCAGCGGGGCCGCGTGGTGCGGAGCGCGACGCGGCATGTCGGCCGCCGCATGGCGTCAGCGCATGGCGCCGCCCCCGCGCGCGCCTCCGCCGCCGCCGCACCACCACCTCCCGCACCTCCCGCGCACCTCCCACGCGCCTGCCGCCCTGCACACACGCAGTCTCGCTTACTCCACACCATACATCAATTAAGCATGGCAACACAGCATGACGACTAGCCGACACTCGTGGATTTCCCTTACAACTATTTCAAAAAGGAAATTATTCGATTTTCTGACTGGGTGTGAAATGGCCTATCAAATAAGAGCCCGGAAGTTCAATCCCAAAGCATACCACCTCGGACTTTTCGAAGTTGCGTATGGTAAATATCTTATTATTGCTCCCTTTGACTTTTGGAAAGTTTCTTACAAGGAATTAAAGGTATCTGAAGTTTAACAACCGTGCGAGGTCAACGTGGTGGATCGAAACTTGTTCCGTTACTGAATATTACTTGTACACACTATACACTAAGTAATGATAATTACGAGCTTCCTACAACTTCCTGCACACCTGTGTTGCACACTATATAAGTTTATGGTGCTATTCTCGTTTAGTGTACAAGTGTTCCTAGGGTGTCTGAGTTTATTTTGGTTTGAATTTAGATGGCAAAATTAAGCGATATTGTTATAGTAGATAGTGTGCACTATAGCGCGTGCGCGGCGCCAACGACTCTTGTACAAATAGAACCGACCCGCAACGTCGCACACGGGGTCAATAAAAACAATCTGATGAACACAAGAAAAAACTGTATCTCTAAGACTTTAAGTTACATTAAATATTTATAAATAGAGTGTCAGAAAGTACCTGTCTTATTTGTTGAGTTTTTGCGTTCTGTTTTGATATTAATATCTATATACTTATATAATAAAGCTGAAGGGTTTGTTTGTTTGAACGCGCTAATCTCAGGAACCGCTGCTCTGATTTGAAACAATATTTCAGTGTTGTATAGTACATTTATCGAGGAATGCTATATGCTATATATCATCACGCTATGGCCTATAGGAGGGAAGCAGTTGTGACATTTCTCGCAAATACGAGGAAATTTATTCGTATTTTGTGGTCCGATTGGTCGATATTCTAAATTGATAGTCGGTATTGAACATTTTGAGATCCTTTTTGAAACTTGTACCTGCACCCGGGCGGAGCCGGGTCCAACCGCTAGTACATATATAATAACAATATAACCTCAACAAGGATCAGGTTAAAAGTACCCTGAACCGACGAGAATGCATGTAGACCTTGATGAAAGTGGATGAAGCGAAAGTAGTATGTCAGGATCGAGCAAAGTGGCGGTCTATAGTCTCTGCCTAACCCTATGGGATACAGGCGTGACGATTATGTATGTATGTGTGTATAATAACACAACATGTAAATGTGATTGAATGTGGGTGGTATAGTGCGGTATGTTTGTTTAAAATATTAGTTGACTGCCGCCATTACTAAATAGAATCTATTGCAGTACAATTTTGATGTAACGCATCCAAAGGTAAACACGTTCAATTTTTTCTGACTTTAATGGAATAGATAGCAGTACAATAACAAAAAGTCATGAAAATGAATGTGATATTATGATTCGAAGCAGATGATACGATAGCACGTTGAGTTTGTATGTTTGTGAGAAGGTGTAAGGTAGAAGGTGAGCACGAGTCATTTTGACAGGTGGCTCGCTGCCACGGCTCGCTACGGTGTCATCCCTCCTGCATGGCATACACATACCAGATTCAATGGATTGTGACAAAACTCTTCAAGGCGCTCTCTCCAATGTGTATACGGTCAGTAAAGCAATTTAATGCAAGCCAACAAAATGCTCAGCAAGGCCCTGGTCCTAATCTGTACTGTAAAGTATACACGCACCGCATGCTGCACCACGGGGTTACATCAATACTACATACTATGTATATGTTTATTAACATGTACTCGTAAGAGAGGAACCTGGCTGACAGACATATTACCCACGTCCGAAACTACGTAGACGTACGTACCGTAGGGAAGGAATCGGAATGGAATTTTGGAAATTCGAACCACTAAGAGGGGGACAATGGTGAAATTCAGTTGTATGGAAAATCTAACCCGTTGGTAGAAGATTTCAAACTTGGCGCTTTAGTTAAACATCTGAATAAAAATTGCTTATTTGTAAAACTATGAATAATAGCCCTAGGAGGGGTAAAAAATAAGAGTTGTATTAAAAAAGCGATAAAATTATTCGTATGATTTTTTTGCTGCTTGTCACAAATCAAAATTATTGGCTCGCATTTATTTTGGAAAAATATTGGATATCATGAACGCTTTTTTTCTTTCGATATCAGAAATCGATGGTAAGAATTGAACATTTTACCCTTAATTATGAATGAAAATCTATATCTCTTATGGCCGATGCCAATAATCAACCGAAAAAAATAGTTTGACTTTAATCTGGATTATTTTCTACTTTTTGATTTGTCATTTACCATGTTGTCATAGTTTTTTCACTACTGAGATTGATTATTGGCAATATAGTATCAGAAAAAAGATTGTGCCGTCAATCTAAAACGCTAAATTTTGGATTGGGATTGTTTATTGGCAGCGGCTGTTAGTGACAAGAATTATCGAAATTAAATATTATGACGCTTATCTTGTACTAATCCAATTGTTCTTGAAATCTAACAAATTTATCAATATGCTTTAGTTTTGAATAAGGGCTTTAAACATAGGAGGATAAACCATGTTATAGATAAATTGAAGAGGAGTTGAAGAGGAATGTTGCAATTTATTTAAAAATAGTTTATGGTTCGGAAATGCTATAATTTAATAATAATTGTTGTGTCAATATAATGTCATTTAATTTGCCTCCACATCATCGTATACCCGCAGACGAAGTCGCGGAAAAATGTTAGTATACAGTATATAGTACTCAAAGTTTTGTCTCTCTGGGCATCCAAAGACGGAAGTGTAATGTGTTGGAATGATGGGTCTAGTGCCGTGCTATGCGTCGGTTAGTAAGTGTAAGCTATGAGTGAGCGTGTGAAGCAGGCTGAACGAGCAGCATCTGCACCCTGCATCAGCACGTCGCTTGTAATCGGTGGGTTGTCGGGTCAGTAGCGCAGTGAGCTCGACTGAGCTTTTATCGCTCGCCCTCATCGCTTGTCAGACATAAAGCGAGCGGCCCCGAGAGATTCTACTCAGTTAAAATTTTTAACCGACTTCAAAAAAATGAGGAGGTTCTCAATTCGACTGTATGTTGCTTTTTTATGTGTACTATTATTATACCGACGCAACGTCTCTCTATGCCGCGAAACTGGAGCTTAAGGCATTTTCTTTTCAATACAATAGATGTGACTCCTACCATTAGGCCGTTAGTTCCGATTATATGCAGGTAGTATTGTAACTAGTAGAAACATAAAGAATAATATTGTACAAACATAACATACATAAATCACGCCACTTTCCTAGAAGGGATAGACACTTGTGCAAGGACACCCACATTTCACATTGTATGTTCCGTTACATCGAGCACAAATTTCTGACTCCGGGCTGATAATGAATGCAAAAACCTAACTTTATAGGACCCTGATATCAAATCCGAGACTTCAGCTTTTTAAATGTATCGTAGTACAACTACACCACCAAGGCCATGTGATAATTTTATGTTACCTCTACATATAATTTTGTAACGACTGGATTTGGTTTACATGAAAGGTATATGGGACATTTTTTTGGTGTAAAAACATAATATTAGTAATGATAATTCGATTCTTTTTGTGTCTATGTGTGTGCTAATTTCAGAAATGACTGAACTAATTTTGTTTATATTTAATACTAACGGCAAGTCCCAACTTCGCCTGGGTGCGGATTTGGTTTATTCTATCGAACACTAAGTATGTATGAACATGTTATTTACACCGTATTCATTTCTTCCCACCTTAACCTGTCCTGCTCGTTCCCGTCACGTTCTGTCCGTCCCGTTACTTCCCGTCTAGTTCGTCCTGGCATTTTGTTACACTTCAGTAAAACAATATCGCAATATAAACAAAAGCGGTTTTATTTTTTAGTTTTATTTTATTTGTTTTTTTTTGTTGTGTGTCTGCGTCCCGAATACGAGAATAACATTTAAAGAAACTTCTGGAAAATGAAAAAAAAAAATATAAAAGAAAGAAATAAAAAAAATCTTTTGTATTTGTACCAACAATTAACTTTTCTTTCTTTCTTTCAAATATTTTCCCCATACAAAATGGTCAAAGGTTGTTTCACTCAGAAACATTAAATATCTATCCTGCCAATAAGAGATACTGTTAAATTAATTAAAGAAAAAGAAATCGTTGGTATGTTTACGTTTACAATAGTTTTATTTATCTGTTTTCATTACAATTTTGAAGTCGGTTTAACATCTTCAAATCAATTATTATGAAGACCGAACGGAACTTTTATCTTGAATTTTATTTTGTTACCCGGCTTCAAAATATTGCTTTTTTAAGATTTGTAGGCTAGTCAAGTCGATAAGAATAAATGTTATTTTTTACTTTGTAGTGACACTATGAAGTCAGTTTTGATGGAGACTGTAATAATCAAAAAACTGATCATAAATTATGAAAGTTATATGTCGAAAATGAATGCCTTGAAACCAAATATGACATGATTTCTGTGAAATTATAGACACAGACCGAGTTTCCCTTAGCCTGCGTCGGTAATGTGCGTATGTATCCATTTCTCTCACCCTCCCCCTTCTTAACCTACATTTTTAGTGAAACTATTATGTTGAAATCTGAATTTTACGATACGAAAATTAATCATTGCGATTCTTTATAAATTCGGAATCGAGATTTTATAGTAGGTATTCGGGTAAACAGATAATGATTCGCAGAGAAGGCCTCGTTGTGCAATCCAATGTCATTACCTGCCCGCCTGTGGAACGGGATGCCGCGGGTTGGATCCCCGCACCGAGAGAAATGTTTGCGCAAACCATAAATATTTCTTTCGGGTCTCGGTGTTTGTAAGACCCGGTCTCTCGTAGTTCCCGATATCCACGACACAAGACTCGATCAATGTGTGGGGTCAGGGCTATGTGTGTGACTGTTGGGTGTTATTTATTTATTTACTTAATTCTAACATTTTATATGTCCTGATGAACAAGTCTCTTTTTTCAATCGATTAAGTAGTGTCTAAGTAATTGAGTACTTGTATTTGTGTTTATTTTCCCTCCCCCCATACCCAATTTTCATCCCTCATCTGAAGTAAAACACTCATATTAAACCCAATGCAAAATATTGTACTGTTCAATTTTGAGGAGTACTGCTTCGCAGATCCAAAAATATTCATCAGGTCAATCACATTACGGTGTTTTTCGTTTGTAATAAAGAGGAATATAAGATTTCATAGAAATAACTCCAATAGTTCGATTTTCGGTGAATCATTTTTCGAATTGTATAAATTACTCATTAAGTTAAATTTGTAAATTCTTTTGAGAAATAAAATTGTTTAAGCTGAACCCTTATGTAATGTAGATAGATGTAGCTGACTAATGCAGGATGGATTAACAAGTACATCACGAAAAAACGTTATGCTCCCATAGCCAGGAAAACAGATTTGTTACTCTTTCAAATCAAAAGGAATGTAATGCGACAGGATAAGGTAGAATTACATGCCGTGAGTCTTCGGACAGAATGAGACGGGATGGGATAATTTATTATATATGTGACATATCTGCCATATATTGTATTATACAAGTATGAATTAATGTAGCTTGTGATAGTACGCTACAGGCGCAGCAGGCAGCATTCTCGTATGGAACGTCGTCGGTTATTTTTTTTTTTTTTTTTTATTGCAGTGAATGGCGAGACGAGCATGCCGTTCGCCTGATGGTAAGCGTTGCGACCGCTCATGAACAGAAGCAAAACCAAACAACACCTTGATTTACAAAGCAATGCTTGGCATTCCACTGCGCTCGCCATCCTGAGACATAAGATGTTAAGTCTCAATATGTCCAGTAGTTACTCTGGCTACAATGCCCTTCAATCCGAAACACAACAGTGCATTTAAACTACTGTTTGACGGGAGAAATAGACATTGCGGTGGTACCCACCCAGGCAGCCTCTCACATATGAGAAACCTACCACCAGTAATGTTATGGAGTTATGGAGTGAGGGTGCGGCTGCTCGCTGCACCGAGCGCTGAGTACTGAGTAGTGACCTGCTCGTGGCTCGCGTATTGTCATATCGTGTATTGTACTCGATGCCGGCTGACGGAACCCATTGTTTCGATGCTAACCAGACCTATGGATATGAATACGAAAAGCGCAATATTTTTTTTTTTTTTTTTTTTTATTGCAATGAATGACGAGACGAGCAAGCCGTTCGCCTGATGGTAAGCGATACGACCGCTCATAAACAGTAGCAACATTCCACTGCGCTCGTCATCCTGAGACATAAGATGTTAAGTCTCAATATGTCCAGTAGTTACTCTGGCTACAATGTCCTTCAATCCGAAACACAACAGTGCATTTACGCAGTGTTGTTTCACGGGAGAAATAGACATTGCGGTGGTACCCACCCAGATGGCCTCTCACATATGAGAGACCTACCACCAGTAAATAAAGTAATAAAGTATAAGTAAATATTTAAACATTTAGAAATATACAGAGTGTATATTTTTACATATACGAGTAAGTGTAGCCTTCACTTCTCAGGTATCGACATACACTCGCACATAAACAAAGTAAATGTTGTAATATCATTCACTGGCTTTATTCGACACAGTTTCAGTGGAAAATCAAAGCGAGTCTACGGCGCGCGCGCCTTCAGCTTCACGCACACATACTCTTACATTAAAGGCCACGTAATTGTTATAAAATATTATCAAAGTGTTAACCACATTTTTAGATTTGGGAGTGGATTAAAAAGAGTGCCTGTCGCGAGTCACGACGTCCATGTAGCCGATTGTGTTAGTGATGAAGGTGCAGTGTGCATCTAGTTGCAATGCGAGGCTCTCGTGCCTGTGTGTTTCGGGCCGCAGGTCGCAGGTCGCAGGTCACGTGGCGCTATATATAGCGCGGAGTCGCTGACCGCCGACCCGCCCGCGGCGCTCGCCTCTTACCTTGCACCATAATGCAAAGGAGATCGCAACTTACGCGTTACTGTGTGCGCGCTACGCCGGCACAGCGCCTCGCGCCGCGGCCGCCGATTATCCCGCGAACGTGTGCGGCCCGTTTGTATGACACTATTGAGTAACAGTATCAAACTATAAGCGACGGCTCGTCCTAGTTGCAAGCAGTGCGCGCGACGCACTCGGTTACGCGGACGGCGCGGACACACGCTCGCCGCGCGCCACCTCCGCCAGTGCTGCCTCTGCCGCGGCCGACCAAAACATGCGTCCCACTACACACTGATAACATGCGGACACTTGGACACTCGGGGAGCGCGTGCACCTACACTGACCGACTCTCGCCGCGGATGCACTCGGGTGCAGCGGCGCCGGTGCGGCTGGCGAGCGCTGAGTGCGAGTCGAGGGAGCGAAATGTCCACCGGCACTAGCACATTTACCGGATGGAAACTCAGCGAAGTCCTGTGTGGCGTCGAGCGGGACTAGTTCATGATATCGGGTCGCGAGCACACACACAGCGGCGCAGCGGCGGCGAGCGCGTCCGTCAGGCGGCGCGGGGAGTGCTCATCGCGGACGGCGGCGCGGTTCACTTCACTACACACGCGCTGCTCGAGCGGGGGCGCGCCGGAGACTGCCGCCCGCCTGCGGCCCGCCTGCTGCCGCGTGCCGCGCCCGCCGCACCCGCCGTGCTCGCCGCACCCACCGCACTCGCCGTACCTGCCGCACCCGCCGCGCCGACACACACTGCCACCGCCGACCGCCACGCGCCGCAACACACGAACGCCTGCACTTCTGCATCATCTCAACTATCCTTATACAATACATGACTGCCTCTTGCCTGTAGATGTGTCAAATTGTAATGAAACTGGAATGATTTATGGTACTGGCGTGCTGATCGTAATGTTCACTGGACACGGCTCGAGGGTGGCGTGCGAGTCCGGTATGTGAATGCCGAGCGACAGGTGTAAGTGGGTGCCGGGCGGGTGTGACACGAGGTCCCGGCACGGGCGGGCCGTGTGCGCCGCCAGTATTGGCAACATTATTATCAGCTTGTGATTGTATGTAGAGCGGGTATAATAGCGCAATACTCTCTGGGGCGGGTTCCCAATCTGGCTCAGTGAAATTGAATGAAATCCAAATAACACGCGCATGTTTGCGTGTTCTATGTAACCGTTCTGTAACGTAATTATTAAACCTTGTTTTTTTTCTTTATTTTTAATGGGAGTTTGGTCAAACAAGACCATGTCACTCCCGTAATTATTAAACCTAATAGAATATAATATAAAAACTTTATTGATTGCCTTGGTGCGGCAATTGTACTACGGTAGGATTATAACGCTGAGGTGTCAAGTTTGAATCGCGTGTCGGGCACAATGATGTTAGATTGTCGATTCATTATCAGTCCAGAATCAAAATTTGTGCCCGATGTTATGTAGCAAGCCTATCGCCATATCTGTAAAGTGTCCACTAGAGATGGAATACTCACTGTACTCCATCTCTAGTACACACACGGGTGAAACGTGTGTGTCCTGGTAGAATTTCTGCCTACCTCTACAAAAATGCCGTAAGTTTGTGTATATTAATTGTATGTAAAAACTTTATTTATTTATTAAAGTTTATAAAATTATGACTTACTAGCGGCCCGGCCCCGGCTTGGTGCAGGCACTTTTTGAATCCAGTCAATATCAGACATGACATGAATTCATACGGTTTCATATTGACACTCAACGCTACTGCCTTCTCTTATAGTAACCCTTATAGTAATCCCTTCCTGTCCCATATCAATCTGATCCCTGGCTCATGTTTGATAGAGTAGAAAATATACATATTTGAGTACCTACTACCTTTCTCGTCCCACGATTCTTTTTTTTTTTTTCATTGCAATGCATGGCGAGACGAGCAAGCCGAGATGTTAAGTCTCAATATGTCCAGTAGTTGCTCTGGCTATTATGTCCTTCAATCCGAAACACAACAGTGCATTTAAGCAGTGTTGTTTCACGGGAGAAATAGACATTGCGGTGGTACCTACCCAGATGGCCTCGCACATATGAGAGACCTACCACCAGTAAGAGACCTACCACCAGCTTACACTACATTTTCGGGATAAAAAGTAAACTATAATAAATAAATAATAATAAATAATAAACTTTTATTTCAAAAGAAAGACATACAAAACACTAAAACTATGCTTTCAAGTACACTATCCAGGGTATAAGCTACCGCAATACTAAACATTAACATTTATCCAGCCACATATTTTGACTATTAGGTATAAAGTTTGTGACGTTCGTTCTTATAGAGGGCTTAAAGGGAAGATACTTGGCCTTGCATGTTTGTATGTTTGTCTACGAATATTTAAAAATGTACAAGTTGAATATAATTATTTTATTGTGTTAGATTAGATGTAGTGCCATTCTTAGGAGCTGTATACTGTACTGCTGTATGTGTGACGACTCTTTTCAGTCTGCGGAGCGCATTCGTGTTGACAATTTTTTTTCCGGTATCCTAACCTACCTAGTTAGTTGAAATAGAGAAGTGTTATGGTACTAGTTCGGTAGATAGGTACAAAAGTTAAAATTAAGTGAGAGTGAATGACTTCACAGCGCTCCCCTACACTTTCTACACCACATCAGGGTGCCGTAGCGCATACTCTAAGCACCCTCCACCCCAGGAGGCTGGGCTGTTTCAGGTGTGTAACATTCACAAGGAAAAAGCTTACCCAGTTGGCTTAAAGAAAATCACCGAACATTCGTACTCAGATTTTCAAACAAAGACATTTGCTTACAAGTTTACAATCTTTCTGCACGAAGCTTTCACGCATATATTATATAGCTGTGGATCCTCTTATTCTAAAATAAATTAAATTAATCAACACATTAAGACATTAGGCAATTTAACATGCATACAACTCGTTTTAAATACAGAGGAAATCGTCGTGGTGGACGTGATATCTCGAAGGAACGTACGCCGTAGGTCTACTCATGACTTCTTCCTCAGATAATAGATAGTGTGATGCGGCCCTCAGAGACGGGCTGTCACTGAAGTCTACTACTTTTAAGGTTGAGGTGTGGCGAGCAGCAGAGCGCACGCGTCGCTGACTCATCATGCTCGCTATCTGTCGCGCGTCCAACGTCGTCCTGTAATAATTTCCCAGCGGAGCGAGTCGTGACTCGACTCTGAGACCCTCCGCCTCGCTCTGCCGTTCCCCCTCCAGACCGGCGTCATTCACCACTGTCGAGAGTAATTTCAATAATGGAGCCGTTGTATTACCGCTCGTTGAGCATTCAAGATTTGAGTGCGATTCGCCGCCATCGCCATCGATAAATAAACAGACAACAACGCGCAACACTCGCGGGCTGTGTGCCTGAATTGCAACTACTGTTAAACTAAATTAGCAAAGCTTTTTTCAGCTGAGCGAAGCGAATGTACGACAACATTAATCTAGCGTGGAGTGGAATCAAAAATATATGCATCCAGGCGAATCTGGGACGGCCCGCCAGTATGTAATAAAATAATACTGCTATACAAGTTATCTTAAAATGTTTTTCCTAGTAGGGAGATGCTTAAACAGTAATTATATCTCAGTGAGAGCGAGAAGTGTTAATGTTATGTCGGGTACATGAGAGGTACCAGAGAGCTGAGCGGTGGAAGCGGCGCCACGGTGGACATGCTCTGCGTACACTTCGTTTGTGGTGTTTTATCCTGGCTGAGTTCATGGGCTCAAAGCGAATATTTCATGAATGGCTAATGCTATAAGCGCGGCAGCGCGGCACTGCTTCTCTCGTGCCGTCTAACGACATAATTACAGGCGGCGCGCTTCGCCGTTTAGGTGTGCTCTCTATTACCCGAATTCACTGGAGTGTTTAATTAATGTATAAACGGGTGGGGGTCGGCGGTATGACGTGCTACACGTGTCTTCCCGCCGCTCCGTCCTGGGCCGTCACACCGAGATTCAGTCGCGCGATCCTATTTTACAATCGTTTCTGTAGCAAGGGTCGTCCACTACGAGTGTGACGACCTGAGTAAAGTCCGCGTGTGCATGTACGTGTGTGCCGCGCGAAGCTTTGTCGTCGCATCGTGACGACGAGCGATGTATCGTTAAATATGCAACGACGTTTGCATCTCAAACGGAGCACCAACGGCACTCGCTATCCATGTACTACAATATGTACCTGATGAATAAATAAACTAGACTAAAGTAGATAATGTAGCGTCGTGCGAGACTACAAGCGCGGCCTCCGCGGCCGTGCCGAGTCGCGAGCGCAACACAAGCGCCGCGCGGCGCGCCGGCCCGCAACACATTATTACCACACAACATATCACACTATCGGATATTATGAATTTAAAATATTATACAACGTTGATGCGACCGATGGGTATTTCTTTAAACTGCATATACCAGGTACCATTTTGAAGCTCTGTACTAAAAATCAATTAAATAGGAGCAGTAGTTTAGTAATAAATGTTTTTTTAAGTTTTTGCCCCATTTGAACACGATGTAGCTTTTCTAACAGCTGATTACGCCTAACGCATGGTCATTCACCTTAAAACGATAGATCGTACTAAAATCTGCGCGTTTTTGCCGCTCTTACACAAGTCACACAATAATAAGTACACACTACACGACAATAACACGCGCCGCGCGCGACGTTGCCAATTTGTTATCTATTCGTATCTACAGGTCAATGAAATTAATTTACACTGGATGGTTGCGTTTTACTCTTATTTGGAAGCTATTTAGTTTGTTTGAAACAAACAAAATCTCATTTTTGGTATTATTAATTTTTGTCCCCTGCCGAATTAATACCAAGGACGTATAGCATACATAGTGTAATTTAATGCCCATCGGTGGCATCAAAGTTGTATACTGCAATACTATAGATACAGCTACATAAAGTGGTTTAAGTCTTAGAATAGATCTATGGCGGAAAGTAAAAGTGGAAATGCCACCTAGGGTGATATGTTTGCGAAACGACTACGGATTCACCTAAACTGAACTTATATTATAGGACACACTAAACGTGGTTGTCAAATTAAATATAACAGAATTTACAATTGTGCAATTTGTAAGCATAACCTTCATAACACTCAGCAATGAAGATCTAACTTCTGTTCTAAGTTGCCGCACTGGGTCCGTCAAATATGACTCTAGCTCGCATATATTTAAAAGGAGTCCCCAGGAGTCAACCATTTCTAAGTGGTCTATGTACGTCGTGAGCTAACGTTTCGTGAAGCTATTAGCCGGTGCTACATATTTTTTCGTTTTATGTGGTTAGTAATATGTGGTTTTAACCTGTCTGAACGGGTTGTTCTTATAAGAAGTGCAAGAGGAGTGCGATACATACAGATACAGATTCAAATACTTCGCCCACGTGCTTTTATTAATGAGGAGTAGTCGCCACCGCCAGCCGACAAATCCAACTAACAGTTCTAAGTCGTTTCGTTTGTTGTCGTGGTTATTGGGTTCCTTTAAGTAGTAATATCATTAGGTGCGGTCCCTACAAACAATATGTTGCTTAATATTTGTACGCCCCACTGAAAAGGTCACTAACAAATTGTTAAATTTGAGTTTTAATGTCGACTTTAGTCCTGATAATAATGTAAATATTTACAAAGAGTAGAGTAAAGGCTCCAAGTGAACACGGCACGGTGCGGCTCGCAGGTGCCCGCGCTGATTCATATATCCGCTATCCGATGTCAGATAAGAGTATGCAGTAATGGTATTTCCGGCGCGCAAGTTGGTGGCTGAGTGTTTATAGATATTGACGGGCGGCGGAAATGGCGTCGCATCACAAGAATTTGCCGCGCTCGTCACGGGAGCCGATCAAATTTAATTTTGAACGACGTCCCACGCCCCCACCCCGACCCTTCTCACTGCATTATTTGTACCCGAGGTACATTCAACTAAACGAATTATTTATCAATATGTCATAATTTTAACGTTCTCAAAGCTACGAGGACACGCACGATGCGGCGTTTTCTGCGAACCCTTAACACTTATTGAAGAAATCATATGCAGAATCACATCGGCTCGTCTCTGCAACTCACCTCGACGCATAACTATCCCCGACTTCACCTTCATAAAAACTCATTTTCCATCGGCTATACTCTTCTGGCGTACTTACGCGGAGTCACACAAACAACCAGGTTCAAATCAGGAGTTAGGTACCTCTGACCCTCGCACTTCGCATCAAGAGCTCCCACTACTAAGTTGTCTTCACGTCAGCCGGCGCCGCGTCGTAGAGGCCCGGGCGTCTACCTCTTATTACATCCAGTAGCTTTTCTTCCCGAGTTGACAATTCGTTAACTAATTGTGACGTTGTGAGAATGTCACATCTAATAGTTGCGGTCTATGGTTCAATAGTCGGCATAAATCCTATTGTCTATGCCAATCGCGCCTCCGTTGCGCTGATTGGTTGATTCAATTTCTGACATCTGTCAAATTTGACGTGCGAACTGTCATCGGCGCTCGCTTAAATACGTGTGTAACGGCGCTCGCGTCCTTTTCCTTAACCTAAAAGCCGCGTGCTACCACGCGTCTTTCTGAACCCGCTGGGGTGAGTGTCATCAAAAATGACAATCGGCCAAGAACTATTTTAAAACAAACGCCACAAATACCAATATTATAAAATTATAAATTTAACCTCTAAGTTCAGATCCACCCCAACATAAGAAATATAACAGTCTGCGATCTTCGGTTTATTTCCTACGAATAAAAATTAACGCGTTCTTGCATAATTTGGTTTTATTATCTATAAGCGAGGATTTTGTTTTATGTTATAAAATATATGAAATGTCTTGTGGGGCGCGTGGATGCGGCGGCACAGCGCCATAACGCGACAAGCAGAACCTGGGGCGCACTCGCGACACTTCACATTGATCGCCACGTACATACAGAGTATCGCACTGCCTGGTCGCCAATATAAAGTCAGTTCCGCGACGTCTTCCCTCTTTCTTGATAATTTCTTCTACTGGGCTCCGAGGGAGAGGCGGGGAGAGTGCCGCGCTCACGGCTCTAGTCGCTCTCGAGGCGGATTAGCATCAGTATCACATAGAATGTTTCGTGAACAGCTCAGAGCGGGAGCAGCGCGGCTTCAGCTCGGCGTCTTTAGCTCTGAACAATAGGCATCGTTAGCGTCGCGACCATTCTACTCTCTTACATGTACCGAGGTGTGTCGGTTCACTGTGCCACGCGCCTTCACCTCGCATTAAAGAAACCGCTATAGTGGAGGTAGAAAACACTTATTAATGCGTACCATTAGAGTTACAAAACTTGTATAAAGTATGGGCAGTGATGTGATTGTGACGCCACCGTGCTTTTACTGTCGATAGAAGTGAAGTATCCTGGTACGAGTATTTTTATGACGTTAGTAAATACCATATACAAGTAAATGCTTGATTTCGGAATAACTTTTGTATTGGTTGTTTTTCACTTTTATGGTTATCAAAACAACAGTAACCAGACAGTATGAGTGTTATTACAATATTTCAATTTCAATTTTAAGAATTAACTATTGTTTCCATACCTTATTATTATTTTTTGTACAGAATATTAACGAAAATCCACCAAAATGCAAAAACATTGATCGGAGGACACAGAAAAATAATTCCTAGCAAAACATTTAGTAAAGGTACCCAAGACAATAGAATCACCGGCATCAGGAGGTAGAACAACGTGATCGAGGAGGGTTAGTTTGTTATCTATCGAGTTAATCCGGGCCGGATGAATGGAGGCTTCAGTCAGTTCAAAGTAATAAGCTAGTTAGGTATTGTGGAGGCTCGGCGGCGGCGCGTGTCCGGCGCGGCTCGCTCCCAATCACTCAGCGTTTTATTGTAGTGTCTCCGGGCGGTAGCCGCGGGACATGCTCGCTGCGACAATGCGCCTTTCTACTTGTCTCTTAACTCGCTACTAGCTGCTAATTATTCATCTTAAAACAAATCGATTTTCACTCTGAATCTCATATAGTGGAAGGGCGGGAAGTTAACTTTTCATAAGAGTTCTTTAATTGCAATATGTACATAACCAATAAATATATTTTATTTCATTAACCTACGATTTTAATAAATTTGACATGATTAAATATTTTTTAATTATTTCGATTATCACACTGACTTTTTTAATTCACATTTGTAATTGAATTAGTATAATGAATGAATATATTATTATAAATTGTATTGAACTTATTGTAACCATTCATATTGATTTCATTACCTAACATTGATTTATATTTCAAATATTAATAAAATGTTTGGACGAAGGTCACATATACTTGTATGCCAATATGTAGGCTGATCACAGAGCTTCTACCTATGTATCACAATCTTTCGTAACCTATTCATCCCAAGTGAAATAAATAATTTATGATATTACAAATTAAATAATACTTTATATATTTTGTCTTTTAATATAAATTTATACAATCTATCGCTAATAGCATCGACGAAAATATACGTATAAAAAAAAATTGTAAAATTATTTTCATTCTATTAATAATATCACTGGAAAACATAATTGCAATAATAATTAGACGCAAAAACAAGAACCACATACTCAAATCGCTAGCTGGCTCCAGTAGGGCTGAGCTTCTGATCTTTAGTATAAATAAGCCTTGTGTCTGCGTGTACTTGGAGACTGGCTACTAGTGCTCACAGCAGGGTTTGGATAATGTAGAAAGTTTCCATATTGCAAACCATTTCATTTTGCACCCCATTACCCTACTCGTAAAATGGCAGTAGGTAGGTAATAAATACAACGACATTGATTTCTGTCTCCAGTCGACCGTGTTATTATCTCTATGAATGTTTTCCATTGCCGACGTTGTTACTTATTAGCTGAACTGCCCGTGGACTCTGTGCCGCTGCTGAGTATGCGCTGAGCTATTCTCTTCATTCTCATCCTCAATTTGGTAGAATAAGGTTTAACATACACTTAATAGGGCGTTATATATTTAAATCGACAAATGCAACACTATTTAGCTCGAGCGGGAAAAGATCAAAGTCTCATGGAAGGCTGGCGCGATGTGATGGAATAACAGTATTATTTCATCTGGTGAGTGAGACCACCGTAGATCAAATATTCCTGGGCGGCCAAGTAAATGATAATTGCAAGAGTTGCCATGTTTTCCTAAGGCGTGCGGATATCGTGGTCGTGATACAGATTTACCAAGACATATTTCTTCACTTTTTAATAAATTTTCATCACATAATATTATGTTTACCAGCGCGCTGATGTTGAGTTTTGGGAGTTCAAGAGCTGCGCCGAATTCCTTTTCACTCACATTCTCACTCTGGGTCCCTAAGCCAACTTTTCCTTGGTAAAACGATCCAAACCACTGGTGGTAGGTCCCTCATATGTGAGAGGCTGCCTGGGTGGGTACCACCGCAATGTCTATTTCTCCCGTCAAACAGCAGTTTAAATGCACTGTTGTGTTTCGGATTGAAGGACATTGTAGCCAGAGTAACTACTGGACATATTGAGACTTAACATCTTATGTCTCAGGATGGCGAGCGCAGTGGAATACCAAGCATTGCTTTATAAATCAAGATGTTTGGTTTTGCTTCTGTTCATGAGCGGTCGCAACGCTTACTATCAGGCGAACGGCATGCCATTCAATGCAATAAAAAAAAAAAAAACAAGAAACAGCTAGCGAGAGGATAAGTGAGGACGAGAACAGATGCGCTTAGAGAGGACAGTGGGCAATAGGTGCGCTGCGTTGGCTCGGTGCAAGTGCTCAGCAAAGTGTTTAGTTATTCAGCGCGTGTCTGGTGCGCCAACAAGCACAGCGAGGACAGCGACGAGGCCCGCAGGCGCTAGTTCATATTATGAAATCTCTTTGAGTTAACAACAGCAAACGCGGGCGATGTTGAAACTTTTATAACGTTGCAACTTGCAAGTTAATAGCCGGTGCAGTTCTCGCGTGTGTGCGCCTTATTAAATATTCGGCCGCAGCCCGCACCGACTCTACAGCTCTTTGAGTCGACGAAAAACAACTAATCAAATAGTGAGGGTGGCGAGCGGCGAGTGGCGTTCACAGAGCTTATCTCATTATATACGCGCGCGTGGATGTTTATTCAGTTTGGGATGGAAATCCAAATTAAATATTTTCATCAATGCAAACTTGTACTACAGCAGCCAATTTCACCCATCTCGATGAGGATATTGATAAAAACGCATAGCAATCCCGATGTCCCCGTCGGGTCGCCTCTTAGCTAATTCTTGTACTGCGGAGCACGTAAGGAAAAAGTAGGGGTACATACTAGTAATATCATGTATCTGTATCTGTATCAGCCCATATACGTCCCACTGCAGGGCACGAGCCTACTCTACAATCGAGAATACGATTGAGAGTGGTAATATCATGTACTTGTATGCAATAACGATGAAAAACAATTATAGATCATACATATATTATTATACACGTTAAGCTTGGCATATTGTGTCGCTGACGGTTCGGCAGTAAGAGGCCAATAGCGCGCTCCGTCTTGCCGCGTTTCCTTATTTTTTTTAAATTTAAATGACTTAACGTATAGTAAAGTTATAAATCTCATTAGAACACATCTTATTAGTCTGTTAAAGGGAAACAAGGCGCGGGTGGCTTCGGGCGGATATACACCGACACGATAGGAACTAATACCCCGCCTTGCTGTGTAACTGGTGCTTGTCTTAGAACAGGATATTCTGCCATGTGTGCTCCCCGTCCAGAGCTTGCAGGTCAATGATAGGATTCCATCGACTGGTTGCAGCGGAAGACTTCCTTTAAGGATCCGGATCCGGAGGATATCTCCTGGGATATTCTGAGAGCCGGGCATGGGCCTCGATCTTCTGTAAAATAACGCAAAATAATATAGCTGGCTTTCGTCTTTTTAATAAAAAGTACTAAGTTGTACGACTGATAATGAGATTGATAGTAATATTATAATAGTTTTCTCCCTTGATTAGTGTATGTGTGTGACTGTGAATAAACTTATTTACCACTACCTTATCAAATTCCATTTAGCTCATAAAAGACAAAGAAATGTGCAAATTAGTAACTGAGTACTAGTACAGCTACACTTTCAACCAATAATGGATGTAAGCGGTGCAACACGGTGCAAGTTTATATTTAGTGCGATGCAGTGCCGGAGAGTGGACCTCCTCCCCCTCCTGCCCCTCCAGTCCCGCACCGCTCACCGAAGATAGCCTTCACTACGTGTAAGTAGTTAATGCACTGTTCTAGTACAATTTCGCAGCAAATGCGGCCACCTCTGGCACCTGCTCTGCCGACGCCGACCAACTTCACTAAGTACTGCAAGCACTACGATGCAGCGAGCAGGTTCCGACACTACCAACATTATTACGGTACTGAGTGATTATGCAGAGTGCGAGTACACACTCGCGACACCTCACTCCTAGACACCTAGGAGGCAGAGCGGCAGAGAGGAATAGTGTCACCGCACTGAACCATGTTCAGCGCCTTGTCAACCTCTTCTCGTGTGTTCACTGATTCCTTGTAACTGATTGTTTCATCACTACCGAATTTTATTTTGAGGTGAATTTTCCAGCTTTGCGAGATGCGCTGGCTGTAGGCTGCAGTGCCGCAGTGCCGTGCTGCTCAGATAGGCGAGGCATTTCATCGGTAGCTGATACTAGGACGATCGGGATTCGGGTTGCTATATTCTTTTAATTAATTACTTTATTGACATTATATTAAAGAAACGAGATCAAGTTTCTGCATACCCGTGTAACGCAAAGTAAGTTCCACATTAGTCGTGAGTGAACCACTAGCCGGGGCTAAAAACAATCATGCATACGTTAGAATCCTTGCTTTCGGTATGGTCGGCATCCAGAAACTTCCTGCTGCGGCGGACAACTTCAATAAAACCATTCCGTATTGAAGATGAGTTAGTCTAGGAATTCAGTACTGCGAGGTAAACTTTCTTAGTTCACCAAGATAATAGAAAAGTAATTAACGAATGTATGGAATTGTTTTGTGGCGTCTCAATTCATATACATTCTTTCACATATGACGCACCAGGAATGCAAGCCACTTGTACCCGAATAAAGTGTGGGAATGTAATCACGCAGACACGTAACCCTTGGAATAGCTACTCAAATATGGGTGACGAAACCACGTTAATATGCACACCAATTTATAAATTGTGAAATCAAATAAATTATTTTAAAGCATTGCTCCGACGAGCGTTTCATTCAGTCGCTGCTATCCCGTATAGCTCCTGTTTCATCAAAAACGCGGTCTTATAATACATGAATGCTGTCCACGGAATGTTACCGTCTGTGTGAATACAAATTATATAAACCTTATGGTAAACCCGTGAAACAATCCTGTTTGTGTCTGGATCAAAAGTAATTCATTCCATTACCAATCACTAATATAAAAAATGACGCTCTTGCGTTCGCCCACTCTTGCTCAATACTTACACACGGTGTACGGCACGCCAGTGTAGTGTTGAAGAAGGAATATTTGTTTTGGACTTTGCGCTCAAGTTGCACGGACGACGGGGCCGACGGGGGCGACGGAGGCGGCGAGAGTAGTTATGCCTCTGAGATATCGGCGGCGACGATAAAATACCTTTTTATGCATGCGAGGGAGCTCACCTCGGCGAGATATTGGCTCGTAAATCACTCGTAAACTCTCACTTGTAAAATTCGGTAATAGGGGCCGCGTCGCCTTGCGGCCATCACGGACAACTTTGCGATGGCCTGATCCAATATCGCCACCTCCTCCGCCTCCGCCTCCACCCTCCTCAAACATCAATCCATTCGCAGACTTCTTCCGAAATGGTTTATTCATCGCATACTATTCGGGGTAGACATTCACACAAACGCAGTCACGTCTTGCACACATGCATCTACTAAAAAGTAACTATCATAAGAAAATAGATCTGTATTAATATGTATAATACACATTTAATTAACCTCTTATTGGTGAGGTAATGGTGCTCTATCGCCACAAGGTTATGAAGGACAAGTTATCACGCGGCACTCACACGACAAGCGCACGACTCTCGCACGGCACTGGGCACAGTCGGAGACCACGAGCGACTGCTAATTAATTTATGATCCGGAATGAGAGCCGAATAAATAATAAATATTTAAACAGTTTACGTTCCATAAAACGGTCGCACAAACAACAGCTGGCTTAACTCAGAAGATAAAGAAAAAACCACGGCGCAAACACCCGTGTGCGAGCAAACAAACTCTCGCCACTGATAAAGCCCGCACGGCGCGGCGTGAAACAATGTAGTTAATACATATTATATTTATGGTACATGGTTGAATGAAGATGAATAATGTGCGCAAACATGGGCTCACTGAAGACCTCTCTTAAAGGTAAACAGCAGGTGGCGAGCGGTTCGCGTGTTGCAGAGGCGGCGCGGGTGCGGCGCGTGTGCGGTGCGAGCGACGGCCGAGTGTCGCGCGTGTCTGGCTGGCGCTCTTAATGCCCAATTTTCATAAAGTATGTATTGTCACGCCCGGGCTGCTATAATCGCGGCATATTTTATAGTTTTATTATTTGAGCTGTCTCTCCACGCCGTTTAAGGGTCCCCTCGGTTTTCGTTAGTGTCAATATTTCTCGATCATATTATTTTAAGGGAATTATTGTAATATTAATTTTGTAAAGTATTATAAAGTTATAACGAATAAAGAAACAATATTATGAGAAAGCCTTTAATTCGATCGAGACCTGGATTTTGTTACTGTCTCTCCAGAGATACCACATCGAATATCGGTACATCGAAGTATTGAAGTGGATATATAACACTAGCATGTCGATCCGAGTGCAATGAATCAGGAGATCCGTATGAAAAATAAAGTAACCGACATAGTCCAGCGGATTAGTAAGTTGAAGTGGCAAAGTTGATCGGGCCACAAAGTTCTCGAATGGAGACCACGTACCGGAAAGTGCAGCGTAGGACGTCCTCACCCAAGATGGTCAGACGACCTGGTAAAGTTCACGGGACGTCGCTGGATGCAGACTGCCTCCAACAGGCTACTGTGGAAATCATTGGGAAAGGGCTATGTACAGCAGTGGACTTTTTTTTGGCTGACGGATGGATGGACGGATATTGTATTTTATGTAGGTCCACTTATATTGTAACAGTATAGAGCCGAATGGTGTTGTTTTACCAGAAAAAATACTTTTAACACGACACGAGTAAACTTGAAGCCGACACAACATACAGCGCATTGCAAATCACCTGCACTTGCATCGGAGGCTATATTGCGCATTCGATCGAAACGAAGTCTCCATGAAGGAGAGTCGATCATCCCGAGGGTTGACGGTATAATGACATCCTGCTGGAAACAAGATGTATGTAGCTACAAAGAATGAACCTTAAGTGCGGCATATTTTCGTAAAATACTAAGATGGGTGTTCCACCGGTATGTATTAGTATGTCCGTCTCTAGCTCGATGTATGTATGATGATGATGAAGACGCATTATATTATAAACATATAATAAGTCGATCGTAGCGCTGACTTGTCGTGTGCGAATCGCATATGGTACGTGCTCGACGTGCAGCGGCATGTCGCTCCATACGACGCTACACTTTACAACAGTTCTCCTCGTAGGTCCATGTATATTATAATTAGAAAAACAATACATCATTAAATTTAATAAGCTTTTCCACCGGCTATAAAATTAAATAAACATTCGAAATGTTTGAAAAATAATAAGCAAAAGGTTGGCATTCGGCCGCCATAAGTCAACACCCTTGCCGAGTATACGCTTCTGCTCTCATGTCTAATAATCCCACCAAAAACATTTTCATGTACTATGTTTCCGAGACGAGGACTCATACTATTAAAGAGTTATCAGATCTCATGTAGAGCCAAGCTTCAAATCCTAACTTTATAGGGCCTAACTTTACAAACTTTATACCTTAGTCAAAAAAAACTGGCTTGGCCGTTTCATCACCTTGACATCAGCGTAAGGTGAAAAAATTACCACAGTTCATTACTCTTCACTTGTACACAACACTTGTATATTTAGGCATTTCAGATTTATTAAAAGATTAGTTTTATTTCTCCATTTTTATAACAATTTTGCAGTCAGTAATTTTTTTTAAATTACTTTGTTTCCCATATTTTAAAATTTCTGTATTAAAATCAATTACTATCATTTTTTGTTCAACCTACTAGGTACACATTTGTCTAGTGAATGTTACAAATATGTATATCTCAGAGGTGCTAAGAGTGTGCGCTGCGGCGCCCTCTTGTAGCCGCAGTAGAATGTGTTGGAGAGCGCTGTGAAATCGAGAGAGTATCTCTCTGAATTTTTAATTTTGTACCAATTTTACCTACTATTCTAATCATCATAATTATATAGACTAACTGGATTGGTAAGGATGCCGAAACAAAATAGTTAACATATTGTATGCGCGCCGTGGACTGCAAAAGTTTGGACATCTCGCTCTATCACAAAACGCAAAAAGTATTTTTGAAATATGACTTATATTTTTTGAGATATGTTTAGAAAAACATACAGATGCTGATGTAGACTAACATTTAAACCAAAAATTTTGCAATACTGTCCTTTTTTTAAAGTCGACTAAAAATAAATGTTTTATATATCGGCACCTCGTTGTGATTCCTCGCAGCATCATGTCGGCAGTGTGGCGTCGCGAGTGTCGGCCGCGACGGCTCCGCGCGCAGACAATGAGTGTAATGAGCGCGCGCTGCGTTTGATTGCGCCAATTGTACGGTGGCCTGCGGCGCGAAGGCGCGGAGACGCTCCAACTAATCACTGACAATATTTGCATTCAGCCCGCGCGCCCGTCTCACTGTCCATCTAATAAGTTTCTTGGAATGAAATTCGATGGTTTTGTTGTAATTAATAAAATTACCCGCGGCGAGTTGCGCTCAGGCCCGCGCTCCGTTGTCCGCAACTGTAATCTCTTCAAACTCACTAAACAAGGTTTATAATTGAAGGCTCGGCAAACTGTAATGAGCTCATTGTTGCTTGTAGTGCTGGTACTTTGTAACTCTCTGCTTGTGAGCACGTCATGAGAGCCGCGAAGTCCCGGTCTAGTAAACGCAGACGTAAATCACGACACGTTGCCACAGAAGTACAAGTTCAGTGGGGATGTTGGAACAGAAATTTCGCTCGGAAATATATGCAAATGTGTTTTAAAACAGTATAATTTATTCAGGGATGAGTGTTGTCGGCACAGCAGCGGTCGGATATTATCTAATCCATTAGGGAGGCGCACGGGCACGCGTCCGCGCTCCGAGCACACACGCTCAGCTCTAGTCGCCGCCGGTTCGGCAACATACACATTACACACACACCTAGTATATTACCAAACTATCTAAATTGGTATTGTATATTTTAATCTCAACTTTAATATCATTCAAAACAAAATCTCAATATCGACCGTTAAATTGTGCCAAAGTAATCGCAGGTAAAATATAAATTGCTACGACAGAAAACACAAACTTGTTTGTAAATATCATGTGTAATTTCAACAAGGCTTACGTTTTTCTAATAGTAATATATACAAAATATATGATTGGGATTGGTTTCGAGAAGTTATCGTGCGAGGTGTCGTGTGAGTAGTGAGTTGTAAGGACCACCGATGTACATAAAGTGCGTCCGCCCGGGTGTCGGCTGATAGCGGCGTCGCTACAGTGTTGAGCGCTGATAGCCGCCGCGCCGGTATAAACATTTCCCGCAGATAGGCGCGCGCCCGTTTGCGCCACCTCCTCCTCACGAGCGCTTTGTCAACTCCTCGCGTCTTTATGATGAGCCGAGCCACATACGTCATAAACTCGCGCACAATGGAGCGGTGATGTGCGCGCGGGGCCCCGCACGAGACCTGCGGGGGCGCGGTGCGGAGTGTTGGGTGCGGGGTGCGGAGAATGTTATTCATAAATCTCATTTGGAAAGTACACTGATGTACGGAACAGCGATGTAGTAAACCACACCACAAGATGTTTAGTATTTTTTACAGCCTCCGTGTCGTAGTTAGTAGTAGTCTCAGCTGTGAAAAGATAGCCGCGGGTTTGATCTCCGCATCGTGGCAAATGTTAATGTGATAATAATATATAAAAATTTAAAAAAGCGACTTCAAAATTATTAACAAAAGAGAGAAATAAAACTACTTTAATATATAGTGTGTCTGTATCAGCCCATATACGACCCACGGCACGACGTAGGCACGGGCCTACTCTACAATCGAGAATACGATTGAGAGTGGTTAGGCCATATAGTCCACCACGCTGGCTTAGTGCGGGTTGACGGACTTACATACCATAGAAATTCTTATGAATCCCTATGGTATGCAGGTTTCCTCACGATGTTTTCCTTCACCGTTTTAGTGCGTGGTCGTGACTATCAATACACACATGACTCCGAAAAGTCAGAGGTGTGCCCTGGGATTCGAACCCGCGACCACCGTGAACATGTTGGCAGTCGCATCTAGTCCGTTTACCAACAGGCCACCACACACTTTAATATATAAATATTTTTTTTTTTTGAGTTCAGTGCCAACTGGCTTCTATAAGTTATATAACATCTCGCTACGAGGTCCGAACGGTGAAACCGTACGATTTTTGCTAACGCATAATTTTAATGTTGACCACGCGAATAATTTAATAAAATTAGTGCGTTCACGGCAAGCAATTACTGCGCGCGTGCTCTGCTATCAACCATCTAAATCATTTTATCATTTTAGTTTTAATTTTACTTAATATATTCATTTTTATTTGGACTCTAGACTATCATTTTATAGCAGTATCATCAACAAGTTCGTAGCGAGATGTTATGCTAGAATGTCGTGAGATCGTGATCGCGAAATCGTCAGTCAGAGAATAAGTACACAATTTCAGAAAGATCCAACAACACTGAGAGAAGCTACACTTAAAAATAAAATTTTACAACAATATTGTAAACATACCATATTTTTTTCTTAATTTATTTTATTTTATTTTTATTTTATTGAAATAGGCACACCAACGACTTATATATTTAAAACTTAATGGAAATTCATAAAAATAATATTAATTCGTTCTGGTAGCTAAAAACAAATATTTAATATTCAAAAATAAATCTACTAAAAGTCGCAAAACTCAAACTCGCAATTTTTCATAAAATTTGTCGGCGTCAATATAAGTCCAGTCCAACAGTCCTTGCATATTGTTGACTAATGCTTCTCACAACATTAATGTTTGATATGAATATATTATTTATTTATACGATTGTAAATTAATAAGTGAGCAATTAAACAAGTATTTGTTTTAGGTTTGGGTGTTTGTGAGACCAAATAATTTCCCGTAGTTCCTGATACATGACACAAGAGTAGATTTCATTTGGGGTTAGGAATACGTATGCATGTATGTAACTGTTGGATGTATTTATTTGTTATTTACATAATATATCGTTCATCGGATACTCTACTTCAGGCAGATTAACGCGACTAATGCTCGATAGTAACAGGTGTGAGGAAACCAAACTACTCTTTTTTCTCCAATGTATGACATTTTAATTTTCAGTTAATCAGCGCTTTTGGCTCAAACCCAAAAATAATTATGAAGTTCTCGAACGATGTCAACAGTTTTACTCAAAAAAAAACTAAATCTTATTATTTTACAGCCAACTTTAGTTAAAGCAATATCTGAACGCACTTCGCAAGAGTTCGCATGAACTTATCAAATACACGTTGCTTTGTTATTGTGATGAGCATGAAGATAACAGCTATAGGATACTATAACTTGTTGTAGAGGTGTCGGGTCGAGCGGAACCGCACGCGACGGGTCCCACCTCATTCATTGTTAACTGCTGACACAACACAAGCGAAGTCGAGTGTGTTTCGACAATTAATTACAAGTGATTTACTTAAACACCCACAAAGACACTAAATCACGAAATATACTTAACAATACTGTTGTATTTTTTTAAATTGATTTGAACTACCAGAATGCTATTCTACCAGATACCAGAATAGAATACCAGTATAGAATAATACTGGTGGTAGGTCTCTCATTTGTGAATGGTGAACAGGCTGCCTTGGTGGGTACCACCGCAATGTCTATTTTTCCCGTCAAACAGCAGTTTATAATCACTGTTGTATTTCGGATTGAAGGACATTGTAGCCAGAGTAACTACTTGACATTTGAGACTTAAAATCTTACGTCTCAGGATGGCGAGCGCAGTGGAATGCCAAGCATTGCTTTGTAATTCAAGGTGTTGTTTGGTTTTGCTACTGTTCATGAGCGGTCGCATCGCTTACCATCAGGTAAACGGCATGCTCGTTTCGCCATTCACTGCAAGTAAAAACGAAAAAACAAAATAGCAAACAGGTCTCCTGATGGCAAGTGACCTCTGCCTCCCATGAAGATCCACAACGTTTGGATCATATGTGTGTTGTCTTATGTATCTATACAGTCCATATACGTACCACTGCCGGCTTCCTTCAACAATCGAGAGTATGATTGAGGTTAGACCATATAGTCCACCATGCTGAAATCATGCGAGTTAGCGGAGTTTACATACCATAAACATTCTTATAAATCATTATGTTATGCAGGTTTCCTCACGATGTTTTCCTTCATCGTTTGAGTGCGTGTTAATTGACTATCAATACACAGATGACTTCATAAAGTCAGCGATGTGCCCTGGCATTCTTACTCGCGACCACCTTGAACATGTTGGCAGTCGCGTATGGGCCGTTACTAACAGGCCACCACGCACGTCTTATTTTTATTTTGTACTAGCTGTATCCGCGACTTTGTCCGCGTGGAATTTAACAAAAAAGTAAATTAGTTTATTTAGTTTTTTTTTTGTTTTTGGATTCGTTGGTGGGAACAGTAGTAGGAGGCGCCCGACGTGCCGGCCTAGTGGTGGCATGCGCGTGAGCTAAGCGCGATAATTGACAGTACGGGCATTACAACATAATTTTATTTTTCTAAAATAAAATATTCTTTATTCTTACACTGCCCTCTCTTTCTCCTTTTCTTATATCTATCCAAAGGTTGTCTGGTAGAGATCGCTCAGTGCGATAAGACCGCCTTTTGTACTTTAGTATTTTAGAGTATCCCTTTGAGTAGTTATAATAAATCAGTGTACAATAAAGATTTATATCAATAAATAATTATTTTGTATAAAATAAATGTAGCCTAAGTTACTCCTTATTATACAGGGTATCTCAAGACTGCTACCGAAAACGAAGCCGGGTAATAGTTTAAGCGTCTTCAGACACAATGCAATAGAAACAATTGCAAAAAAAAAGCGACAATTTTTTTTGGTTATTTTTTTCCTATGACCATATTTGGGTGGTAAATACATTTTTTACAAAGTTTAAAATACAAAGTTTAAATTATTATTTTAGCAAAAACTATGGATTTAAACCCAAAAATGACGATATTTAAAAAATCTTAAAAAATAGTTGACGCGTTTCTTTGCGAAATTTTTAGTTGCATTGTGTTTGTAGTTACTAAAACTACCGCCCGGCTTCGTTTTCGGTAGCAGTCTTGAGATACCCGGTATTAGCTACCTGAAAATCAAAGTCTCGTCAAAATCGGTCCAGCCATTTCAGAGATTAGCCGGAACAAACAGACAGACAGACAAAAAAAAATTCTAAGGTCATTCTCGTTACAGGTATCGTGTATATAACGATATGTAGTTGGTAATTTTTTTTTATTTTCACTTTACAAACAGACACTTCAATTTTATTTATATGTATAGATAACACATCACATCACTGAGTCTCGTTGATATGTAGAGTCAATAGAACATAGTGAACAATTGTTCAGGTAACGTCATTATAGACTAAACTATATGTGAGTAGTAGTGCCGCGGTAGTGCCTTGCGAGACCCTCGCCACTGCAAGCTGAACAGGTGCGGAGCTCAACAATCCATAACCTTATTCAATATTTTTACGATTTTCTGCTGTCACGTAAAGTTTCAGTTGAGCGCCGACAGAATTTTGCTATTTGCGTGTGATAGCGGAACGTCTGGTTAGAGAGGTAGTGTCGGCCGGCAGCGGCGCCGCGCGGAGTGCCCCAGGCTCTGTTTCTATGTAATCCATTTAACGTGTTCCGTTTAAAACTTCGGAAGTGGATCATCATGTTCTCATATTTTTAATTCTAATTTGTCGTATGCGCGTAAAACGCTTGAATGCAGTGTGTTGGTTTGAACTTCTTATTAAATGAGTTAGCCACTATTCATTTTGGTCTTAAGTATTTTATTATTGTATACGTTATACAGGAAAATATTGGATGTTGCTTGATTCAATACACCGCGAGCTGTTTCAGTTGTATGATTATGGTGTGTTCGTGTTTGTGTATGTGTGGGTGTAGATGTATATAAATGTGTGCGTATGAAGTGCGAACACAGAGGCGCTAATGCATTTTTCGTGTCACGTCGTGTCGGCGAACATCAAGACTTGGCCACTTCATGCGGATTTTAGTTCAAACTCATAATACACTTCTGGAGTTTAGATACACGGACTATTATTCAATATAAAATATCGTAGTTAATATTTATTTATTTATTTATTTAAAACTTTATTGTACACCTAAAACTAACAATACAGAAAAAATACAACAAAAAACAATCAAAAATGTACAAAAGGCGGTCTTATCGCTCGAGGCGATCTCTTACAGACAACCAACTCTCTATAATTAATGTATTAATACTACTATGAATGCTACATATTGTACTGTGTACTCAGTCCATGCGCGGCTACATCTAAACACCGATCTCTTCCTCAACGAGGAGTTGGATTCAGAGAGCTAACGCCATGGTCGGTATTATAAAATATTCATTTATAATTAATAGTTATAACTATAAAGTATATTGCTCTTGGGTTTGACTCCTGAAGTGCCATATTACTAGTATGTTCCCCAACCGGTTCTTAGAATGGTCATGCCTCGCTATACTGGGATCAGTATGTTATCACAGAGAGGACTGTTGTTGTCAATAAGCCTGCTAGTGAGATAATATATCGATTGAATCTTGATCTAATTTTAATAGCTGTTTTATTATTTACTGTTTCAGATTTGCAAAGGCATATATTTTTACGGTTATGTTATAACATATAGAAACGTTTTAAAAAATTACATGCATATTTCCTTATTATAATATTGTTGTTTTGTGTATTCAATGGCGAATCAACAATAATTATAGCATTGTTACTTGTTGGTAAGTGGGACTCGAAACTATCCCTTACATGACGTAGCAATATTAAAGAGCGGTTTCTTATGAGCGACGCTGTTAGCCCTTTGATATACTTGTAGTAAAAGAAAAAGGAAAGTCAAATATATTTGTCACGCAAGACGAAGAATACATTCGCTTAACATAAATTTACACGTATGTATATACACCAATAGAATAAAGAGGAAGCTAGATAAAAAAAAAAAAACAAAGAAAAAAGAAGACAGTTCGTGTGGTTGATGGATTTTTTTGCACCATTTCTTCTCTCATTCCAAAGCGTCGGTAGCAGAAATTAACGATTTAAGAGATCTTGTGAAAGACTAATTAAAAAAACAATATTTTGATTCGATTTAAAAAGAACGATAATATACGTCGCATCGCTTCGTCAAAGTACGTGACCACTTTGCTTAGTATATTTTGTTGCATGTACCATACATGCAACAAAATATGTCATGTCAATATCGTACATTGACAAATACTACATGCTACTTGATTTTGATAATTTGCGTATGTTAATTTGCAATCTTAACGTTATAACATAACAACAAGAAAACAAGGAAATCAGATTGCAATATACACCCCGCGTGGCGTGTGGGCGGGCAGGTCGTGTGGATTGTTGAAATGAAATAAAATGAAATGTATTTATTGGTTTATTATTACTTGGTTATTGTTATTGTTACTGAATTTAGCTAGTGCCGCTAGAAAGTGATGCCGACATCACGGGAAGACCGTGATCTTCGCCTTTCGCCCGTGTAGGCGAACCCGTGCCACTCGGCGGACGTGCGCCAAGGAACAAATATCCCCGATATTAGTCCCTTCGCTAATGATGAATAGTGGATATTGTGCGGACGAGGGTGAGCTCGGGTCGGGTCCGCCCGAGTCGGCCCGGTGACCAGTCGGTAATCAGTTTTACGAGCGCGGCCGACACTAGCCATCGCCCAATTACTTGCGAATGGTATTTACGGCAGAAGTACCCGCCCGACACACCCACGCTCTGTTTACTCTGCCAGCTACTTCACTACTCAATGGGGTGAAAACTCCTTCTACCTGCCTGCCTACGAGGTCGAGCGCGAGAAACGAGCGGCGGTAGCTGCTTCGGTGGGCCCCACCCGCGCCCGTACCCGCTGTACCCGCAGCATCGCTGCTGCCTCGCTTACCGCTGCTCCCTGATAACTTCGTGGGCGCGGCCTTACACCAGCATTTCTTTGTTCAGTATTTAGTTTTGTGTAAATTTACCACTGCTCTGTCTCGGTGGCGTAGTTATACTAGGGTACGGTAACAAAGATGAGGTCTCGGGTTCAAGTCCCGGGTTGGGCAAAGTGATATAGGATTTTCTATTTATCAGTCCAGAGACAGACAGGATTTTGGGATCAATATGGCGATAGGCCCGCCACCTATCACATCGTGGAATGAAACATATATGACGAAAAGTCCTGTCACCTTTTAATACTGTAACGGAAGGCGTGAGTTTATGTATATATGTGCCTATGTATAAAGAAACACTAAAAATAAAAAAAAACATGCTGTAAAAATTCAACCATAGAACTATGTTAGACAGCCATAAGGAAAAATTAGGATTTCGTTTTCGTATTTGGGTGGTTTAATTCAAATACACTGTTTTTTCTAAAGTACGAGTAATACCCTTTCATTTTTAAAAACGCTATGGTACGCACAGTTTTTAATTATTATTATATAGATTTACCACCCAAACACGACGATATTTACAAAAAAATATTGCGTTTCTTTGCGTCATTTTAGTCGCATTGCATTTGTAGTTACTAAAACTACAACCCGTTTTTTTTTAGGTCGCAGTCTAATTTACCCTACCTACTATAGTATACTGGTTCTCACTTCACGCTTGAAATATTTAATTAATCTGATGTAATGATTTTCTAGCACATATTTTGATGAAAGGAAATAATTAATGAAATATTAGGTTGCTGCATATTTTTTATAATATAATCTTCAACTGTGCCAAAATTCAAGCTCCTCCGTCTGCGCAATTTAATTTAGTGTTTGTCGGAAGGCAATTGTTTAGGAACTCCCTAATAAACTGCGTGTGCCTTCCGACTACATTCCAATCGGGAGCGTTAAAATAGTTCGCTGTGAATTCTCTCGGAAAGCCCAAACGGCGGAGGTCAATGCGGCCTACTACTCACTACTCGTGCCTCTAGACACACACACATACACAATGACACATACATAGACAGTGACGCATACACACACAGGCGCAGGTGAGCGGGCCGAGCTGTGCCGTTTGTCGTCGGGCCGTTTTATTGCCTCCTTTATGCCAGCCGTAAGTTGAGCGTTTTATTTACACTTGATATAATCCCCGCTCTACTAGAAAAATTCCAGAGTAGAGTCTACTACTTACTACACGCTCTTATACCTCAACAAATAAACGTTACGTGGACTGTTTTTGTATAGGACTACAATAAACGTCGTTTAGCTTTTCTGAAACTTTAATACAGTTGTCTGAATTTTAAGACAAGGTCTCGCAATATGAGTACGCTAAACCAAAACATTTGATTGTGTTTTTTTTTTTTTTTTTATTGCCTTGTAGGCAGACGAGCTAGCGGCCCGCCTGATGGTAAGCGGCTACCGCTGCTCATGGACCTCCGTAGTGCCAGGGGACCAGCACAACAAAGTCGCTGCCTACCTCGAGGAAAGTACTCTCCTTAAGCCTCGTTTGAAGAAGGACAGGTCATAGCGCTGAGGAAACACCGATGCAGGGAGTTCATTCCAGAGCTTGCACGTACGTGATAGAAAAGAACGCTGGAAACGTACCGTTCGGGAACGGTACGCCTCCAGGTGGTGGGAATGAACTCTACTGCGGAAACGTGTGGTGCGATGGTACATAGGCGACGGTGGTACCAACTCAAACAACTCCTCGGAGCACTCCCCATGGAACAAACGATAGAACACACAGAGAGATCCGAAGTCTCTCCGCAGTCCTAACGGTTCGTTTATCGAACTGTACCTACAGTTTGTTACAAACTTACCCACATATTGAGAAACACTGGCTTAGACCACACAAGTATCAAGTGAGGATCGGTATACTTTCCTTATTTCCACCGTGTGACCTGCACTCAAATATCTATTTTGAATTTGAGCTGTAACAAACTGAGGATCCATTGCAATAACGAGAATGTCCGCTGTTTTTAATTTTGAAATAATTTATTTTAAAGTTTGTAAACGATGAAATCATCTTGGATTTAAGGAAATACGTTTTAATCAATTCAAAGAACATGTATCTGTTAAAGAATGCAAACTATAAATTGAAGCTGGCCGTTTCTTCTGTATCAGTCTATATACGTTCCACTGCAGGGTACGAGCCTCCTCTACAATCGAGAGTACGATTGAGAGTGGTTAGGCCATATAGGTTAGTCCACTACGCTGGCCTAGTGCGGGTTGGCCGTTTCTTAGAATGTTTTTATTTATACTTAGAATATTGTATTGACAGATTGTTGGTTTTGTTTGCTGTTGGTTGTTCGACATCTTTGACTAGTAAAGTAACAGGATGTGATTTTATATTTTCAATTAAAACACCTCTGTGATGTTCTCTGCTACAGTATCAAAGTTATCTTTTCTTGAAGAAAAATGGACCTTCAGCGTTATATAGTAAACTAAATAAAAATATATAATTTATAATAAAAATGAATGTGTACAATGGTAGAAAACATTTTTATAAACTAAATAAGATATTCAAATATAACGTAGCTAGTATGTTTTGAATCTTGTTCGTGCTGTCCCGTACAGTGAAGATTTTCGACTTGTATCATTGATCCCAAGAACCACAGATAAAATTTTATGTACTTCTTCAAAACTTTATACCATAATGATTACTTTAATAATTAAATAAATTAAAACAAAATGGCTGGTTTAATTAATACATTTTCATTTTTTAATATTTTACTATTTGCAGCTTGGGGAAGAATACGTTGCAAAAACGTTTCGTTTCAGCTCTATTTTTTTTTGGACTACTATATTTCGCTTGCGACTGTGAACTATAGCTGTGCAGCCAAATTTTAAATATACATCCGACATAAAAATGTCGGATCGATATCACTGAGTTTGTAGACGGGATTAAAAACTGCATCGAGTAACCGAATGATGTTAATGGACATTCAAAATAATTCCTTGGAGGGTCCAAATGGGAATCCTAACATTTTTTAGATTTTAACAGTAGGTAGATAATTTTGAAAAACACATTTTACTGGACTCCGTTGTGAGCCAATCTGCCGTAAATTAAACAGCTATTTACTCATCATATCATATCATAGCCTTACCTCATCTACTGTTTTAACCTATTAGAAAGTAAGAATGTTAGAACTAAAACTTACAATGTGAAAATTAGTTGAAAGTTTATTATGATATCTGTTCGTGAAACACACGATATGCAGAGTACGAAGCGCGTGGTGTCCCGATAGTGCAGTATTCGCGCAGTGTGTGTGCACCATGTAGCAGGGGCTGCGTGTAAGATGGCGATGTCTCGGCGTCATTAACTGCGTTCATTTGATATCCGGCCAGGGCGGGCTCGCTTCTCAATGCGGTGAGAGACGCCACATGCGGCCTGTCGTTTCAATCAGTTGAGCGCAAACAGGCTTGTTTAATTCCGGAATTGATTTGAAGCGGATTGTGTGGGCCAGTTGTTTCGGCGGCGCTCGCCGCCACACAGGCGCGGATTCCGCCGCCCTACACGCTGCGTGACCACCGACCGATAAAAAACGTGAGTATTTTAAATCAAATAAAAATTTCAAAACTTTTTATAATTAATGTTGCACGCTGTCGCTTATATACTAAATATTTTCATAATCTCTACTTTGTATCATAAGACATCATGTGGGTCTCGCTCCCCGCAGCCGTGTGTGGGTCCGTGGCTGGCGCGGCGCCGGTCGCTCGCCGTGTAAGCGACAGTCAATGTCGGTGGGAAGTTATGAAACAGGTTTGTAAGCTGGCGGCCGGCGGGGTGCAGGCGGGGTGCAACGACGGCGGCGGGGCGGCGGGGAGGCACGGAGGGAGGGGAACGCCGGCCCGCAATGGCCAGTTGTCACGTTCCGAACACTGAATCACTCAATCTGCGCCGAATAACCAACTCGCCACGGCAGACCGACGAACCGACTATTTTCAGCTTCCACGTAGTACCTGGTCCCGCTTACACAAGCGAAAATTACAATTCCAATACGCTTTCCCAACACGGACTTATTCAGTGAGGAAACACTGCATTTGACTAGTACGTGCGCTTCGCCGCGACATTTTAATGTATACCGCCTCGCACTAAATAAACAGTTGTGCGAACTGTGCTCGTGCACGTGTCTGCGTTTAGTCACTTGCCTCCTGCTACGACGTCCCAGACTTATTGTTTAGTGCTAGGAATTAGTTTGACTGGTAGAAACTGCCGATGGAATTAAGTTCGCCTGTACATATTGTATACCGTTTAAATAAATTAGTGACAAATGACGCTATATGGTTGCTCCCCAGTGCCCAGGGTATTCTATTCTTAATGCAACAATGTTAATGTTTGTTCAACTATACCGCTCGAATCATCTGATGATTTTTTGATTTTGTTCCCCCTTGAACCCACCTGAACAGAACCACGCGTAGTGGTTTGCAAAACCACAGTTTGATGATCAGAACCATTTCGGCCCTAACCAAAAGGCTTGCCAATGTAGCTGAATGGTCCACCGAGTGTGTCAGATCAGAGTTATCAGATCTCATGTAGAGTCAGGGCTTCTTCCTCTGCACGTCTTCACTCTACACGGCCATTTTCACAAACCCTATACATTAGTCAAAATTTGTGGCTTGTGAGATCCGTCCCACTATGTGAAAGGGTGTGAACATATCGGTCACAAATTCTTGACTAGGTACCAATAATAAATAGAAAAAACTTCGCCCGGCGCGGCATTCGAAGTCGAGACTTCAGTTTCGTATCGTAGTACAACTTCGTTCCCCCGCAGCCTTGTGAGAAGTTTAACTAGAACCCACAAATAAATCCCAGCTTCGTTTATGTGACGTGGTACAGACGTGAGCACCGCCAGTATCCGATATATTAGGGAGTACAAAGAATATAACATGGAGAATATATCGGCGGCCTATTTTGTACCGACGCGACGTGTAATTAAGCGATGTGCAGCGCGAGCGCGCCCGATTACATCACTGCAACTAGAAAAGAGCTTGTGTGCACACAAGCTCCACCGAAATCCATCTAGCGTCTAGTAGGATAATAAGAAAAGATGCTCTGCACAATAATAATGAAGTTAGCGTAACGAACCGCGTGAAATGAGCGTGGCCCCTCTCCCCTGCGCTACACGCCCCGCACATGTCACTCAGCACTTACAAGACGGAGAAATCAGTTACTGCGAGCGCTGAAGTTATCGGTTTGTTGGGTTAACTTGCGAACTAGATACAAAAGTGAGGCTAATGGAGGGCCGGCAATTACAAGTTGAGCGTGGAGCCACCGCTGCTAATTGTATCTACAATAAAATTAATAAAGTGACCGTAACCAGGTGGAGGCTGCTTCAAGATAGCTCCTCATCTCCGTGCACGCCAAACCCGCACCTCCTTCCCGCACACATAAAACCTTTCATGAAGTGTCCGGAGCAGCGGTCCTCGTATCGCCGTAGTATTAGTTCACTTGGTGAAATATGTACTGATGCTATCCCAATTAAATTATCCTACAGGCTTATATTCTGTAGACGCGAGTGTGTACAATATGCTTTTTATGATCGGCATTGAGTGTTCTAAGAATTAACAATACACCGTGGCTCGCGCAGGACACGTCTACTGGGCCGACGCACCTGTGTGCTCCGACACTTACTAATACATCGCTCTATCAGTATGTTTCATGACGACAATGCAGGTGAAAAAGACACATAATTCAAAATAGGCTTATTTATGTTATCACATAACAGAAGGCAGGGATCAACGGCTACTATCGACACAGGTAGTGGTACAACCGAGACCGTCGCAGATGAGAGACTTATATGGAGGTCATACGTAAACTGACCAACGTTCACTTGAGTGCAGGTCACGGCGACGTGTAGCATGGAGGAGATGCGTCGTGCGAGCGTGAATGCAGCGGCGCACAATGTTATCCGTGGCCAGGACGCGGTGCGACGCGGCGCCAACACGCTGCGCATTGTGCACGGACACACGCCGGCTGCTTCAGCAACACCAGCGCCACATTTAATTAATGTTTGCCGTATACGTATGGAAATCATATTATAACCATGTTAGTTTATTACTTGTGTGAGAGTATATTGGTTACTAAGGGTTGAATAGATCATGGTGTTGAATATGATAATAATAAAATAATTACAATATGAAGTAAAGAATGATCGTGACGTGGTAGGGCCGGACGCCGTCAAACAGAAGGTTTGAAGTTGAAATGTTTTTAAAACCTTATAAAATGTTCAAAGCACGCGCATATTAAAGATATACGCAAATAATAAAATATTTATTTATTTATTTATTTAATCCTTTTTTGCACTGTACAGAAATACTAAAAAGATATTACACAATAAAAATAATAGTACAAGTGGCGGCCTTGTCACACTAGGTAATTTCTTACAGGCAACCATGGGATGGATATATTAACAGGAGATAGAAAGGGCAGTCTAAGGTGTAAATGAAATAATAATAATCTACAATTAATAAATAAAAATATAACATAATCACACTAATAATATATATATATATATATATATATATATATATATATATATATGTACATACATACATACATACATAAAAAATAGGAATGGAAAGAGTGATATTACAAAGAACCGATTTTTCTGGAGCTTTATCTGCCTGTGCAACGTTATGCAACTATAAAACTGATTATACTTCTTATTTAAATAGTATGTAATAAGATCGTTTCAATCGTCAAGTATTACCATTGCAAACAAATTCAATAAATTGAATGAATATCATTTTTATATGTATTTAATTTACGCATTTTAAAATTAATTCCAGAAATTGTAGACAAATATCAGTTTACTAGCATATTTTACTTTCATTATACTGTCGGCATCTTAAAATTTAACTTGCAGAGTCCATCTCTTAAATAAAGAATGTTTTAGTTGTGTTTTAATCCGTCAAAGACTGCTGGGTTCTTTAAATAGTTATTAAGACTTGCGTTTTTTTTTAAATAAATACAACTTAGTGAAGATGAGAAAAGCGTCCGGGATTAAAATATTAATTCTTTACTTATATAGATATGCAATTCGTACTAAAGAGCTCTCATGAATCATAGGCACCAAAATAAATAATTGGATTAAGGAACTTTATAATGCTAGCACCCCAATACATTGATTTAACTATAGTACAAAATACCTGGGCAGTACACAGCCTACAGATTCATTGTATTCGTTCAAATACATTAAGTAAACATCACGTCCGAAACGAAATAGCATTATTTGTACAAATGGATGAAGCTCTTTACTAATTACACACGTTAAGTAATGTGATTGTAGAGGCTCTGGATTGCTCGCTGCGATCAAACATTGCGTACAAAGAGCGCGAATGCTTTCACGGGGCTTATCTTCGTATCAGTATATCAGAGTATCGGAGTACGACAGCATGTTTGTATGTTGTAAGTGTATTTGTGCGGGTGCAGGTGGATCTGTCGCTCTGTATCTAGACGTGTTCAGTGAATACGCGCGCGTTCTCATTTTTTGTCTGTAAATACTAATTGACTTGCGATGTATTCGTCATTTTAATGAGACGCATATGGATACGCACACGCACGTGCACAGACACACATACACACACATACACACACACAAAAGTACGCACGTAAAGAGGGCCACGTTTGCTTGTGCGCCACGTGTACCGAGCCCGATGACAAATACTTTCCGTTTTGTACTTGTAAAAACGTACCTACATACAATTTGGAGAGGGGAATTGTTTTAGCCAAAGCTGTTGTGAAACGTAGCTCGCATTAATTATGAGGGGAGATTAACATTTCGGTCTGTATTATAAATTCCGATCAACACCGCCATTAATTAATTGGCTCAAACCGAGACTAATTGGGTTTCGTATCGCTGTAACAATCGAGTGCTCTTCGTTTAATTAAGCCCGAGACAGAGCTCGGGCTCGTTCTCTGCGGGAACAATGAATCACCAAAACGTATGTGGCAAGTGGCACTTTGATCGGGGCCTCGTATTTATCGGCCATAAAGGAAGCCGTGTGAAGACGGCGCGGCGCACTGTTTAATTTCCTCCGTCGTGGGCCGGCAGTCGGCGAAGCGGCGGAGCACTCTGCAATACTGCTGCGTCCCTGGAATGGGGCTACACTTGCCCGAATTGTCCCCGCACCGATAGGCGACGCCTACACACACGTCGAACCATACATCTGTACATGCACGGACGCACTAATTGAAAACCTAGTATAAGTACTTTAACAATCTTCCAACCAATGATTACTCTTAGAAGACACATACATACATACATAAACTCACGCCTATATCCCAGAAGAGGTAACCATTGTGTGTCCCGTCCCACAATGTGATAGGTGTCGAGCCCATCGCCATATCGGGCACGAGTTTCTGAGTTCCTCTGGGCTGATAATGAATAGAAAAATTCAATATCACTTTGCCCAACCCGGGATTCGAATCCGAGAACTCAGCTTTGTAACCGTGCCTTACAACTACGCCACCGAGGCAGTACCCTTACAAGAATGAAATGATTTTATTTACCCACATTAAGAAGTGGAAGAGCTACGCTTGTGTCAGATTGCAGGATGACCAAATTTGCCTTTACCCTTTCCATACTTTCCTTCCCATCCCGCTCGGATCGATCCTCTCGATATCGGATATCATCACATCACATCACATCTATGATTCAAGCGTTTTGGCTGAAATTGACCACCAGGTAAACTATTCGCTAGTTTGCCGGACCAAGGCAATAAAAAAATATTGTATAAGTTTGTTTACTTTTTGATCTTCCTTGCGATCATTTGACATTCAGCAACCTCATTGCAAATAGAGCATGGTCTCATGCGCTTCTTTGCACCATATCCCGTGTGACTGTATAAGTGTAGTCGGACGCTCCCTGACTTGTGAATGTGAAATAGTATTGCATGCGGGCGTCGCCCCTGCATATATCTCCACACTATTTGCAATCTAAACTAACTTTGTGATCGTTTTAATGATTTAGCTGGCGAGAGCGTTCAGCATATACGAAGTGTTGGCGGCGCGCTCGGCGAGCACAAATAGAACAATCGATGATCGGAATTGAACTAAACCGCATATCGGTGTCGAGCACTCTCTACACACAAAAAGAGCACCGTCGCCAATGCGGCAGCCATCGGACACAGCTCGAGGGTTTTTTTTAATTTTAAAACGGTTCACAGTATCGCGTCTCACTTTTTAATAATCATTTGCCGAGTAATCCGCTGCGGGCACGGACTTGAGGATTATTTAAGACAAATATAATTTTTATCGACTGCGTATTAGAGCGAGAATTTTGTGGGTTTAATAAAGGCGGTGGGGCCGTGGGTGGCGCGGCGGCGCTTCCGGCCCGCAATAAAAACGGCCCCGAGCGGAGCATCTCGGATTCCAAACGTTCGGAATATGAGAGTCGACGATGTGAAGCACCTTTATGAAGTCCCATTCGGCGCGAGGTAGCGTCTCGGTATGCGGCCGCCGCTATGGCAATACCACAAAAACGTTAAACATAATAGGGCGAGGCTGGCACGCGGCCAGCGCCGGCCGCCGCATCTCACGCACAAGTTAACATTTAATGATACTGCTGCATGATCAAGTCACTGTCCTGGGCTCGTGAGCCTTGAGCATACCTGTTTTTATATTCACTTGTTATGCAATAATAGTTTTTAAACGAAGTTAAATATTTTACCTTCTACTCTATGTCATGGTTCAATGACAAAAGTTCAATGACATGGACAAAACCCTAGTTTTGAAGAGAGTAGATCTAAGTGGTTGAAAATAAATAGTTAGAAGGACCAAACAAGCACTACAAAGTTTCTGAAAGATGAATTTGCCAGTAGCCTCTCATATAAGGATTTTTAAAAGCTAGTTGTAGACGCAGCTTGAGCTGTTTATTATGAATGTGTGTAATTTGAAATATTGAAGGTGCGATGAACCGCGGTTATGAAGTGCTCACCTGTATAAGAGTGCACGGCGGCGGCAATCATTCGGCTCGGTTTCCTTTCGCCGGAGTGGGAGAATTGAAACGCGCGTAAATCCCCTCCGCCTTCCCTCCCCTGCTGCGCCGCGCCCAAATGGAAGAATTTAATTCGCTTCCCCGACGTCGGGTGTCAGTGGTCGCCGCTCAAAGTTGAAAGCCGTTTGTGCTGGCGGGGCTCCGCGGCGTACACTCGCTCCTGACAGTTCCCTGTTCATTATTTTTCTTAGCGTTTCTATTTCCGCCAGATTGAGTATACGGTATAATGGTGTCCCCACTATTATTCGTTCAGTAGTATTTAAAATAGTCGAAAACAAAATGTATTGCGTCAGATTGGTCCTTCTCTGTCATCAACAATGGCCTACAGTATTCCATTGCTAGTTCTACATTATCTCTCACACCTGCCCTGAAATCAATCGATATATTGAAGGCCGGGCATGGAATACTACTCGCAGCTCTGGGATGGATCTGGTGAGTACCTGCTCGATGCTTTGGATGGATTGCAGCGGCGGGCCATCCGCATTGTGAATGATACAGACTGATGAGAACTTAGGGTCGCTACAACTGCGGAGGGATGTCGCCTCTCTAAGCGTGTTCTACCGTCTGTGTCACGATGAGAAAAATTGTTTAACTTAATCCCCTCCTCTTCATTTCTAAACAGAACCACGCGTGCTGGCTTGCGAAGCTATAGCTTTATGGTCCAAACCATCTCCGCACGAACCAAAAGATTCGCAAACTCTTTTATGTGCCGCACCATCAAGCTGTGGAATTATTTGCCGTAGTGTGAAGAGGCATCTTAGCAGGCCGGCATAATTGTATCTATTGGCATAGGACTGTTGTCTGATGCCATTCGACACTGCCTGGATAGCATTTGTGCTTACTATCAGGCGCAGTGTTGTCACTACGCCGGGCTAGTGTAAAAGACAAAAAGAATCAAATCACAACTACGGTACTATAACTACGGTATGAACTACGACACGGGAAATTTAATAGGCAGAGTTTTTGCGAGTTGCAGCAGAACTACACATATTGAATGTGCTGAGTGTAGTAGCCGGTAAACATTGCAGCAAGCGCTGGGGCAGCGCGCGTCTTGCATGCCACTGTCAAGGACGATGTTACAGCGCGCTGCTTCCTAAGTTACATGGTAGGTTTTGTTACTTTTGTTACACACTCTCATAAACCAGTTTTGTCATGTCATGTCGAATATGTTTGAGATGGGGCAATCCTCGTTCCTTTGACTAGGGCCCAAATTAGCCCAAGGAATGTGTTCGTGTTTCTTCGCTTCTTCTTCACACTGCACAGCATGATTGTTTTTTTTCTGATGGATTATTTTTTATCCCATTATTATATCCTTTACAGACATCGTTCGTAGTTTAAAATTATTGCACTAGTTTGTTGCAACTGTATATTCTTTATGAGTCAATAGTTGGTGATACATAGTTCAAGTTTGTATATTGCTTCAAGACTATGAGTCTTATGACTTAATCACTATAAGAGGGCAGCGCAGTATAGAATATAAATGAGCTAGCCTGCGATGCCCGCGGCGCGGTGCAGTACCGTGAGCGCGGGACCACGGCTGCGTGCACCGCCACTACTACTGCCATCGCAGATCCTTATTTGATCTACGATTATTTAAAACTTTATAAAACAAATATTATAGCATATGCGCTTAAACTTTGTCATATGTGTGCTTATAATCAACACTGAAACGCTGTTAACTTTTAGCCCCAATACCGCTATGAAAAGCTGATAAGAGAAGCTCGGTGTGCGGGGTGCGCGGCGGGGGGCACTAACTCAACGCTCGCGATTGTCATCCCGCGCTAATTTATCATACAGATAAACAGATTGAAGAAGCTCAAAATCTACAGAGGACTCACCCTTTCACCCCCTCTGCCCCCTCCCCCATCCGTCAGCTCGCCCACCGAACCCGTAGCACGGACGAGAGTTATTGATATAATTTCAATATTTATAATATTTTATATTACTCTATATATATTTATAGGATATATATATTTATGGCAGGACAGCAGCACCCACTTCTTCAAACCGTACTTGCATCCTGCGATCCAACTAAGTTACTTATTACATATGCGTCGTGTTACAGAGCGCGATGACAGCGCGAGTCGGTGGTGGTCAGTTTGTCGGCTCGTTAGTATCCTCCGTGCCTCGCGGCGCCCACCACGCTACACTCGCGGCCAACGACAGAGCTGCGCTCATGTGGCGTCCGCTAACTTACCGCAAACGTACTGTAATATTACTCATAACCATATACTTACATTGAATAAGTGCATACGCACGCAGTATCACTCATGGCATACAAACACAAATTTAACGGGTTTATTTATTACCCACTGGAATTTTCGCCGCATCACGCCGTTTTAAGTAACCAAATCCAGTGAATCTAAGTCGGTACGCCTGTTTAAAGTCTTCATACTCTTACATTACTCTAACACCAAATATGACTGGGTAGGGCAATGATAGAGACGATCCACAGCGGTGAGTTGTAACCGAATTATTGCAACACTCAGCGAGTTTTAAGCTCGTGCAAAATATTTTCATATTTATAAATATATTGAATGAATTTATTCGGGATGAACATTCAATCATCCCTGTTGATTGTATACTGCGTTGAGGACGAGCGAGATATCTTCTGTCAACCGCTGCTTATGAGTTTGAGTATGAATATAAGGAGGGCGGCGTCTCATCAATGTAGTCGCGGCTGGAGTGGCGGCCGATAAGTCCACTTGAGTCACGAGGATGCTCGACACACGAGCGCACGCGGCGCCGAGTGGGTTTTTCTAGTCAGCAGGGCTGTCGCGGCGGCGCGGGCGGCTCATAAAACACCTTTCTATTTGTGCTCGCGTTACAATTTATAATGCACGTTATGTTTTTATGGCGCGCGGTGCTCGTACGAGCGGAGCGCACAATTTGCACCTGATACGTGCCGTAAAAATGTACCAGCCCTACAAATTGGTTCGCCCGAACTTCCTTTTGGGAAATTACGTTTTATACACCAAAGAACGTAATAATAGCAAATACCATGCGCATTTATAAAGAAAGTTATCGAAAAATGTTGAAAAAAATAAAAACCCATATACGAAACTGAAATAAGAGAATCTACAACAGTTTGGCATTGTTTTAAAGCACACCTAGGAGGTATAATGAGATGATATTATAAAGTACAAAGCGTCACAGCGCTCATCCAGTAGTAGCCGTCAGAGCCGAGCGAGGTAGCCGGAGCCGCGAGGAGGACTCACTCACCGCTCGTGCACAGCGGCAAGTTAAATTCAATCGGACACGTTGCAGAGATTATTCCCTCATAGAACCACAACCGTGAGAGTTCATAGCCACGACATCATAACATAAATTACTTATCATATCTTTATTATACACAAAACATAAACTAATGTATTATTAGTATCGAGGAGGTTTGTTTGTAAATTAAATACCTTTAGATCCATCCATTCAAATAACCATGACTGTCATCGTTGCGCAGGAATCGTCATAGAGTCTTAGCATAGTATAGTATAGTCTATGTCACTTCGCATAAATAATAATGAGAAGGAAAGTATTTGACGTGAGACCCGAACACAGCGGCCGCGGCCCGCCGGGATGTGCCACGTGAATGCTCGCGCTTCACATATTTAAAGAATAATTTCTCGTCGTAAGTATTATTGGAGAGTTTTTACGTCTATTGAGATATTTGTGTCAAATAAACGAGCTAATGGAGCGGAGACGAAAGTCGCCGCGAAATTGAGTCGCCCATAAAAATACACTTCTGTTTTTACGAGGCGAATATAGCGCGGCACATGAACCGCGCGTTCGGACCGCTCGCTCACTGCTCCATCATAATAATGGAGATGATTACACTGTTGTTACTGTTGTTTACATATGCAGCTATAAAATATTTATTGTAGCTGCTCCTGGTCGACGTGCGGTCAAAGGGAATCATTCAGTAGGTTAACATTCAGGGCGCGAGGAACACGTCGCTTAATTACACCGAGCTCACGAAGCGCAGTAAATACAGCAACTGATCTTCTACGAGGATGTAATTAGGAGCAAATAAAACCCCAATCGATCTAGTGTAAGTGATGTACCACCCCCAACCCCCCTCCCCCTGGTGTGGTGGTGTCCCCGGAGCAGTATCCCCGCATGGTCAGCCGCGCCGTGTATCAGTAGCGCGCTCATCAATCGCGAGCGTGTCCAGCGCGTGGCGGCGCCGCCCGGGCCTGCAGCTCGGCGCCGAGCTCATGCTGTCACAAAACATCGCGCCCGTACTGGTGCCCTCGCGCTTCGATTGTTGAAAAGGCGACTGGAACTAATGTGTACGGATTTAATTAGCCGTGAACTGCGCCTGCTCCATGGCTATTATACTGAGGACTACACGAGTGACAATCAGTAGTAATTAGAGAACAAAGCCGAGCCTTTGTTCGAAACCTTCATTTAAGCTCTATTCAATGGAACCTCTCAAGCTTAGAAAAACAAACACCGTTTTTCTGTAAGTTAAAGATAATATCTGCATTTGCAAATAACTTCTATTAACAATTCGAGATGAGATAAATAGTTGCCACGACATTAGAAACCATTCTATTCTACATACACAGAAGGGTAGAACCATCAGGATGATCAAACACAATGAGTTGATTAAATAATCAGGCGCGTCGCGAGGCTGCGGTGTCTCTATGTACATACGTACTATTTATTGACAGTGAGTGGACTACTCATTCAACTATGTAAGTCACGATCAGCACTCACGCACAGCTCAGTCTAGTCATCGCGAGGGCGAGGGGTGCGGAGGCGAGGGAGCGCGGGGGTGCGGGGGTGCGGGGGGGGGGTGGACACACAGATCGCAGGTGACTCGTGATTGATGGCCGCCCGACCCGCCTAATGAATACCATATAAATCTAAATTATGAAAAAAACTTCAGTTTTAAAAAATCAATACCGCGAGCTGAATCATTCATTTTAATTTCAAATATTATACAGATTAATGTGGATGCCGAAGATCGAGCTAAGAACGAAGGTGAACCTTGATGCGAACTAAGACAATCTCAGCTCAAAGTATTAGCTTTCATACACTTAACTATACCATATGGGGTATCAAATAATGATAATCGGAAAAATGTTTGGTACCCGTCCTAATTAAAGAAGATATTAAAAAAATCATTCATTTTCCATCTAAAACATAAACGAGGCCAGTTCCTGTGGGATGTGTAGTGAAACGATTAGCACAGCACTTAGCTGCGCCATCGCGATATTTGTCAATATTCCGTATAAGTTGAAATCGACTGCAGGGAGTTCCCATGAGACACTGGTCGCTGCACGGCACAGTTTCGCACTGCTAGTTTTGGTTCACATTTTACAAAGTGATTTGGGAACGAGAATTGTCAATATACAATATTATACTGCGCTATATGCAGACATGCATTGAAATGGAAACGCTTCGAGCGGCGTATGTTGCTAATAGCTACAGACGGATTGAATGGAAAGCAAACAGCGGTGGAGGCGGCGCTCGACGCACGGTCAATACGCACGCCTCACTGAGCTATTTGTTTAGTAGAGCGTTCACGTAGCGCGTAGTCGTAGTGCGTAGCCCGTAGCACATACGGCGTAGCACGTAGCTCGTACGCTGACGGAACAGGCATGTTTTCATCATAGCCATCGAGTTAAAATTGGTAAATTATGATTCTCGTGTTAGATATATTCTGAATACAACTACAAATAAAACGTAACGTCTTATGGTTATCATTAATTAAAATCCCAACAAGTGTTTCATAACAGAACAAGATATCACATGTAAACATCAGAACATTATACATTTTATAAATAGAATATAACGTCGCAGTTCCTATCATGTTCGTTAAATACATATAAAAGCGAGCTCAACGCTCCCCCGTCTGGTGGTGCAATGCAATTAGTTTTTCCAAGTCCGACGTGAGCCTCCTTTTTATTTGGTGTTATCCGTGTCCTCTTTGAAAGGCGCTCGTCGAAGTCAGCGCTTGTCAAAGGTGTCTTTGAACTAATTGTTTCCTACATTTCAGTCGGAGCGCTTTTACCGCTCGCTCAATAGTCGCAGCCGGGCTTCAAGCTAGTCGGGGGACAAGTTACAGTGGAATGTTTGCATTGCTTCACATCGCGAGTCGCCCGGCGCTGCATGTTGTGTGGATTCTGTGATCGCATTGATATGCTGAAGTTAGTATCGCGAGTGACGACGGTACTTAACTATTTACATTCAAGAGTTCTCAGATGATCGAGATATTTTTAACTTTTAGTACATGGTTAAAAAAATGATACGATATTCATAATAGTGGAGTATATACAACGTGGATAGTGTTCAATGAATTTGAATATGGCTGTATATAGATTATAGACATCCACAACGGACAATGTTCGTTTCCCACACATTATTGACCTAAAAACCAACAGATATAATGATTACATAGTAATGGTAGTACTTACTACCTACCTACGTACTCAGAATAGTATTCTATAATAACTAATTTATGTAACCATTTTGAGGTCGTAATTTAATAGTCATTTGACATGTAAGGATAAGCTTTAAATGTGGTTAATGTGTTTGATAAGTTCTACCGAAGCGTTCTCACAAATACGCTGTTTACCGCGTTCTTTTGACTTGTTCCCGAACGTTACAATCGAAAGCTCAAGTGGAATGGATAATGGAGTATTTGAGCGTTGATGTAGCTGAGCTGGCACAAAATATTTTGAGAAATATCCACACCAAAAACAATTAATGGTTCCATCCAACTTAGAATAACTATCGGTTATAGAGCCATTATAGTGAATGGAGTAGCTTGCTGCGTGTCTGTGTACACGACGGGTTGATCTCCGGTGCGGGAGTGTGGGAGCGGCGCAGTTATCTGCGGTTATCTGGCGGAGTGTCGCGTCTGGCGGAGTTGGCACGTGACTTATCTGCTCAGACGACTTGACGAGCGCCTCCGAGTGAGCAGTGAGTGCAGCGCCGCCGCTTTCACCCTCTCCAACCTGCAAATACTCGGATAAGACGCGTCACGTAACATGCGCCCCCGCCGCCCCCGCCCCCCTCGCACCGCACAACACCTCGCTGCCTTATGAGCTGTAAATCAGTGGGTTTAAGATGCAACTCATATCGATTTCTATTTACTTAGCTCCGCACACAAACATTGAGTACATCGATACGAGTGTATCGCGTGAGCTCGCACCGCGGCTGCTGCGGCTGCACCAGCTGACACACCGACAGCGACCACACGCGACGCGGCTTCAGTTGAGTGCCGTTATATAATACGAAGAACAATCTGTGATGCAAATATACTCAACAAATTGCATTACTGGATTCAATAAGAATATTACTTCTCTCGGAGGCATAGTTATACTGGAATACGATAACAAAGTTGAGGCTTTGAAACCTAGTTTGGGAAAAGTGATATTGCGATATGGCGATAGGCTCGCGCCCTGTCACATCTTAGGTCGGAGCATACACGACGAAATGTGGGTATCATGGAATCACCTCTGCCGACCCCTTCTGGAAAAAGGCGTGAGTTTATGTATGTATGTATATAAGGGTATTAGATCTAACTGCGTACTTATGACTACTGTGGTGATATACTCTACATTCATTATCAGACAGCAAATGAGTGCGTGGTGGCCTGTTGGTAAACGGACTAGACGCGACTGCCAACATGTTCACGGTGGTCGCGGGTTCAAATCCCAGGGCACACCTCTGACTTTTCGGAGTCATGTGTGTATTGATAGTCAATCACCACGCACTAAAACGGTGAAGGAAAACATCGTGAGGAAACCTGCATACCATAGCGATTTATAAAATTTCTATGGTATGTGTGTCCGCCAACACGCACTAGGCCAGCGTGGTGGACTATATGGCCTAACCACTCTCAATCGTATTCTCGATTGTAGAATAGGCCCGTGCCCTGCAGTGGGACGTATATGGGCTGATACAGAAATGAATTCGCCCACGTTTTTGAGGAATAAACAATCAGTAAAACCCCGTATTCGTGTTAATAATGATGTTGGGTGTGGGCGGCGGGGGGGCGCGGGGTGCGGCGGCGGGACGCTCCCAACTCGCCGTTAATACAGTGGCTCGCATGTGTACAAAAACAGTTAATCGAGCGCGCACCATCATTCCCCAGATTAGTTTCCTTCATATCAGTCCGCGAGCCGGAGTGCACGGCGCGCGCGGCACGCGGCCCTTTTCATTATCGCGTGCCGACTGCCGAACCAGCACGAGGCACGAACAGGCCTCGGGGTTCACCTGCCACTAACTTGTAGTACTTTGTTACTTTTCCCATCAGCAGCGCGCCGCTGGCAGGAGGCGGATATAATAAAAGTTCGACTTGTTAACAGTAAGTATGAGTTTCACGTATGAATTTCAGGTGCAAGTTCTTTAAGTTGTGAGACAACTTCAAAGTTGGGGCGTTTTTTCCAGCGAGTGAATTTTCTCCGGAGCGTGCTTTACAACGCGGCCGCTTTGAGCTCACTTCGACGTCTGCTTTCATAAGGAGTTTGATATGTTCCGATAATTTGAACGTTCAAACTTTAATAGCTTTTGTTTAGATTGTTTTTCTTTATGAATTTTTGCTTCCAAACGACATTTGGTAATAGCGACGGGTATTGATCCGACGCTGATGTAGAAGGGTAATCGCACCAGATTATCCAGTCCAGGTTATGAGTAAATATTTGCGAGTTTCACAAACGTGAGAACGTGTGTTCGTGTAAAATATTGGTGCTTCTATAAATATTGGGCGATGTATGGCCGTTTCCCCTGTGCTCTGAGTGGATTTGGGATGGATTAATTCCGAATATTGGTTTTGTAGCCACTGATTATAAATTTCCAAAAAAATCTGATACTCGCTATCAGTGCTCGCCAAGTTCACAACAACGCACACTCCGTCACTATTCTACTTGGAACAAGCCACAAGGCCGGCGGCGCTCGGCGATTACACTGAGTAATGGCGGTAATGTCCAGATGAAAGTTATGGGCTCCGCGACCATATGTAATACGGAGCATCTCAGTAATCTCGTCCCTTTCTGTTTGATTGACGATTCCCCGCCGCCGCCGCCGCCGCCGCCCCGCCGTTCCGCACCCCCGCTCACCTCTTCTGACGCCGCAGCCGGGGAAAAATAATGGCAATGTAATTTGCGCACAATAACCGTTTGATTCATTATTTTTTTCCCGACATTTATTAAAACGAGTTTGAGTGACGGCGCCAAATGAACACTTGGCGATGTTCTGCGATGACCAGGTAGCAAGCTACCGAGCGATGACGTCACCACTCCAAGCTTATCACACGCTGAGTAATACGACAAGGTGTAATGTACAATAACCAAACGCACGGTGTGCACTCCAATCAATAAGTGCTAATCACTGAATAGTCTATACTGAACATGCATGTATGTTAAAAATTAAGATCTCAATTCCTGCACCATTTTTAATTAAGCTCCCACTGACTGTTCTTTGTGTTGGTTGAAGCTTGAAGTTTATTTCAGCAAATGTACGGCTTTTGTGTTATATTGAGTTATTTAAGGCTCAAATATATATGGAGGATAAACTATGCACTGAAGGCTCGCCGCGCAGCGCCGTCCGTGAGCCGCGGACACGCTGCGTGGACTCCGCCGACACGCGCCCACGCAGCGCCCGCACCGCGCCTCATGTACATATACATTAAGTGCTCGCCAAGTGTATATTTATAAAACAAATAATGTGCACTTATAATCCACATCAGACGCAATAGTTGTGCATTCCGAATGAATTCGTAAGTATAATAGAGTACAGACATGTAATACCTATCCGTTTTGATCAATAATGGACATGCCATTAGAAGATAACGCGATTCCTCTATCTCTCGTTCGACATCCAATATAGATACTTTTAATCCGGGAATCGAGCGCGCTCCCGCGGGAGCTGGATGTATCTCAGGCGGGTGTCGCGGGCGCGGCGGGGTGTGTGCGGCGCGCGGGGAGGGGCCGCCGGGACGGGCACAGGAAGCGCCTCATAAATACGCAGCGCCGGAACTCGCAGTAAGTACTAGTAGCACTCATTATACAGAAATCATCTGCGCTTCCTTTTGTTCTCACTCGATGAATGTGCTCCGAATATTTTTCATGTGCTCCCACATTAAGAGCGTATTAAAGTGTGCCGGCGGCGGGTCGGGGCGGGTAGAGGCGGCCGCGCCGGCTGGTTGTTTGCGCCTCAACAAATGTTGCACATTTCGCATTGTTTACTTAGGACATTGTGCTGGGGTCACGTAGCGTAATCTAAGAAAAGTTTGCATCTTAATGAAAACGCTGACGTCGCTCCATTGTTCGTGTATTTTCATTTGTATCGACTTAAGATGAGTAGGAACAGTAATCTACCTGAGCTGTGTACACTGCGCACTACGCAGCGCCACTGGGCTCAGACCTCGCCCCACACTCTTCGGTGTACGCTGCAGAAATACTCTCAGAGATGGTTGTTTCTTTTATTCTGTAGGCAGCTTTCTTTCGTCCAGATACCTATTGTTATTTATTGCAAAGCTTAAAAGGATAAAATAAAACGAAACTACCGCGAAATGTTCAGCAAATAGCTGAGCTCGTTACAGGACACAACATTCAACAAATGTGTGGAAGCTCGGCGCGCGGGACTCCGTGCTGCGCGATGAAACATACTTGAACATGTGAAAAACGTTTTGGTGAATAAGTGTGCGGGGCGCGTGTACGCGTGTGCGTGTGTGTGTGTTTGTGTTGGTGTGCGTGTATAGGCGTGTGAGTATGAAGCAGACAGCGCAATTAGCGCGAACATTTAAAATCAATTTAAAAATGTTGTAGCGACGCCCTCACTGCATGGAGCTACAGCTCGGGAGCTACAAGCATTATATTTTGTTACAACGAGCTATTTAAACCGAAGCCAATATATTAAGGAACTTAAATACATACATTCTACATAATCATCGCATGACACAAACAGCTCGGGAGTGACGGAGTTGTGACGCGGTCTAGCTATAACTTTCGACCAAGATTCGGGGTTTGTAACAGAACGATAAAAGAAGACTGTGTGTGTATGATGTGAAAGGCATATTGCGTTTTTAATTTAGGTGAATGAGGATACAAAGCCCGAAGTAATCCGAATCGAGAGAGGTACAAAATATAATATATAAAATGCTGCGATCCACGTTGACTGCATGTAAAATTTGTGAAACTAGGCAATAGTACGAGTTGGTGGTGTGTCTAAATGTTTCTGATTTGCTCGTTTGCTTGCGCGTCACGTACTCGCAAATGTGATTAGGGAACTTCCTTGTTAGTGATGGCCGAGCTGTCTTACTGTATATTGCATCACGATTCACGAGTAACCCCGAGCTTAAATAACAATAGAAAGTAACAATATAAAACTTCATAGAACTTTGGGAGTAGCTTTACAGAGTTGGTTTATGCATTATTTTATAGGAATAAGGGAATAGGAATATCGAAAATATATTTTAAAAAATCAGTTCGCTAATTGTGAGTAATTAAATATTCCCTATGACATATGACGCTAAAATACATATTATTTGCATAATCCTTACTTCATTGCTTACTCTTCCTATCTTTACTTACTAATATTATGAATGTGAAAGTAAAGCTGTATATCTGTCGGTCTGTTACCTTTCACGCCTAAACCACTGGAGCGATTTTGATGCAAGTCGACATGTAGTATGTAGATTAGACGTTGACGACATAGGCTACCTTTTATTATGATGAGAAGGGTTAAAAGGAATGAAAGATTAGAGTTACAGTCGTCAAACTTTGCTCTTTAGTTACTCATTTCCATCTATACTTCGTTTTCGAAAAAGTCAACCTCAAGAAGTTAATATTTTAACTTCTAAGATTTAAATATCATAAGGGCAAAACAAAATCACTGTAGCTATTTCTATGAAACTTTATAATTTAGGTCTTTATTATAAATGAAAAATAATGCAAACAATTTTGGAAAAATCAAATCGGTAGCAAATAAGTTCAAAATGGCAACCACATTGATGACATAATCGACCAATCGAATCAATAAAAATAATAGTTAAAAAAAACTAAAATATTTTATTGTTACAAAGCGTGGGGTGCAGGATGATAAGTAATTGTTGTAAACACCCCACGCTTTGTAACAATAAAATATATGTATTTTACTCCATTTACTTATCTTAAATTCAGTATCAATTATTTTTACTTTTTTAGTTGTATATCTTATTAAAGCGTGTATTTTAGTTTTTTTTTAACTATTATTTAATTCTTTTAAGTCTACCCCATCGTATCACGCATACAAAGTTAAAGGAGAATGCAAGAAATATTTAATCTGTATCAGCCCATATACTTCCCCCTGCAGGGCACGGGCCTACTTTACGATCGACAGTACGATTGAGAGTGGTTAGGCCATATAGTCCACCACGCTGGCCTATGCGGGTTGGCGGACTTACATAACATAGAAATTCTTATAAATCGCTATGGCATGCAGGTTTCCTCACGATATTTTCCTTCACCGTTTTAATGCGTGGTGATTGATTATCAATACACACATGACTCCGAAAAGTCAGAGATGTGCCCTGGGATTCGAACCTGCGACCACCGTGAACATGTGGGTAGCCGCGTCTAGTCCGTTTACCAACAGGCCACCACGCACTTAAATAAAGAAATTCTTAAATTCTTAAAGAAATATTTAATAGAACAATATTTTTATTTATTTTCACTAAGGGCACACTGTTTGGGTATGAATGAGAGGAAAGTTTATGCCGAGCATGGCGATAAACCCTCCACATGTATAAGGCAGGAATAAGCCTAGCGAGCTGGGCTGAAGGTGTCACCTCATGTTTGAATATGAAATATGGTAGTGGTGAGGACGCGGCACGTCATTAAAATTGTGTAATTGACTGATTCCTGGCAGCTGACGACTGACGTGCACCTCCGTGCGTGTAATCTATTACTTACGCGTCGTGTCGGTCTCACAAAATATCACCGCGACTCTACTCATCGCCCGCAGTTAATATGTGTGAGTATATTAACAACTGATTTTAATTAAAGTGGGTAATTCAACATCGCTCTGGCGCGCTCGCGGTTGCCTACTATCGTTCTTTGATTAGGTACATTGAATATGAATACCATTACGCAACACAACTACACTACAGCTCTATTGTGATCAAACTAATAGACCAACAGCTCGTGGCCGCGAGACTTTCGACACTTTATATAAGCTGAATGTTTGCGCGTGCCTCTGACATAGGCATCACATGATCAGCTATATTGAATTTTCGATCGTAGTGACTTTGGAAGTTATCAGCTTCAATATGTGTGGCAAGAATACAAAACCAACAAAAGTGTCTGACCACCAAGGAAGCAACAGTTCATAGTTGCAATATATAAAATATAAATTTTATTCTATAGCACTGGCAAAATCACATGTTATTAAATATTAAATTATATTCAATTTGAATGAAATGGAAATGCCAAAAATGCGTAAGCAAAGCTGCTCTCATATGTTCGTCCATTGAGGTGCGTAGTGCGTAGTGACGGTGGTCGCGGCCGGGCGGCGAGTGTGCGGCTCGCGTGTACATTACAGGATGTCCGGGCGCCACGTAAACCCATACATTTGCACTTCGCCCCGGGTCACATTACACAACCCACTTTAACTGTAATTGCGCTCCGGAATAGTTTGGCAGTTGCTTAATTTATTTTTAATTTATTATTTCCGCTACACATTGTGTAAATATACTGATTCAAGGTTTTATTTTGTAACATGGCATATTAGACATTGTTGTACTGAAATACCTGGTAGCACAGTAGTGCGTGGTGGCCTGTTGGTAAACGGACAAGACGCGACTGCCAACATGTTCACGGTGGTCACGGGTTCGAATCCCAGGGCATACCTCTGACTTTTCGGAACCATGTGTGTATTGATAGTCAACCACCACGCACTAAAACGGTGAAGGAAAACATCGTGAGGAAACCAGCATACCATAGCGATTTATAAAAAAATCTATGGTATTTAAGTTCGCCAACCCGCACTAGGCCAGCGTGGTGGACTAGATGGCCTAACCACTCTGAATCGTACTGTCGATCGTAGAGTAGGCCCGTGCCCTGCAGTGGGACGTATATGGGCTGATACTGATATATTAGTGCCCCCGCCAAGACGAGTAAATGAAATGCAAGGGCACTCCTACCTTTTCTCGAAGCACATCTGGGGGCGCGGCCGAGCCCCCCTTCCAAGTCGAGCTATAGGCCGTAACATCCTTTTCTCGAAGCAATTCAGACCATTTTCAACCCCCTATAACTTCGTTGTGGCTAAAGCATGAAGCCTGAATTTTCAGTTACTAAGCAGGCATTGTGTAAACACGGTATATTTAAAATTTCATTCAATTTGAACCAGTAGTTTAAGAATTGTAACTAGTCAAACTTTCTTAATTTTGTCACTCACTGACTGACTGACCGATCATCAAAAGTCTAAGGCACTTCTAGCAGACATAGAACCTTCAAATTTAGAACATAATTAGTGTTTAGTGTCTAAAGTAAGGGAAAATTCAAACATTTCATAATTTGTGTCTAGTTTTCTAGATAGACCAACTGTCAACTAGTAGTTGACATGACGTGGCGCGTTTGGATGCATTAGAAATCCGTTAAATATGGCCATTTCGGTCGCACTAAGGGCAATTTGTATTACTATTTTAACCCTGACGGTCATGAGCGGCGGTGCGGATAACTTTGTAATCCCATATAAATGTATAGGATTATAAAGTTACATTTGCAGTTAATGAATCATTGTACCCGTATATAATGGAATAATAGTTGTAGATAGATATCTATATATATGAGGCATAACAGGAGGGGATATAGAGAAGGAAATGGTGTATTCAGCATGTCACATGCCCTTGCAAATAAAAAGACTAAATAGCTCGAAAATATCAATAACAATGAAAGAAAGAACATTAATAATCAAATCCGCTATATTTGTGATAAATTGATGCCTACAAAAATAAGAAAAATCCATAAGACAGAGGCTTTAAGAAAAATCGTTAGTGATATTCTAGAAGTAAGAAGTACCGAAAAGGAAAAAAGTAGGACTACAAAAAGACGTGAGATCCCATCAAAAACATCCTGTAAAAAAATTCCAAGTCTCGCAGCTCAGGTTTTCTACCGCAAAAAGTTGTGAGATGCATGTAATACCAAGTCGATTAATTTATTTAGTCCTTAAGGGACCTTCTATATAAAGTTATTACGTTAGTTATTACCATATCAATCTTAAAAATTCTTTACGATTTAAATAAATAGATCGACTTGGCCAGCAGCATTATGTATAAATTGTACGATACATTATGTTTTCATGCGATGGCCAAGTCGATCCATTTATTTAAATCGTAAAGAATTTTTAAGATTGATATGGTAATAACTAACGTAATAACTTTATATAGAAGGTCCCTTAAGGACTAAATAAATTAATCGACTTGGTATTACATGCATCTGACAACTTTTTGCGGTAGAAAACCTGAGCAGCGAGACTTGGAATTTTTACAGGATGTTTTTGATGGGATTCACATTTTTGAACCCTCATAATTACATCAAACACATTCTCATGACAAAAAAATTACTAGGTAAGATATTTTCTTAGTGTTCACGCCGAAACTCCATTAGGCCGAACTTAAACTCTATATCTTAGTCGAAAAATGTGGCTGAGCCGTTTCATATGGTCTCACTTTGGCAACATTTTACAAGATATGATGGGATGGGATGTAGTTTACTTTGCGCAACAAAAATCCTTAAAATTACAACTCTTCTTGCTAAAGCTTGTAATTATTTAACCATGTTGTAGCGAGTAGCTGCAGTACTTTTGACAGCCTCCGTGGCGCAGTTGGTTAGACGCCGCCTGTGAAACGAGAGGCCGCGGGTTCGATTCCCGCACCGAGAGAAATGTTTGTGCGGCCCACAAATATTTCTTCCGGGTCTGGGTGTTTGTGAGACCGAAAAGTCTCTCGTAGTTCCTGATACCCACGACACAAGACTCGATCTTAGTGTGGGGTCAGGACTATGTATGTGACTGTTGGGTGTTATTATTATTATTATTATTATTACTATTGCATCAGCTCAATGGTGGCAGTACCACAGTAGCATTGAAAATTCACGGAAAGCATCTCATAGGTTTGTGAGAGAAGTTCCTTTGGCGAGTGAGGTGGTTGGAGATCGTCTGGAACCTCATGCAGTGGCCCACACAAGTGTGTTCGATTTGGGATGCAGTCAATGTAAATATACCTACTTGCATACAAATATTTTAATTCCATAAAATTATTTTGAAGCGGAAAGAATAATTTGACGATAAGAGGACACATGTGTTAGTTAAAGTTACGAAAATCAAACGCATGGTAACTAACCATTTTTCACAACGCACAGGAAAAGGTTAAGAAATAAAGCACAACACAAATACTATCGTGGCTATGCAATAAGATAAGAACACGATTGTTCCGTCGGAGGAGCGCGGTACGGGGTGAAGTGCGGGGGGAGAAGGTTCCTACACCGGCGACAACACGGCCGCTCACTTTAAAACACACCTTTTGTATTGTGGAATTTTGGGACGAATTGTTTACGAACAGATAACACCGCAATGTCCCGGCGTTTTTATAACAAACACGGCGCGATAATTGTGCTGTATTGTCGTGTTAAATATTATGTCTGCCGAGGAAATGCGGCCCGGACACGCGACCTCACACTCATTCATGCTATATTTATTACACGGTAACTCTCCGCGTAATATGTTTAATTTCTGATTCACTCAGATTATCATGACCATTCCGTGAATTCAATCAACCAATATTAACAGTGACGTACAAACATCATTGCTGCCATTAGACAAAATTATTCTGGTCTTAAAATGTATTCTCCTAAAGTTTCTTTTAGTGTCAAAATCAAAGAAGGAAGCAGCACGTGGGATAACTATTCCACGGCCTGGTAGAGCAGCAGAAATATGAACCAGTGAACGTCAGGAATGTGATATTAAGTTGACAAACACTGTTACTTTTTAGAGAATCTCTCAATTAACCTTGCAAAATATGTGCTAAATATTTGAGACTGTAATAGTCTAGTAGCCAATATCTTACCATTGCCTATATCCCAGTAGACTCGGTACTCTCCGCTGCACGCTCGCAGTCCGCACCGGTCGGAAGCAATCCGACAATGTCAAATAGATTCCGCGGGGTTTTTGCCTCTTTGTTGCTTTGATGTTGGCCCATGTTTTGTCAAAGCTCCCTCCCCCTCCCATACCCTCCCCTCCGCCCTGCCGGCCGCACCCTCGCTCCGCACAAAGGTAGATTGTGACGCGGGGTGGACAAATTGTTTTGTTGCGTATCCCATCGGATTTAATATTTATAACGGAACACGACATCTGTTTCTGTGCGAATGCTGGTTTGAACAAATATTTTTTCATGAAATTGTATGTGAGTGGTGTGACAAGACTTTAGTATACCAATTTATCAAATAAAACAAATTACCAATATATTTACAGCCTTCTGCAGCCGCGCCTTCTCAACAATCGGAAGACGATTCAGAGTGACACACACGTGAAAAAAGGTGAAGGTGTCCAGGGATGTGAACCCTCGACCACCGCGTCGGTAGCCGCGTCCTGTTCGTGGTCAACAAGCCACCACGAACTTGCAATAATTGACAGACTTCAAATATTCTTGGAAATTGACGGCTGCCTGAAGCTAACTCTAAGAATGTTTGCTTTCTGCGGCGTATGTTGCGAGCTCGGTGTCTACATGGGTATATTTTGTTATGTATTTTCGACCTAATGATGAATTTATTATAAGGCAACGATTTAAAAATTATATTAATTATTGCTGCGCACTTTTCAGCACAGCTCTTTTGAAATCACAACATGGTATTAGCAGCTTATATTTGAACATGGCATTGCGGCATCATACTATTGAACACGAGCATATTATGGACGCCTGCTGCTGGACGCCTCCTCTCGCGAGCTCCTCGATATCCGTGGTGTATGAAATCTGCTTAAATTAATGGCACGCTTGGCCGCATCCAAACGGGATTCAATATATTATAAAGTGATTTATGTGAAGTAGGTTATCTAATTCATATTGTAGTGGAGATTCCACAATATCCGGACTTGGCATACATATTTATAGGTCGTTGAAATATCGAGCCGATGCGAGCGGAGCGGCCGCCGCGCTCGCCCAGCCCGCCCTCAATAAACGCCGGTTATTATTACGCATCTTAAAGGCCTTCGACCCACAAAAAGGGTCTCAAGTAACGACACTATATTGCGAGCTCGATGGCTCTCTCGGTTTAACAATCTCTTTCTGCGTGCATTGTATATTTGGGCCGCTAGTGTAGCGCGAGTACGTGACGCGCATAGTGCCCGCTACCTAGTAGTGCAAGTGTAAACTTAATACGAGAATTATGAGAGTGGCAAAGATTTCCGGAACAAATTTAATATCTTCCGCAAAAAAGCGTTCCAAGCGCTGCACCACGCAAAGTGTTAAATTTTTTGTAGAAAATTTCCACGCAATGAAACCCGAGTGTACAATGAAAATGTATTTTACAGAATAAACTAAAATAAAATTATCGCGTGCGGTTCTCGGTACCGTCGGCGTATGTAACATTGTGGACGCGCCCTGTGCTGCCACCCCGCGCCACGCCACAGCGTCACGCCGCGCCACACCGCATCGCCGCGCCACATCGCGTAGCACGATGCGCCCGACGCGACTTCGATGCGCTTTATTTTTACAGGAATATTTAAACGTATGTATTTAAACAAAGTAAAGTTTCCAATACTGTACCGCCAACAATCGAAAGTACGATTGAGAGTGGTTTTCAATAAACTGCTTTAATTGTAAATATGACAAGCGGCAACCATGAGCGCACGCTAGTAGACTTCAGATGCAGCGAAGTTACACCCCGCACTCCGCCCCTACCAGCCGCCTGCAGCGCGATGGATGGATGGATGGATTTATTGAAGTCGTTTACGATATGGTGATGTGAGATGTCCGTGCGCATTTGTCGCGTCGTGTTCACGTGGGATACATGGCGTCACCCACACGCGGCGTGTATCCTGCTGCGTAAACATGACTTCCTTGCGAGGGACGGAAGAAATACCAGAGGATTAAATAGTGGTATGCAAGGTACATATAACATGACATGATGTTTCTTGTTGTCGCAATGTTGATTGTTTATCTTGTATTGTTAAATCCAGTTGTCCTCTGACGTACGCTATTCCTTCAAGCATATGTACATACATATATTCAAGTATTAGCTATTTCATATACTATTATAGCCATTAGGCTCAGTCAATAAGCGTGCTTGAGCATGGCAGGTAGCGACTCGGCGTGGTAGTGCATTAGATGGTGGTGACAGGCGGTGCGGCAGTTGCGACGATCGGCAGCCGCGCGGTGTAATTGCGAGTCGGTAGTCGGCGGAGTGTGTGCGGTGCATTATGCAAACTCCGTGGAATTGGGTCTGTAGGTCAGTGACGGGACGTAGCGCGACACTACCCACGCCGGTCTCACAGGACGGACTCTACGTCCTACAATACGTGCAAGTAGCTTTCGGCGACCTCTACAACTTCTGAACTATAAGCTAAGATCTGATTCCCAGGTTCGGTGATGCACTTTGTCTGAGTTCTTGAGTTTGAATAAACACGTAAGTTGTCCGGGATCGGAATTCCTATTTGAAATGGCGATAGGCTTGCTCGATGAGATATTGAGACGGTAATAAGATTGGGGAAGCGCATGTGGCGCCGTGTACCACATGAGAATGTGGCTCGTGTGGTTTCAGTTCCTGCAGGTACTAGTGCTAGTTTTCGGCACGTGAAGTACAGTACCGTATATTAGTGCCGCTGCTTTGTGCTGGCGCAGTATTAGTATTTACACATGTGCTTCGAAGTCACTGCCCTCGCGTGTACTTTTATTTATGCTTCTATACATTATATTTCACATGTGAATTAAATGCCATTACAATAGATCGAGCGCCCGTCCATTGTAAAACGCAAGGAAAGAAACATTTAACGACTCAAGTATCAATTGATCAACTCCAGATTTTGTTCGCCATTCGTGCAAAAGCCGCTGAAAATTTGTTTAATTTCCGTTATCGTTTGTTGCCAGTGTGGCGCGTGGCGCGGGCAGCACGTGGTGCGGACGCGTGTGGCGGCGGCCAGCCGCGTGTGTGGGTCCCGATGTCTTTATAGCTATCACACACGGCCCACTTTACGGCATGCTCCATTTTTAGATGGGGCGGAAATCGTGCCGCGTACCATTAAAAACTTCTCGTGCGCTAATAAGGCGGCTAACAATTCATAGCGACGTCACCGACGTGACACCACCACAGCACCGGTGAAAAATGAGCGAGCAAGGAGTGTTGTATAATGAGGGCGGGTGTCGCGGCGGGGCGGGACGGGGGGGACGGCGGCCGTGACTCGCGGTGAAAGCGGCCGGTATCTTATTTTGATCTGCAACCGCCGCCGCTTGTCAGTAGCACGGGACTAGGGAAAAGGTTGATACAATAAAATGCAATTTTCCACTCTAACCGGGCGGCGGCAGTGTGAGGCGGCGCGGGCTGCAGGCGGGGGGCGGCTCTGCGGTGACCACGCGCTCGGACGACTCACTGCAACTGTACACACGCTCATGTTGAATGCATGCCACGTCCGTACTCGCGCCTCTTGCTGTCAGAGATATAGTACCAATATAGATCTCGGCGTCACACGGAAACAACGCTCTTTTTGTACCTGTCCCATAGTGACTTATAATCAGCTAAACATGAGCTGCATAGGTCCATAGTACACATACAAAGGCTGACGCCGGTGTCCCTGATGAGATATGCGGAGGTGAAGTTGAGTATCACTCATAATATGTCAATTTTTTTCGTACAGGTCGAGGCTATAGCCCCGTTGAAAGTTATCACTAATGCTTTTGTGATTCAGAACTAGCGAATGTTATGTTTTTTTGGATGTAATTACAAACATCCGCTCGTCAGACATGACAGCCTCGGTGGCGCAGGCGGTTAGACGCCGCCTGTGAAACGAGAGGCCGCGGGTTCGATCCCCACACCGAGAGAAATGTTAGTGCGGCCCACAAATATTTCTCTCGTGTCTGGGTGTTTGTGAGACCGAAAAGTCTCTCGTAGTTCTTGATACCCACGACACAAGACTCGATCTTAGTGTGGGGTCAGGACTATGTATGTGACTGTTGGGTGTTATTTATTTATTTATCATTCTTTTTTAATTGATAGAAATCTTTTGTAACATACATTGATTAAAATGGTAGTAAGAGCCAACGACATGGCAGTCAAAATTTTACCCACACGTTTAAAATTAATTTAATGTTAAATCATATAAAGATGTAAACATCCTTGACATCTTAATACACATCCCGTACATGTTATGCAGCATTCGCAGTGACGTCATGTGCGAGTCTTTAGATTGTATGGAGAAGTAGAGAAGCAGGCGCTGGTGCAGTAAGTGTAGTGTCCGGGCGTGCGGCGCGGCGTGGTGCGCGGAGCGGCTATTGTTAGCTCGGCCGCCGCGCCCACTCCCAGACATCACTGATGCGCTCCCGCCACATCATATTCTTACACTTTTGTTATTTCTGTGCTGCTGCAGCACTATTTCGCCCGAATGCTTCCTCGTCTAGCTTTTGTCAAATTAAAACTTGTTCGGCAGAATCTACGCGGAACATAATCCGGCCCTTGTTTCCCCGCCGCCGCGCGCCCCGCGCCTCACACCCGCGCGAGCCTTCAGCTCGTGTCACGTTCTACACTCTCTTACCGAACATATTTTACGGCTTATCCGGCTAACGGCTCGGTAGATACCGCGGCTTGTTCTTAACCACCCGTTATGAATTTCTTATAAAACTCATATATTTGTCATTCCGATACGCGTCATCTCATATTATGTACTATATTCGCCTACGGCAGTTCCCTATCTCAAAACGCTTCGTCGTTTTTTGAACACTCATATGTTTTGTTTCAATTACACTAGATAAATAATATTCTCGGGATATGTTGTTATTTGCGGACTTATTAAACACACAAAACGTTTTGCTTGTTTAGCTCTTAAAATATTTTACATTTCATTGATATTTCAAAAGACTCTCATTTTGTCACTGACTTACTGTTGAACATTAAAGTTCTTACAATTGTTCCTAATGGCCTAGAAAGCTGTAAATCTTAAATTTGAAACTTTAATCTCCCAACCCCTAAACTAGTGTCATTAGGGGTTGTTAGTTTGTATATGGAACCTACGCAACTTTTTTTGCAAGAGCTCTATGCTAGAGATAATTAATATGCGAATCGATTTCATAAATAATTTTAAAACAATGTAAAAATGTACTAATGTAACCCTTTATAAACAACAAAAACAAAAAAGTTAATATTGACACAAAAGAAAGTGAAATCCCACGAAAAACATTTTCAAGTAAAATACTGTCAAGACGAGATCGTATAACTCGCACTGTCAAAAAGTTGTCAGATTCCAGCATGTTAAGAACTTTATCATTTTACATTTCAGTGAAGCATAATATAAGTATTACTGGTGGAAGGTCACTTATATGTGAGAGGCCGTCTGGGTAGGTACCACCGCAATGTCTATTTCTCCCGTGAAACAGCAATGTAAATGCACTGTTGTGTTTCGGATTGAAGGACATTGTAGCCAGAGTAACTACTGGACATATTGTGACTTAACATCTTATGTATCAGGATGGCAAGCGCAGTGGAATTTTGTAACTGTTCATGAGCGGTCGCATCGCTTTTCATCAGGCGAACGGCATGCTCGTCTCGCCATTCATTACAATAAAAAAAAATTATGCTGAGAACCAAGTAACATTTTTTACTTATTTTTGTAGTTGCTAGGAGAATTCGTGACCATTGCAACTCGCAAGAAAGACTATAAATAGCGGCGACAAAAGAGCATTGTTCATATAATGTTGTAAACTTGTACAATTTCCTTGCTCGCTATGAATTGGGTGACACCACGCGACGTTAGCAAAAACTTGTCGCAGCACACAAAGTTATATCGCAGCGAGCGCGGAGCAGCGCGGAGAGCGCGAGTGTGAGCCACGGCCGCGCCGAGCCCGATCCGCCCCGAGCTGCACTTAAACAACTGCCACAATTTCAACTCCCGAAATCCTCTTCACGCAAGCATTATGAAGCTGTTCCAGCAGGTAGCCGCCGCACGTGAAATATCGCCTGTGCACGAGAATTATTAACATCATCACGCTTTACGTTTCCATTTCTCGGAACAATATAAGCTCACGAATGGCTTTATAGTGCGCCGGTATTTACTTTAGGCGCGGCGCCAGCACGCGATGCTCAGGAATTTCGATTTAAACTGTGCATTGAAGTGTATAAGGACGCAAGTGTCAGGTGGCTCGGAGTTTGTGACGCTTTCCGTCGGTAGAGGAATGTGTCGCCGAGGGCGCGACGTCCCGCTTGCCCGCCGCTTAGTCGTTTGTTGACCCAAACGCGGACTTTTTACGAATGATGTTACAGTAAACAATACAGCGTGAATCAATGGCATTGTCTGGAGGCAATACCGCTCTGTGTGGGGTGCTGATGACGCGGTGCGGGGCGGAGCGGGGATCGGTATAGACGGCGTGGTGAGCCTAGCAACACAATAAAACATGATTCATGCATATCGATTCAAATTCAAATGTATACAGAAATGGGCACGGGCCCGCCGCGAAATATCTCACGTCTTCATAAATATTAATAGCTCAGATTTTTCTTTTAGCTTTTGGGATCGTTAAAAGTTGGGATCTGACAATTTAATGATAAATATTAAAGGTGTCAGAGCTGTGAATAATAACATGAGCAGTGGAGTGGCGCCTGGCTCTCACGTGAGTAGCACGGTACGTACGGGCTACCTTGAGGACTAGGGACGATTTTTAGAATTCCACCAAGTTATCCCTCTACATGTCATAAAGAGCGACAAATAGGGGCAATTGTGGTCACGGACCCGCAGCGTGGCTGTGTACGGTCCATTAAAAGTGGCTAAGGTTAATGCGTGGACCGAGCTGTATCGTGATATTGCGTAGGAGCCGTCCCAGTGAGGTGACTGGTTATGGCGTTTTGCCTCAGGATCCCGGAACCGTTGCAAAGCGCTGAAGAGGACCATCTTGCGGTGTTTAGATACTCGACTCAAGTCTCAACGGTCACCCGGACATGCTTTCGGTATGTTTCAACGTTAAGTTGTAAGACTTGTAGGCCCACCATCACCGCTCCATCTCCTACCCAGGTAGTGGTGGCGGACTATCTCCGCGAACACCAAAAAAGCCAGGCACGGAGGTTTGCTGGAACCCCATGTGCTCACACTCGCACCTGCACTATTACCGACCACTTTATGTATTAGAGAAATTTTATTGTTACTTGAAGTTATCGGATAGCTACTTCTGGCTTATAGGTCGCTTAAAACACCCGAAGTTGCGAACCAACGCGATTATTGTTAAACTTATTGCTTATCAGATGAATGCCACTATACAATACACACTACACACACAATAAATATCTACTCATTAAATTATAGCTTGTAGCAGCAATGAAAACTAAAATCGCCGTGAACGTAATGTGCAAAAGGAATGCGCGCTGGATGTAGTTTATCGCAAGCAGTTTACTCGGTGCCAGCGGGAAGTTCTTTCGGCGTCAGTAGTAACTTTGTAAATAACTTGCGACAAACTCGGCGAAGGTTGTTGGTGCGGTGCCAACTTAACCCTAAAAAGCTATCTGAGCGCGAGTTTATTAAGTGTATTTATTGTCGGTCGCGCCCAGCATCCGCAACGAAGCGCTGCCGCTGCGCACTCAGCGAGTCTCAGCACTACTCAGCGCAACAAGACGCCGAGCCGAGCCGCTACTGACACTCTTTTTTAATATAGCTATTCTGGGACGTATATATATATATGTAAAGAAATAACATTTCTTTAATTCCTTGTTTATTATTGATAAAACAGGAATAGATTTCTTTAAATATTAAAGAGATCGCATTATGTGAGTACATGGACGTCACATCACAATTTTAGCAACATTAAGAAATAATTTTAAATATAGAAGCAGTAAAATACGAGTGTCAAATAAATAATTATTAGAGAAAGGAAACAACAAATTAATTATATTACTTTAAATGTCGTTTCTTTGGTTTTCAGGTATAGTTTATAATTGAAATAACAATATGATTTGTAATATTCTGTAATATAATAATCTATGTAACCATATGTTAAAATAAAATATTTGGCTTTCAGAGCAACACTATTATTTGATTTGTGGATTCGTATATAATTTGTCAGAATTGCATCATATATAAATAATATTTTACTTTAGTTTTAAATGTCCACTTGTTAAAACTCATGTACATATTTATGATTTATAATAACATTTCACATACTTATGTACATAAACATGTAACTGTGCGCTATCAATATTGAATCGTCATTTGTGGCGATGGAGGGAGAGGGCAAATCCCGAAAAGAGCATTATGAGGCGCTATTAGTGATATGACATGACGATAAAGCATCAATAAGGCGCGCGTACAATAGCATTGTGTGGGGCGCGGCGTGATGTTGGCCCAGTGAGTGGGTGGCGGCGCGGACCGCTCGCCAAATAGAAAGGAAAACTGCACTAATGTAGCTTGATTTCAGTTAAGGAAAGCGGAAAACGGAATTATCGTGAAGACAAGAATAGAGGGTCCCGCCCCGCCGCCCGCGCCCCCCGCCTGCCACGCCACACGAAATGCACCGGAATTCTTCTAATATGACAACGAATCTCGTACGAGCAAATGTGATTTCCCGGATTTTAGCTAGTGCTCTCTTACTGAGCGGTTCTACAAATGGACATAACAACAATATTACATAAATTGTATTATAGAATAGAAAGAGTAAAATGGTTTATGTCATACGTTAAACATGGTCTAATATTTACAAATAGCCATTACAGTACTAACATGCGTAGAAATATAATATAACCCTATAGGCGTGACAACATATATTGTATATACTTGCATACCAATTTTGTAGGAAAAGACAAGACTTCCACTTTACTCAATACTGAATTAAATTCATCATTTCAGCAATCTTCTCATACATTCCTCCTGACAGCCTCCGTGGCGCTGTTGGTCAGACACCGGCTATGAAACAAGAGACCGCGGGTTCGATCCCCGCACCGAGAAAAATATGTGAAATCCACAACCATTTGTTTCGGGTCTGGGTGTTTTTAAGACTGAAAAGTCTCTCGTATATCCTAATACCCCCGACACAAGACTCAATCTTAGTGTGGAGTCAGGAATATATTTAGCACTTATTATATGCGTGGGTTCAGGCTACTTCGGATGTAGCCTTTGATTAGGGTGTCTTTGATTCGGTTTTGATGATAAAGATAGCGTGGTCCGCAGTGAAATTAACGTTTATGTGAATCGTAATGTTTGTTCAGGGCTAGATGCTGAGTAACCAAATACAGCTTCGATACTTTCATATCACTATACAAAGCTTTCATCTCATCAGAGTTCACGGCAGAGTCAGAGCTAAGTGTGACTGGCGGACATACTATCATTACATATAGAAAGAAGTCTCCCGGCGTATTTTTGTCCTCCTGATGAATGTCCGCGATAAACTTGAAAACTCCCAAACGTATTTTATAGGGTTTTCAACAATAGAAAGAGTGATTTAGGAAAGTTAAGTTATATTATCATTTATGATTATGATATATTATTTTATGTAAATTAGCAGAAAAACGGCGATAAATGTTGAAGAGGTCGTACAAAGATCTCGCCAGCAGGGAGGTTTCCACGCGAACACCGCGTAAACTAGCAAATATATAATTGAGTAACGTACTAGCGAATTCAAAATCTATAAAAATCCTATAAAAAGTTGCATATCTCTATCTCTTTCGGTTGACTTACAATAACCATTTTTATGTTTAAACGTTTAATTAACAAAATTGCATAATCTTCAAAGCTATTTTCTTTAGTTCAATATTGATCCTTATCCAAATGAATACGTTAGTTATCTCAGGCATTTAATGCGGATAAATATTGTCCGTGAACACTATATCAATCAGATGAATAGTTTTTGAGATATCGTCGTTAGAAGTTATTAGCAGCGGAACTTTTAGTACTTTTTACTGAATTTATACTTCTTTTGCCGCGTTTAGACAACACATGACAAAATAGTTAGTATGCGAAATATTTTTTTTTTATTGCTATGAATAGCGAGACGAGCATGTCGTTCGCCTGATGGTAAGCGATACGACCGCTCATAAACAGTAGCAGAACCAAACAACACCTTGAATTACAAAGCAATGCTGGGCATTGCACAGCGCTCGCCATCCTGAGACGTAAGATGCTAAGTCTCAATATGTCCAGTAGTTACTATGGCTACAATATCTTTCAATCCGAAACACAACAGTGAAAATAAGAAGTGAAATAGACAAAGCGTATCTGAGTATCCAAACAGTATCTGCACACGGGCAGGGCCTGGCCGGGCCGATAGTTTGTTTATAATTTATGAAATTCGGCAGATATTGATATCGATAATGTTTTTTAAGATTTAGGGAGGCTAGAGCAAATAGTGCTCATGCCATGGCGGCGAGCAGTCTCGGAGGAGGCCGCGGCACTTTATTGCGCTAGTGTGGCCACGCCGCCGCCGCCGCCGCCGCCGCCGCCGCGCGTCCGTGTTCCCGCACACACTGCAGCCAGCAGTCGGTGCGACACGCAATATACAGCGATTAATTGAACATCAACAGAAATTGATCGGTCATTCGAGACTAAACGTGATGCGCGACAATTAATATGCAAATGTAACGACATTAGAATCAAATTGTGTTGTTCCAAACTAGCTTTGATGTCTCCAATTGACTCAAAAATTGGATAAGCTTCTTGGTTCAATATATTAATTGTGATACGAATCACAAAGTCGAAAAGAATTCGTTTTTTTATGAAATATCGTTTGAAATCACTAGAGCATCGCACGTACTTGTAACTCATAGGTTATCTGTTATTGTAAGTGTAGAAAATGTTCTCGGCGACCGATATCATCACAAATCTGACTCGGCCCCAATCGGGACATTTTAAAAACGAACGTCTTGAAGTGAGTCAGTTGAATGGTTACAAAGCGAGATAAGATTGCTTTGAGTCGACTCGTTTAGTTGTTCTCGTCGAGAGCGAACAGATTCCGCACAGAGACGCCGATGCACTTTGCTGCAATGGATTCTTCGATTCCTTCAAATATTGCCTGGAAATGTTCCGTTGTTGCAACTCCGAAATACGACAAAGCCACCTTTACTCGTACAAATACTGTACTGCAGTTAAATCCCGCTCTAATACGCGCTGTTGGACATTCCCCGAGGCAGTACTACGGCATGTGTGCTTGTGTTTGTTTATATGTATGTATGTGTATGTGTGTACGGAGAGCGATCGGAGAGTAAGGATTGGAAGCCAATCAGCGGTAACGAGGTGTCGCGCGATTAACCGGCCGGCCTCGCCACATGGCTGCCAGCTCGCTAGTAGTTTACTACTTCCCGCCAAATGACTCACACACCACTATATAAGCGCCGGGTTGTACTCATGATGTTGCAGTCAATATACAGACTAAGATTTATGGTAATTCCAGCATGATAATACATCATATCTGTTTTACTCTTGACAAGTTTTGGCACAATGGTTACGCTATAACCATATTAAGTAAATTGATACTTATTGAGAAATATTACCGTTGATATGCTCCAAGGTATAATAATATTTGATTGAAGTTAATGCCCGTACTAGATGGTGCTGAGAAAACACGACATTTATTAAACCGCTTGATATAGGGTATCGCGTCATCAGTTCGTATATCATTTATTAGTGTAATGTTTTCTACCGAGATATTTCTTAGTTATAACATAATGAGTCCACTACCCTGTACAATCATTCTGTATTTGAAAGAAAGAAAATAAATGTTTCATTCATAGTCCCTGTTGTAAGCATGCATAAAGTTCAAAATGCTAAAGCACGTCTGACGCCAATATTATAAAATGAATCCCAGTATTTTACGGTGGTCTCGTGGTCACCGTCGCCATCATCTGATAAAGTGTAGAATCCGAGGCAAATCTTTTCCGCCCATCTGCAAGTAATTGTCTTTTAATTCCTTTGGAATCTCTTCTCACAACTTCCAATGAATGAGTTTATTCCGCAGGCCGAGTGTCGGTGTGCGAGGCGGGCTTGCGGTGCGGCTGCAGCCGGATCGGCTCCAAATGTGGTTATTTGGTGTAGTCGACGGCGCGGGGTTGCGAACTCGCGCGGCCAAGCATCGCGCCATCACAACCTCACCTCCACGAATCCCACAACCCTATTTAGGGTGTGCTTGCGGGATGGCTCATATTTGAGATCTCTTATTACTACTTTATAACGTAGATAAACGATACTTTCAGGAAACCGATCATTATAAGCACACTGGCCTATTTTTACATTCGGTGAGACCTACAAATATGAGACTTTTTTAGATTTGTGGAGGCTATTCAAAAAACAGCTACTAAGTAAAAAAATAACACATATTTCACTCACAAAACAAGCGGGCCGCCTTCTATAAACACTTTCTCTAACACTCGTTGTAATAATGTGAGCGTCGCGTCGGCGCGAGTGTGCCACTCAGATGAAACCACAAAAAAACTTAAACAAACGAACAGTTATCAACAAAGGAAAACCCCAATTGAATTTCCAACACAAAGCGCGGTCGAAGACCGCCACGCCTCCACAATAAATCTAAGCGGAACCAAGGACACGGTGATATTTTGTCAATCCCCCAGGTCCCCCCCCCCCTCCCCCTCCTGGCGCTCGTCATGAACACCCAAAAGGGCTGCAATTTTTGTTTGATCCCCAATTTGGATGCAGATTGAGAGCGGGCCGGCGTAATTCTCATTTAAACGGCGAGTGAGCGCCCACAGCGACTCCGTGCCTCGTTGATTGGATTTTGGACAAGACCCGCAAAATGAGCGCTCATTTGTCGCGCCGCGCCCGCTCCGCACCGGCCACCGAACGCCGAGCTGTAACGCTCGCCGACATCACCACTGTGACACACGCACACGTAGACAAGCAACACGGCCGCTAATATCACTCGCGTAACATCGTCAAATCCTTGTGTAGTTGTTTGTATTATTATGTTGCTTTACAACTAACCAATTGCGCTACTACAAGAACAATTTGTTCATTTTGATTTATTGCACTTTCAGAGAAGACAGCTAACATCGCTGCGCTCGATGTATCAAATAATAAATATGCTTCATACGTAACTCGAGGCGTGGACCAAATACTGAGGGCTGGAGACCCCACGAGATGATTACAATTTATTGCTAAAGCGTACAATGAATTATGTAAGCATAGTTCGCCCTCCGCCGCCTATTAGAGTTTAACGAGGGACACCCTTCACTATAATCCCTGGTTTAATTTGTTCGTCGCTTCACAGAAGACTATAATTTGTTAAGACTATTATTCGCAAGCACGGAGCTTATAAACACAAATATATGAATTCTAAATACCTTTTATCAATACGATCGTTAAATTTTCTTAAGACTTTCTTTGGAGACCTGAAAAACTAATGAGATATAACCCCGGAATATTAACAGGCTCGCCACAAAACCATCGTATATTTTGTGTGTGACTGAAAACTATGTGGTTTCGTCAGATACTGGTTTGGTGTTGCTGCATGGTCGCGGGCGCGGAGTGCAGGCGCTGCGTGGCGCTGCAATGGTAATAAACCCACGTCTCCTATGATTTGTGGTCCACAAGTTAGCCCATTTCCGCAGCATACCAATATAAAATAAAACTTCATGCTAGTGCCATAATTTGGATCTGCTTTTATGTTTAAAACTTCAATTTTAGTTGATATTTGATGAACAGACCTATCTATTGTCAATCCCAGTGTGTACACGCGAACGCCTGAAATCCGGAAAGGATACGAAAATAAACGACGTACATTAGATAAAGCATAAGATTTAGATAGTATAATATCTACGAGGACTTGCCGCCTGAACGGGCAATAGCTGTAAATTTCATTTCAGATAAAATACGGCCATGTCTGCACGACTTAGGAATCAAAACCATAATACAATCAAATAATATATAAGCGGCAAGATAATTTAAGCTTGACGCCGACTAGGCTATATTTAAACCCACAAACATTATTATTTCACGTTCCTCCTGGGCTATAAATATTGTGCTCCGTGCAAAATGTTATTTATACGTGTGCTGGCTTCCTCGCGGAGATTTACTCCGTCGTTAAGAAACCCATACACTGCAGGTCGGGAGGACCGGGAGCTTCTGTCTACAAGTATTTGATCTGCGGACATGCCATGTGCTAGCACCGTGAGGCACTGAAAGGTGTGAGGCGGAGGGGTGGCAGGGAGGCGCGGGCTAGGGGGGGGGACAATAACTCGCATCGACAAACGCTAGTATAACAGCGAGATTTGAAGCTATTTCCGGCGATATGACATCGAGCGTACAGTTGAAAGAATTCCTAAAAGGCACGCGCCCCCGACCGCGACCGGCTAACATCACGTCTCAATAGATCAAGTCCATTCAATGCGGCCATTTCAATTCAACGTCGCAGCTCAACCCATTACTTTATACCTATTGTAGTAATTTCTAACATTTGCTAACCCGAATAAAAACACAAACTCATACGTCTTCCCTTCTGTGCACTGTTTTACTCATTACCGTAAGGTTAGGCGCGCTTATTAAGATATAGTGACGTTACGATATAATGAGGCAGCTGACGGTACGTGTGACGGTGTCAGTGCGAGCGTCGGCGTCGGAGGGTAGGTCGTGCAGCAGCAGGGTGCAAGCACGGCGCGCCGCGGGGTGACAGGGCGCGCGTCGGGACTCGTGACCCAGTTATCGAATGAAATTGTCTTATTGTATAGTGATGGGGGCGCGGCGACGCTCGGCGGATTAGCTCTTACATAACGTGCTGCCGACTCGGCGAACTGCGAACTACTCTTACTGCCGGGAATTATATTGAATGCCACTATATACATGAGATCCGCTACAGCACGCACATATTTAGTTGACGTATGTTTGTCACGTCGCGGTGCCAGCGGCGCACAAATGAGCACACAGACGTGGCCGGCGCGGGCACGCGTGCCGCTTATTGACTTAACTACACCATTGTGCTGAGGAGCGGGCTCATGATCCGCCACGTAGCGCCGCGGGATTACACATTCTGTGCGCTTCACTACAACTAGTTGGGACACTATGTTATGATTTGTGTAGAAATTAATGTATCCTCGTGGCCGTACCGCTTCGGAGTTTTGCTTTCTGGTGCGTGCAGGCGTGCGTGTGTGTGTGTGTATGCGTATGTGTGTGTGAGTTTGTGTGTAATCAGTGCAATGTGACTCCAGAGCGGTGAACGTGTGAAGCGCAGTGAGGTTGGAGTTACGGCACGTCGGTGGCCGCGCGCCCGCTCTCGGTTTTACTGCCTTCTCAGTGCCTTCTCAGCGAAATGTAGCTTTCGTTAAATAAATCCTCTCGCGTACCGCCCCCACATCCCCGCAAAAACGATGACTCAACGCTCAATTCATTTCAAACCGCCCAGTTGATTTCTTCCGAATATGAAATGTATAAAAAGTCCAGAAAGCTATAATACTCTTCCACAATGTGCCTTAAAGCCTTAGCACATGGCGCAGTTGCTAAAGACGCAGAATTCGCATTTTAAACGCACGTATAAAGAAATTGTGACACCGTAAACGCGCAATAAACGCGTTGATACGTCAATAGAGACGTACTTCAGTGTCGCGGGTGTATTTTGGCACAAAAATCAAGGTGAAGTGAGCCGTCAACCATTACTTATTTAATTAATTTATTATTTATTCGGTAAACTTATAGCAAATCAAGATAATACAGATGTACTTATAATGCCATTTACAACTGTCCCCGATATTTCATAAGTAAACATGAAACCTTTAAACACACGCCTGACGTGCGCCTTTAAATCGCAGTGTCCGCTCGTTTCAAATGATACAAATGCGACGCTCAGATTTTTGGTCACCTACAGCCCCGTGAGCGCGTGTTCGAAAGCTCGTTGCCGGCGCGTAAAAAATATTATGCCGTGTGCAAAGGCCCTCAGTGATGGGCGGCACGCGACACGTCCTCGCTAGCCGCCACCACTTGTGGCTCGCTCTACTAGAGACCTAGAATCTTGGGCTTGGAGGGATCATGTTTGAGATCGAGCCCGGCTCGGCATGCGGCGCACGAAAATCATTCTACTTGTAAATAATTTTCTTTCGGATCAAAAACCGTTTAGAGTTCACAAAGACGCTGCTCGGCAGAATTTCACAACACGAGAACTGAAATTCCTTGTAAAGCGAAGCTTAATGAAAAAATGTGCGGCGCGGCACTGCGATATTAAACAACTCTGTTCTCAGTAATGGCGCTAAATAACAATTTATGCTCTAATATCTTTGTGCGCGGAGAGCGTCCGACAACGCGCCGAAATAACATCAAATTATACACCGCGAACATCATTAAACTCTGTAAATAATGTTGTTATTGAACATGAAACAGAACGGTGGGATAATGCGAATATTAAAGCTGCTGGATATTACATAATATACTGACTCACTAATTACCTGATATTTATTTTCAAATGTGTAATATAATCACTCGAAAATCACTTGGTAACTTAAACAAAATATATGGTATCAAGAACCTACAGAGCGGTTGTATAGGGTATTTGGCAAGACGGAATGTGGATTTAAGCGGTAAGGCGGTGCGAGCCTCGCGCCGTTCCACGACTCACAACTAGAGCGTCCGCTGGAGGCCTGAGATTATAGCCAGAGCGCCAAAAAGACAGTAAAAACACTAGAACCAAACAGCGAACTCATATATAGACTAACAAAATGTGTATTAATTTACAGTCAGAGACCAAAAGTCAATTAGTTTTGGCGGCTGTGATGTTGCACAGTTCAATAATTTGATCACTCTATTGGAATTTCAATATAAACCTTTTTGCTAATCAAATCCAATATGCATTTATAAAGCTCGCATAGCATCTCCCCCCCTCCCCCGCTCTCGAACCCCGCCTCGACCCTCCGGCCACACACCCCCGCGCCCTCGCAAAAACCGCCGCCGCGGCAAATGATTCGATATTAAATGCTATTGAAACGCAATCAAAACTATAGCCGGTTTCAATTACAAACTCTATTTGCGATATCCATTTCATATTCATACATGTGACGGCACTAAATCGCTCTTGTAAATTGAGCTTGTTAATGTGAGCGCGTACCCGCCTCTCCCGGTTGTTGTGTAGAGATCATATCACTGTACGCACAAACACGCATCTAACTCATTAGTACGCAGATAAAAGATTTGTTAATAAACTGGTAAAATTTGTCTAGCCATGGAATAAATTTATAACTGCCCAGTACATGGAAAATGCCCAATGGCAGGCCGGGCACATGGCCCGTAGAACCGATAGCTGTTGGGGCCGAAAGGTTCTAGAGTGGAGGCCACGTACAGGGAAATAAAATGTCGGACGCCCACCTATATAGTGGGCGGACGAGCTAGTTACGGTGGCTAAATTGCAAGAAGTCGCTGGATGCAGGCCGCTTCCAACAGGTCGATGTGGAGATCCTTGGGGGAGGCCTTTGTTCAGCAGTGAACTTCCTGAGATGATGATGATGACATGAAACATATACGAGAAATCTATTATAGGGTTAAACATATCATGACTCAACATGAATGGGCAGGCTCGTCTGGCGCGGTACAGCTGTCCTACTCGAGTTTTACGTGAAGCTACTGCTTTGCTTTTTGTTTTACTTTATGTACTTTACTGTTTGCGTGGTGGACTATATGCCCTAACCACTCTCAATCGTACTGTCGATTGTAGAGGAGGCCCGTGCCCTGCAGTGGGACGTATATGGGCTGATACATACATACTTTACTATTTGTCTGTGTATTTGTTTTTCTTTTTATCTGTTCCTTAGTGCGCGCTATTGTCAGAAACATCAAAATAAATTTCGATTTAATTTGATAGGAAGGTAGCGGATATCTTGGATTAACACACAGGCTATTCGGAAATAGTGTTCCCGTGGGATGAGCAATATACTGGATATTTAAGGCTCTTTTATACTCAACGGGAAGGAATGGGACTGGGGACGGGATTACATGCTTTGAGTCATAAGACTTAATGAGAAGGGGCTGCAAATTCAGTACAGAGACAGGCAGTTGTTTTTCGTTTCAGTATAAAGACAACTGTTAGGAAGCAAAATAATATGTTGAACTGAACTCAAAAACTACCTGCGCCTGGGCAAAGCTGGGCCGGGCCGCTAGTTTATTAGTAAAATGCATGAACTAAAAATATTAATTAGTGTTTCACTTTTTAAACTGTTTCAATGATTAATAGCCCTAGGATTAATTTTAATAACGGACCAATTGTTTGAAATACGCCACCGTGCAGTGTGACATAACAACATTTAACACAGTAGTATACTGTGATGCCACATCACGTCATTTACGCTAAAACAACTTGATATTGTGCCGAGCCCATAATCACCGCGTGTCGCATCCATTTGTGAAAAAATATAGTAGAGTGTTATAGTGGCGGACGGCGCGAGGCGGCGCTCTGCGCGCTGACGACTACAAAAGCCCGGCCGATGCATATTTATACTGTCAAAAAGAGCAAAGTGCAGCGCTCTTTAGTTTTAACACGAATCCATTAAATTTGAAGAAGTGGCTCGCAGCGCCGTCGTTTCTCCGCCGGGTCATTAACTGAAGCTATTCTGCATGTTATTTTCTTTGCGCCCTTTATGCACGGAGAGCGGCGCGGGCCCGCCGCGCACGTAATCGCTCACTAAATGCTTTGTCTGTATCGAACGGTTGTTACACTCCTCTGCCGCCTTCATTAAACTCGTGCTATATGGAATAACCTCGTAACGACGGATTTTTATTACGGTAAATCAATCATGCGTGTCAATCTCCTGCAAAGGCGACATATCAGCGACAATGTGTCCGATATACAATCCATATATTTATCTATTCTAAATGACATGTTCCCCAATGCTGGGGCCGGGCCTTCTCTCGTAAATGTGATACTTATTCGCTATAATCGTTTGCCAATATGGCTATTTATATGTAATTTTACGATGTACTAATCGGTAAAAACATGTATTCGAAGTGGTATTAATATAACATTGTATAACACGTAGTGGGGTATCGACACGGGGCCTCTCGACACATCACATACATACGAGTACATGCCCGAGTAAGTCCGGTACGCAGGTCGAGGTTCATATTGTTTTCTGTTAAATTTATTAATAGTGTAACAAAGTATTTTAATGGGTTGGATAGGTTAAAATTTTTATAGGAAATCGATGAAATTGGTGGTGTTTTGAGACAATAATATTTCTGATTATGTGTTATCTGAACACCCAGATAAGTGATCCGCTGTTCACAGGGCTCCCTAAATTATTTTACTTAAAGTGAGATAATATTTTGAACAAAGTATTCTAAAAATTGCATTTTGATTGTAATTATTCAAATCAATAGAAAAAGATGTACCGTATTGCATGTTAATTAGAACATTAATTAATGATATAAAACAATATTCACAATAAAGCAGATTCTGCGATAGAATGATATGCGTGGTTTATATGCGGTTACTCTAAAATAAATGAGCGCCATTCCCAGGCGCGGCGATCATTACTTTCTCATAAAGCGGTGTACACTTGGCAAAAATAAAGGAAAGTGAGGAATGTGTGGATAATGCTGTGGCGTGTGGAACGCATGCCAGATAATATGAGTTACGGCGCCGTAAAACACTGTATACTTATATCTGCCGCACGCACGCGACATAAGGAAGTGGTGAATGTATGTAGATTCGAGGCGGCCGGGTGGGGTGGCGCGGCGGTGTAATGACAAGCGGCACCGATGTTATTGGAACTACTTGCGTATGTAATATGTATGTACATGTTGATCCGAACCCCGAGCCTTTATAGACGAGCGAGCATGGTTATGCGTAAATATGAGACGGACCAATGTTTCAAATGAAAATACAAATGAATGGAGCACTATCTTTGATACGTTTGATTTTATTTAGTTTTATCTTAAATACATTCACTTAAGTTTGTACGTTGTTAGTAATATCATTATATAAGTTCTCATATTATTATACTAAAATTATGATGATATATACATTTTATTTGAGGATGCCGAAGATCTGGCGAAATGGAGTAGAATTTGCCGGAAGGTCTGCCTTCCGGCAAATTCCAGGGTCTGCCCTGGCACCGGCCGGGACAACGCCAGGTAGAAGAAGAAGAACGTTGTAAGTTGGAAAATATGGAAATAATCATTTTCACTAAATACAACTGGCTTGTACTTAAGTAATCGTATGTTCATCATCGGGTACATTGCGTGCTATTCAGGCCAATACAAGTATCATATCGCCAGTAGACATAACTAATGCCGTCAATGTACACACACTTGAAGTTTATATTCCCTTAGAGAGTTGTCAGAAATAAGTTTCACCTAACATTGGTGTTGTTCGCCGACGTGTACACTATACACTATACAGTATACGTGAAGCGTGCCGTGTACGATGTATTCAATGCCTTACGTGCTCGTAGAGACTAACAAATAGATATTGAAGTGGGTCGGCGCTGCTGGAAGGGTCGTGTATCGGCTGATAATGCGCGACTACTGGAGCGGAGCGGAGCCAATCCCGGGGGAGCAACCGACGCTTTTGTGGTTGAAATCTTTAGTCCCTTCCCAGGGAGCGTTAAATAGTCAATCGAGGCTATTGCCAGATTGAATCAGTATCTTTTTTCTGTACGAAGCATTTTATATTGCGTGTGTCCGCTTTTATAATATAATCAGTAGCGCGTTTGAAGCCGCCGTATACTCGTATTTTAGCCGTATCTCGGAGCGCGAGCGAGGCGCGACGTAAACACGCTGATTACGGCGCGGCGTGTCATGTGGAGTTAAATGAATGTTCAGCGCAGCCATTACGTTCGCTTGTTTTAAAACTTTTCTCTTGACACAACACGTGATTTGTTTAAATATAAGGGTTATAGGTACCGCGCGTCGTAACTTCAGATGCCATGAATAAAAATGACTTTGATTTACTACCACTTAAGCAAATAATATTTGCTTCCACAGATCTTTGCAGTATACATTCGCTGTTACAGCATTAGGTCAGTAGCGTCATAACCAAGTCGTACTATACTAGCCCCCAAAGTAATTACGACCCAAGAATATTTGTGAGCTCGATCTTTTGATCATCAAAAGCCATTCATCAGATTCGTTGCCCCGTTTCGAATCAATGAAAAAGCCGAAAGAAAAGAGCTTTTATTTTGACCTGAATTCGCGTAGTTAAGCCGGCAGTGTTCCGCGAGCGTCGATATCGCGGCCGCGGCAGCTCGCGTGCGTCTTGCCGGATGCCCCGACACGCCGCACCAGTCGGCGGCGCGAGGCACCGACACAAGGCGCGAGGCTCCACGCGACACGTGCGTCACCAAATCGCGAAACAAAAGCAATCAGCGGCGCGCTCTCTGATGTCTCTCGCAAAAACTTTCCACGCGTTCATACACAAAGTTGGGAATGAGGTTCGTTTGTCGCGCGATCTCACCTCCGCACATTTTGCTAGAAGTTTGTTCGATCCGATTTATTTGGTTTCGGTCGGCTCAAATTTTTATGTTTGTGTTGGTATTAGGATAACGCGAACATTCCCAAACTTAAACAATATCGCCTTGTGATATATGTATATTTTTTGGTTTACTCGTGGCTTTGAAATCCGATGGATATAAGCATATTTCAAACTCTTTCGAGGTGAAACAAAAATTACCTCTAGTCTCAGGTCATACTTACATTTCCTATTGACGATATCTTCTTAAAGTAACACTAATGAAAAAATATGTAACTCTCAACTTATAGGCCCTAAGCCGAATGAGTGATGAGAGATGTAGCGGTGCGGAGGGCGGCGTGTCTGGGTAAGAGGCACGCACTCGGCACTCAGCTGCTTGTTCGATACACATTGTGTCGCTCGCCGCCACTCCAGCCGCAGTTCGGGCATTGTGCGAACACAATGGCACATCTCACGCACTTGTTACTTGTTTGTGAACTTGCCCATTATACAAACTTGGATACTCAACGTCTTGTTATTATATTATAATAAATGCTCTTTGTTGTAGTTCTATTGCCCTTTTTCATATTTCTCAATTAACTACCACTTTGAGTGCAATGTACTTTGTATGCAAATTTGGAACCAAACTTGCAATTATAGTAATCGAATTTCCGATGCTTAGCTAATTAAACATCATATTATTGTTATCTACAGTTGCCGTGCTACGTGCTACGACGTGCTACGTAATTTGCTACGCGTTTGCCCCGCTAGCTTTTGTTATGCTGAGTGGAGCGCGTGGTGGTAAATGCGCGCATGTTTTATTCCCCGCGGAAGTATAGAACAGTGAGAAAGATTTTTATTCATAAATTCCATGGAGCTGAGTTTTTCGTCGGCGCGCGGTATGTGGTTTACCGCGTCGTTTCCAGTTTTTCCGCTCTAACGTAACATTCATAACACATGGCCGATATTTCAGGCTGAAACTAGTTTTTGCGTTAGCTGTGTATAAAAAGTAATAAAATTTCCCCTCTGCGAAATAGAGACAAATTGTTATGAAAAATATTTTTTGCCGAAACTCGCTTTACTATTGGATCTGTGAGGCTGAGCGAGCCACCGCCGACTCGTTTTATTTCAAATGTCACGAGGATTTGATGTCGGGCGGCTCCAGCGCCACGCCATACAGTAATACCGACTGGAATATTTTAATAACATTTACATTGCGCCGCGCCGGAGGACTCTGCTCATTGTACGACAATTAGTAACATAGCACCAACCCACTGAACCATACAACGCCGAATATAAAATAACGCTTTCTTTTTAATTAAATAAATATTTTGTAATTGAACATTATTTGTATCGAGTGTAGCAATTGTTTTGATATTTCCAGCTGGAAACAGTGACACGTGGTCAGGATAATGTCGTTTATGAAGTTCTCTGATATCAGTTTTATAAAAATGATTTACATTAATCATGACTTATTGGTGATTATGACAAGAACAAGTTAAAATTTACGTACAGTTTTTGGATTAAATTAGTATCCGTGTGAACTGGTATTCACGGCAAACTCCACTTGCCAAGTAATCAAGTTTTTATGTAAAAATAAATATTAAAAATGTAATAAGTTCAGTGAGTTTGAACACGTAACATGAAAAAAAATTCAATTTCAGTTTAATTAATAACTATTGCTGGGTATAAGGCTTGGTGCCTCATACGACTTAGTCGATAACTGCCATCTAAACTATAACAATGCTAAATAATTTAAAGCATCTTTGAATGAGTTGCGAAGGAGTGGAGAGTGGTGTCCCCACTCGAACTCCCTGCTTGCGGTCCAAGTTAAATGAAACGCCGCGAGTGTCCCGGGTGTCCGGAGAGCCGGCTACAAGACGCGCTCTCGGATTTGTCAATAACCATTCACAGCGTAATTATGAAGTGCAAACTCGTTGAGAGGTCTCCTTCGCGACCGATGCGGGCGAACCGTCTTGATAAACTATATTTGTACTGCTCGGACGATTAGAAGTGCCATATTGATACTTATATTAAATCCGTATGCAATGTTTTCGGCCTATGATTGGCGGTAAGCCGAAGTTACACTTAAAGTTTCATCTTGGTTTAGGTATACGCTAGTATTTGATGAGTACTATACATCATATAAATTTGCAAACTTATTCGACTGTTCATTTTTATTGTATTAGTTTTATCATTATAACATGTAAAGTTATAAAAGTGTGATAAAAAAAAGAAGCATAAAAAAGACAATAATTTCCTGCATGAATTTATCTTTATTCTAGACTACTTGGCTTGAACAACACAAAGGTGGCCCCTAAATACCTGGGTGTCGGTGAAGTGGCTTATCTGCGCCACACTTGTGCGCGCCGGAGTGATCCGCGGCCGAGACAATGCGCCGGCTGGCCGAGGCCGAGGCGTGGAGTAGGCCGACATCAATCAACGCAAGGAAATGAGAGGCTCAGTCAAACGACATTAAATATTTAATGTTCGTACTTTACCGCCGCTTTTGTATCTCAGTGGACTATCAAACTGAACGACCTGTTCATAATAGCTTTTCCCGACCAAGATGGTGTTATTTAAAAGTCATTTTTTTCATTGTTGTAAATAATTATTTAAGGTATATATTTTTTGCATGATTAAAAAACTCTATAGAGTCCATATAGTCAATTTCATCAACACGGCATATAAAGAATTAAAATAAACATTCTACATACAGTTGATTCCCAAAAACAATACTTCTAGTATTTACACGTTTGACTCGACATTCTGCGCAAAATTTACAAATAATATTTCACTTTAGATATTGAATCTAAACATAAAATATAAATGCTGTCACAAAATATAAAATGTGTCGTGAATAGAGTCCCAATAGGCCGCCATTTTCAATGGAATTGTTTCAATTTGAATTAAATCTGTCCGCGTCAATCACACCGTGGCTATTTGCATGACATAATCCCATTGGCAGCTGGACACCGGCTACATACTCGCCCGTGTACGCGTATGTACGTACATGTACATCTAGTTAATATCTTGGAGCCCGAACAGGAAATGTTATTGCTTGCTTTGTATTAAATATTCAGATTAGTATGCACACTACAATTATACTTTGTCAATTTTAGATAAATGCCCACACAAATCCGTTTTTCGCGCGGGTATTAACAACTGCTAGTGACTTTTTGGTGCTATGACAACCAGGATCCTACCCTACAACTTGGCATAAAGTTTCAACTCGTTTTTTCCTTTAATAGCGAGCATCTTGCCTACTGCGGCCGAGAGGCTATCATCTGTCATTAATGCTGGAGTTGGAAAGAGGCATTATAATTTCATAGAATATTCCAGTGAATTTTTGATATTAAAAATTCATAGCCGTGAAAGAAAAGTTTTACACACAATATTGCGGCTTATTTAACGTTGAAAGGGTTAAAAGGGTTGGACTCTGTGCTGCTAAATAACATAGTGGGCGTGGTCGGTGATGTAACACTACTTGTTGCCTTATAAGGTTAACAGCACTCATACACACATACTCAAATTCACTCCATGGTGTCATTATTGGCAATCATCATTTGTAGAGCTTATTTTCCTGCGAAGGTGGTAGTGTAAAGGACGAACTTATCAGCTTGTTTGAATTTAAGTTTCGAGTAAAGTTTGATTTTACGAAACGTTGTTTGATTCAACATTCACTGGTTGTGGCAAAGCATAGGCCACGTAGCTTTTACCGGAGCATCAAGAGGTGCGACACAATATTCGCGTGGAAGCTAGGGACGCCAGCACCGCGCGACAAGTCGCCTCCGGCCCGCGCTGATCGCTGCGCAGATACCGCGCCTGACAATACGCCACCACTCATTATTATCTGCCACCACCTGACAAATTACTGCGAAAACTTTCATCTAGCTTTCAATTTTCGATATGAAATGATTAAAATTATATGCAATGCAAATATGCAAATTATACCCTCATTTTAATTTTCCGCATGTCCTAGTATCGTATATCACGCGATCGAAGTTACAAGATGTTTTAATGTTACCCAAGAGATTCGATCATTTTACAACCGACCGCCTACCATCAGCCATTTTGAGATTTTTTTAATTAAAATATATTTTGCTATGGATCTAAAGCTACGAGTACGTATGTTTCGTCACGAAACGTATGTGGAATACATGACACCTGGTCGGCTGGCTGTTGTTTTATTCGTGTTGTAGCGCAGCTTCGCTCCGGGCCGGGATATTGGCGGCGTGTGCAGTGACGCCGCGCGTGCTCTCGGCGCACTCGTCCGCGCCCGCACAAAACAAAGAGTAGTGCCCCGACCACCTCGGGCTAAGCCCTTTACATCGCCACATAGATTAGAATTTTATAAGCGAAGCGGCCGTACCGAAAAAAAAATTAAGATTAATTAACTGGCAACGCCGGCACCCTTTATATTACAATAAAATGTTTGACATTACAGTAAGCAATGTTCTCGATTAGATATATATAAATATACCTATAGATATACTAAGTATATAAATACAGTGAGTAGTATTGGTTCGAGTGTCGACTCACCCGGGGTGATTGAGGGTTTCAGTTTCGTATTTTATTCGATCAGTACACATGACGGATACATAGTATTTTTTGTGTTGTAATTTTTGTATTATAGTTTTATTTTCTGTATCCAATGAATATATTTCCACGCGCAATTCAGACGATGATCGATGATGATGAATCGAATAAGGGATTCATGGACATCAGTATTTGTTGGCAACCGCTTCTCAGCGATTAACATGATTATACCGACCGGCGACCAGCTTGAAACAAAGCACGTGCAGAGTGAACTAGAATTGCGTCACATAATGCACGGGTCCCTATCATGGTAACAAAAGCTATTATATATGCAAACAAATAACCAAGGCTTTTCTAGGTAATCATAATAATCATAAATTCACCAGGAACAAACACGTTGATATCGTCTCGATGATCTCATAGATGAAAGCGATAAGAGTGGAGGCGCGAATCGAGTGCCAACCAATTAATGAATTTGTGTACAAAATGTGCAGAACATTAATACTCAGTGATGGATCGCGCGGCGCTCGTGGCTGATCGATGTGTGTCGACTGTCGGCCCCCGTCCCCCGCACTCGACGACACTCCAACTTTTTAATATTCCGCACGACACTAATTGAATGTTACCATACAGCTACATACACGTTGCGATACGCGATTGAACGAGTATTCCTGTCGGCGTAGACTACAGATACCTATGAGGCCGAGGCAACGATTCCATAATAAAATGCACACGAGATTTTTGGAATTGAAACACAAAAAGCGTACAGTCTCAGATAGTATAGACTCAGCTATTTCTTTTTTTTTTTTTATACAGGCCTGGCATAGTGGCGGCATTGCACCTCATGGAAAGTGTCAATGCCGCCCAGGCAGAGTATCCATTGGCAGCCCCATGGACGGCAGTCCCATGCCAATGGAGACAATTATGCCGGCCTGCTAAGGTGCCTCTTCACACCGCGGCGGAAGGACCCAGGATTGTAGGAAGGAGGGAACACGTACGCCGGCACACAGCTTGACGGTGCGGCACAAAAACGAATTTGAGAACCGTTTGGTTCGTGCCGGGATGGTGTGGACCGTCAAGCTATGGCTTCGCAAGCCAGCACGCGTGGTTCTGGTTAGGAATGGAGAAGAGGGGAGCAAGTTGAACAATTCCTCAGAGCACTCACCGTGATACAGGCGGTAGAACACGCTTAGAGAGGCGACATCTCTCCGGAGGTGTAGCGACTCCAAGTTGCTCGTAACGTCTGCATCATTCACAATGCGGATGGCCCGCCGCTGCAATCCATCCAAGGCATCGAGCAGGTATTGGGCGGATCCATCTCAGAGGTGCGAGCAGTACTCCATACCCGGCCGGACCTGCGCTTTATATAAGCGACAAAGCTGACCGGGCGTGAAAAACCGACGCACCCTGTTCAGGACTCCAACCCTGCGTGATGTGGCAGATATTACGCCCTCGATGTGATTCCTTGGATTGAGATCACAGCGGATATCCACACCAAGGATACTCAGGTCATTCCGCACTGAGAGGGGAGTACCCTGAAGAATGGGGAGGGGAGAGAACGGGGATTTTTTGCACGTGAACGCACACACCTGGGTTTTCTTGGCATTGAACTCAACCATATTCCTGGAACCCCATGTAGAAATGAGATCCAAGGTCCGGTTGAGCTCAATGACAAGATCTTCGCGTCCCATCACAGATTCGACACGGCAACCTGGAGGTCCGCAGTGGTATCGCCCATGAACCGTGCTGTCATCTGCATAGCAATGAATGTTGCCAAGCGACAACATGTCATTGATATGCAGAATAAACAAGGTGGGCGACAGCACCGAGCCCTGAGGAACTCCGGCATTTACCGACATGAGCGCCGAAGCGTGTCCGTCAACGACTACACGTATTCTACGCCCATGCAGAAAGCCGGAAATCCACGAACACAGGTTGTTATTATGCCTTATACTCGGAACGACCTAATAGAAAGCATATTGCTTGTAATATTGGATGAACATTATGCTTGTGAACGCTGTAACAGCGAGATTAATTCTTTAATTAATCTCGCTGTTACAGGGTGACCCAGATACCATCCGTGACAGTCCAGTTCTCGGATCGGAGCGAGCACACAGAGAGAACGAACTGAATATCTCAAAAATCTTTTTTATAAAATCGAGAATATAATAAAATAAAATAAGCTTTGCTTGTGGAAAAACTTACTAGATTATATGAAATTTAAAAAAAGACAATGAGCGTAATTGTACCAGATTAGGATAAGTAAAGACGAACTGAACTGTGAGAGCGACTGTAACATAGAGCACTATAACTTGTAGGTATATGCAGTGAGAGAATAGGAGCGGTGCCGGTACGTGTGGCGAGGCTTTGCATTTGAACATTAACATAGAGAATAATGTAGAGGGCTCAGACACCGCGCCGCGCCGCGCGGCCACCTGCACCGTGCACCGCCGCCGCCGCCACGTCTTCAGCTAATGTTGCGCTCATTTGTATGCACTTTATCTTTGTTATTTACGAGCGCACAGTCCTAATACATGTTTTTACCAAAAACTTTTGGGTAATTTTAGTATATTTTAGGTTAATATTGGTTAGCTTAACGTTTTCAAAAAATCAACATCAGTTTTCATACAATTGTTTGCCAATTTCACATTTTGAAGATATATTCCTTTATATGGAAGAAAACTATATGGAAATTATGTTTTGTATTCGAAAGTGCACATATTGGAAGGCAACAGAAAACAATAAATCATTACACATACTCGTAGACATACTTTTCGCTAACCTTTCTTAAACATGGAAACATCGGCGGGCGCGAGTTCGCAACTCATCAATCACGCCGCGAGGCAGCGCGGGCGCCGCGTCCCCTGCGACCCCGCACCCCGCACCCCGCACCCCGCGCCTACCGGCCGCGGTCACCGCGCTCACTACTCTTTGTGTTGTTTAAAGCGATTTGTTCCGGTCCCTTCCCAACACGACAGCTACTCCAGGGAGCCGGTGTCAGAGAGAACGGGGCAGTGCGGCGCGGCGCGGTGCGGAGAGAGGTCTTGGGAAACTTTGACAAGGTGACAAGCGGTCGCAAGGTGGCCGGGCCGGATAAAGTTTATGTTTAGCATGTTTGAGAAACAACAAGACCGCCTCGCCACGGATACGTCGTGTAAAACGACCGCCAACTGAATTAATTTTAATAACTTGATGTAACGAATAAATAACGCTCCAGAAGTAGTGCAAACAAAAAAAACCTTATTCATCTTAAACCTAGACTAATTATTATTCGACTAAATTGTGATTCAATTGTCTGAAAACCAAATTTGGTTACAAAATGAGATATTTTAATTACAATTCCGAAGTCGGGCAAATGATTGTATAGCTCGCCTAATTAGAAGAACCTAATTATTAGGTTTTGATATGTTATTTGGAGGAGAGTTGATATTTAGTTATCAATTAGTAGGTACTTAATTATATAATGATATTCTAACAATTTTTCTTACGTATAAAAACAGCATTAAATGGATTTTATCCCTTACAAGTACTTACACTAATGAATACGTAAATTATAATAAAACGGATTTAAGATTACTAAACGTAAAGATTCGCAAATATATAATATTACCTTCTAAAATGTTATTTCGTAAACTCAAGTTTAAGTGCCGTTTTCTACAAATTGGAAATAAATATTTGTATATCTGAAGCAACGGCTTCATTCGAACATTTAGTGGCTCACTTGTGGTTCGGTATTTCACAGAAATTTTATCTTGTAATATTTTTCGTGGAAAATATAACATTTCAATATTAAAATTGTTGCTTTCGTGAGCACTGAATTTAATATAAAAGTTTTTCGATATTCCGATCGTTCTCACGTGCCTCCGCAGCGTGTTCGCACTACTCAGTACTCAGCAATCAGTAGCAGCGCCTCGAGGAACTTCCTATGTGAACCTTAACGGGCCTACAAATACACCAACTCTTATTGTTTGAGAGTGAGCGTCGAATCCACTGCGAATACAGAAGACTCTTATTCATTCTCTTTTTAAATTTTTATTCAGACTCTTTTTCATTTCAATGAATGGCCAGACATAGTATAGCATACTTTTCTACTACCTTACCTAATAGCATACCTTTCCCCTGTTGTTGAGCGACCGCTTTAAAATAGTAGCAAAACCAAACAATACTGAACTACAAAGCAATGTTTCGCATTCCATTGCGCTGTGCTCGCTGCCCTGGGACATAAGATGTTAAGTCTCAATATGTCATCTGTTCTCTGTAAGTTACTCTGGCTACGATGTCCTTCAATCCGAAACACAACTGTGTAATTAAACTTGTAACATTGCAGTGGTGGCTCTACTCAGCTGGCCTATCACATGTGAGAGACCACCACAAATTATTTAATCTGCGTGTAGAGATAAATGTTTGAGTCACCAACAAATAACAGTTTCACTTTTCTTTTTAATAAGCGCTCGCCCCTCGCAATCATACATTTAACACATTACATTTGTCATTCCCGTAACCAAAACTACAAATAAATAGTTTATAAAAACTTGAATAATCAATAACTAGTTTACAAGACCTTTCGATTGTTAAATAATGCTAACCGCCGCTTCTAAAGGTGCTATAGCTCTAAATAAGTTGAATAAAAAACTACATTAAACAACATTATATTATATGTTTCTTGTAATTTAATTTATTTGTAACGTATGCGTCGAATATTAGTATTACAAGACGGTATAGGTGTGTTAAAGCATTTATATTTTCAAATTAGTCTTTCAATCACTTAATGTCGGAGTGAAGTGGACATTAATTCGTTGCGATGGTGTCACAGGTGCTATGAATAAAGGCAGTAAACGTCGACGATGATGTATGGCGGGGCGTCGCGAGCCGCGCGTCTCGTCGACTATCAAACGCCTTTATATTACTGTATTATATTGGAAATGTAAGCATATTAGTTTATTGCCTACGGAGGCTGACTGACACCTGATCGTAAGTGATTACTGTCGAGCATGAACGACAGGAATTCTATGGACATGGCCGCATCGCTGCCTACTGAAGCAAACATGTTTCAGTAAGCATAAACCATACAATTTGCAGTTGCATCACACTGTACTGTTCAACAATTATAAGCCACAAAACTATTTCAAGTCCAAAACTATACTAGTATACTAGTAAATACAGTCTGAGTGAAGGTGTCGCGTTATTTGCATTATTACATATTGCAGAGTGACACGAATGCATTTGTTCATATGACCGCGCTAATATAAAATTGAGTGCAGTACCCGAGCGCGGCTGAGCACGTCTGAAAGTTAATGCACTTACAGTATATATTTCTATTAGCGACGTGACGCGACGAATTTACCTCCCCCCGTTGCCCCCCACTCCCCGCTCCACCCCGCCCCGCGCCAGTCACATGTCACCGAGCACTCACTGTGCGACGGCTTAAAACCACCTCTTACGAAAAAATTACCGAGCCCGAATAATATTGACGGTTTGAGGGTACAAAAGGCCCTTAGAATGTTGGGTTCGACATTGAAAAAATCTTAATAGCTTTGGTAGACCGACCAATAAAAATGTATGTATAATGTCGAATAAAACTCAATCTTGTATCGTCATGCACAGGGGTGCCATTAGTACTACCCACAGTAATTTCTACACTTATATTTGATAGGGGGCGAGTCGTTTGGTGTGCAAGGCGTATACCAAACGACTCGCCATAACATGATAAGAGATTATTATTCTAACCTAAAATATGGAACAAATCCCAATCCACATAATTTATCCCTAGATCAATAGAAAGCAAGATTTTACTTTTACAATAATAATATAGCTCTTAAGTTCAATGAACGCAAGCTCCAGCGATGTTCTATGCCCTTAAGAATACTCCGGGACACATTACAGAGGAATGCTCGCACGACTTGCCGCGCCACTAGAGCTTGTATGACGTGGTACGGAGCGAGCGTTTGCGATATTTGCAACCACTGAAATCCTCGCGAACTCAAGTCGCTTGAACGAGTGGAACGACCTGTGGATTAAATATAAGTCGGAATAACATAAATTCATTGTACGATGATGTATGAAAGGCATCGTGACTGTAGTCACATTGATGTAACAACTTTGTACAAAAAAGAATCATAACTTTCTACCGACAATTTAATATAGGTATATGCTACGAATCATAAAAAGGTTCGATCCCGAAACAATAAACATTATGTCACGTTTCACTTGAAAAGACCTCTTATCTATCTATATATTAATACGTGATGCAAAAACTTTGGATCCCTTTTTACGAAAATTGCGCGGACGCAGGAGCATAAAATTTGGCACACTTATAGTTTATGTGTAGGAGAAGTGGAGAATGCTAATATTTTTCAATAATAATGCTTATAAAGTACATTAAATAAAAAAATAAAACATTACACACACTGCCATGCATTTCACACACACATCCATACGCAAGTATTTGTACACGCATACATATTCCGGTGTCAAATTGTATCTTTTCTTTTTCATTTTGTTCTTCTGACATATCAAACAAAAAGTTTTATTTGCCTAATGAGGTAATAATATTAATATTAAAAGAGAATATTAATTTTGAATGAGGCAATAATATTAATATTAGGCCTAATATTAAATTGAATATATAAAAAAATATTTTAATAATAATGCATAAAAAGTACATTAAATCAATGAATAAACCAGCATGCATTTGACACACGCATACAAAAGAATTTGTACACGTATACATACTCTTTGGTCAAATTGTTTATTTGGTTTATTATAGACATAGTTGAATGTTAATCAGAAAAAATTGTATAATGTGGTTTTGTTGAATGTCAAACAGAAAATATTTATTTGATGAATACTACGTGAAATACTGAGCGCTTATACAAATTGTGTAGCAGTAAGATACATTTAAATGTACACGGACTATCATTATATGCATAAAGAAAGTTTTGTAGCAGCAATCTGCAATAACATTCAGGTACAAAAAATATATTTAATTTACTATTGCTGGTTCAAAGCAATTATTGTAGTTTGCGATTTTAGTAATTGCATATACTTCAGGGGAAATAAGTGATTTTGAGAGATACGTACATTTAAATGTGCACGAATTATCTGAATAACAACATCATCATACAGGTAAAAACTTTTTCTCTTCTTGATTTGGTCGAATTTCGACCGCTAGGCGACCACTAGTATATATAAAAGAGGAACCTGACTGACTGACTGACTGACGTATCAACGCACAGCCGAAACTACTGGATCCAGGAACCTGAAATTTTACACAGGGTTTCCTATTGGGACGTAGGGTAGCACTAAGAAGGGATTTTTGGAAATTCAACCCCTAAGGGGATGAAAAGGGTTAAAAACTTTTTTATGGAAAATCGAAACCGTTAGAGTTACCATTGTCAAACTTGGCACTTTAGTTAATCATTTAAAGGGAAAACAAACTACATACTTTGTTTGTCTAAAATTAGCCGTAAAGGGGTTAAAATAAGGGCTGAAGTATTGCGAGACTAGGGTGATTTAATGACTGTCTAATCAACGCACAGCCGAAACTACTGTAGCTAGAAACGTCAAATTTTACACAAGGATTTCTATTGTGACGTAGGGTAGCACTAAGAAGGTATTTTTGGAAATTCAACCCCTAAGAGGGTGATAGGGTAAAAAACGGTTGTATGGAAAATAGAAACCGTTAAAGCTACAATTCTCAAACCTTACAGTTTAGTTAACCAATCAAAAGCAAATATAACTGCATACTTAGTTTTTCTAAAATCAACCCTAAAGGGGTAAAAATAAGGGTTGAAATTTTGCAGAACCGAACTATCGGATTAACGCACAGCCGGAACTACTGGAGTTAGAAAGGTTAAATTTTGCACAAGGGTACCTATTATAATGTAGGGTAGCACTAAGAAGAGATTTATGGAAATCCAACCCCTAAGAGGGTGAAAAGGGTAAAAAACTGTTGTATGGAAAATTGTTACCGTTGAAATTGCAAAAATTAAACTTGACACTTAGGTTACTCATCTAGGAACAAGAGTAACTGCATATTTTTTTCCTATAATTAACCCTAAATGAGTTAAAATAGGGGTTGAAGTGTTGTATGCAAAATCGAAACACTGAAGTTATTGATATCAAAATTCGTATTTCACGACTTATTTTAAACGAAAAATAATGGCGTGAACTACTTTTAGAAAAATAGCACTAAGGGGATGAAATAAGGGATGACATTTTCATATAATGTATTGCTTTTACGTCCGTATTATGATAACATAAACACGCAGACGAAGTCGCGGGAAAAAGCTATGATACATACATCTTAAACTCTTAATATAATATGATTAATATTGATTAAGGTTTACATATTTTGCATGAAGTTTTCAAGCTTCACTAGACTAGCGTGGTGTACTATATGGCCTAACATAATATATAGCCTCTGAATAGTACTCTCAATTTCAGAGGAGGCTCGTACCATGCAGTGGGATGTATATGGACTGATATGGATACAAATACAGATGTTTTGAGTAATAATACCTCTAATTCGGGCAGGTAAAGCCCTGTGTCAACCAAAATGAGAATTAGCTGGGAACGAAAGGAGCGTTACCACAAAGCAAATGTAATTTTCACCGCTGTATGAATACACAATGCGGTGGTTAATATCGGAGTGCGCCACACCACACACTATACTGCACGTGCGCTACAAAGTGGCGGAACACACTGTGTACTCATTACGATGCTCCCCCGAGTCACAAGTTTACTACTGAATTACTCGGGGTCACCATAATCTTAGAGTACGTTAAGTTTTGCACCGCAGTACGGATATTACTATCGGAGAGTTGGTACGTATACGTTCTGTAAACTGTTCTACTGCCAGCACACGGACGATAAATGGTAGGTGCAGAAAGACCTGGCTTCAATGGCAGGGCGTATTATTTTTATTTAGAAAAGAAAGCTGTTGGCCTGTGAAAATGACAATGATTATGTAATATCTAGTATCTCCGCGTCTACCTGCACCACATACAAGGCATGTCATCGGTTGTTCAGTTCAGTCGCTGGCAATTAACAAATTTTCACAATAAGTATTGTGTATTATGTCCTGTTTGCATAAAATATATTTGCCTTACATGCGTTTTTTATTAAATTCAATTTAATTTATTTATACACCGCAAATGCCACAGCTTATTTTTAATTATTTTAGAGAGAAAATTGTGTTACAATACGATTTGTTTATCCAAAAATGACATATACAAATATTATTTGTCGGGTCCAGCGATTTTCAGTGCGTACAGTCGAAGTCAATTATATTTCAATTAAACTGTCGGCTACAAGAGTACGCGTGTATGTGAGCCGTGAGCCGGGCCGCGGCGGCTCCGTCGCAGGCGGGCGAGACCCCCCAGAGCGCCGGCTCACTCGTATTTACCTCCGCCGTATTTCCCGTGAGAAATTAACGAATTTGCAAAACTGAACGAAACAAATTTCACCTCATTAGTTCTGTCGGCGCGAATTAGCCTCTGAATCACTAAGCATACGTTGAGCGCGCTTCTGCACACACGTGTCAACGCGCTGTATTCAATTACCAACAACAATTAACACTTATTATGAGAAAGTTTATCTGTTGTTGAAGCGAGCGTCAGTTGATGTGTCTCTTACGGCCAATTAGCGCGGCCAACTTGGCTCGTGCGAGCGGTGTTGGACACGGGTTAAGCGCGTCATAAATTATTCGCACGATGACGTAGTGTGGCGCGGCGTGTGCTGTGACGGCGCGGCCCTCGTGAAGTGACGGTTAATTGAGATGTTTAGCTTAACGTTTAGACCGCCTGATTATTGCATGATGGATTATACACAGCGAATAACAAACTACAACACACGTTTAGCATACAGGCATAAACACTAACTCACTTTTGCCGTCTTATAAATTTTAAAGTCAAGGAAAACAAACTGTAATTTTGTATTCTTCATTTTGTTTCAATAAAGTGTATAAGCTGGCTCGATAAAATAAGTACCCGGAAGCAAATGGAAAATTGAGTCGCATCTCGAATCTACGAAGGCCGACTTACTCAATAGTTACAATATTTTGTTGGCAATCAAAGCTACTTGTCGTACAGCACAGTTGGCCGCGTACCAAGTTTGAATGTACGGGTAGTGAGTTCTATTGACGAGATACTCACCTAGTAAATACAGTAGACTAACTCTAAACACTTTCGTTCCGAGATTACACATATTGTTGACAAATAAATAGTAAAAGTAGTCAGATACATAGCCTTGACAAGATATTTAGTTTTTATCTCATTTTTGTCTCGTGATTATTTACAAACAACTAGAGTTTCCGCTCCTGTAACTCATAAATAAAACATTTAATATCCATCACCACACGTTAACTCCTCCGTTCCTCAGGCCTGTGTCCTGCAGACACTCCTCTTTCCTAATTCGAAAACTGTCTATGAATGTATATTTTAATAAACATTTTAATGTCAGAACGTGCAACACACCGTGACACTTTGTACATTAACATAAACCATAAATCAGCGAGGGCAGCGCGCAGCTAATCTGCTTGTCCCATTAACAGTTCCCGGCGCACGGAGTCACCGCCGCGCCTGGACTTCGGACTCGGCCGTGGAAGGTCAAAATCATTGCGTTAAATCTGCATAAGCCGGTACAAGGCATAGCCCACAAGGTAATATATGCAAATGGATTTTGGCTGAAAAGACGGCCTTATTTATTGCACGGTGACCGGGATAAGTCAGGTTTATCGCAGTCTTATATTAAAGATACTACGTTTATTTGCAGCACTGCGTTAATGAACGGCCTAAATTCCGGATATTATGAAAAAGAGTGCCCGGGAATGGAACTTATATTATGAGCTGATCCTCCTTTCGAATATTGAAACAACAACCCGGTAACAAATTATACTTTGAGATCGCTTTACTCTTGGTCTTTAATACATGTATACTTAGTAAAGAATAGTAATTTTACGTCGTTATTAATTCACTTGAAACAAAGTCTTTGGATTGATCAAATCAACACTAAGTTGTATCTTTGAATAAAATTAAGACCCGAACAGAATTATTATTCATCGGTGGTTCCCGGCCGCACTGGGTATTAATAATAATAATAATAATAATCTTTATTGATCACAATGTTTACATTTCCAATAGATAAGACCCAGGCCTCCAAACTAGTAAATAATTACTGTGCTATGGAAGCCTGTGCTCATCCTCTTACAATTTTTTAACAATAAAGACAAAAATAGAAAATGAAAATAAAAATAAATAAAAAAGGAACTCCTATTTTTTACATTATATAAATTCATCAGATAGACATAACCTAAACAATAAATTAACAAAATCATTATTTTCTAATTATTACATACTTAATCTTAGTTTCTATTATTTAAAAGAAATTCTTATTGTAATATACTTAAACTTACTTTCTATTAATTAAGGAAAAGAAAGAAATCAGTCTCATCTAGTGTGTCTGTGTGTGTGTGTGTGTGTGTGTGTGTGTGTGTGTGTGTGTGCGTGCGTGCGTGCGTGTGAGTGTGTGTGTGTGTGTGTGTGTGTGAGTTTGTGTGTGTGTGTGTGTGTGTGTTTATATCACCAATTCTATTAATTTTTCAGCTTCATCATAATTCAAGTCACTAAGCCATTTCGTCAGTTGAATTTTTATTTGGTAATTGTTATAATTTCTTACTCTATGTTTAGCGTTTAGTTTATTATATAGGAAGGGTGCAAGATAACTATAGTGCTGTCTAGCAAGTCTATGTTTAATTTTTGGTACAAAACAATTTAATCTCCTTTTTGGTTCTGATGTTACAGGTGCTACTAGTCTATGATACCTACGAATACTTTCATAGATATACAATTTTCGAACATTCATTACATTTACTAAATTATAAACTTGGGTTGTTGGAAATCTGTAGGGGAGGCCCGCAATAATTTTCAGAAGAGCCCGCTGCACTCTCTCGACTTCAATCATGTAACATTTAGACGCACCACCCCAACTAGTGATGCAGTATGTTAGCAGTGATTGGCATAAGGCTTTGTATGTATTTATTAAAACTTTTAAATCTACTACCTGTCGCAAGTTTTTGAAGATATATATAAGCTTTCTGATACGTAATGATAAATCACTGATGTGTTTGTTCCAGTTAAGCTTTTCATCTATGATAACACCAAGATAGCGTATGTCTGATACTCTTATTAATTCTGCACAGTCACAATTCTTTTGCTCATTTCTATTACACGGAAATGTGTGTATTCTTATTTTAAAATTGTCTGGCTGTTTAGTTGCATTAGTAATTTTGAAACATATGTATTTTGTTTTGCCTATATTGAGTGATAGTAGACTGTCTTCAAGCCAGGACGATATTTTTCTGAGTCCTTCTTCAGCTAATTTTTGGGCATGTTCCCATGTTTCTCCATGAAACACTATAGCAGTATCATCTGCAAACATAAAAAGATCACCCCTGTCAATTAAAGAATTACACAATCCATTTATGTATGCAATAAAAAGGCTAGGACCCAAAGTGGACCCCTGCGGGACTCCATATGAACAATTTCCTAGGTCGCTAACAATTTTGTCTATTCTTACTATCTGTTGTCGTGAAGATAAGTAATCTTGGAACCATTGTAGAGGAATTCCTCTTATCCCCAATTTTTGCAACCGTGAGAGCAGAATAGGTATTGATACTGTGTCAAATGCTTTTTGTAGATCCAAGAATACTCCTACACATTTCTCCCCCTTATCAAGATAGGTAATAAGATTTGATGTAAAATTAAGAACAGCATCATTTGTCGACCTGTTGTTTCTGAATCCGTATTGATTACATGCTATCAAATTTCTAGTCTCTAAATATTCCATAAGTCTTTTATTTACTACTTTTTCTAAAATTTTCGACATAACTGACAATAGTGAAATAGGTCTGTAATTACTAGGGATTGTTTTATCACCAGTCTTGTGTATTGGAATTACTATAGCTTTTTTAAAACAAGTTGGAAAAATGCCATTTTGTAGACTTAAGTTACATAGATATGTGATGGGAGCCACCAGCATAGAAGAGAACGATTTTAATATTGTAGTGGGTATTTTGTCAAATCCTGGAGAACTATGGGATTTTAAATTCATAATTATACTTTTAATTTCTACTATGTCTGTTGGTGTAAACATCAGGGAGTGACAAGGTTCATTTATATTCTTGTCTTTTTTTGAAAGAAAAATGTCAGTTGTATTAAGTTTTTTTAATGTACTATTTGCCAAATCTGCTCCTATAGAAATAAAATATTTGTTAACTACTTTAAGAGAGTTTACAGGATTATCACAAATATTTAATAACTCATTACATGTTGTAGTTGTGGTATTAAAGTTACACACTTCTTTGATTAGTCTCCACGTTTCTTTGGTATTACCTTTTGATTTGTAAAATTTTTTGACATAATATGCTTTTTTTAGATTTTTTATTATTTTATTACACAAATTACGATACGAAATATAGTATTTATAGAGATCTATTTTATATATATTAGCAGATTTTCTTATGCGCTGATGTAATTTATCCCGTTTTTTCAAACTTTTAAGAATGCCTTGTGTTATCCATGGCTTCAGTGGTGTTTTGTTTCTACTTTTATACATAGTCTTGGTATTTTTGTCAATAATATTCTGGATCATATATACAAGGTTCTCTGCCGCTATGTTAACATTACTGTTTTTGTAGTAGTTGTCCCAATTAATTGCTTTAATATCAATACCTATCCCTTCTAAATTGAACCGGAGTTGTGGGCAGATACTTTTGTTTTCAGATAAATTAATACTCTTATGTTGTTTTAAGTATAATAATATAGGCGAATGATCTGTTAGTGCATTAAATACTACTGTGTTGCACTGTAGTGAGGTTTTGATCATAAAATGATCAATGCAAGTATTTACCCTGGTAGGAACATTGATTCCTGATCGCAATCCAAGCGTTGCCATATTAGTAAGATATTCTAAAGCGTAGCTACTTAAATTTGTCGGCATTATATCAATATTGATATCGCCTGTGACTATAATATGGTCAGTAATACAGTTCGAAACTAGGTTATGTAGGCAATTCAGGTATTTTGTTGGGTTACGATAACATGGTGGTCGGTATGAACAGATTATGGAGTATATTTTGTTTATAGTAATAATCAAACAATTACCTTCAGTTACATGTGGCTCCACAACCGATACATTGCACCCATTTCTCACATAGACTACAATGCCATCATTTTGGTTAAAACTTATTTTGTTGCAATACGACTGATAATTATGTATCGATGGTATGAAGCTATCTTTGTTTATCCAGCATTCCGTCAATACAAATACATCAATAGGGATCTTAAGTTTTGAAACAAATATAAGAAAGTTGTCAAAATTCCGATGTAGGCTTCGAATATTTACGGTCACAATAGTTAGTGCACTATATCCAGACTTGGTGTCACAATCGACTATTTCAGAGAATTGATTTGGATCGTCAAGCTTAATACAATTAATTTCACCTATTCTATCTATTTCGGGAACAATATCTTGTATATTAGCCATTCTTAGTATTTATATGAATAATCATAGTGCAAAAAAGGGGACCAAACAATAATAATTCACTAAGTTGTAGGTAGTTTTGCTTGAAATTTGCATGATGACAAGATTTTTTTCTAACAAAAACTCGGTTAAAAATATTTAAAAATATCATATACAAGGGTGGAAAAGCTGAATCGTTTAATGAATTGAAAGGATCTTTAATGTTGTGTAATGATGTAGTGTGTGTAATGTATGCGGAGAGATGGTATTTATTTTTGTTGCGATACGTGTGGGGCCACGAAATGTATATCTCAGTTAATATTTTATTGAAATGTGAAATATTTTTGGCACTGTGTTCGAACGTATGTGTAATAGAGTTTAACAAGATTATTATGAGACAAGTAGATATAGTATATAAGCAGATATAGTATATAAAATATAGTCACGTCGGTTCGCTCCTGAGGGTTGCAAGTTCATTTTCTTCTCTGAGCAGGATATGGGGCGCACCTTCATATTGTCTGAGGTATATTCGTCCGTGGGAAATCCAACAGTATTTATAGTTGTTATCCTTCGCAAACTGTCTGGCCAGGTAATATAATCTTTTATTTTTAGCTGTAAGTGATTCCGATATGTATATAGGTGTTGGGCTGCCTGCTATGCCAATGTGATTTGTATTCAGTTTGTTTTCATCTTTTCGATTGTTAAAATGTTTCGTACTCTGAATAACCCAATTCTTCATCGGCACTGTCTGGAATTCAGCCACTATAATATTTTTTTCTGATTTTGTTACCACTTTATATACATCTTTTATATCTTGTGGCTGTATATCCACACTGAGTACCTTACAAGTTTTTTGTACTAAATCTGCTAAATCTTTTTGGTTTTTTGTGACCTCGTTCGGAAGATTTCTGATTTCAATTGATGATGTCTTTAAGTTTCTCTTCATGTCTTCCAGTTCATTTTCTAATGACTTTATTTGTTTCGCTTGTTCCGTTTTTTCCTTATTCAGTTGAATAACGGTTTCCTTCAATTCTTCATACTTTTCTGCTAAAAATGATACCGATTTTTTCATTTCTATATTTGATTTGATGATCTCGTTGTTTTGCGCTTTGACTTCTTCCATATCTTTCGTGATTTTATTTAGAGCTGTCATCACTTCTTCTTTAAATGTTATCCAGTGTGGAATCACCTCATCTTCTTCATTGACCCTAGTTCTTTTATATCTCTTTTTTGGGATCGCTTGCTTACCAATTTTATCCGTTTCTGAAGTAGTATTCGTTTCTTGTTCTGATCCACTCATATTTTTTGGTGGAGTCCGCATCATTGTTTTCATATATGATAGTTTTTCGTGGCCACACTTTATTTTCTGGCTACCTTCTTACTATTCACCACACTATTCACTAACGTAACTTGAATGTTAACGCTGTGCACACGTCCGCTCACTAGCGCTGTCAGAAGAGGAGAGGATTGAATTCTTAATTATCAATTTTTCATTTATATGTTTCTCTCCTTGCTATTTCCAATTTCGGCATGTTTAGTTAAACAAAATCAATCGGTGCAGCTAATCAAAGGATATCGGGTTTATGTTTCTTTCATAGTTTGAATAGTGTTACCCTCACGAGTAAGATTAGCGGCGAGCTAATAAATTGTGTAATGTCATACGATACGAGCGTCGTCATAAATACTTGCAGTAAATCAGCGTGAAGGCGGAGTGTCGTCGCTCGCGGCTGCCGGGACCCGCGCTGCCGACGCAGACACACGTATTATGCCGCGTTTGTTATCTCTGATTTATACCTCGCGTGAGTTACAAAGTAATTGCCAGCACGCGTCGTGTAACATACATTTCTAGTGGAGACGTATCGGTCGTATTGGATCTTTATACAGGAGGACAGTGTCACTATCGAAATGTAGTTTCCTTTCAATTTAAAAGCATATCGATAAATCATTGGTTAAGAGCATTTGCCAACAACAACTGTTTTACAAAGAGAAGAAATATTTATTTGTTACAAGCAGTGGTTTAAAGCTTTAAGTAATTATTACTAACATAACACTGCTTGTTAACAAAACGGCTGATGGTCAGCATGTGCTGGTAAGAAATCCAACACTGGAATTTCACAACGCCTGAAAGTTAAAGTTAGTTTTAGTTGCTCTACATTGATTCGATTTTGGATGCCTGTAGATGTAGCATAGATTTATTCCAGGCACGATATTTGCACGTCCACACGAACGTATTGTAAACTAGAACTAAGAATCTAAAGAATTCTATTTTCATTATATTTTTTCAAATTATTTTTAGCTTAACATGAAAGATGCGTGTTAATATAACGTATCGCGATACTGAGTAACATTGGAGTCGGACACATATTATTTTGTATCTCTCGGAATGAGTTTCGCGGGCCCCGAGACCGCCAGCGCCGAACAAGTTTACGGCTGCAGATTGTCTTGTGTAATAATCCTCGTAAAATACATTGTGCCAGACGCCAGTGTTTGAGCAGCCATACAATGTTGGCAGCAAATGTGCCAAATAAAAATGTTATTAAACAGCGCTATCTCCGGACAGTTATTTTGTGTCGCGTAATTACGAAATTTTCCGTCCGCCCCAATTGGGCACACGTCCATAATGTAATTAAGCTGTAACGTCCGACATAATCGCCGCAATGTAAACACACACACATTTATGCCTCAAATGTGAATTGAATAAATCTATTACAAATATCTGGCAAATCCGCATCGACACTGTATTTAAAAACAGGAAAATAAGAATATTGTATTAACCTCAAATTTTATGTCTCAATATACTACATACCCGACCTTATGAATGCACTGCACCATATGCAAGTATGCCTCTGTGCGAAAAAAACATCAAATTCGCATTACTACGAAGGTCATATTGTTCAATATGTGCTACGTCGTAGCGCTACGCATCAGCTACGTAACAGCTACGTAGCTAGAATGTATTGGCGTTTGGCCCGTAATGGCTACGGCCCACATTCTCCACGGCCCCGTGACGTGTAAGAGTAATTTGTCTTCATACATCGGGTTAGCGAAGTCACGCGCGACATAGCTTTCTTATATGAAGAATAAATTAACGGGATCTTCCAACCGGCGAAAATTGCATTACAAAATAAGTATGACATTCCAATGAACGTATATAGCGTATGCCTTGATATTTTGATGTAAATTATGGTTTATGTAGATACTGGAATCGGCCATAGTCCGGAAAATGGTGAAATAAGTTTTGATTTACCATATTCATTTATGAAAGGGCCGAGAATAAAACCAAACGGGCGGTGAGATAAGCTTCCAATTATTTGCTGTGTGTTTGACCACTCTCCTGGATAATATACTCATCGAGCACGGAATTGCCCCAATCAAGTCATTCGTCTCTGATACATACACATACACGATATAATGAGCAAATCTGCTGCAGTGTACTAGTCAAGTTGATCAATGTTGATCATTTATTTATATTTATGAATGTTGTATTTCATAATAATATTATTATGCAGGATTCGAAGCCAACATTATCATTTTAATTCTATTTCAAATTCAAAACATGAGAAACAAACAGGATTACATCAAATCGCGTGTTTATGGCAGAAATATAAAACGTTATCAATTAAATATGAAAGTGCCGCAGCGCGGCGACCGGCGAGTGTAAACTGCGAGCGAGCATTATAATTTGTAACTTGTAATAGAATTAACGTAACATTAACATAAATAAGAAGGCGAAGGTTGGGCCGCGCGCCAAACCGCGCCCAATCGATATCGCACCGGGCTCCGTGCGCACCGCGCGCCCCACGCGCACCACGCGCGCTCGACACCCGCGCGACACCAGCGCGACACCCGCGCGACACCCGCGCGACACCAGCGCGACACCCGCGCGACACCCGCGCGACTACCACACGACTCGGACACCACCGCCACCGACACTAAATGTTAACCGTTATTCTACGCTGCGTTTAATCCATGCACAATATTAATTGCGCCGCGGGATCTCCCCGCACCCCGCACCCCGCGACCCCACTCTGCCCTGTTTGTGTTTGTTCTTAATCGAGCCGAGTTAGCCGCCTCCTCATTATTTCGATTTAATTATCTGCCAACCGTTTTAAATTAGTTCAGTGGGCCGCGCTATAAATCTCGCACATCGAACAATTACAATGACACCGCTCATTCGACGTCACGCGTCGAGCGCCGCCGCCACTGTCAACATGAACTCCTACAGACACAACAAAAGCAATTACTAATACTACAATATAAACTTTTTGTGACATATTCCATTCAATCGCGTTGGGATGACAGAGTGAGCGAGCGTCGTGACTCGGCGCTGCGGGAGCGTGGTATGTCGGCTCGGCACGCATCATCCACCTGGGGATCAATTTTTTGTGTCGAAAAATGGCGGAGTATCCGTCGAAGCGGCGGCCGCGGCGTAGCTAATGTGCGCGAGCGGTGAGTGAGCGCGCGGGCCGACGCGGCGCCGTCAACCTCAATGATAAATGAGAGATAAAAGGTTTCGCCGAGCCGGCCCGCGCCGGCCCGCGCCGGACCACTCTAAAAATTGATCGGCGTCCGAGCGCCACACTCGCAACGTTTACATTTCACTCGAATTCATTTATTTGACGTGCGTTTATAATAAATGTCGCTCAAACGAGCGCAGGCGCGTTTTATTGCCGCAGCCGGCGATGCGGACGATATGGCCGAGAAGTTTTAATATTTTTATTGTTTCCCGACAAAACTTTTGTGAAGAATGTTGCAAAAGTTAGCGTATGCGAAACAAAGTTGGGATATTCAAATGGGTATAAGTTTTTGCTTTGGCAGGAAGATGGAGGTGTGGGTTGGTACCGTCGTCCCGTGGAGACGGGCCGCGCGGCGCGTCCATCTCCATCAGCCGTCATTACTACACGCCACACACTTCACACGCACATGTATTATTCAAAGGGAGCGAGCATAATGCCTTTCTTATTGTACCAACACACGGCACATCGTCATTTGTAAACTCTATTAACGTGCGGGGAACATCGTGTCGCGTGACCGAGTGTGGCCAGTTTGTATTAAATCCAAGCGATCATCGTTTATTGCTAATAATCAAACATAAATGATAACAAATATAAAAACTTCCGATACACATATATTAACTACGCCAAAACCAAAATAAAAGTGGAATTTGGTTGAATGAGGATCGACAGTTCGGGGCGTGATTAGCTAGAGTGGGTGTAGCAGCAGTCGCAGCGACCGAAATTCTCGTGTTGTGCGAACCCGAACAAAAACTGTAATTCAACAAGCAACAAAATATACAATTGTGTTTGCTCGTTACGCGAATGTTCCCAAACTTTTTCCTATCAAGCGGCGGCGGTGTCAGAATGCGTTAGATATAATAAAATGGGAAGCGTTATCTGTGGCGGCACTTCTAGATAAACATTGGAGGCGCGCGGCGAGAAGTACCGAGTGGGGCAGGGTAGAGGGGGGGATCGGCAGAAACTTTTCCCTGAAATTTTAAACACATTTGTGGAAGGGTTCGGGGGAGTCTGCGAGTACATGAGATACAACGCTATCGGCGGCGAGCGGAGACTGCCGCTGCATTATTAATAACACGTACTGCTTATAATGGAGCCCTTACCGTAATAATATCCGGGAATCCTAACTAGTTTATATTAAAATAAGGCCGCCGGAACGGCCGCGCGCCGGAGCACGGCGTGCTGGAAATATATTATAAATAACCCATTTATACGAGATTTGTATTCATACATTTCAATATTTGTTGTGGGACTGATTGACGCTATACTTACGCACACGTAATTTATGATTCTAATTGCCAATACCAATACTTAAATTACAAATTTATTATGCGAGTATCAAGAAAAGTTCTACATTTAATTATTCTTGTGGATACTCTTTATATCTATTTTCATTGACAGATCCTTTACGTCCTATGCTTCTGTATATATACTTATTTACTTTTTTTCTATTATTACCTTCATGATGATGATGGATGGATGGATGATTACTCTCATTCCTTCTCATTCCCTTTCATATTTCCGTATTCAAAAATACCTAATAATTGTATAGATAGCCTTTATGTAACACTTTACCAAGGATTATCTCGTATTATTAATATATTATTTAGTTATCAGGGATTGTGAATTTCATGGTATCTTTTATAGTCGAAAATTGGCTAAACTGACTTAACTTTGGCTTCTAATTTCCTAAAATTATTTATTCAAATGTAAAAACATTAATGAAATGGTTTTTTTAAACATGGTCCGTAGATGAATCATTTATATGGTTTTATATTGTTTTCTCATGTATATTGTCTTATCACAAACGGTGCAAGTTGTGACCGCCTCCAAAGGGTGTTCCTCTTAAATTATTTCTGTATATTTTATTAATCTAAGTTATATGGTAACAACCACTGGTTGTCCTAAATCAAATAAAAAATAAAATAAAATTATTACATAAAAAGTGTCAAATATTGTTTTTTTTTGTTACAATAAATGGCGAGACAAGCAAGCCGTTCGCCTCCGCTCATAAACAGTAGCAACATTCCACAGCGCTCGCCATCCTGAGACATAAGATGTTAAGTCTCAATATGTCCAGTAGTTACTCTGGATACAAAGTCCTTCAATCCAAAACACGTTGTTTCACGGGAGAAATAAACATTGCGATGGTACCTACCCAGATGACCTCTCACATATGAGAGAGTTACCACTAGTAAACTACCAGTTGTAAATAAACTATGGAAGACTAAAGAAAAATGCAGTGATTGTGTGAAAAATGATATTTATATGAAGAAACCAAATAAATACAACAAATCTGTAAGGATTGAACAAAAAGAGTCAAACGTATTGTGACAATACACAAAGCACAAAGGTATGTGAAACGTGAGACCCATTGAAACTCCGTGGAGCCATCGAAAAGTTTAAACACAGTTGTGAGTTGATACTCAAAATATCAAGCCATTTATCAAAGGATAAAGTATTCGCTACGCATGATATTTGCGATTATATAGATGTATATTGGCCTGTTTTTGTACCGCCGCTAGTCAAAGGCTATATATTATAAAAAATATCCATAATTATGTTTCATATACACATACCGTCTTGCTATATATATTTTTCTAGATGAAGAAAATTGTCAAGAACTGTTTCCGGTGCCCCGGGGAAGCCGGAAGGAGCATGCCGGTCGTCCAGCCCGGCACGCTGTGGATATTGCGGCCGCCCGGGACCCTAACTAATACCTAATTACTATAAATTGACTAATGCCAGAGTGGCCTTCTTACCCGCGCTTAATTCAATATATTGTTATAATCCGGGGTATATGTGTACTTGTGTGGTATTATTTTAGGACGGCTTATCGACCCTCTCAATTACTTTATACACATATTATATAAGTAAACGATGCTTGCTGAATAGACAGTTAACCTACGGCTGTACTGTAAAGATAAATGTTCGAAAACTAAACGATTGACTTTATCCAGTGACTAACAACCTATCAGCCTTCGATTTTGCTGAAAGCAAGCAGTATGAACTCACAAAACTAATACCTGTGATTCGGAAACCCTTCGTAAAACAAATGGCTGACGGGGACACGACACGCTCTGATCGTGATGTCGCATCGTACAAAACATAAGTTGTTAATAGTGATTCGCTAAGCCGGCTCTCGCGTCGACATGATCCATTAAGCCGCACAACCATATTTAATGTGTACATATAAACTAATCACAAATTTAGCATCCAAACCGCAGTTTATGAGCCGCCGCGCCAGGCCTCGTTAATCTGTTACCGTTCAAACTAACACGGATTACATTCGAATTTATTACAGCTATAATGCAATCCCACTGGGCCGGGATCTCGCTGATGGCGCGTTTATATGCGACACTTAATAACGTATCTGCAAATATCATGCTAAATCCAATAACATCAAATTCGACGCGTACAATATTATTACACATATCTTTGATTATAAAACCAGTTAGCCTTTTTTATTATTGTATTGAATAGCAAGACGAGTATGTAGTTCGCCTGATGGCAAGCGTTACGAACGCTTATGAACAGTAGCAAAACCAAACAACACTTGAATTACAAAGCAATGCTTGGCACTTCACTGCGCTCGCCATCCTGAGACACAAGATATTAAGTCTCAATATGTCTAGTATTTACTCTGGCTGCAATGTCCTTCAATCCGGAACACAACAATGCATTTACACTACTATCTGGGGGGAGAAATAGACCTTTTTTGAAGGTCACTAGGTCATATCTGTCCGAGAATGATGCAGCTGGCAACTGGTTCCACAGATTTGTAGTACGTGGGAGAAAGTGCCGGAAAAAACGTACTGTGGTAGATTTCCAACCTCCAAGGTGATGTGGGAGGTATTTGGAGGTTTGTCGTGTTGTACGGTGGCGACACTCAGCAGCAGGGATAAGTCCGAATAATTATCGAGAACACTCCCCGTGATAAATGCGATAGAGAATGCAGAGCGAAGCTACATCCCTACGCAAAGCCAAAGGATCAAGCAAGTCGGAGAGAACCTGGTCGTCAATGTCTTCTAGTACAACGAGTATAGTGAGGAATTCTAAACACTACATATAGCTCTAATATCTTGGAACCGAATGTTTATTATCACTCAAAAGATCTGGGAATTATTACCAATATTACAAACAATTTTACTGGCGCTAGAATAGCAAGTAAAATAAGCCTCCTAAAATACCTGTCTTATTTCATGAGAGTAGTGTTGAAATTACCTGTTTCGAATCTTTCCCGGCAGTAAGTCTAAATTAAACAGAAAAAACGAACGATTTATATTCTCGTTCATTGCAAATGCAGAAGGTTTTAAACAGTGTTTGTGCCGGTCACGATCACTTACCCGAGAGAACGCGGTCGGCGTTTGATGTCGGTTACAGCAGTTAATTGCAACTCCCAACGTGCAACTAACTTCCAAACACCTGGCAAACAAAAACTCCGACTAACTACGTGGCTCCGGCTAACTTTGCAATACGCCATGTATGCGATTATAAGCTACAATGCGTGGCCGCGACGGCTACTTGCACAGTGAGCATCGAGCCGCGGGACCCACTCCAAGCTGTTGTGTGCCATCCCCGCTCTTACAACTGCAACAGCTATTGGACATGCCAACATTGCAGCGAAAATATCTAACATTAAACCGGCCTGCAAGTTATTTTTTATTTTATAAAAACTACACGTATTAAACCGCTTTATGCTAGATCGGTAAGCTATTGACCAAACAAAGCAGAAATATGAAACGAGGCGGGAGTTCGATTCGGATCGCTTGAAATGCTGAAAAGTAAAATCAGAGCTGCAAATAAATTTGCGCCTGAATGCGCCGGTAGGTTTATTCCGTTTAATTTTTCGTTTCGGTACTTTAACTCGTTACGTGACGTCATAAAGTGTGCTCAGACTCGGTTTACAAGAGTGAATTTGGCGAAACTGAAGTGCAGCGTCAGGACTTAATTGATGTTCCTCCCCAGGGAGCCTCGCGCTCGACACAAAGCGAGCTCGGCGGGCGCGACGTCGAACTGGCCGCGCGACAGATTATGACCAGCGAAGCACTCCCGTCGGCGCGTCGCTACGTTTTCAAGTAAACCAGAAGGATAACTCGTATTTTGCCGCATTATGAATTTCAGCTGAGGTTTATTAGGCGTCAAAAAAATTAATTGCTATTTCTAAGCGCTCATTATCATAATATTATTCGGTGAAATTACCAGCTTTGTGTGTAAGCTTGTAAAATATAACTGAAGTGGGTTGTATACCCTACTTATGCTACAAGGAGATTTGTTTTCTTCTTATTATTTTCCACTATTTACGAGCAAAATTCACCACAGTGGCCTACGTCATTGTGTTACGGTTCGGAGTTTGCCACTGTACTTTCGATTTAAATGTTTATCTCAATTAGTCAATGCATTACCAATATTGTAATGCACCTAGCTTGAAGAGGCGTGTAGTTAGCCTGCAGTGCTGACAGTATTAGTTGATGTAATCATTCTTATATGTAGTTAGAGATTCTGATAATTGTAGATCATTTTCGAATATGCACACATAGGTCCACCTGTATTTACCCAATAATATAGGTATAATTAATGATACCTGCATATCGCAGAACATATTTCCCTCCCGTGCTGTGGTAGGACGCGAATATATTGCAATATCGGTCATAAATGAAAGCTTCAAAAACCCCCAACATAACGGCATTAATTCGTTTTCCGAAACTGGAAGTGAAACCTCGGTGAGTCGGCAGCGTCGTCGGCGGAGCGTGATGCGGCGCGCTGTCCACTCATTCGAATACCAGTTATCTGATCAAGAACGTGCCACCATTACCTACTTGTTTTCTATTACAGAAGTTTTTTGTTTTGATCTGTATCTACCCTTGATTTGACGTTATGTATTTATTCGCATGGTGGTAAGTTTAAATATTTTCTAACCACAAGTGAGTATTAATAATAGGGTATCTTATAAATATAAATATTATCAATTAACAGGTGTTGATAAGTCTCTTATGTGTGGAAGGCCGCCTGGGTTAAACAACCATGATTTTCCCCGCCAAATAACAGTGTAAATGCACTGCCGTGATTCCAGAATCCCGGGTTGGGCAAAGTGCCATCAGCCCAGAGTCAGGATTTTATGCCAGAAATGGCGATAGGCTCGCCACCTATCATATTGTTGGACGGAACATACAAGACGCCTTGTGACTGTCTTGACCTCTGCCCACCCCTTCTGGGAAAAAGGCGTGAATTTATGTATGTATGAATGTACTGGCGAAGGTCTTAGACCCAGCACAGCCACAACACCCGAAATGTGCCAGGTTGGAACGTCAGCGATACTGACATACACTTTTACATCTCCACCTGTGTACGTAATGGGTAGCTGAATAGCTACACATTTTATAATTTCTTCCTTACAAGTCACAAGTCACAACCCATCTCCTAACACAAACAATTTAGCAATGTGATACAAAATACAGAGTTGCTCAGTCGTAGTTATTTATTAGTTTCACAGAACACTAAATGTATTTTGCATAAATAAGTTAAGACAAAGCAATAACTTGTTGCTCATTCAACATGTTGTATTCCAACAAGCCAGTTATAAGTATAATTCTCGTAAAATAAATACTAAATAAGAAATAAGCGTGTAATTCCCTTAACGGAGCGAGTTGAGATACAAGCTCGGAGCAATGAAATTACAGCGCGGAGAAAAATCTCCAGTCGCCGCGGGCGCCTCGAGCGGCTCTGGCGGCTCGGGCGCGGCTGCCTCGCGGTTAATATTTAAATATGTCTGCTTATTTCAACGGCGACACCACACAAACAACTGTCAACTTCATTATTTACAATGTTTACCTTTGTAATCAGCGCTGCGACGAGAACAAGGACGCCGTTTGTAGGCGGCCGTGTCCGCCGCTTCCAGTCTGATTTAACAGGGCTCCGGCTCTATTTGTTATGGATAGTCGGAATTGTAAAACGTTGCGACATGAAAAAAATGAAAACTCAAAGCAACATTGTCCTTTACGATAAATTTCTTCATCTATAATAATAATTAATCTAGCTTCTAATAAGTAAGCAACTGATGAACTATCGTTAAGCAATAATATCGATACATCACTTCTTTAGAACACGATAATAAGACCGACTGACAAAAACACATTCACAACATTAAGAACATCCGTAGCTCCTATCTCAACACGTAATAAAATATGTAGCGCCGGCCCCATGTATGTGCACCGTACAGGATTGTTAATGGCGAGCTCGCAGTCGTTACTTATGGAGGCGCAGGAACTACTTGCAACACATTTTAATGCCGCGGTAAAGTTTCAACTCCTTGTACGAGTGAGAGTCGTGTTTGGCGTCAAGTTAATGCGCAAGAACCGGCTGGCGTACGCCCCTAGAATGGTGGTTAAACGCCAAATATAAATGGTCTACTTCTTTAAAAATTTGCTTCTTTTGCCAGGATATTCTCGTAAAATTTTATCGTTCTCCTCAATTTTAAATAATGTAATGAAACGAATTTATACGTCTTCTTTTATTGCGGTGTTCATAAAAGTGTTGGTGGTAAATTTGTTTTCATACTTAATTCTATCAGTTTTAAAGATATAAAAGGGGTGTTTTGAATGCAAGAGAAACCCGAATCTCGTGTTTGAACTAAATAAAAGCTTGTTTCGCCCACAGTGAGATACTTAAGTGAGATCTGAATAGAGCTCTCCGGCGGGCGGCGGCGCGTCGCTCGCGGGCCTGCATTCACACACGCGATGTATTCCTGTTTTATAAATTATTTCCCCACAAGCCTCACTTGTCAGCGCTACCAAAAAAGGTACATTTGTTTCAGGCCCCACGGAGGCATCTGTTTAGGCAAACGGCACGGCCCCGGCGCCTCTCTGAACACCGAATAAATGTTTAATGAAACGGGTGCGGTGCGGTGCGCCATCAAATCTGAGTGAAGCGCGGCCGCGAGGACCCGCGGCGCACACATCACACGCGTCACACATGCCGGCATCCAGACCCTCTTCGAGACTTATGGCGCACATCAAATGAATTTATCGTTCGTCCCACACGGCGCGCAAACTTTCTCAAATATCTTTGATGGGAGCCAATGTAAAAAGATTTCTACGGATTCTTTACAGTTGGAGAAGTTCATGTTCTCTTACATAGTTTATGCTCGCGTGATTAGTAGAGTAAGCGTGTTGTATCGTATAGCGTACATTTATAATTAATTCGAATGTAATGATATTGTGTATTGATGGACGCATGCCCTGTGACAGAGCGATTACATCTCGAAACTAAAATAATTGGGTAAATATAAATTATATGAAAACAAACAAATGAAATAAAAACACAAATTTACGTAAACATTAATTAATTAAATTCGTACCCGAGTGTGCGCTACTCTTTAACCGACTTATAAAAATGAGATGGTTCTTACTTCGACTATATGTTTTTTATTTGTTACCTCATAACTCTGTATTGAGCGACCTGCTTATGATTAGTCTTTCTCTGATTGAAAGCTGGGGCTTATCATTTATCTATGGAGCTGGAGAGCAGAACTTCTTGAAATTTGGCTAGATTGCAATGCTTATTTTGCATTGGGTTCAGTATAAAAGTGAAGCTGCAATGGGAAAAAGAATAAGGCGTAGGGGCCAGAGAAGATTGAAAAAAATAGTATAAATTCTTAATACCTTTGACATCTATAAACGGCTTTTAGTGATTCCTTTTTCAACAAAAAGAACACATGGTCCTATAGTAACACTAAAAGATAAACATAACAGACTTCAAAACAAACAAAAATACTTAAAAGCAAAAATTAAAATACCTAAGACTGTTAAGCAAAAAATAATATTTATTTTGTTTTACTTGCACATGTTGAATAATTTACTTATTGACTAGTCTTAGCATAAGGCAACAAATCAAAATATATGGGTAAAGGTTGGTCGCCAAGTTCTAAACAAGTAGAAATTTAAATTACTACAAGTCATATAGTAATTTTATTTTTTTACCTTTAAGTGTTTTTGTTTTGAAGTCGGTATTTATTATTTATTAATTTTTCAGTTAAATCATAATTTAACGGGATAACTCTATAACTTTGAACCGTCTACGAGCAAGAATTCAATTTAAAACTACATATAAACATTTCAGAATAAATGAAGTGTTGTTGGTTTCAACAATAGATAGTTGAATAATAACTCTCATAATTATATTATTCAAGTACATCCGGTACTCTTACATAAAATTCCAATATTGAAGATTACGATTACTTTACAAAGGCTCAGTACAAGGTTTCAAAGTCGACGAACAATTACTTCGCGTAGCCAACAGCTAGGCAATCAAGTAATAAGTGTTGATTTCAATGTACTATACTGAAGCAAGTGTACCGCACCAACTAGAAAAACTTTGTGGATGTATTGTGTGCAGTGTGGTGCGGCGCGCTGAGTGTTCAACTAAACTTACAGTTGATACAAATTGAATAGTGTGAGTGTTGCGGGACGGGGCGGGGCGAGGCAGCAGGGCACGTGGGGAGCGGAGGGGGGGAGCATGCTGCGGTTTAATTATAAACGGAAAGTGTGGAATGCTGGCCCTTAATGTGGCATTACACACGCGATTAGAGCGGAATTGACGAGCTTTATCTCGCGCCGACATTAACCGAACTCACGTTGTCTAACACCAGCGCGGAGTTCGATAGTTTCCAGTGAAGAGGGTAATTTAGCCGCGCGCTGCGACTAGAGGCAACATGTACAAGCCAAGTTTGTTAACGGCATCCTTTACGAGCGTCGCGTGCAAATGAGCGAGCACGCGGCGCCGGCCGCGAGTGACGGAGAGCCGCTTCCGATATCGATTGGAGCTACTTAAATACCGCCGCGGAGATGTGTATCTGAGGCGATTACCGGCGCGGCGCACTCGTCGCTCACTGTCACCGCCGCGCATTAACTGCTTCCATTAAACCAAACTTACATTTACGATCTAGACTTGGTAACTCGGTTCACGGAAATACTTTTACGATGTCATTGCACTGCAGTGAGTTGCGTTCGGATTAAACATGCAGAGAAATCTAACTAGTCATAATTACTTTAGGTGCCTTTGTGTGTTAAACAATACACATACCTTGTGACGTGTGACGCGTGTATCAATTGTCGCTACTTGAAAAATACTAACAGTCGTTGTACTATATCAGAAACTATAAAGAGTCTCCACATTTCGACAGGAACTGCTACTATAAGTTGCTCGCCCAACGCTGAGCCTGCAATAGGCCAGTGTGCGGTACAAAATCGCACACGTTTTCGCCAAACGTAATGGAGGATCATTAGCAGCAGTATGGGGATTGTAATGTAGATTTTCATGTTCGCGAAACCGTTACGGTGTAGTTTAAGACATTACATAATTGCATGTTTGTAGCAATTAGCCAAAATTGCCGACATTAGAGTTTCTACCGGCAACCTACAAGGAATCGTACAAAGTTAAAGTTAAATGCTCAGCGTTAAAACAAAAAAAACTCTATTCATATTATAAACAGATCGTACTTAAAATACGACTTAAACTGACTGTAAACAATCGGGCGTAAAGAGTGCTCTATTTATTATACACTTCATAAAACATGAATTCAATGAATTCAAGTTTCTTGTCAGTATAATTCATTACATCTGCCAATAGTTTGTGGCTTTTGGACTCTGTGTAAAATTATTGCACAATAAGGTGGCTCTACGACCTGTCGGACATAAAATATGTAGGTTCGGAAAAACCAGACATTTTATTCATGTATGCATCCAATAAGCACGCGTGCCGTATACATTGGTCGGTACAGGCAGACTAACAAATCCAAGACCGGTCGAGAGGAACATCTGTATGACACATAAAAAACATATGAAATGCAAAGTGAGGAATACAGCTGGAAGTAGTTAGAGCGAGCATCCGCCGCGTGCAGGTGTCAGTGTGTCGGACCGCGACCTTGCACCGACACTGCCGAGCGACACAAGCGACACAAGCGTCGGCTCAAACATTTAAAGTAGCTTTGTGCCGCGCCGCCACCTCAGTAATTGTGATTTTGACAGTGTGACGGCCTCGTGCACTCCCGCGGAACTCGCCCCGCGCCCCCGCACCCCCGCCCCGCGCGCCCCGCTCACCCCGGGTCACGGCGCCCGCGACACTCGGATGCTATATTTAAACAGCGGGCTTAGCTGATGGCCGCAGCCGTAACTACCATTCTCGAGATTTCACAAAATTGTTGCCATATCAAGGTAAAATGATACACAATCCGCAGCCTCTACGGGAAGGTATAGCGATGTTTTATTTCGGTGCAGCGAGCGAGTGTGCACAACACTCGAGCGTCTGCAGAGCGTTTTCATCCTGCTCAGGTACATTTCATTATGTTGAACGTTTAAACAGTATTTCAGCGGAGCATAAAAACGTTATAAACTAAATGCCACAATAAAACGTCGGCGTTAAATCTAATTTCCCGGCCGCCGCTCGGCGTCCTGCGCGTGCCTCCCCCCCGCTGCCCGCCGCCCTCGCCCCGCACCCCGCGCCACCCCCGCCCGCGCCGCTCACCCCGCGGGTACACTCGGAGCATGGAGCCGCGCGGAAACCAAAAATTACTCCAGTAATTGAGTGTAATCGCACTTGAAACGATTCGCAATGTTACATTATAACGGAAATCTTTCATCTCCATGAGCCAGCGCCGCACCCCGCACCCCGCGCCCCTCACCCCGCACCCCGCACCCAGCACGGCCGTCCTCAACGCGAAAGTCAAGTCTTGACTTGACACTTGGCGGTACTTGCCAAGTCAGACGCGCAAGTAATAACATGAAATTCATTAAACTCCCATTCAACTTCACTCTAACAAAATTGGGTTTCATTATAATGAGAATACGTCGCGCAATGTAATGTAAATTGGAATATGCCAGGACCTCAAGGATTTATTGGCGTAATTTAATGGAGCAATTTTCAACAAACCCATTGATTATCTTATCTCTTATTATCTTTATTGCAATCTGAGTAATGAAGCAGTGGAGTTAGTTAACGGTTCCAGTTACGGAATCAACTTTTCGCCGTCACCGTTTTCACCAACAGAAAACCAACAATTTATTAGTTTAATTAGTACGAACAGCAAGGTATTACCTACACAAAGTGCAGTGCCATAGAACGGCACATATATTCTATTATCAACAGATCATTATTTAATTGCACGCTCGGATTAGACATGAGACTGCTACAAATAATCCGTAGTACGCTTACATTGCTACGTAGCGTAGCACTACGTCGTGGCTACGCGTGTGCTACGCCGGCTCTACACGGCGAGGGCTTATTTAAACGTTTGTTGGAGTATTTGCTTAGGCTATGGAAGTAGGCCGTAGAGCGGGTGAGTGGTGTTCAAATGAGAGTGTATTACAACAAAGGCATGTAAATGAAGCGATGTGTACCGGGACGGGCCGGGCCGGGCCGGGCCCCGTGGCTCCTCGTAGCTCGGCCACCGGGCCACTCAATTAATAGTCACACTTGATGCCCACTCCAAGTTACTACTCAACACTCCGTATCAAATACACTCGAAATAGATTTTTGTCATCAATTTAACGAAGCACATTGCGACCTATGTTTGTAACACTTGGCCGGCCTGCTCACTTGTAATTTAACTATGTCGAATAATTAGTACATTGTTCTGTATAAAGTGTTTATATGAAGTTATGATTCATTTCAATCTAAAGACAAGTAAAGAGGTTCATTTTCATATTTTTTGTCTACAACTTTACGAGTATTTAGAGAGAGTCTCGGAGCTTTTCACCTTGTAGAAAACTTATTTTCCGAGGCAGCGCGGGCCCGAGCCCTGTAATAAAGCAATTTACATATTTAAATCATTCTCCAAAATAAGCATGAGGCCTATTCAGATCAACAAACGCGTGAGAAAATTCTACGTGAAAAATAAAAAGCGATGAAATTCGAGGGGATCATATTAAATGCAGCGAGTTGAAAACTGAGTTAAACTCGGTGCAGCGAGCCTCGTCCCGCGCCGCCTAAATTGAAACATAAACACAGATAAAGTGATTAAGCGGCGGGTAATTAAATCGCCGACGACCAACTCCGTCGGTGGCGGTGTCGGCGGTGTCGGCGGCGTCGGCGGTGTCGGCGAGGCGGAGCGCGAGACGCCGCGCCGCCTACAGAAGGAAGCCGAGTTTGTGATATGCGAAACTAATATTCCGAGTGAGCACGTCGATATTGCCAGTTCCAATCGGTAATTTGATTTTATGCTTGACGCGGCGTCCCTCTCCGCGCCCCCTCGCCCCCGCGCCCCGCGCCTCACCCCCGCGCGCGTCCTCGCCGGCGCTGTACGTGCATTAATATTCAGCTCGTCGTATTATCGCGCCTGCACGTGTACTCTCTAAGCGCATTTGCGAGACGAACTATCTACACCACTGAATTGAATCTTCACGATTACAGGCGGTTCAATTTCATATCATTTATATTATTCTGTTTTCTCAAATAGCTATATATAAGCAAATATTATGAAACTTAAAGGTGATCTGTGCTTATACGTTTGTATTCTTATATGTATATTGCACTGAGAGTAAACCACACCAGTGTCACCTATCAGGCTCAGCTTATGAATAGACTGCGCTTTCTAGCGACTCACATTAACATGCCAGTATTCAAAGTTTAACATTATTTTCAAGCAATATCTGGCGAATCCGCTAACAACACATCCTAATCATTTCTATTGCAGTAAAATTGATAATTCAAAATTCACTTTAAATTCTTTAAAATATCTACAATAATTTTACACTTACTAGTTGTTTTCACGTCTTTTATAAACCGTGCCAACGACACTATAACATTTTGTCGTACACTAAAAGCAATTTTGATGGCGTCACAAAGTATATTAGTTTTCGCGTGCTCAAGAATCGCAAGCTCAGCGTGATATTGCGCGAGTAATGCGGCCGAGGGATGCAGCGCGCCGCTTTACATATTGCACGTTCCGATAACAATATGGGCGCAGACTATGTGATCAATACAGACATCGAGTGGAATATCTAAGAGGATATATTTAGTGGGCACGTACAGGCGGCCCATAACTAGCGGGCCCGTGTCGGCGCGCCGGCGGAGGGTGCTCCGGGGTGCTCCAGCGCACTCCACTGGAGCCTCTCGCCGCGCCTGCACTACAAGCGCCGCCGCCGCCGCCCCTCCTCAAACATCAAGTTATTTCGACTCCATCAGATAATTGTTTTGTCCGTGCTCGGGCCGCCTAAATCGAGCCTCGGCTCAAGAATCAGACGAGGCCGCATAATGAAAACAACCCTGCTTCGGTGATGATTGTCTTATAAACAAATACCATCAAATATCTTCCGCCCTAACAATCTAATCAGATCTGTTGTGATAAAAACGTTCTGTTGGTATAGTAACGAATCTCGAATTAATCTAATTGCATTTAATTTCTATACAAAGATATTTCACAGGTTTTAAAGCATATATTATAAATATTTCCTTCTTTCGTTTTCAACACTTTTTATTTTTTATTTAGGTGGACGTAAAACTTAACGTCAAGCAGAAATGAAAAAATGAAAATATACTTACATATTATTAATAAATCCATTCATTCGTAGGAAATGCTTCGCACGCAAAATACGGAAACTGAACAGAGGAAACTTGGCACAGTTGAAGATAATATCGAAAAGAAGTGCAGCAACCCGATATTTGAAATAAACGCTACAAATTAATTATATTATTAAGCAGTGGTAAGCCTGAAGGACCAACCAATGTAAAATTATTTAAAGAAGTGCGGGGTGGCCTGTGAATAACGGACCACACGTGGCTGCCAAGTGTACACAGTGATCGAGAGTAAACATTTCAGGGCTCATCATTAACTTTCGAGAGTTATGTGTGCATTAATCATTGACGTAAAATATATGGACGGGGCGGAGAGTACGAAAAGTGTTGTCACGAAAGTGGTCCGCGGACCAGTGCAGCGGTTGTGACGTCACAGCGCACCGGTTTGTAAGTCTTCGACAAATGCCTAATTGTATCGTGCGTGGCTGCAATAAAGATGACCGAAAGTTCCCAAAAAAAAAGATACCATTTGTTATAACCGCTAAGTAAAAAATATATAACTCAAGTCAATAAACTTTTATTTTAGCATTATTGAAAAACAATTTAATGGCCGCCATTGACGTAAGAATCCAACAGATGGCGCGATTTGCACAGGCATCTTTTTGACCTACCCAATGTCTGGCCTATCCTTAGTTTTTAAATCAATGGCATTAATAGACAATCACCACACACTATACGGCAAATGAAACATCATGAGATAACTTTGCATAACCCTGTTTTATGTATTTACTCGTAAGAACTTCTATGGTAGGTACGTAAAGTCCGCCAACCAGTACTAGACATGATGATGTGGCCAAAACTCCTTTTAATTTTATTCTGGATTGTAGAGGAAACCCGTGTCTTGCAGTGGGACGTATACAAGCCGATACCGATACATACTGTATAAAGGTAACTATTGTCGAATATTGACCGCTGGACGACCACCAGTACAAATTAAAATGGCTTAGGTCAAACTACGTGTGGGAATTTCTCGATTACACACATATACGAGAGTATCGGCTTGTCATCAGACTTGTGGTGACATCATAATAATTTCACTGTTTCATATTACTATATTATTCATAATATTCACGTCGATGAGTATAGCCGGATACACACGTGATTATTTCTGTGAAGTAGTTAACCGATCCATTAATTTTGTAGCTACGTAATACTATTTAATTCTGTTCTTTAATTGCTTATGACAATAGTATTGACGATTAGAACAAATGCGATTAAAAAGTAACTACTGGGCATATTGAGACGTACCATGTTATGTTACAGGATGGCGACCGCAATAGAATGCCAAGCACGGTTTGTAATCCATGGGGTTGTTTGGTTTTGTTACTCTATATGAGCGGTCCTACTGATTGCCGCATACCATCAATTAAAAATTGCACAGGTACACTCTCAAATACAAAACTAATACGTGTTTTGTAGGACCCTCGTGACCCAACGGATAATAGTTTGATCCGGGTTCAATTTAGCCGCTGAAGTCTCTACCCATGTTGGTGCCTCGGAGAAATCGTTTATGGCCATAGAAGTGCCGCATAATACCTGTTATCGCCGGATTCTGTGCGGGTCGAGATATCACTTATATGAGCTCAACTGAGATGAAGAAAACGAAGACCGTATCAAGAAAATATCACACCATGCAGTTTTTAGTATCACGTACGGGCCACATCACAGCAGGTCTTCATTTTGAAAAAATAGTGTTATATCATAGAGGGTGTGTACAGCGCACAGCTGAGCACACAGTGGGTGCGAGCGGCGCGCGGACACAAAATTGTTGTTAAAGCGCTCCTATTTACATCGTTACGATCTCAAAGGATAAACGATGTCAAACAAGTGAAGCAAACAGCTGCAGCGGCGCGGCCCCGCAGCCAGCCTTTATTACTAAACTACACTTGTGAAATATTAATAACTAGGCTGCTCCCACATGAACCGATACGTAAATCACACATGGTAATATCAAATTACAATTACGTGTGGCTCGATATTTCAATCAATCATCCTCAACAAATGCAAATTAAATTCCAAACACCAATAACCCTCTAAATAAATTCTAGTCAGCAAATCACTCGTATAAAGGAAATCTATCACCAGTACAATTTAAATAGGTCTTTATATTATTATGTAAGAACGACGTACTATTCTCTTAATACAAACAAATTCTTGATCTGTTGAGCTCGCAAGAATGTTGAAATGAAACCTCAGTTGAGCAAGTATTCGTGATATGAAACCGCGGCGCGTCGGCGGCGTTGGCGGCGACCGCCGAGCCTCCGAGGACAAAGAGGGACGCTGCAGCACCGGGTCACTGCCCGCTGCTAATGAACTATACAAATGTACGCACAGATTAACTTATCTTTCACTATTAATTGTACACTGGAACTTTGTTACTGAACTCATAACGTTATCATCACAACATTCAACTTGAATGACTAGGTGTAGATACGATATATTTTTTTTTTGCTACCGCTGCTAATGGAACTTTGCTGTACTAAGGGGCCAGCCCAAAAACGTCGCTGCCTAGCTTAAGGAGAGTATTCTCTTTAAGCCTCGTATGAAGAAGGATAGATCACAGTGCTCAGGAACCGAGGGATTTCATTCCAGAGTTTGCAAAAGCATGGTAAAAAAGAATGCTGGAAACGAACCGTTTCCTTATTGCATTTTCATTTACATTTTGATCGTTTAATTACCTTAAAAAGAGCAAAGTTTAATAGCTAAGGTAAGTTGAATTCACATCTAATCGATGGTGCAGTGGTCACAGAAAGTATAACTCGGTAGAATTGATAAACACAAGTATTCCAACCCTTGAAAATAAAGAATGTGGTCTAATTGTCGATTGGGTCAACGTCTGTCACTTTTTAGAGCGGAAATAATAACTATAAGTGTGGAAACATCACTGGATCATGTATTACTAATTGCATTGTACTAATATGTTGTATAATTCTGTATATTTCCCAAATATATATATCCCATCAAAAACATCCTGTAAAAAAAATCCAAGTCTCGCAGCTCAGGTTTTCTACCGCAAAAAGTTGTCAGATGCATGTAATACCAAGTCGATTAATTTATTTAGTCCTTAAGGGACCTTCTATATAAAGTTATTACGTTAGTTATTACCATATCAATCTTAAAAATTCTTTACGATTTAAATAAATGGATCAACTTGGCCATCGCATGAAAACATAATGTATCGTACAATTTATACATAATGCTGCGGGCCAAGTCGATCTATTTATTTAAATCGTAAAGAATTTTTAAGATTGATATGGTAATAACTAACGTAATAACTTTATATAGAAGGTCCCTTAAGGACTAAATAAATTAATCGACTTGGTATTACATGCATCTGACAACTTTTTGCGGTAGAAAACCTGAGCTGCGAGACTTGGATTTTTTTTACAGGATGTTTTTGATGGGATCTCACGTCTTTTTGTAGAGTCCTACTTTTTTCCTTTTCGGTACTTCTTACTTCTAGAATATCACTGACGATTTTTCTTAAAGCCTCTGTCTTATGGATTTTTCTTATTTTTATAGGCATCAATTTATCACAAATATAGCGGATTTGATTATTAATGTTCTTTCTTTCATTGTAATTGATATTTTCGAGCTATTTAGTCTATTTATTTGCAAGGGCATGTGACATGCTGAATACACCATTTCCTTCTCTATATCCCCTCCTGTTATGCCTCATATATATAGATATCTATCTACAACTATTATTCCATTATATACGGGTACAATGATTCATTAACTGCAAATGTAACTTTGTAATCCTATACATTTATATGGGATTACAAAGTTATCCGCACCGCCGCTCATGCCGGTCAAGGTTAAAATAGTAATACAAATTGCCCTTAGTGCGACCGAAATGGCCATATTTAACGGATTTCTAATGCATCCAAACGCGCCACGTCATGTCAACTACTAGTTGACAGTTGGTCTATCTAGAAAACTAGACACAAATTATGAAATGTTTGAATTTTCCCTTACTTTAGACACTAAACACTAATTATATTCTAAATTTGAAGGTTCTATGTCTGCTAGAAGTGCCTTAGACTTTTGATGATCGGTCAGTCAGTCAGTGAGTGACAAAATTACGAAAGTTTGACTAGTTACAATTATTAAACTACTGGTTCAAATTGAATGAAATTTTAAATATACCGTGTTTATACAATGCCTGCTTAGTAACTGAAAATTCAGGCTTCATGCTTTAGCCACAACGAAGTTATAGGGGGTTGAAAATGGTCTGAATTGCTTCGAGAAAAGGATGTTACGGCCTATAGCTCGACTTGGACGGGGGCTCGGCCGCGCCCCCAGATAAAATAAAATAAATAAATAAGCTCAATGTATTGTGTGTGGCACTAGCGGGCATCTGCATCACCGAATATATTATGGGCGTGAAATGTAAAATAGAGCCATATAAGGTTGATTCATGTAAAAGCCTGAGCCCGATAATATGCTAGAAACTAGGTCTTGCGAATTTTCTTTAGGCGAAATATGGACGAGATGATGCCCTGACAAGGATGACGTCAAGCAAGCAACAAAATTGATTGGCAAATTCATTATCAAATAATTATATTCAGAAAACATTACAATTTTACATGATAGAAGTTAATCAAATGACTCTGACGCATAACAACTGTTACTATTTCATAATGGACGATAAGAACTTTACTATCGAACATTTTGGAACAGAAAACGATAATACCGAAAATTTCTCCATGACCGTAAAGAATAAATCGACGTAGCATAAAAGAATATCAATAAGTACATTATCATAACACTAGATATGAGTTATTGAACATATTGCCAGGCGTGGAGAGGCTCGTCGAGATGTCGCGACGTGGTCGTGAGCTCGCCACGTCACACGCGTCACAGCGCGACGCACACGTCACGCGGCTAATGACGCGCGTGATGCGAGCCGCCACCTCGCCTCGTGAGGCTACAATCAATCTGTTACTTACATATAAACATCACCATTCATATTAATTTATGAGCAACGATACGGGAACGATTTTGATGTCAAGTTTCGTTCGGTGATTGAGAATGCCCCATTCTGAGTCCTGTCTTTTTTGTTATCATTTTCAAAGGGGCTGGCAACTAACTTAGAATCCACGTGTCACAAATGTTCCTAGTTATTCACAATTAGGTAAGTGTGCTAAACCTACGGAATTAAACTGGTGGTAGGATTTTTATAAATATACTAGCGGACCCGGCCACGCTCCGCCGTGGCTTAGTTTATATACATATGATTAATATTATATTCATTTTTTAAGCATAGTAAAATAGCCCGACCCAGCTTCGCCTGGGTGCATATATTTTTTGATTCCACTTCACACCAAATATATGTTATTTTTCGTATAAACTCTTGTATACCTAAACTTGACGTAGCTATCCTACTGTCCGGCTCAATCCCGTCTCATCCGTCTGTTCAGTATCTTCCCGATCCGTCCCGTCCTTTCTGTTTATTATCCATCCCGTGTTATAACGTGCATTTACATTTCGTCCTATCAAATCTGTCAGCTATCCCAGCCCTCTCCCGTACCTTCGACTCTATCATATCCCGACTCTCCATATACATGTGTATATAAATATTGCCTTATGAAATTTTGACATTAAAAACTTTAGCGTTTTTTATTGTCCGTCTAATATTCCTTCGCTTATTTCAGCACCGCAATGCTGTTTTTTCGTATATAAAGTAATAATAACTATTAAAACAAAATTACCTAATTACGTTACCAAATACAAATTAATAAAACCTTCATACTGCCTTACCAGGTGACGTAAGTAATAGAACAAATATTTAAAAATATAAAACTGCACATCGTTTCATTATAATGTCTAGATACGGCATCAACGTACCAATATTTTTTTATTCTTGATTCTGAAAACAATACTAATGAGGAATTTAATTTTTTCTCCCAGCGCATCTAAAAGTATCAATTCAAAAAACAATGTCCTTTATGAAAACGAAATATTATAATTAGAGAAATTTTAGAGTACCTACTCCGGCAAAACGCTTCGATAGAGGATACCTTATTTAAAACTGTTGCAATAATCTCAAAAAACAATGGGCTATTTTGGTAGATATGAACATCGTTTTATTTTACATTTAACAAAATTACTTGGAAGACGCCGTATCTAGATAATATTATATACACGATGTACAAATTTTTTGAATTTTGTTCTATTACGTCAGCCGTCGATGAAAAACAATGGAAAGATAGATCATTTTACGTTGGATGTTAGTTGAAGCTTGACCGTCTTTTACGTCTCCCGTCAAATAAACAAAGATCATCCTATATTGGCTGGACAGGTCACGCTTGAACGATACCCATAAAAAAGGGATTTTGGTATCTTCCTTAGAAATTTTCCAATTTTTCTCACTCCATAAACCTTCCCAGGACTTCCACGAATATTTCAAGACCAAAATCAGCCAAATCGGTTCGTGCGTTCTGGAGTTATAGCGTCAGGAAGGAAAACCCGACTTATTTTTATATAATAGATATAAAAAGACAAGATATATAAAAAGACAATATATATAAATAAACCACTCTAAATCGTACTTTCGATTGTAGAGTAGGCCCGTGCCCTGCAGTGGGACGAATATGGGCTGATACAGACAGATATAAAAAGACGCCCAACAGTTACATAAATAGTCCCAAACCCATACTAAGATCGAGTCTTGTGTCGTGACTCGTGGGTATCAGGAACTACGAGAGATCTTTCGGTATCATCCAGATCGCAGACAAATACTTGTGGATCAGAAAAATATAATATGTCTCGGTACGGGGCTCGAACCCGCGCCCGTTTAACCAACTGCCTGACCAAATGCGCCACGGAGGCTGTCAGATTTGCATAACCACCCAGATAACAACCATTGTACGCGTAAAGCGATAAAGGCCGTACACAGGTGTGCCACATTCATCCGTTATCCAGATACAATCAGGCTTAATAGTACAGTAGTACTCTACCTCAGGTCGTCGTGGGGTATATTGTAGCCGGTTTGTCGAAACTCAACCTATAAAGTATCGTATAAAGAAGAGTATGAAAAGTTAAATACGCAATCACGTGTGAATTTCAAATGGGTGAACAAAAAAATATTCAAATTGCTTGGCCATATGAGGCCCTGAATGGCATATGAGGCTGTGTAATAACATATGTTGTACGTATTTCATATTGATATGGAGGGTAAATGCGATAAAGGGATGAATGTTGACGGAGCCTCAATTTATACGGAGGTAGAGCGAATGTTTTGCGGCTTTGTAAACCGCAACTGAAATAATACAGCTAAAGGGAAATCCTCTAGGCTTGTTATTATTTGATATTTATAAACCTTCCATATTCCATATGCGGATAAACTTTGCAAAATATACATCTTAATTTTTACTACAGTTACGTATTGTATCTTGAAAGAATAGAGAAAAATTATGCATGGCCACATCTCGCAGATAAGCTAAAGTAAAAACGAGCAACTTTAAGAAAGCACTTAAGTAAATTTAGAGCTCCATTAAAGTGTATACGATCGCGTAAAGATTAAATAAACACGCAGATGCGTCTAGAGCGAGGGCGGCGCTCGCGCCCAAATAAAACGCATATATCTGTTTAAAAAGAGAAAATGTCAAGGCTCGCTTCCCTCCACTCCGCACCCCGCGCCCCGCGCCCCGCGCGCCGCACTCCGCTCTCCACACGCGAGACACGCGATTTGCAACTAAATTGCTGTCCAAACGTTCCAGTCCAAAAGTAATCCACTTTAAAGTGTATGCACCTAGGTATGGGTGCGGGGCGTGCGGGGCGCGGGGCAGGCGGCGGGGGCGCGGGGCGGGCGGCGACGCCCCGTCTGCGCGCGAATATGTCAAGGCCCCGCAGAAATACCCGGCCTCTTGCCGGGTTAGAAGGCACCCACCATCAGCAATGTCGTTTCCTTGACGATAGTAAGTGGCTATACCTATGCTGCTTCAATTATAGCGGAGATTTCCTCTATATTTGGTCGTCATAACATAAACATTTCCCACAACTTAAGGCATGAAATCCTATCCTCTTTTGTCCTATTTTATCCGCCCTATATTCTATTACTTCCCATCGCTTCGAGTTTCGAAGAGTAGCAAAATACATATTTAAATTCAAACGAAAGTAATATGTCAGAATCGAGCAAAATCTATAGTTTGTATTGTTAGTATGTAAATTTAGTGCTTATCTCACTTAAACATTTTCTAAATTAAAAGTAGCCTATGTGTTAGTTCAATGTGTCAGCTACCCTACACCAAAATTCATTAAAATCGGTCCAGCCGAATTTTGCGTAAAAAAGCAACTGTTCAGAATAATTTAATTGACAGTAAACGTCTCTACGGGCTTATAAAACATCCATACATACAAACCTTTCGCGCTTATAATAAGTACTAGTAAAGAAGTACGTAGACAATAAAATTTTCACGTCACGATTACAACTCGCTAACTAAAACACAACATTCCAAACGAACAACAATGGATACACCTTGTTGAGGCTTAACGAACTGAATTATTGTGAAAGGATTATTACAGCCGCGTTAATGTGTTTGACTGAAATCCGTGTTCGCGACAAATTTAAATTCGCTTCCAGCAAGTAGATTAATTCAAACAACGCGTTATTAACACGTGTAGGTACCCAGTACCCACAGCTAAGTCGCGTGACGCCACTGCGTGTATCGTGTCGAGCAGCGAGCTGCGAGCGCGAGCGCGGCTCTCACCCCGCGACCGCAGCGCGCAGCCGGCCGACATGCTCCGGGTTTATTAATTATTTGCTCCGAGAAGCCATTGTCTCTAACACACCACATTACAATGGCTAAGAAGCCTCATAAATATTTATCACACAATATAAATTACTTCTCGCTTACACTTGAGCCGGAAAAAAACCAACGTGATTTAAAGTTAGGGAAATAAAAGCCACGTAACATCGTAAGGAAAGGAAAATAGCGCACTGTTGACATCAAGTGTCATACAACTTTTTCACATTGAAAGAACATTGGTAAAATCATTGTTAATGCAATTCGTAAGCGTCTATAAATTTCATGTATAAAAATATTAATAATTAATTTTCTAAGTAATTTTGGTGCCTAGCTCACGGCGAACCTAAGCCTGAATTACGAAAACACATTTTTCGTAAAACTCTATTGATATATGCCTTAATTTTATTGGAGAGGCGTTATGTCGTTTCAATGTTGCCATTTTTAAAATATATGCTTGACTAGCTTTCTTGCATTATCTTTATCAGAAAATTAATGTAAAAAAATAGAGCAGAGAAGTGAGAACAACAAAATAATCACTGATTATTTAATTAAGGAATAACAATTTGCTTCTGTCGCCCTAAAGCGCTATTGTGTAAATAATAATATATAGTTGTCCCCTCTTTCCTTTTTATTTCATTGCACATGATATTACTATTAGATTTATGAAATAAATAAGTACTCGATATTTAAATTGCGTGTAAAAAATATTTTGTTACTTTTATTTGTGGGTCGTAACTTTGCCTCACGCCAATATAAACACGACAAAATAATATTAACTACCCACAAAGTTTGACAAGATATAGAAAATCTGTAAAACTTTAAAGTGGAATATCTTTTTTCCTAGGCTTGCTACAATAGTAAATTTTAAGAAATAATTGTTAAGAAATTCGAAATGTATATTTTAAAATATTTTTCATCTCAATACACACAAAAAAAATTACAACAAAAAAATGTATGGAGGTTTATCATTGTTCTTTAAAATGCTTGTAGAAAATTCTACATAATTTATCAAAAAAATAATTATAAATATTTAAGCAAATTTTCAATGAAAAACTTAATGCAATTACTTTAAATGATCTCTTTTATTTATCACTGATTCTTTGTCTAGTTATTTTCTGTTAAATATAATTATCGCGTTGTTACTTTAGTTGTTAATTTATAAATGAAACATTCATGCTAAACATTGTTATTAACTTTTGTCATCTACTGTAACTGTAAATTAGATTTTTATTTAAATAAAAAATATGCAATAATTAAATACAAAGTTTTGTAACAGCAGGTACAACAGCTCATAATAGCTTCATAATTATACCGTCTTTTGGCAGAATACGCATCCATTCTGATTGTTATAGAATTATTGAAGAAGACAACAAATGTAAGTGTCGCGAGAAAAAATACTTGGCAATGTGTTTGCGAGGGAGGCAATCTGTAGTCGTATCTAGCAGCCCAACGACTGCGATACTAGAGCACACACGCGGCACAAAACTATGAGCCGACTCGACACTACTGAGGGGGGACGCACGGGACATGCCATCGCGAGCAGGGCTGTTAACGCTCAGTAACTTACGATATTTTTAATACTTTATCGTTATTGTTTAAAACCTTAGCAATGCAGTCGGCGGTGAAACGAGGGGCCCATGTAGGACTCCTTAATCGAGATATATTTTAGCGTGTTGAAATAATATTTGTTTCGAGGCTAGATTTCGTGACACCCAGAAGTGTCACGTGCTTCTTGATATCTTAGACACGAATATAATATAAATCATTTCCTCGCCATTTACGCCTCGAAGACACAAATTATTTCCATTTCTTACGTGAAAAATAATCTTCCATTTGGCGGCACGACCTTTTGCCATTTTTTGTAAACGTGTCAACCCTGGCCTGGCGAGAGCAGCAATAAATCAATGAAGTGGCAAGGCGGAGGCGGCGGCGGCCAGGTGCGGCGCGGATGTATGGAAGTGGGACAGCTCGGCCGAATTTAAAGCGGTCAAGTCCTTGAAGCGGAGCCAAAGCTCGCGCTGGCGCCGCCCCCGCAACCCCCGCACCCCCCACACACTCCCACGCCTCGCGCGGCAATGCTCCTTGAACTCATAATCATACTCACTGCCACTTCCGGCTCCCACTAGTTATCTCATCAGGACACAGTGAAAGCGCTCGCCTAGCACACTAAACTAGCTATACCAGATGATGAAACTTGGAAATCTTATAAGGGATTATATTACTGAGAGCACGTAGCCATATCATGCTACACTAGTGATACATTAGTGCAATAAATAAATAATAAAATATTATGTAGTTGTTCCCACATTACGATTGTTTACTGTTAGTACGACCATCATTCATTTGAGAATTCCGACACAACATAATGAAATTAGAAGTGGTGGAACAACTTTACTGTTACTTGAACACACTGTGGGTAATATAAATACATTTCTCAACATGGATACTCTCAAATAGTTGTAGTTGTACAAACAGAACATCTACTCCAAATCTGAAACCAAATATGTTGAGATAACACAAACGTATATTCCTTTTGAATGTACTAGCCGCAGCCGTTCCCTCTCGGTAACGACTCGGTTTCTTATCCGACGGTTGCCAATCCCATCACTAATCGAATTCTTAAATTTCAGTTTTATCTCCCTCGCGATATCTCCGCAATTTTAAAATCTGTCCCTGACAGTGATAGCTGATTGTCATCAGAAACCTAAAAGCTTTTATTTTTTATTTATTTATTTGCTTCTTATACAAAATTCAGTGAAATCCATAAATATCTTACTTAGCTTAAGTTAAAAAAATATAATGTTTAATATTCTCTTTGTAAACTTAGTGTATTTTTAGAAACTCAGTGCAGTAGTGCAGTTTTATAAATATGAAATCGAAAACTTTTTAAAACGCTATGTTAAATACTAATGATGAGAATTACTCACATCCATAGGAGATGCGTCGAAATCAATGGATTATGTTCAGTGTGAATTGAGAAGATATTACAAAAAGAACTATCGCATTCCTAGCCTCTATTTTCATTCAACATAACAATTATTATCATCATCTGTTTGTTTTTCAGATTTTACTCTGTAGTGGCTTGGACTACCTTGGTGGCGTAGTTGTACTAGGATACGGTTACAAAGCCAAGGTTTCTGGTTCGAGTACCGAGTTCGGCAAAGTGATATTGAATTTTTCAATTCATCATCAGCCCAGAGTCAGGAATTTGTGCCCGATATGGCGATAGGCTCGCCACCTATCACATCGTGGGACGGAATATACAAGGCGAATTGTGGGTGTCCTGGCACCTCTGCCTACCTCTTTCTTTTTCGCTTCCGGGAAATGGCGTGAGGTTATGTATGTGGGTAAGTGGCTTATAAAATATCATTAATATTATGAAGTAATAACACAAGCAGGATTATTCCTTTGATATTGCACGCTTCGTTTAAATACTTTTAATACAAGAGATTTCTAGTGAAATAATTTGTCGGAGAGGTCTAAACATTATACAAATTTGAAGAAGGCGTCCTTCCTCCGACAGCTAGATTAATGAACCGCTTGACATTGATCTCAATGGGCTGTGTGTCTGCTGCGCGCCGACCAGCGCCCCCGATCCCGCGCACCCGCACACCCGCCGCTAATTACTTATCTCTGCGAGCTCCAAACGCATTTATATCAGGTGCGCAATCAACACCCGCCATTAATCAAACCTCAAATTAATTAAACAAAAAATACGTACATATACCCTAACCGCAAATAAAATGTTTACTTTTTGTACCTACACTTTTTGTGGTGAAACGCGTGTGTTGTGAACAGAAACACAATTCGTTCAAAATTATTTTATTCCATCGGTGTAAAATTCTCGAGTCCAATAAGAACTCGGAATAAACTAGAAATTGTTCTTAAGAAAGTTATTTAGGAGAATAGAGTGTCGCGTGCATAAAACATAGCGCTTCTCGTTAACGGAGCGACTTTCGCAAACACTGCACACTGGGCTCGGGGAAATACTTGTGTGTGGAATTAACGTTTGTCCCGGTGCGGGCATCGATCTGCGGCCTCCCGCCGCCTCCGCGCCTCGGCCGGGTCAGTTAAATAAAGATTCACACTCACAAATCATTTGCTCGAGCCGAATGAACAAATACATGACTGGCATTATGCGCACCGCGAGCCGAGCCTGCGATCACTTTTAGAATATAGTAAATATTAATGTGTAGAGAGCGAGCGGGCGGCGAACGCGACGGATCAAATCGGCACGATTATGTCTCACTCGGAGGAGCAATATCGCTCCATTAGGCTGGAAACAGTGCTCGACCGACGGTCAGCGCTGACCGTCAGTCGGCGTAGCTATATCTATGCAAGCCTATGAATGCGCACTCAGCTACGCTGACGGTACGCGCGTGATTCGGTCCGCGCGTACGGTCGGTCGAGCCGTCGGTCCAGCTCGTCGGTTGCGCGTACGTCGGTCGACCGACGAGCTATGAGATTGTGTGGATGCGTTCAGTGCTTCGCTGACGGAGCGACCGAACGTACACTCAGCCAAAAAAATGAATATTGACACAGAGCGCCTTATTACTGAAGTGCGGCTTCGACCGGCACTATGGGATTTATCGTCTGCATTTTATAAAGATCGTGATGCTAAAATAAGTGCTTGGCAAGAAGTTACATATTACACATATTACAGCACATATTACAGCACATATTACAGCACATATTACAGCACATATTACAGCATTTACAGCAAAAGGATTCATTTTTTTGACAATTGTACACACGCGTCGCAGTTCGCCGTCAGCTTATCACTGAATGCATTTTCAGAACCGACGGTCAGCGCTGACGGTCAGGACGTACGGTCAGCGCTGACCGTCGGTCGAGCACTGTTTCCAGCCTTATACTCGGAAACGAGGAGGTACTAAACTAATTAACTACAAACGAAAATTCCAAGTTTCATTAATAAAACTCAGTCGGGAAGTTCGCCGCAGCGATCTCGGCGCGGGCTTAAATGATTTAAACAAAATGAAAACGGACAAATTATGAGGAAACTTAGTAATTAGGGGCGGTGGGTGATGGCAGTTTGATTCCGGCGCGGGTCGCGATACAGCCAGCGAGCCGGTCATTAGGCGCCCTTCATCAACATTACGCCTCGGTATCTGATCGCCACTATCTGTGGCAAATTACTGACCTAATAAAAATGGGGTCATCTCACGGCGCTACCTACGCTTTATATAACGGTTAGAATTCTCCGAGGGTCTCTCGAATCTCGATCCGCTCCGATTAAAGTAAACCAATTTTGAGCAACTTTCTCGCGTCAAATTCATTTTACTCCACCGCTGATATTTTTAAAGCAGAGCTCGTGATTTTTACTAGATAAAACAGTTGATATAAAAGATATTACTTTATTCGCCATGGACCCATTAAAACTAATTGTATTCCGTTGATTGACGGCTCTTAGTAAAATGTTCTTATTAAAAATTCGAAGTTAAATTATGGTCTGCAAGCCGCAAAGTGTTCGCAATATAACTATCTGGTGTTAACGTTATATTGCTCTTTTGAACGCTCTAAATGATTTCATTTTGTCCGTTGAGTCCATATACATAGCTTCAACTACGTTTTGGACATAATATGTATATATACATATTATGTGAATAATAAGTAAACATCCTAATAAAAAAATACATATTGTTTATTTAGCCTACGTCAATATCACGCAATATCATAATAATGTAATCAGGGGTGAACTATTAAATATATTGCCGAAGCTCGTTGAAATACATTATTGAAAGTTATGGCCAACCAAGCGGAACGCATAAATATTTACCTGTATGCAACATCGTAACTAAATCACATGGTCAGTTGGTGCGCTCCACACAGTAAACTATACAAAACACTCGTGGGCCCGCTATTGTGCCCAACGTTATACCATACCTACCCAACTTCGGGAAACTAATTTTCGGTTGTGTTTAGTTTACCAGTTTATAGTTTGATTTGCTGACCTTACGATCGGACGCTCTGGAATACCTATTAAATTACCGGCGAACTCCCGTCCCATCATTACTATTCATTCATATTTCATACAACATATCAACAGATATAGTGCCGTGTATTTTTTAATCTTTAAAGTGACTTTCCAATCAAATATTTGCATTAGGTTTTTCTTGATAGTCGGTAAGAGAAATGTGATCAATTAACATTTTGTCACATAATAAAGTAGACTTTAAAATTTAAATCATAAATTGTGTAAATATAATAGTATATTCTCATCCAATTATGCATGCAGAGGCAAATGCAACAACAAACAAAAGTTAATATAGTATCTACATCTAACTACTCACCTGCCGCCGGAACTCTGCTACCGAAGCTGGATGACCACGGATCACCTGCACATCAGATTGTCCACAAACACAGCTCACTTGTAACTAGCACAAATCGATCGAAACTGGATATAAATCCAGCGCGACAACGACGTACGCGCAAAGCAAGGCGCAGCGAGCGCGGGACTGTGCTACGCAGCGACGAGGCTAACTGGTGAAACTACCCTCCGATGCCATATATTAATCTACAAGAAAAATTATTTAATAATTAATGTATTATAACCCGCAATAGAAAGGAGAAACTTAATGTACTATTAATGACTGATTTCCATTGGTTTTCTAGTATAATATTTAGTACTGCATTCCCGGAACAAAAAAAATCTTTTTTCGATTTACATGCTTATATGCCAGTGAAGGCACAAAAAAATTGTGACACGTTGCGTCGTTGGAAAGTTGGTCTTTTAAAATCGCATCCCCTTTAACAAGAAAATATACATTTAGTAATTCACTATATACAATACTAGCGGCCCGGCCCGGCTTCGCCTGGGTGCAAATACAGATTCCAGTCCATATTTTATTTAAAATCAATATGACAGCCGTTGTCTAAACTGCTTATCCAATTTCAATCCCATCCTGTACCTATTCTTATGTCCCATTTTATCCACCTTATATTCTATTCTATCCCATCTCTCCAGATTCAAATCATTATTTTGCTATGGAAATATTATAAGTATAATAAGTTATATTATAAAGTCAGTCCCTTTTAGTCTCCCCTACTTCCCACTCTATTATATCCCGTTTCTCCATATCCAAATAGTGTGCCTTATAAATTTTTGACATTAAACACTTTAGCGACTTTGATTATCCATGCAATATTCCATCCCTTATTTCACCCCCAGTATGCTGTTTTCCAAAAACATTACGCCATTACTTTTTGTTAGTAATAAAGAGATTAAATATAAATTTTCATAGAAATACACTCACACACACAATTAATGTAGTAACGGTCATTGAGTAACGGTAGTAACAATTATATATAACTGGTTTCTCAAGACACAGACAACGCCTAATTTGAGAATCCCTGCAATATTCTCCATAATTATATAAAATTGTTATTTTATTCAGTTCAGTTCAGTTTTTATTTTTATGTGTTATTTTATGAAAGATTTTTCATTTTCAAGTGACATTCTATCTTGAAAAGAAGTAAAACTTCTTACGTGTGAATATTATTTATTTGATTGTCCTATATTTATTTAGCTTCATAATATACTCTTTAGTTTACACAAATTAAATTTCTGAACGTATGCATAAATATTTGACAACCAATTTAAATGTCAACCACTTTTCATTACTGTCATTATTTTACATCTTTAAAATCTAAAATACGCCATTAATCGAATATTGTGGATATATGTTGTCGATTCGAAACCTTTATTTAAATACGTTATTTAATTTGAGGGAAGAGTTTACCGTATTGACGGTATGAACATTAAATGTTTGACAGTTACAAACCCATGAACATTTTGTATGGTAACATGTAAAAATCCAAATATCTTACGGAACCCTATTTTTTTCCAAAATAAAATATAGTCTATGTTACTCGTGGATAATGTAGCTTTCGAATGGTGAAAGAATTTTTAAAATCGGTCCAGTAGTTTTTGAGCCTATTCATTACAATTAAACAAACAAACAAACAAAGTTTTCCTCTTTATAATATTAGTGTAGATAATATACCACATTTAGTGCATTCCCTTATCAATTGATATAGGTATGTTCATAACAACCAGTAAATATAAGTTCTTCACGACCGATTCGTAGTGATATAGCCATGAAATTTGCTAAACTGAGTTACTTTCGCATGACGGATGCGTGACTGAGCACTAAGATAGCAAGTAATTAATGTCAGAACAATGCAAAGCGTGGAGCACGTCGCCAGACATCACTCGATAGCTCATGAAGCGCCCTCCACACCGCGCCACTCCCACTAACTAGCGCTAATGACTGACAATTTATATCACATACCGCCATATCTGGGGGCACGGCAGTGCCCCCTCCAAGTCGAGCTAAAAAGCGGCACAGCCGTACTATCCTTTTCTCGAAGCAATTCAGACCATTTTCAACCCCCCATAACTTCGTTGTGGTTAAAGCAAGAAGCCTGAATTTTCAGTTACTAATTAGGCATTGTGTAAACACGGTATATTTAAAATTTCATTCAATTTGAACCAGTAGTTTAAGAATTATAACTTGTCAAACTTTCGCAATTTTGTCACTCACTGACTGACTGACCGATCATCAAAAGTCTAAGGCACTTCTAGCAGACATAGAACCTTCAAATTTAGAATATAATTAGTGTTTAGTGTCTAAAGTAAGGAAAAATTCAAACATTTCATAATTTCTGTCTAGTTTTCTAGATACACCAACTGCATGAATAACTTTGTAATCTCATATAAATGTATAGGATTACAAAGATACGTTTGCAGTTAATGATTCGTTGTACCCGTATATAATGGAATAATAGTTGTAGATTGGTATCTATATATATTATATATGAGGCATAACAGGAGGGGGGTATAAAGAGGGAAAGGGTGTATTCAGCCCATTAAACTGTACAACATTCCTCTAGAAAAACATGACAAAGATAACCTTGCAAATAAATAGACTAAATAGCTCGAAAACAATCACCATGAAGAAATAAAAAGTACCGAAAAGGAATAAAGTAGGACTCTAAAAAAAGACGTGAGATCTCATCAAAAACATCCTGTAAAAAAATTCCAAGTCTCGCAGGTCAGTTTTTCTACCGCAAAAAGTTGTGAGATCCATGTAATACCAAGTCGATTAATTTATTTAGTCCTTGATTAAGGGACGTTTTGTATAAAGTTATTGCGTAAGTTATTATCATATCAATATTAAAAATTCTTTACGTTTTAAATAAATAGATCGACTTGGCCAGTAGCATTATGCATAAATTGTACGATACATTATGTTTTCATGCGATGGCCAAGTCGATCTATTTATTTACAACGTAAAGAATTTTTAATATTGATATGATAATAACTTACGCAATAACTTTATACAAAACGTCCCTTAATCAAGGACTAAATAAATTAATCGACTTGGTATTACATGGATCTCACAACTTTTTGCGGTAGAAAAACTGACCTGCGAGACTTGGAATTTTTTTACAGGATGTTTTTGATGGGATACATACATACCTGCCACATCCCGCCACTCACCAACTCCAAATAACCAACGTAATTAAGACTCCCCCAAGTCCACTAGTAATAAGGCGTGAATTTGCCAAGTAATTCCCGCGACGACACATAAAATGATAACAAACTTGCGTCGTAACCCCTTCGTGCCGACACACTTGTACCTCCGACACAACTTCCCCGAATCTTCAAATACTTACCGACATTATTTTAGGCCTTCGGTACGAGAGCTGAATAAATATTACTGGCGGCTTTTCCTGAGTGCCTCTATACATACCGAAGTGTTGCTCGCCGTAGGGCTGATATCAAAAATCAATGCGTCCTCTCCGACGCGGCCCCCGGAGGGATAAACTTGTCTCCAATAATTTGCGCCGTTAGCAAAAACCGAGCACTTAGGGCCGCGATCCGAGATAAGACTTGCCGTACTTTTGACAACCCTTCGATGAATATTACGTCGCGTCGTGTCCTACCACTTTTAGTCGCTATTGTACGTAGTTATGAACATCTTTTAGTTCAATTTAATTTTTAATTTAGCATCCTATTTCGCAATTTATGTTAAACGGATTTTACATATTAATATGTCGAGAACAAATATGCTCGCTGAAGAATCTTACTGGCAACATCTTAATTTTATTGCAAATAATTTCCGATTTCTATAGTTTATCGGCAGATACATATTTTACGACGTAAGAAGCTTCTGTTCATATCGGAAAGTATATTAATGTAGTATGTGGAAACTAGTTCCATTCGGATAAAATGGCAAGTATTTAAACTTAATCAAACGTTACATAGTGACAGCCTCCGTGGCGCAGTTGGTTAGACGCCGCCTGTGAAACGAGAGGCCGCGGGTTCGATCCCCGCACCGAGAGAAATGTTTGTGCGGCCCACAAATATTTCTTCCGGGTCTGGGTGTTTGTGAGACCGAAAAGTCTCTCGTAGTTCCTGATACCCACGACACAAGACTCGATCTTAGTGTGGATCTGTATCAGCCCATATACATCCCACTGCAGGGCACGTGCCTACTCTACAATCGAGAATACGATTGAGAGTGGTTAGGCCATATAGTCCACCACGCTGGCCTAGTGCGGGTTGGCGGACTTACATACCATAGAAATTCTTATGAATTGCTATGGTATGCAGGTTTCCTCACGATGTTTTCCTTCACCGTTTTAGTGCGTGATGATTGACTATCAATACACACATGACTCCGAAAAGTCAGAGGTGTGCCCTGGAATTCGAACTCGCGACCACCGTGACCATGTTGGCAGCCGCATCTAGTCCGTTTACCAACAGGCCACCACGCATTGTTTGTGTGTGTGTGTGTGGGGTCAGGACTATGTATGTGACTGTTTAGTGGTTTTTTATTTATTTATAGTTATAGTAATTTAGATAAATAACCTTAGTGAATAAAACTAATGTGCAATGATGAAGTAGTATATTGGTCAAAGATTAAAATAGGTCTCTGGGGAGAGCATTAGTAAATAATTAGCGATGTGTGAATGGAGACAATGCAGGTGTGGTGTGGTGCGGGGGCGGGAATGCTGGGCGCCGAGTGCCTGCTCTCTACACCTACGTATTGCCCTACTTGTCTCACACTTGCTGGGATACCACACTCAACTACACAATTATCTGCACTCAACACTTTTTCAATCAGCCCTTCTAAATTCTACTGCCATGCTGTTGATAAGATATTGCGATTTACTTGATTTTGTAAAGTTAATTTGTAATATGATTTTTAAAACAAACTTAAGTCCTTACCATTGCATTTAAGTCAATCACTTACACTTTATGAATACAAAGTTTGTTCACTACTTTTACTGTAATTCATGCACATTCATCTGTACTGTTGGCTTTTGGTAAGGTGAAAGCACAATTGTGAAAGTTTTATACCGAAATTTACAAGGTTTCCTTTATGTAATTAAAGTAAAATGGGGTTTATTTATTGATATGATATGATTGATATGATGATATGACAAGTAGGCTTGGAAACACGAACCCGTATATAGATTACTTGCCAATAACCTGACATAGCGATTTAGGTTTGTAGAACTGGTTAACAGGGCACCTACTTGTACCAGGCTTTTATACCACTTCACAGGATCGACGTAGGTTTTATAATGATGTTCGCCGAACGATTTGGCTTTATTTTTTATGACCGGCCGCTGGTCAACGTCAGTACTTTTCTGAAAATTTCCAATACTGGGTATCACGTTTTTCGAACCAAAAACACATCTAACTGAATTACCGAATCTTAATAGAAATGTTACCCAAAGGGTCAACATTCATAGGTATAATATTAATAGTGGATTTTAGGACACACACACACAACACACACAGGTATGGCTAAAGAAATGCAATGAAGTTCGTTTATTAGTTATACAGGCTTTGCCAGTGGTTAGGCCAGGGCGGAAAATGGAAACACAAGATGTAGTGAGTCTCACTGTGGCGCTGTATGAGACTGTTTATTTGACTGAACAAACGATACTTATATATTAAGGTGATATGTGCGCACATGCTATAATCTAAATCATTTGACATTAAAATATTGCTAAATCAGATCCGTTAACGTGCATGCATGAAGTTATGTGCTGCCATACAGGCAATTAAATAAGCACTTATGACAAGTCGATACATCGTAGTTAATCTCTACATACACAATATTTTTCTATAGTATTAGTTATATTAAATTCTTGTGATATATAATAGAAAGGTTTTATCACATGGATAAATAATGTTTTCCCCTCATTATATTTACACGTAAGGCACGCGTTAATAATTGGTGTAATAATTGCTTGAAGCAGCAACAGCGAAGAAACAATAATCACCCCTTTCGGTGTAATACTCATTTTGTTACATGAATCTGTTTATAAAAATAAGTGGAATGCAAAACATTTTCCCCTTAGTAAATAATAACCTAAATAAATATGGACTTGCTTGTAAGCGTATTCTAAAGTTAGACAAATAGAAAAACAGTCTACGTAAATTATCAACATGAACTCATTTTATTCAGAGATTGCTACAGATTGTGTTGAGTATAATAAGAAAATCCTCGCTGAAAGGAGTCTTTGTGCACAACGCAGCTGCAGTATAAAGATTAATGAGAAAGAACGCTCCTCGTTACACAAAGCGCCATTGAGAGGTTTCACTTGCGTAAAGAGAAAATACTTTTAATTTCCAGGACACAGCCGCAAAGAAAACAACATTCAAATCGCAAACTCTCTTCATTAAGCCAAATTCATATAACCTTAATGTCGTCCACTCAGCTTCATAACTCTTTGCAACTGAGTAAGCACTACACAAATAGTTTTAGAAATATCTATTAAAAAGGTTAATTAATAATGCTCCCTACGAAGAAATGCCGGGAATTCATTCCAATAGTGAATGCGATCGCACAGGAGCTGGCAGCCCCAAAGACTGGTGACCGTCCGTGGCTGCATTCCATACGATCTAGACAAATAACTTGCCGCACCCCGGCCGCCGACACGAACTCGGCATTGTGTCGACAATCCCTCCCCACAGTCTATACATTGCCATCGCAACTCGGGACGGAAGCTTACTGCGCTATACTTCTACTGCAATGTACGTGGAATTGTTAGTAGCCATTGTGAAGGGGCCGGGGATTAGTGCTGAAGTGGCGGGTATCACGTCCGCAGTAGTCGAAACGGTTACGTGACGGCACGAACGCGCCGTACCTCGCCACTATCCACGACTATACGTACCAAGATCTTAACCCAGATACACACGCCGCGGCTTAGATTTAAATATTCTTTAGCATTAGTTTATATCAGAGGGGTCGCCGTGCAGCCGCACACGCGACGCCCGCAGTTCACGTCACGCGTGCCATGTGTGCATCTAACATAATCCAAATGAAAAAATACCATTCCAGCATTTATATTTCGGCGATCGTCAAACTATTCTCCCGCTCTGTGGTAAAATAAAATCATATCAAAAACATCCTGTAAAAAAATTCCAAGTCTCGCAGCTCAGGTTTTCTATGGGATTACAAAGTTATTCACGCAGTTGGTGTATCTAGAAAACTAGACACAAATTATGAAATGTTTGAATTTTCCCTTACTTTAGACACTAAACACTAATTATATTCTAAATTTGAAGGTTCTATGTCTGCTAGAAGTGCCTTAGACTTTTGATGATCGGTCAGTCAGTGAGTGACAAAATTAAAAAAGTTTGACTAGTTACAATTCTTAAACTACTGGTTCAAATTGAATGAAATTTTAAATATACCGTGTTTACACAATGCCTGCTTAGTAACTGAAAATTCAGATAGTAAGTGAAAAGAAAGTATACAGATTTTATCCAACTAACTTTGCGCAATATTATTGTGTTCTTTTACGGAAACCAAAACAATACAATAGTAGTAACAGAGCAGAACTACTCTCGTGTTTTATTTTTCCACTTCATTTATAGAATCGGTACGTTCCTTTAGAAAAGAAGCATCCCTATATTTTAAGGTATCACTAGCTATCTGCTAAAAATATAGATTATATTAATGGTTATAAATAACAAAGAGGAATAAGTTTGGTGTGTAGGTGTCGCGGCATTATGTGTCGAGTCGTAAGTGGAGTGGCAGCGTTCACCGTGACCTACATAGCATATGTACATGCGAACCAGGATGTGCGAGGATCCATCGCCTATCTACATAACATTCATTATAAAAGAGTATTCCGGAGACTCCAATTCTAACATATTCGAGATTGTAATCAACGTTACGCTTGCATTCGTATCCATACAAAATTACCTTTATTTATTTACATATTTATTACTTTTGCCAAAATCATGAAACGATTGATGAAGTAACAATGAAATTAAGCAATATAACTTAACACTATAAATATAAACACAACAGGGCAATTATCAAAACAAGAAACTAAAACTAAATGTAAATGTAAATTTTAGTCCTGACGGGCGAATAGCGTGGTATTCAGTGGCGTGAAAATGTATTAAAAGTTATGATGTAACGTTTTTAAAGGAGTCGCCGGTGAGTGGTGACAATGCGCGCCGCTGAAAACTTTCTCACTTTAATTTACTTGAGCCGCGAGTCGCGCCGGGTTACAAGCCATTAGGCAATCATCCGTCCGACCCGCCCTCGTTTTGCCGAAACTACACTTCTCTGCCTTGTACAAATCCAATTAACATTTGATTGTTCAAGTTCATCTTAACTCTTGTTCACGCATGGCGCTGATCAATCTATTTCTTTAATTTCCTCCACTTTTGTTACAGGAAACAAGTCTCTATTGATTATTTAAACGTGTCTTTTCACGACTAGATTAAATCGCTAACAAGTTGGTTTGGTGTTGTATCCACCCACGTCAATCACACCACAATGTGGTGTTGTGCCCACACATGCATCGGTATGTTCTATGTAGGCAAACATAATTAAATTCTGTTAATTGTATATCAAGTTTAATCAAGTTTCTAATTAATATCTGGGTGGGTAATTATTTGCGCGGAAACAAAGCGGGCGCAACCGCTCTCTTTGTGCGTTGAACATTTCAAATGAATGGGCGCAAATAGCGGCGCGGGTGGAGCCGCGTGCGAAGCGTGTTTGTTCACAGCTTCATTACATCGTGACCCAGCACGCCCTGCTCCCTGCGACACTCGGGACCTTCCACTCGAGAATTACTCATTTGAAGGGTACGCGGTTATGTTGCGAACCCAAATTGTTATGGACCTGTCGCAAATTGGGAAGCTTTTATTAAACATGCACATTTCCTTGTTCACGTAGTAGGGTAATAGAGGCCGAGCAGGTAGTAGTATTATGTATCTCACTATCTGCATATATCTTCAGCCAGAGAAAGTCAGCTCACAGTAAAAATTAATAGCATCACTAGATCAGCAGTTTCCATAACTAAACAAAACACAGAACATAATAAAATAGGTACTGAATACTGATAAAACGAAAACGAAATGTGTTGTAAATGGTACACGAATTCGATCTCATGAATGTGATAATGCTCCCAAATTGTGACGTCGCATTGTAAATATAAAATAAAGCTGCCGGAGAAAATATTGTGTGTGAGAACCGCTTCTAAGAAGTATGCGGCCATATGTAACGATTACGAATGCAAAGTGGATTAGGTCGGGCGCTCGAGACGGCGGGCCCGCTGCAGCCGCGCACGATAAAACCTATTTATGTAAATCCTGTATATATCATAATGGCCACGACAAACGAATTGTTCACCAACATTACGATTATATACGACCTGGAAACATCCTCTCAACAAAAAAATACTGCTTCCATAAACGAAGCCTACTGTTAACTCGCTTCTTTTATTGCTGAATCCAATTTTAAACATTAAATCAACTTACTATTAACACTTCCAACATTTTATATGATCTTATGAATTGTCAGCTACTACCGCTACTACTACTTCATATTGTAACAACACTGTAAAGTGTACCTAACAATACACAGCAGGCAGCCAAATGACTGTAAAAAAACAGCGCCCAAGCTCCTTCCGCAAAATTACCGATCTCAAACAATTTCACTAAACGCCTATTCATAACGCAGGCTTAACCGAAGTGCCAACAGTAATAAGGAGCTAGGTAGAGATCATTCTCGACGTCGTAAGCGATTTCCAAAAATCGAAGGACGCACTTTAGTATTCAGGGCGCGGAGTGGATGGACACTTGAGCCTTTGTAATCAGCCCTGGGACGGAGGATACCGCCATGAATGCGTGAAGCAGCTATACATGTGTTCCCGCGTCGCGGCATAATGACTCTCCCTGAATAATAGCTCAAACGCTCACGCGTGACATTGCGTTTAGTCTATAAGTAAGGATTTTTAGGCGACGTTTTCCAGTAAATTGGCCAAATCTTTGTAAACCGCTCTAACATTTGAAAAGGAAAATTGAGGACACATCATATCATCATTACATTTTAAAAGTGGTAGAGTCACACTGTTTTCAGTAATAACTAAGCATGAAAGGGCAGCCTCATTCGGGGCGGTACCACTGTCTGATAGAAGATTGACATGAAGTGACAGCTTTGCTCTTACGGTTCGTTCGGTGAGTGAGATTGCCGGATGACCAATATTCGTTCCCTCTTCCCGCTTCCCTCCTGATTTAATGAGTCGACAACAAATCCATGATCCAAACGTTATGGATGTTCATGGGCGGCAGCAAACACTTACCATCAAAAGACCAGTATGCGCGACACCGCCGGACATATGTTATAAAAAAATACCAAAAGAGCTACATTTATTATTTTAATTGAAAGCACAACCAATGCTTTAAAAATGCCCGCCGACGCGATGTAAGAAAAGCATCAAAATGCAGAGCCGTAGATCTTTTATAATAGAAACAATACGGTACAAATTGCTTATTGTCGTAAAACTTATTTTATTAAAGCTATAATTAACTTACAGCAACTCACTCCCGGACTTGAGTATCTTTTAAATATTCTTAAACTGTATAATACATTTTATTACAGCCTTCGTTTCACAGCGGCATCTGAATTTATTAGCGTTTTTTTTTTTGACGTGACAACGTCTTAAATTAGGTTGCGGCTGGGAGTCACTTATGAAAAAGTGTAACGCCCGGTAACGTTACGATGAGTCACCGAACGAGAGAGAGGCCCGCCGAATGCCTTGCGTCTCTCTCCCACTCAATTTAATTATATTTTTTTTCAGTTTCACCCACTTTTTCCAAAATTGTCCCATAGCCCCCCCCTGCCTTCCCCCACCCTTATTCCGAAATAGTGCCTATTAGCCTCCCCACGAAACCTACCCCCCCCCCCCCACCCCTACCCCCACCCCGAAAATTTACCTCACCCCCCCCAATCCTATCTCGGCCAACATAGGTCGTAGACCCACCGAGTTTGGTATCCTCGGAACCGTCTTGGTGAGGGCTACAAATTGACCCCGCCAGAAATCCCAAATTACACAAAAAATTACCCCCCCAAAAAAAAATATTTTACCTCCAAAACAATTAATTTAAGTTAGCCTCCCCACGAAACCTTCCCCCCCCCCTCCCTTACCCCCACCCCGAAAATTTACCTCACCCCCCCAATCCTATCTCGGCCAATATAGATCGTAGACCCACCGAGTTTGGTATCCTCGGAACCGTCTTGGTGAGGGCTACAAATTGACCCCGCCAGAAATCCCAAATTACGCAAAAAATTACCCCCCCAAAAAAAAATATTTTACCTCCAAAAAATTTATTGACGTGACAACGTCTTAAATTAGGTTGCGGCTGGGAGTCACTTATGAAAAAGTGTAACGCCCGGTAACGTTACGATGAGTCACCGAACGAGAGAGAGGCCCGCCGAATGCCTTGCGTCTCTCTCCCACTCAACTATGATCGGTCTGCCGCGCGCGCAGCACTAGAGAATTAGGCGCATTGAATCGGCGCATGCTTGTGTCTCTGTCTTTGTTTTTCTCGAACGTTCTTGGCGTTGGAAAAACAAGAAAGCGTCACAATACAAGTTCACACGTGTGGTTAAAGTATCGTCAGCTGTGTCTGTAGTGAAAATATGGAGTGCTTAGATTCGTCATTACATGTACAATGTTTTAGTAAACAAAATATATTTCTATAGTTAAAATTTGTGAAATTCTTATTTTCATTCAATTCCTTGTTCCTATTGTGCAATTTAATTATATTCATATCAATAAATATTCTACCGAGAAAAAGATGTTGTCACGTAAAATCTTCGCCCGTAAAACCGACTTTACAGGCAACCATTTTTTTTGTTTTTAAATTGACTTTGTTTGCGTTAACTTATAAATAACTGATCTTTTGATCCTCTTTTGAACCACAGGTATTTGTTTGTGTTGTTTGTACTTTGTAATACCGAAAGTCTCCCGTAGACCATAGTTCCCGATAGCCACGACACAAGGCTCGATCTTAGTGTCTGGTTAGGACTATGTATGTGACTATTGGGTGTATTTATTTATGTATCTTTTTTTCATACCCACGGTCTCACCGTAGCAATACTTAAACTAAAAAATTAAATCACCGCTGTCTATGAGCATCCACAAAATCATATACGTGGTAAAGCCCCCATTTCAAAAGACTAGCAACATTAAATTATGTACAGACCAACTAGACCACTACGGCACGAACGTTTCACAGAAAACGGACTTAAATATATTAGTTCCACAGACGCTTTAACTTTACCTGTCTTTTCATATTTGACATAATTTCTTTAATGTTGAACTTACGTGATTGTTTATCACAATAATTGTGTAAATGGAAAAAGATAGTAATCTCTCTTTTTTGAAGATTTTGGGAACTCCATCTGACCTGCACTGTACTCATCAATAAGCAAGTGATATATAGATAGATACTTTGTTGGACAAAAGCATGCAAATGAATCAGAATAAACCTATAATAATGATATTAGACAAAAAATAAATGAAGCAACGTTTTGAAGTCTTAAATGTTGCAAGTAATAAGTATTGAAATACAAAACCCCACTGAGCAGGTATTCATTTGTCAGCTGTTAAAGTCCGCATAGATGATCCATTCAAATGCGAATCCGGATAATCTATACCTATAAATAAAATTGAAGTGTCTGTTTTAAGAGTGAAAATAAAAAAAAATGTCCAACTACATATCGTTTTATACACGATACCTGTGCCGAAAATGATATTTAAAAAAAATTTGTCTGTCTGTCTGTCTGTCTGTCTGTATGTCTGTCTGTCTGTCTGTTCGTTCCGGCTAATCTCTGAAATGGCTGGACCGATTTTGACGGGTCTTTTTTTGTCAGGTAGCTAATATAACAAGGAGTAACTTAGGCTACATTTATTTTAGAAAAATTATTTTATTTTAGAAAAATAAAGTAATGTTGCAATGCCCGCGCGCAGCTCACGCGCATGCCACCACTGGGCTGTCACGTCGGGCGCCTCCCACCACTTCTCCCACCAACGAATCAATATCACAATTACAAAATATTGTATATAAAGAAATTTTTCAATAAAGCTAATACAAAAAACTGATAATAAATGATAATTAAAATTTCATCATGGGACTGAATGAGACGGGACATAAACTGGATATAACGGGTCGGGAAATATAGTCGACGGCGCGCGGGAAATATAGTTAGTACGCGAAATAATATGTTGTTGCCAAATCAATACTGGACTCAAAAACTATCTGCACCCGGGCGAAACCGGGTCCGACCGCTAGTCCTAGATATATAGCTCACTTTATTGTGTTGACAAATGATTCGGCGCTCGGAGGCAGCGCGGGCGGGGCCCAAGGGGCGCGGCGCTCGCGGTGTCCGCTGAAAAATTTCACTCGTATAACCCGCACCTGGATACAGTTGGCAAATTAGTATTGAAATAGTAGACATATTGTTTTAGACTGGCGCGACATGAAATCATTACACATTCGCACAGCTCCGAGCTCGCCGCGTGCCGCGCGCCGCTTTCCCAAATCCCTGTTACCCCGATATTATAAAATTCCTGGTGTAAATGTGGTGTTTTATTCCGCCCTATTGTCACGCCCGTGTTATGATTCTCCGCCATTTACATTCGTTTTGTTTTGTTAAACAAATACGAAGTGCTTTTATATTAATTGTATGTACCGAAAATATTTTGCTACAAGTGAAAAGGAAAGGAAAAAAGATAAAGAGTTTGATTTTCGCACTCGAAAATAACTAATCGATACGTATAAAAATATACCAAAAAAAATCTTAAAATATAAAATACGCTAGCGTCCTGGCCCGGTCCGCCCAGATGCAGATATTTTTTGACTCCAGTCCACATCAGTAACATTTCGTGTACTGTGTAACTGATTTATAATACAACTCAATGTGACTACCATCCTCTACTGCTTTCCCATCCCATCCCGTTACATTCCACCCTGTCTCATTAGACCTTTTTAGGAGGAACAATCCCGTCATACATTATTGTGGCGTTAGTTCAATCGTTCACATAGCACACGCAACGGAAGCTCGCAAAAGGAATAAAATTTCCCCGTTTTCGAAACACATTTCATTACTGCTGCGCTCCTCTTGATCATAGCGTGATGTTATGGCGTATAGCATTCCTCGATAAATTACCTATCCAACACAAAAATGATTTTTCAATTCAAACCAGTATTTCCTAACATAAGCGGGCACAAACAAACAAACAAACAAACAAACTCTTCAGCTTTAAAAGACTTACCTAGATAGGATTTACAAATTACAATTGAAAATATTTAAAATATAGTATACCTGCACAAATTAAATTACGATATAGGGATAATGTTGTTGAGCTATTTAAACATTGCAAAGTACTGCCTGTACACACGAAACTAAATTACGAACTGCTGAAGGAACAATTTTTCAACCACAATTTACAAAAGAAAATAGTACACACTGTATATACGCGGGCCGTCGCTCGAGAACCCGCCAGAATATTAAATCTAAATTAAGATCGTATTTTCTTTGCACTGAAAAGCAGTAACCTTTTGATTTTATTGTTGTTTTTTTTGTTTCTCATATTATTATTACGTTAACATAATCTACGCTTACCTAGCTCTTGTATATATATATATATATTTAAAATATAGACTCGAAATATTTTATTATTACATGTAAGAAAAGAAAATATATTATACAATAATATTCTTTCATTATCCGCCGGTAACAAAACAAGATTTATGTAAAATGTTTAATACATATTATTTGTTTGCTGGTTAGTTTCGCATATCCAGTCAAAGCAACATAAATGAACAATATTCTTGTGTTATTAAAATGTGGTTTTGAGCACCATCTCGTGTCCACAGGATTAAAACCACAGAGATATGAAATGTTGCGGTGGAGCTGCTACATAGAGCGCCTGGTTCGCATGTGTGTTGACCACATCCACTATTATTGGTAAACTCGCTACTCTCTGGGAATGCCGAGTCCGACACCAAATCACCTGGGTACGAATTGCGAAAACCACAGGAGTGCGTCACAACACAATATAGTTGGTTCTACATGTACTCACATAATACGTACCTACATGTTAGCCTGTTTAACAAGTATGAGACGAATACATAGTAGGTACATGTAATTTTTGTTTAGTTTTTTTTATAGTCCGATAATTTTAATTGCCTTCCAGTAATATACCTCCGTATACATATATGGAATACATATATTTGTTATTATGTTGTCAGACCCAATTTAAATTAGAAATCAATACTAGGTAAAACTCTATAACGTGTTAAAGCCTAACATTTACATAAAAAGATAAATAATCCAGAATAGGATTATCTTTAATCGGTTTTGATTGATTATATGAAAACCCACGTGTAAACGTAGTGTTTTAACCCTTAGCCTGTCGTAAGCGCCGCCTACTGACCTTGATTCAAAAATAGCCCCTATTTCAATGACGTTAGGTTGCTTTTTTGCTTGAAATCCGATGAGCCGTATTAATATAGACCCTATTTCAATGACATTAGGTTGCTTATTGCTTGAAACCGGAAGGAACCGTCTTCAGGTTCTGACGGTTGAGGGGTTAAATTCTTTTTGTTACCTAATTTTGAAGCCTTTCCAAGAAGCTCAAGGCATGACATTCTTACTACTTTACCGACGGTTCTGCTACCTGCGGCCCAAAAGACTAATAGAACAAATGTTATCTATGGTCCAGAAATCGTTGTCATCTGTTACCAACATTCAGCGAAAAACTTTTATTTCATAACCTCCAAAAGCCTCCAAAATATAAACAAATTCAATTTAACGAAAAAGTAAATTATTAACAACTGATGGCACTTAATTTATCTCTTTTGTACGATTATATTAAGTTATTGTTGACACTATGAAATTTCCGTTTAGTCACAGATTTTGTTGTCATGTTTGACTTTGACATTTATTTTCGCGGTAGATAAATGTTACAACCTTTCACAAAAAAGTATGGAAATCTGTTGACGTTTACATATTTTGTTGGAAATTCATTATGGAACAATAATTGCAGGATATCTTGCGAGTAGTCAGAGGTATATTTCGGTAAGTATAAAGTATTGTGAAGTGTTATTGCTAAATGTGAACACACTAATTTATCACTTCCGTTGAGACAGGAAAAGGAAGTGTGTATTATGGCGGTCGAAAAGCATGGTTCTATGTATTTGACATCCTTATCCTGTTATTTTCGATCGATATTATTGGCGCAGAAGCGCGAAATGAATGTTTGAGTATAGACTGTTGAATGTTGTTGAATACCCTCGTTAAGTGAGGGGCCGAGGTCGCCGCCACTCTTCCCTACAACGATAACGCGAATATCTACATGATAATAAATTATAGCACTGTTCGATTCATCGACATCTATTTTCTATAGGATCATTATAAAATAAATACATTCGAATTTTGTTTATTATCAATGGCACTAGTATAGATATACTGCACACAATCAAATATATTTGTTTACTTTTATTTATTATTGTTGTTATGTGTTGTTAGAAAAATGAATTTAATTTTATTCAAGTTGATCTTTTATCCTCACCTATAAGAACCAAGAAGCTTATAAGCTTCTTGATAAGAACCAAACAGATTTTTATCAAAACAAATTTTTATTTACAATAATACTAGGACACTATTTAATTTAACACTAATACTAATTTAGCAGTATTTACATATATATTCTTTTCATGTCATATTAAGACCTTAGCTGACAAAAAAATCCTTTTTAATTAAATTTTAAATTATAATTGCATGCTGATCCAAACAACTGTATGCAACTATTTTATATATTTTGTCATATTATAAAGATTTGAAAACTATTATGATATTTACTAAATACATAATTAATTAGATACACTCATATATTTCAGATGAATCACCATGACAAGTGACTTATGCACAGATGATGTGGTAGTGCATATAAGTGGTCCGCAGATAATATCTGTAAGTTGTTTAGTATGATATTCACTGCCATTTTAAAGTTCCTTTAAACTAATGATTGAAGTAAATACTCTACATAAATGAGAATAGGTTAACCATCCAGTACAGCTTAAACATGTTACCATGCTAGATGTAAAAACAAAACTTTTAACCGAATACATAGAGACATAGAGAAATTTATATTATTGTATTACTTTTGTTTGAAGTTAATTATTTGATAATTCAGATGGGTTTTTTTCTATTACATTGGTTCTGGAAACAAGCCTAGTAACTAATTAACAAATGGTTTGGTGATCACTGGTTCCCCAAGAGCATCAACAAAACTCAGATAATATGTACGTCTTATGCATCTCAAAATGTCAAAGCAATTTTGTGGTGTATGTACTTTTCCAATATAATTATACACCAGCATGCATAAGCATACACCAGTAATTAAACATATTAGTTAAATGATGGCTCTCTATAAGGATTTATTGGTTCAGGGGTGACCCGACCAGTTCTAATTTGCAATATCCATGTCCAACCCAGTGGTCAGTGACATGGAGTTAGTATGGCAAGTGTGGCGAGCTGGTGTGTGTGCAGGCGGAGTCGCCGGTGAGCACATGTGCGGGGGTGAGCGTGTCGGGCGCGGGGGTGCGGGGCGGCGGCGCGGGGGGCGGCGCCGAGCTGGGCCGGCGGCTGCTGGTGGCGGCGCGCGCCGGCGACACACGCGCCGTGCTCGATCTTATGGCGAAAGGAGCCCCCTTCACTACAGACTGGGTAAGAACTAAGCAGTATTACTATCTGTCGTCAGGCCACATAAAGAACCGTTGTTGTTGATGATTTACTTACATGTAATATTTATGCACGTGTTATATTGTTAAAGTAAAAACTATTTAAGATTCTCAATGGATGTATCCTCATTTAATGTGTGGAACGAATATTAAATTTGAAATAGGAGAGCTGGCATTCGTTAGTTTGTTAGGAACAATTGCAAGCTGCCGGTGTGTCCGGGTGGCGGTGGTGTGTGGCGTGTGAGGTGTGATGAGTGACGCGTGTGGTGTTGCAGCTGGGCACGTCTGCGCTGCACCTGGCGGCGGGCGCGGGGCACGCGGAGACGTGCGCGGTGCTGGTGCGCGCGGCGGTGTCACGTGACGCACGCACCAAGGTCGAGCGCACGCCGCTGCACCTCGCCGCCTACGCGGGACACACTGCCGTCGTCGAACTGCTGCTCGACTACGGCGCCGCTATTGACTGCAGGTTTAACTCTACGCTAAACTTAATGGCTGCGATTATATGAAGCCAACATGCCAAGTGTTTTCTTAAAAGGATAATTTATTTCCACCAAAATTAGTCTGTCTTAACAACTATACTATATAAGTTAATATATATATGCCGGTGATGGGATATTTGTGTCCGTCAAATTGGCAATCATGGTTCATAAATAGCGTGAACTAAAATATTGGATCGATGTTGGCTATAACTGTAGAGTAGGTTTACTGGTGGTGGGTCTCTCATATGTGAGAGACCGACTAGAAAGGTATCGGTACCAGGTCTATTTCTGCCGTCAAGCAGCAGAGTAAATGAACTGTTGTTTTCCGGTTTGAAGGACGTTGTAGCCAGAGTAACTACTGGATATATTGAGAGTTAACATGTGATGTGTCAGGATGGCGAGTGCAGTGGATTGGTAAGCAGTGCTTTGTAATTGATGGTGTTTGGTTTTGCTACTGTCCATGAGCGGTACATTCTCGTGCGTTTTGTGTTGTGAGTTGTTGTGTTGTGCGCAGGGACATGTTGCGCATGACGCCGCTGGCGTGGGCGGCGGCACGCGGGCACGCGGGCGCGGTGTGTGCGCTGGCGCGGCGCGGCGCCGACCTGTCGCTCGCCGACAAGTTCGGGCACACGCCGCGCGCGCTCGCCGTGCGCGCCGGACACCACCACGTGGCGCGCGCCATCGACGAAGCCGCACGCGCGAGAGAGGCGCAGCGCTCCGTGCGGGCACTCGTCGCAGGTCAAATAAACTCTATACCTTCTTCACACATGGCACAATTCTTCATTCTGTCGCTAACTCACTCATTCATTCCTTAACACACTTGTTCTGTTATTCTACCACAGTTCACACATTCTTATTATGTACCTATTATCATTCACTATATAACGTTCTTAGTATTTTACTTCCTTAATTTCCGGCTCACCCCATGTTGCCTACTTTTCGTTCATGATTATCTCACTCAGTGGTGTTCGTTATGCAATTTAAAATAACCTATGTAATTATTAATTATTTCATTTTCAGATCAGATGCCTGACACAAACACGACAGAAGCGCAGATACGAACCTACGAATCAGTACAAAGTAAATTACTACATCTATACATTTTTGTATGCGTTTAAATGGTACTTTAACCGATATATGGCCAGCCGTTTATCTTATAATTACTATCTTTGTAAAACCTTGAATGGTACAAACTTATTTATGATGTACACCTTATTCTAATGAAAATATTATTGTGTTCTAGAAGTAGCAGATGACTCGAATATAAAAATAAACAAATCCCAACAAGAGCGACTGACATCAATCAAGACGGAACCAGTTACTGAGGTGAGTTGAGTACACTACAATTCGAGTTCATTGTCGCATTTCGTAACATTTCGAAATATGTGCGAATGAAAATCAAGATAGATAAAGCATGAACCTAGCAAAAACGCGTGTTTAAAAATGTTTTTAAAATTAGTGACATGTAATAAGAAGGCAGGAGGAGGAGAGAGAGGCAGGTGGATTAATGATTTGCGAAAGGCCGCTTTCAGATACTGGATGCGACAAGCCGAAGACAGAATAAAATGGCGCAATATGGAGGAGGCCTATGTCCAGCTGTGGACAACAGTTTAGGCTGAATTTTTTTATTACATTTAATGGCGAGACGAGCATGGCGTTCGCCTGATAGTAAGCGACGCGACCACTCATGAACAGTAGCAAAACCAAACGACACCTTGGATTACAAAGCAATGCTTGGCATTTCACTGCGCTCGCCATCCTGAGACATAAGATGTTAAGTCCCAATACGTCGAGTAGTTACTCTGGCTACAATGTCCTTCAATCCGAAACACAACAGTGCATTTAAACTGCAGTTTGACGGGAGAAATAGACATTGCGGTGGTACCCACCCAGGCAGCCTCTCCCATATGAGATGATGTATAAGACGTGGTGCATGTAATGTTGTGGTGCACCGTGCAGGCCGGCCACGCGCCGGAGCGCGAGGGCGCGGCGGCGCAGTTGCTGCGCGCGCACGGCATCACGCTGCTGCCCGCCGACCACTCCAGCACCGTGCTCAACGCCATACAGAGCGGACGCACCGTCGTGCTCTCCGGTAACACACACACATTATTATACAGGGTATATCAAGACTGCTACCGAAAACGAAGCCGGGTGAGACACAATGCAACAGAAAAAGTTGCAAAAAAAAAGTGACAATTTTTTTTTGTTATTTTTTTCCTATGACCATATTTGGGTGGTAAATACATTTTTTCCTAAAATAATAGTGTTTACCCTTTTATTTATAAATAATTTAGGGTATAAAAGTGTTTAAATTATTATTTTAGCAAAAACTATGGATTTACCACCCAAAAATGACGATATTTAAAAAATCATAAAAAATAATTGTCGCGTTTCTTTGCGAAATTTTTAGTTACATTGTGTTTGTAGTCACTAAAACTACCACCCGGCTTCGTTTTCGGTAGCAGTCTTGAGATACCCGGTATTTATTTACACGTGCCCTGCATAACTACAAGACTAGGTCTGATGGTAAGGGCAAATGCCGTGCTGGCAGAGTATCGAATGACATCAGATGACAGTCCTAACACATTCGATACAATTAAGCCGGCCTGCTAAGATGCCTCTTCACACTGCTGCTCCTACTGTACTATATATTGTATACTATACACCACCACCGTCATTATCATACGCGACCCATAACAAATATGGCATACACCACACACGCTTCTAGACACCCTATTAAACAGTAGAACAGTTCAAAAGGTCATTGACCGACGGGTCAAACGACGGGCTGAGTGATGTAACGACATCACTCAGCTGTTTATAACACACACCCAACAGTCACATACATAGTCCCGACCCCACACTAAGATCGAGTCTTGTGTCGTGGGTATCAGGTACTACGAGAGACTTTTCGGTCTCACAAACACCCAGACCCGGAAGAAATATTTGTGGGCCACACAAACATTTCTCTCGGTGCGGGGATCGAACCCGCGGCCTCTCGTTTCACAGGCGGCGTCTAACCAACTGCGCCACGGAGGCTGTGTTTACCACTTTGATGACCGATTGTCCCCAAAAAGTTTTTAGTATCATATTGTATTTTCCAAAGCAGTTTGTGTGCAACACTCATTATTATTTTTTGGTGTCATTATAATAAACTTTATCGATATTATCGCATGAATATCTGAATCGATAGATTCGTTTAATAACACGTTTATGTTATTTGTTGATGTCGCAGACGCAGGCAAGTTGATGCTGAAGGAGAGCGACGAGCTGCCGCCGAGCGCGTCGAGTGCGAGCGCGTCGAGCGCGGCCGCCGCGGCGCCGCAGAAGGGCGTGGTGCTCACGGCCACGCCGGTCAAGTCGCCGCCCAAGCCCGGCGTCAAGGTGTTCACGCTCAACAACAAGCTGCCTGTCAAGAAGATCATCAACCCGCACGACTTGCAGGTCACTGCTTGCTACTTTTATGCGAAATATACTTAAAATATATTTGCGTGTATATTTTAAATCGGTCTGTTTATAACATTAGATTATTAGTCTAAGATCCCGCCATACATCGACCTTCACCGAGATGTTTATTTGATGAAACCTATTTTATATGCAATTTAATATGTCAATAAATATATTGTATATGGGTTGCCTTGCAAATTTCAGTCCAGAATACGATTAATTAATTATTAAAAATAAAAAATTTTTTTTTACACATTTCACCTGTTTGATTATTAAACAAATTCTATACCAATCGAAAGTATGAAACCCATAGAATATGTAAACGTTAGGTTGCCTATTTTTTTCCGGTCACAACCCTCAGGTTGCCAGGTATAAACAGGTAAATCGCTACTAGCATTTTGCGCCGGTCTGATTATTGAATGGAAATTAAATGAAAATAAAGATCATTTTATTATGAACACGGTGGTATAGGGTTGCCTGCGAAAAATCAGTCCCGAATTGTGGTTGTCGAATTTAGAAAAGTGAAATATTGCTCCGAGTGACACAGCATAGCAGCTGTTCGAAGTCCGCTCATAAAGAAAGAGGGTGCGCATGCTATTTATTCTTGAGAATGAAAAGGACAGCGATAGACTCGTATATGCTGTGTTCTGTGTTACCTGGCAACCTGAGGGTTGTGACCGGAAAAAAATAGGCAACCTAACGTTTACATATTCTATGGGTTTCATACTTTCGATTGGTATAGAATTTGTTTAATAATCAAACAGGTGAAATGTGTAAAAAATATTTTTTTTTTAATAATTAATTAATCGTATTCTGGACTGAAATTTGCAAGGCAACCCATATACAATATATTTATTGACATATTAAATTGCATATAAAATAGGTTTCATCAAATAAACATCTCGGTGAAGGTCGATGTATGGCGGGATCCTATACTATATCGTGTATAAAATTATATTGCCAACAGCAGGTAAAATTCGTGCAGCTACCTACGGATACTAAAATAATATCGCCAGTGAAAACGATCCCCATGAAGGCCAAGTCGAAGACGGGCCGGCCGGCCGTCAAGATCATCATGAACAAGGCCAACTTCAACAAGCTGCTCGCTAACGCCACCACCACGCTCGTGCCCGAGCAAGCCACCGACACTATCACGGTCGGTACCATTTTTATTTAAATATTTTATTCTTGTCTATGTCCAGTGCTCTGATCTGGCTTCTCCTATTAGCCTGGTCTTTGGCGGCTTCATTTGTGTCTTCGTAGCCTTTTCACCATTGTTGTATTTGTTGACACAGTCATCGAATTTAATGCATTCTTCACTTGTCTAATTTGCCAGCAACGAATAACAATATCTTGCAGGCAATGATTATTTGGCAAAATAAAACTTGCTTCGAATAGTGATATATGTTACATTTTAGAAGCTTTTGCACCAAACTGGCTCATAATGGCAGGTGAAGAGCAGTAGTGGCGCGTCCGGCGAGTCTGCGTTTGCGGCGAATGTGGCGAATGCTGCTCACGTGTGCGGCGTGCGCGACGTGTGCGCGCTGAGCGCGGAGTTCGTGTCGCGCTGCGGGGCGCCGGCGCTGCGCGCGCTGCTCACGCGCTCGCTGGCCGAGCTGCGCGCCGCGCGCCAGGCGCTCGCCGACCTGCGCGCCACCTCGCAGCCGCGCTGACGCACCGCTACCTGCAGGCCTGTACCCCACACTAAGCGTCGGGTGTAAGTCTTAATGTGTATTCAGTGGAAACTGACTAAGTGTAATAAACCCGTTGACGTGTCGCGAGTGCCTCCCTGGTGAATGAGTGCGTGTTTATGGATTTGGCAAAGACATTTTTTATTTTTATACTGTGGTGATTTTTTACAAATTAAAAATCAAAAAGACAACATCAATATATAAGTTTGTCATTGGTTCTCTGATTACAAAAACAATAAAAATGTAATATAGATTGTAAATATTATAACGGAGCCACTGATGTGATTACATTGTTATAAATTAAAAAAATTACAATTATCTGACTTTTTATTTATGTACACTTATTTTACATTGACATACCTTAATACAGCCTTCACGACGACTCTTAGATCAATAGCTCATGTCCATTTCTATAAGTAACCCAACAGCCATATTTAATGTAAATATAAAATTTCATTTTGAAATTTAAAGAAAATCAAGAATTCCATTGTTGCTATTTTACAAAATATACATTGTCTCCTGTGAACTGGCTAAAATGTTGAAGTCACACTTATTAGTGTAGTAAAATCTATCCATTCGTCAAATCAGATTGGTGCATTACATCTCTATCATCTTCACATAATCTGGGACCGAGCCTGTGATCTGGCCTATGTCTATGTCGTATCTAAGAGACATATTAAGTCAATACATAAATTAGCGCAATTTTAACCATCCATGTCTTCTCCACTTTATTCTTTTACATTATCAAACCCAAATTCCCACATGCCTCCACTTTCGGCACATCAATAGCAACAGGTGAGAAATGTTGAATTTCCACTTGATTCATAAATTCCGGTGTTTAAGTGTCTCGCCTCTGTGTGCGGGCTTGCAGCACGTCTCGGAACTGCGAGAGGATGGCGTTCTCGCGCTTAGCTCGCTCCTCCTTGCTGAAGGCTGCGAGTGCACGCTTTTCGTCCGCGCTGTAGATCTGGTTCTCTTTACGTATACGCACGGCTTCCATGCGACGATGCCTGCAAATTAAATTAAATATTGAAAAAAATGTTCAAAAAGACACCTCATTTGCCTGTTAAATGCACACATAGGTTGTGAACTGTGTATGTTCTAGATGGCATAGCCCTTTTAGTTATTCCTACTTAACACTAAATAATAATACATATTTTACACAAAAGTAAAGTGTACAAAACCATACCTGCTTCCACTCATAACATAGCCAACAGATTCGTATGCTGCGATTTCATCTGAAGTGAGACCAATTTCACCTCTTCTGGGAATCCTTTTTCCTTCAGCCACATAGGCGGCCATAGCAGCTCCCTCACCGGGAAGCAGGGCACGGCCAAAGTCTTTATGTCCCAGTGCTGGCCCTACTCGTGGTAATGGCCCAATGGCTTCTGATGCCATTTCGTCGTCATTATTTTTGGATTTAGATGATTTCGATTTGGAAATTTCAATTTCATGTTCTTCTGCAAATTAAAAGCAAACAGTTGCAATAAAAAATATTTTTATACTTTTGCATAGATAAAATAAAAAAAAATGATGACTCAAAAAACATAAAATTAATATTCAATCATTCACTTACTTCCTTTCTCTACCCATATCTCTTCTTCACTAGAGCTGCTGGAGTCGCTGCTGGAACTCTTCGCTTTTTTCTTAGCCTTTTTGCGAGCCTTTTTCACCTTCTTAAGTTTTTTCTTTAGCTTTTTAAGCTTTTGCTTGGTGTCATCTTTATCTTTTGATTTTTTGTTCTTTTTCTTTTCTTTGCTGTTACTTGATTTCTCTGGCTCAACTGCTTCTTCTTCGGAACTGTAATGTTTAATTCACTATTAAACATACTGTACATATAACTAACTCCACTACTAACTACAAAACAAACAACCAACATATTCAATTAATCAAATTGTTAGTGGATATTAATTTATTCTGAATTGCATAAAACAGTTTTTAAGCTACAGAATATCTTGCCCATTCTTCTATATTGAAAAACGCTTTCTGAACCGATGTTAAAAAAAAATGATTGAATCTTAATGAGGTAGATCATCTTAATGGATTCAATATATTATTATTTTCATTTCATTTCATATAATATAGATCTGGCAAAATTCAACTGCTCTCATTTGCATTGTAGACTAACAACTCTACAATCCAAAAAATTGTTGAATGCTCAATATCTGAAGTAAATTCTAAGTTTTCCACTTCTTAAAATCAATACTAAACTCTATGATATTTATGATTCACTCTGAACTTAGTTTATGTTTATCGTTTATGACAAACAATAGAGGATTCCAACATTTTGTGGAGTACTTACATACATTTGTGCAGTCCTAAGTACTATGTTTAAACTTTTGAACTTTGTTTCAGATCTTAAAATAGATGGTAAGTATCTCTGCCACCCATGAACATCCCCAATGCTTGGATCATGGATGTGTTACGACCCTATTTGGGACGGGAGCGGGAGGAAGATGAATAGAAAGAGGATGAGTATTTGAAAATCTCACTCTCTGTTGCTTCATATTAAGCCTGCACCTATTCATATTGAATCATGACTGACAGCAGCAAGGTTCAACCACTTTCATAAAACATCGATCAGTATTTACAAGGTAAACAAAAAGACTCACTCTGGCCTCACAGGTGACTTGCCCCATGCTGATGACACACCAACCATACCTATTCTCTCTCGCTCTTCTCTCCTGGCATCTAAGAACTCCTCCTCTTGCGGTTTATATCTACTTCTAGATGGTGCACCACTTCCTAACCCTGATATAAAACATTAGAATCATAATTAGGTAATAAATCACTATTTTATACAATAAAGCAATTGTAAACATTATCAATGAACTTGAGCGCCATGTGTGACAGGAATATAGTTTAAAACAAATTCTTTAGTTGCTGTGAAAATACAGAATTAGCATTCAGTAACTAAAAAAGATAGTGCTATTAAATACAAGGTTTCTGAAGTCTAACAAAGCGGCAGGGTAACTGGAGTTAACATAATTAACCACAAAAGATAACATTGCATTTACCACCGCCGAGTCCACCGCCGTTGTACTCTTTGTAGGAGCTCCTGCCTCGGTCGCGGTCCCGCGGTGGCCTTTCTCGGTCTCTGCTGTGATCTCTTTGTCGATCCCTGCTACGCTCTCGACGATCATAGTCGCGGCTCCTGTGTCTATCCCTGCTCCTACTGCGATGCTTGTGCGGGCTGCGGTGACGACTTCGCTCTCTATCACCTCCCATCTTTCCACAATATCTTTAAGATATACTTTTCGAAAGGTTTCAAGAATACTGTTATTTTCCTATAAATGCTGTACAAATAACGAAATAGTAAATACGAATCACAATATCGTTTTCACAATCACACATCTGCAAAGTAGAAGTATACATCAACTGTCGTGATCTCTTGTCACAATGTTTTGACAAATTGACATATTATAATATACATCAAAATGTAAGTTTGTTGAATAAAACTATACGTAATAAACATAAGTGTACAAGAGACAAAAAATATTAAATGCTTGAGATACTTACCCACCTACTTAGGACTGATTGGAGCATCAATTATAAGAAAACGGTTCATTTTACGAAGTTTGTTATTTATGAACGTATATTGAAGTTTCAAAAAAATAGTGATAATATAATTTGAGGTTAGAAATGACATATAAATAACAACACAGATACTATATTCATTTCAGAAATAAACTTGATATTTTTTTAAATTATTTTTAATTTATTTTAATTATTACGTATTACATGACGTATAAAAAACCATTGGCTGACGTGAGATCAACTGGAGATTGACGTCATACTATCGACTTTTCCAATTGACGTCACTACCTGTGTGTTGTGGGTTGCGGTCGTTTCAATTTTTGTAGTGCAAATAATTTTGTGAATTAAAGGAAAAGTCTCTTAACCATGTAACAAAATGAAGTTGTCCACACCTCGATACACGTTTTGTTTATTTTTTCAGTTGACATTCATACTATGTGATTTAATTTTCAATTGTGTGAGTTTGTTTCCAAAGAGTCGTGATGGGCTGCTTGTTGTATTTATGTAAGCGGATATTTATTCTTCAAGCTTCACATTATTAGTGCGCATTCTTTAAGACTTATAATACAGTTATAATTTTTAGATTTCAGGACCTGTTCCTTGTGCTATCCATAACTACAATGTTGATGACATTTTTTTCAACTTATTTATTTCAAGTGAGTACCTACATATTATTATTTGTAGATAACATAAATAATTCCCCCCATTGTTTTTTCCTTTTTCATATACATTTATTTATAGTGAATCCAATTGTTAAGTTTCCAATATTAAGTTTTCTTGATTCGGGTTGGTTAAAGTTGTATATTATTTTTAGGCCGGTTTGGTGGAGGTGTTGGTGCGCAAGTTCCGAGCTGCATGCTCCGTGTGTATCGCGTATGTGGGTGTGAGTGTCACTCTACATGCATTCTGGCTGCTAGAGAAGTGGACTGATCCAGAAGCGGTGTCCACACCAATGCTGATATTCCTTTTTACATTGCAGAGATGCTGTTAGTATTATTTGAAACTTATTTTATGGACACAAATTATTCTTATTGGTTATTTCCTATTTCTTAACTGTCCACTGCATTAAGCATATTAGAAATTTGCTAGTTTTCATGTATCATAATATTTTCAATGTTTTTTTTTTCAGTATCTCCATGGTACTATTTCTTCTACAAGCGAGCTGCCTTAAGAGTGAGTGATCCACGCTTTTATGAAGACATTGACTGGATTAACAGACAACTACAGACACATTAATGACAACAATTATACAGGGCTATTGGAACTGTGCAGCTATTATAGAAGTGTAGTCTAGTCATTATTGGTAAAACAATATAAATGCAATGAAATAAAAATGGTTTCATTTATTTAATAACTACATTATTGATCTAGAACAAAGTTTAATTTGAGGAATCTGTAATGATGACATAATACTTATAGTATGAACCAATTCAAATAAAATGTATAATATGGATGCATGTGGGAGGATAGTGGATACTATTATCAACTATGTCATATTTGGTAAGAATTTAATGTTAATGTTCTTTGATTATTCTACTATAAGCTGATAATGATGATACTGAAAAAACACTTGAATAAATCATATTAGGTAAAAAAAAATATGATATTTGATCTCTACCTTAGCTATTTACATTACAAATATCAGACTGTATTTTTTAAATAAAACTATTATTATATATACAATGTGTTTATTTACATTTCCAAGTCTACAAAAAAATGGCTCATACATAATATATTAATCTCCAACATAAAACTGTATATCTTCGTAACTTGGTACATGTTAATTGGTGTCTTATTTAATAAGTATAAACTACTGATGTAATAGGGAAACTAACACTATTATTTTTCACAAGATGTATGACAAGTTTTTGGATCTAGTTATTATGTATGTATATATAATACATTGCATTCCAAACATTCTAGCGTAGATTTTAATTTAGATATACAAACATTGCCAGCCTGTCTCCAGACAGGATACCTGTGGGTAAATATGGAAAAGAACCGGTGCATTTAAATTCATCGTATTTTTACATTTAAAATTTCTTAAAAAGGACTGCCAAGCTGCATACCAAAAATGAAATAGAATCAAATTGCAATCACAATTTATTAAATCAATAGACTCTCAGCAAAAAAAAAAACACATTTTGGTGATGTGTAGATTTATGCTACAGGCATTGGCATAGATCAAGATATATGGACAGAGCGGAAAGCGCGTAGTGTTCCCAGTTCCGACGTAAGTCGTGCGCGCGCTCTAAATGCCTCCCTAGGAAGCTTTACTGAAAATAGTCGTCGCTTGCGATTTTGAAAATACTTGCTTGTATTATGACAGAAAGTTATAAAAATAAAGATATTATTTTTAGACGAAATATATTAAACTAATGAAAAATTTATTTTAGAGCGATTTTCACGATCATCTTTACGAAACTCCAAATGTACTGCAGGGCCTATTCTTAGTTTTTATATCATTGGCCAAAGGTTCTATTCCCGAGCCAGTAATAAAAAATGGGAGTTGGTTGTCGATATCAATGGATCACCCGTACATAAAAACAAACGGAAACTTATGAGGCAGAGCAGAGCTTATACTGTTGAGCAGGTATTAAGTATGTTTCGTTATATTAATTAAGTGGTGCGAAATAGGGTAATCGAATATTATGAATATATTTTTTAGTCTTTAACATAGACATTATTTTAAAAATCTATTCTTAGATTAGTCTAGTTAAAAACATTTGACTTCTGACTGTAGGGGTAATTGCCAATTAACTTGTAGCACATTTTAATACACCCCATTACACTGTTTTGTCAGCCATTTGTTTTTTAATGGCATTAACTATTGTTAATAAAGAGAGATATCAATTTGAACATAAGGAACTCCATTGTTCTATATAACAAGACCTCATCTCTAGTCCAAGAGTACATTTCTTACCAATCTAAAATATTAAACTGCCTATACATAGCTTAGAATACATGCTAACAATTTGAAAATGGCAAAATAACTACACAATGACTACTGAAATTTTACTTTCCTTTGCCTTCCTTATTGTTCTTCTTTATTGATAAAATATTTGAATTTGTACATATTATATGAATAAATATCAATTAGCTTATGATTACAACTCTCATGTCTCAGCAAAATGTATATTTTTAATACAATGCTAAGTTTTCTAACATTTTAAATAACATTAGTATTTGTTTCCAATAATTTGCTAATAATATCAGTCATTTAGTTTTATTTACAATAGTTTGAGATATTTTGGTAACTGTTGGCTTCTCAGTACAGTGTACAGCTGAGTATCAGTAGTGAAGTATTCCACTAGAAATGATTATGTAAACAAATTGTGTGTACAAGTTTTTATTTTCACACTACATGTTTTTCATTTGTTGATGTAAATATATACAATACCATCAAAATTTCATTTCGAAACAATTCGGTTCGGTTACTAGGTTTTGAAAATTTTGTGTGAACAGATTTTCATGCTGATTCGGTTAGATCTACTGAATAAATTGTTGCCGGCTGACCGCAACAGATCTGGCACAAATTTGGTATACAAAGTCTCTTCTATAGACAACATTTTAATAATGGATAATTGTATCAGTAGATCACTTAGACACTATGGAGTCACGTCACTAGCACAGTCACTCGGGGGTTCATGGTTTGGAGATTTAATATCGTGCGGTGCGGCCTCTCACGACCGCGGCGTCATGCTAGAAAATCGCACGACACAGCGGACAACTCGACTTCACGCTGGTGTGGAACCACTTGTTCTGAAAATATACACGAATTGTTATTAAATGCATTAATTATATTCAATATTGCAATGAAACTACTCGTGAAATAGTTAGTAATTATTGAACTCTTTTAAGATTGGCATAACATTTCTTTTTGAAAAAATGAGCACTGTGTTAATTAATGTTAATTTTGTAATGTTTAATTTAGGCTTCATAAAGATGAAAATATGTAAGAATAATTTTGTTTTCTGATATTATGTAAAAGCATAAATTTGTAGGACATATAAACGTGTGCGTGCACGTGCGTGTGTGTGCGTGTGTGCATGTGTGCGTGTGCGTGCGCGTGCGCGTGCGTGTGAGTATGGCGAGTGCGGGTACTGACGAGGCAGGCGACGTGGAACTTGTTGCGGCACTGGTGGCAGGACACGCGCGGCAGGCGGCCGGTGGCGGGGTGCAGGCGCGCGTAGCAGATGTAGCACACGGGCGAGTTCTCCACGCGCGCCTCCACGCCCTGCATCCACATGCGCACCGCCTCCACCACGGAACCGTTCTGATAACACACAAAAACGATTATAATATCTACATTTACTTACACCATACAACTGAATTAATCGCTTGTTGATTTGCTGTCTTACGACAAAACATAATTTATTCTAAAAGAAACATGTTTCCTATTTGTTCTCTATCAAAGTTGCAAATAACTGCCTACGAAATAGCCAGACAAATGATGAGAGTGCACCGCCAATTTAAATAGTAAAGAGTAGTTTTAATTGAATATTAGTAAATAATAAGAGTAGCATAGAGACTTGATGCGCGAGGTAGAGTGCGACCCAGTTGGTGTCGGCGCAGGGGGTGAGTATGGAGGGCGCGTGCACGGTGGCCACGCCGATGGGGTAGTCCTTGGCCAACGTGATGTGTAGCTCCATGGGCCGGTCCTCCACTGTGTACACGCACATCACCTCGTACGTCGACCAGTAGATCGTTACCTGGCGAATATAAAATCATTTAGAGCAATAAGTGACCATAATTTTTTGTGCAGGTCCATTTGTGAAATAAATCTTGTTGGGATAAATTCGTGCCAAATAATCGATTGCCGAAACGTTAAACAGTTGAGTGATGCTCGGGTAATGGATTTTGTCGTATCTCGAAACAAGCAATTTTACACCAGAACAAAAAAAAAAAAAAAATATTTAAAAAATGAATGAACTCTAAACTAGAATACTTAGGAATACAATTTCTTTAATAATAACATTTTAAAATAAAACCTTACATTTTCACGAGGAAATTCAATGCGGTATTTTTTTTTATAAATTAAATAATATACAAAACGCTTGTACGCATGTTTTGAGATTCGACAAAATCGCTTTCCTACGTCGATATACAATTACTGTAGGGTAAGCTCCAAGCATGCACTTTAACGCATGGTTGAATGTTATGTGACATATATTATAAGTTAGCAAAGCTAATGCTCAGCTCGATGACTTTATACAATTAACTGTTATATAGTGTTGTGTAGTGTTGCGTGTGTAGTACTGGTACGTACGACAGCGTTGTTGAAGTTGGGCGCGGCGCGCATGACGGCGTTGAAGTGCTCCTTGACGAGCGTGGGCGTGATGCAGGCGCGCACGAGGCGGCGCAGTGCGCGTGCGCGGCTCACGGGCGCCGCGGCCGCCCACGCGCGCGCGCCCGCCGCCGCGCACGCCACGCCCGCGCACACCGCGCCGCACGACAGCCGGCTCACCAGAGAACTGCTCACCGGCTCTGTAACATCACAAACGACATACTATATTAACATAAATCATTTAATACCCTGTATTTGCCTTATGGTAAAACATTCTGACTTTCTTATCATACAAAATGTTTGCTGAAATCTTGACGTCGGAAACGGAACGTTGTGGTTTACAACGATCAATCGATCTATAAACCAATGTCTGCGCTTTAGATGGGATTCTTAATATTACAAAAATTCTTAATTTAAATTTACTTATATGATGAAGACACAATTGTATCGATTGGCGGAAGATATTCCTTTTTGTCCAGTTCATAGTATCTGATTCAACTTATTAATTCCACTAACAATTCTCTATTTTTAACGAAAATTAATCAACATAGTAGCATCGTCACGTACCGTATGTGTCGAGCGGCGTATTGTGAAAGAACATGTCAGTGTAGTGCGGCGGCAGCGGCGCGTGTCCCGTGCAGTCCTCGGCGAACGCGAACACGTCCTCGGGCAGCAGCCGCAGCGCCGCCTTCAGCACCGGCTCCGCGAAATTGTTGTCTCTGCACCACACAACACACACACATTACTCGTATCGATGCTCGGAGGACATCTCTATCTCTATCATACTGTACTATAGTGTTACAAGAACTGACAGGGAGTCCAGTTTTGTACAGACCAGCACAAATGTTTCTAGTATGTAATGATTTATTACTATGCCAAATTATTTTCAAGGCTTCATTGAAACTTAACTGTGGCTCTCTTTACATCAGCCCATTGCAGTTCACTGTTGGACATAGGCCTCGCCCGCGGTACACCACAGAGCCCGGTTTGCTGCTTTATGCATCCAACCGCTGTCGTCTTGTGTATGTCGTCCCGCCATTTGGCCAGAAAGCGTTCCACGGAGGTATGCATTAAACAATTGAAATCTGGTGTTTTGTTTTAGCTTTAGACTGAATGTTTGGAAGTAGTACCTGTATATCTCGAGGTAGTGCAGCGCCACGGTGGAGCGCGCGCGGTTGAAGAGCTTGTGACTGACGCGCAGCAGCAGCAGCCAGCCCACGCAGCTGCTGTGGCTGTCCGTGAACGCTGTCACCTCCACCACGCCCGCGCCCAGTCTGCACACATACACAATACATATTACATACACTATATATAGTCTATATCTATTATCCTTATTCATATATTATAAACCTATTTCAGTTACGAAATGATATGTCGTTTTTAGTCAAATTTAATTTAAAAAAAAAAACGTTTTAGAGCAGTCACATTACATACCTAAAATAAGTTTAAAAACTGTCTATGTATAATGTCGCCAATTTTAGGATGCATTATTATAAACTGGCCATTTAATGTAATGCTGGGGGACAATATATTTTATTTATGCTTTATATATAACGAAGCATATACAATATTGTATAAAGGCGGACTTAATGCCTGAGGCATTCTCTGCCAGTCTACCTTTAGTAGAAGTAGGCGCATAAATTAACACAAAAGTCAAGATAGATATAGATACAACTTACGTCCTCAGGAGTCAGATTCGTTAGCCCCAGCTTATGAAAATGTCATAACCTAGAATAGTAACTCTAAAATGTAATATATATCAGTCTTTAATCAGACTTTACACACTAAGTTAAAGCTCTTTGAATTACCCAGCTAATGTGGTTCAGTATTTTTATTTCAATTATTTGGAGAGTTGGTAAGGTGTCATAATGCTACCATATGAGTGCGAAACTCACTCGACGTTAGCGACGACGGCGTTGACGATGTCCTGCAGGTAGTCGATCTGCTCGTCGAAGTACTCGAGCGCCAGCTTGGGCCGGTCGTACTCCTCGCGCCCGTCGCTCGCAGTCTGGTCGCTCCACATCGACAGCTTCGCCACTGTGACATTTTATTTTAGTTATTTTTATTGAGAAATAAGTGATAATGTGTCCTACATTATCACTACATAGTATAAAACAAAGTCGTTTTCTCTATCCCTATGTATGCTTAAATCTTTAAAACTACGCAACGGATTTTGATGCGGTTTTTTTTAATAGATAGAGTGATTCAAGAGAAAGGTTTATACATATGTATAATACGTACATATTATTGTACAGAAATCTATTTGTACCCGGGCGAAGCTGGGCCGGGCGGCTAGTAATTATACAGGGTATCTCAAGACTGCTACCGAAAACGAAGACGGGTGGTAGTTTAAGCGACTTCAGACACAATGCAACAAAAAATGTTGCAAAAAAATGCGTTTTTTTTTGTTATTTTTTTCCTATGACTATATTTGGGTGGTTAATATTTTTTTTTTCATAAAATAATAGTGTATACCCTTTTATTTATAAATGATCTAAGATATTAAAGTGTTTAAATTATTATTTTAACAAAAACTATGGATTTACCACCCAAAAATGACGATATTTAAAAATCATAAAAAATAACTGTCGCGTTTCTTTGCGAAATTTTTAGTTGCATTGTGTTTGTAGTCACTAAAACTACCACCCGGCTTCGTTTTCGGTAGCAGTCTTGAGATACCCGGTATAAACGGTTAAGACAATGACATATGTTACATCAAGAAATCATTTCCTACCGTCAAACAACAGTGTAAATGTACTGGGTTGTTTTGGTATGGCGGATATTGTGGCCAGAATAACTACTGGACATATTGACATCTTAACATCTTATGTCTCAAGGCGCAGTGGAATGCACAGCACTGCTTTGTAATTCAAGGTGTGGTTTGGTATTGCTACTGTTCATGAGTAGTCGTAAGGCTTACCATCAGGCGAACGGCATGTACATCGCCATTTATTGCAATAAAAAAACAGACAGTCAGACAGCGGAGTCTCAGTAATAGAGATCCGTTTTTATCTTTTAGGTATTATGGAACGTTAAAAACATTTACTAGATAATTTTTCTTGAAAGGTTTTCAAAGGGAAAATGAATATAAGTTGTTTAAATGTGTACAAATAGTGTGTTGTACTGACTGTCCTCGAGTATGAGCGGGTCGACGAGCATGACGAGCAGGTGGTGCGCGAGGAACTTGGCGGCGACGTGGTCGGGGCGCGCCAGGCACGCGGCGGCGCGCGCGCACACGCGGGACAGCGCGAACGTGTCCACCTGCGCCGCCTTGGGCAGCGCGCTCCACTCCATGTGCCGGGTGCAGCTCGACAGACCAGCCAGCACGGCGATGTGGTTGGCCGTCGGGGTGCGGTTCTCGCCCTCTGCACATACCAACAAATTACAATACAAAAGGTATTACACCAGCATTTCGGATATCATAAATAGTAGAGGTATTTTTTGTCTCGCTAAAATTATAATCGAGTAGGGTAACTTTGACCCACTTTTTATTTTATACACATTTTAATAATTATATCGAACTTAAATGTCTTTTTTTATTAGCAGGTAAAAGCGTCTGATCAAATATTAGACAGAAGTAAGGTTTAAAAGTATCGCGTATTTTCTGATACCTACAATACCAAACTGAATTAATGTTATTGTAGGATCAGGACTTTGTATGTGACTGTTGGTTGTATTTAAGTTTTCGTGTAATGAGTAGTGAGTACCGACCCAGCACGTGCATGATGATATGGAACAGGTTGTCGTGGAGCGTGGGCAGGAAGATGTCCTGCCACTCTGCGGGGAGGTGCGCCACGTGGTCGGCGGGCTGGCGCCGCTCGCACTCCTCCGCGATGGTCGACACGAACTGCTGGATGGCCACGAACAGACGCAGGGCCGCCCGCGCCACCATGCTCACCTACACACATATTACTTATACTTCGTCTTCGAATATTATATGGACATATGTGTTGGGAAAATAGACGAACCCGCATTAGGCTAGCGTGGTGTACTGTATGGCCCAACCACTCTCAATAATAGTTCGATTGTAGAGAAGGCCCCAGCATGGCGACGTGCATGAGCTAATACAGCAGTTGGGAAAATACCGATTTTTTTTTATTTTTTTTTTATTGCAGTGAATGGCGAGACGAGCAAGCCGTTCGCCTGATGGTAAGCGATACGACCGCTCATAAACAGTAGAAACATTCCACTGCGCTCGCCATCCTGAGACATAAGATGTTAAGTCTCAATATGTCCAGTAGTTGCTCTGGCTACAATGTCCTTCAATCCGAAACACAACAGTGCATTTAAGCAGTGTTGTTTCACGGGAGAAATAGACATTGCGGTGGTACCTACCCAGATGGCCTCGCACATATGAGAGACCTACCACCAGTAAATTGACAGATTGATTTTATTATGATTTTAGTGACATGTTGTCAATGGCGAAATCCATAGATACTTTTCTGTCGAGTTCCTCTTGTGTTCGGTTTTGAGGCGCATTGGCGGTACAGTAGTAAGAATAGTGTTGGGTTACCTTGGCGGTGCCCCAGGCGTGCTTGGACTTGTCGACGGAGGTGACGACGGAGCAGCAGGCGATGTTGATGAAGTCCCAGTGGTGCGGCGGCAGCTCCCAGGCCTCGCGCTGCACCAGCTCCGTGAGGTAGTCCAGCACGGACGCGTTGCTCACCGCCAAGTGCCACGGATGCTGCGTTATGTCCCTGTGACCAATAAATATTAATTTTTTGATCGGTAAGAGATTGCCTAGCGAGCGATACGACCGCCTTTTGTACTTCTATGTAATATATTGTTTTATTGGAATGTAAATGTGCAAATAAAATATTCAATCAACAGACTAACAGTGCTTAATGCTTGGTACCATAAACCATTTCAAGGCATGCAATTTGGAGATATGGAGAAGATAAATCTTTGACATAACTGTGTCGATTCATATAAGGGTTTGTTCAGCGGTCGCTGTGATTCAATAAATAATAAAGATCCACTACAAAATAGAGAACAGCAGATATAATGTATGTGTTGTGTATTTACGTGTCGAAGAGCATGATGTGGTGGTGCATGTAGTAGGCGTTGACGACGAGGTCGAGATGGCAGGTGGCTGCGTGTGCGAGCAGGTCGGCGGTGAAGCGTCGCGGCGCGGGCGCGTGCGCGGCCGCCACGCTGCGCACCACGCCGCGCACCATCACCAAGTACTTGGCGCGCATCACCGAGCGAGCCTCGCGCGCCTCGCGCGTGCCCCACACGCTTGCCTGGATGCAGTGTTATTAGTTAACACATACTGGTCACTCTCTGCTAGTAAACGGGACAGCTGATGGTAAGTGACACTGCCACCCATGAATATACATAACGGATCACCTGTTACCGGCTCTTCAAATAGGGGAGAGGAAGGGAAAGAAAAAGAATGGAAAGAGGAAAGGTTTATCGGGTATCTGGCAGTCACTCACTGAACCCAACATGATAGAAAAGCTATTACTTCATATCAATCTTGTGTAAGACATTAGTAACGTCCCGGACGAGCCTGCCTATGCTGCACCATTACTAGCATGTATCTACCACGTCTTTTGATAGATTTGTGGTACAATGATGATGTTTATTGCGGTTTTAATGGTGTTATAAAATGATCTAGATCAAAATATAAATTGGTTAGGATATAGTAATAAATAAAATTAAAAACTATTAATGCCAGAATTGTTAAATGCCGACACACCTGCAGCGTATGGAAGAATCCATTGCCGGTGATGATCTCCTGCAGCTGTTCGAGCTGCATGTCCGGCGAGTACGCGTGCAGCAGGTTGTCGAAGGCGGGCGCGTGGTCGCCGCCGTCGCCCGTCACGGTGACGTAGTACACGCGCGCGTGCGCCCAGTACAGGCCCGTGCGTGCCGACCGCTCCGTGAGCGTCGCTAGGATGCTGCGCCGCAGTGTAGCCGGCGTCTCCTTCACTATGTCCTCTATCAGCTGTTCCAACTTCGACTTGCCTTTTCGGATCAGGTTGTGGTGAGGCCACTGTAAAATTAAATTTATTTGTCATTAATGTTGGAAACGGTTGAATGATTTTTGAAGAGATTGCTTGGTGGTGGAATATTAAAATAACGATATCAATTGAGTGGAACACTGTAGTCCACAATAGTTAGGATGACCAACAAATATACTATTTTCTAAGGTTATGTGGATCTGTAAGTGACTCTGTTATTTTTCATTAAGTAAGATACAAGCATTCATACTGAAAAACATAAAACTACTCACAAATCCGTAACCCTCGTTCAGCGACAAAACCACCATGAAATCATACAGCACTTTACAAAACTCGTCGAGGAAAAACTGGTGGGAGAGCAACGTTTCGCACCACGAGGGCGCGGGTTCATCATCATCGTGGTCGGGGCCGTGCAGGCACGTGGTGCGCAGGTACGCAGCGCGGAGGAGCGCGCTGTTGAGGAACCACACAGCATCACCACGACTCAACTCGCTGTCAGCATCCGAGTCACACTCCCGCACCACTCGCTGCACGAGTGCCTCATCCTCGAACAAGCAGTTGAGGTTGCAGCGTACGCAGTCCTGCCTCAGCGCGTAGTGATGCGCGAACGAGTAGCCCGCCTCCACTTCGAACAGCTCTTTCGTGAACATCACCATCTCCTCGAGGTCCTCCGGCAGGTTGGAGTTGGGAGTGAGCACGTAAGGACATACCGTGCACAAATTCTCGATGCTGCTTATATTGAGCTCTGCTTTTCTGAAACAATTCATTAACAAAGGTATCATTGTTTGTCACATTATGTCAGTAAATATGGTGTATAGTTGCTGAGGTTTTGATGCGATGTAGCCTACATTTAAATTTATAATTAATCTATTAATTAAGACTACATTTAAATCTACCAGAATTACATCGCATTTTATCTATTGGAAATAGTTATAGCGTACGAATATGCGTACGCACAATTCAAAATTAATACTAGACATTTTCATGTAACACAAATAGTTATGCGTGTATTGATAGTCAATCATCGCATACCATAACCGTGAAATATATCATCGTGAGGGAACCTTCGTAGCGAGTCGGAAGAATGTCAATGATATGTAAAAGTCCGTCAACCTACACTACGCTATCAAGGTTGGCGGTGACTATACGGCCTAACTCCTCTCAATCGTAGGCTCTCGAAGCCCACGCAGTTCCTTGCAGTGGGAGGTACATAGGCTGATACAGATGATACGACAGTATGAATAAAGAAATAAATCAATAACACCCTACAGTCACATACATAATCCTAACCTCACACTAAAATCGAGTTTTACGTCATGGGTATCAAGAACTATGAGAGACTCGTCCATCTCACAAACACCCAAACCCGAAATATATATTTGTAGGCCGCACAAAAATTTCTCTAGGTGCGGGGTCGAATCCACGGTTTCCTTTTTCGCAGACGGCGTCTAACTGAATGGAACCTATCAAAATGTAGTAATACTTACTCGTCTTTGGCATAGTATGGTTCGCGCATGAGTTGCGCCAGTTGCTTGAGTAGTGCACTACGTTGTTCGGCGGGCAGCGCGGCGATGCCGTCCTGCGCCGAGGAGCGCAGCTCGCACCACGTGTCCACGCTCAGGCGACTGTCCCCGCGCTGCCGAACACACAAGACACTCACATATTTCAATACTTATTTTAATAGGTATGTATGTGTTTCATTATTTTATTCACTCAGTATTTTATATACAAAGTGTCGGTGTTATAATTTCTTTAAATTACAACGTCTTTAAATAACGTCAATTAAAACAAATTAAAATGATTAGATTTTAAATCACATTAAAATTGAAAAAATTATATTTTCAAACAAACTAAATAATAAAATAATTTGGTTCTAAAATTCATCATAAAGTACTGGAGATACATAGTCGTGACCCCACACTAAGATCGAATCTATGGTTTGGTTGAAAATTTAAAGATGGCTCGGTGAAATAAGAGACCCTATATCATTATTTTGTAGTGATAAACAGACAACAGTTAGTAAGTGTCAGAAATAGCTCTACTATTTATCTTGTTAGTCATATTCCAGTATGTTTTATTCTTACTGTATACTTTGTTTTGGTATTTTACATTAAATGAAGCACAAATAGTTTTAGTGTAATTACGTTGCAACACTGCCCAGGAGTCGCGGGTAATCCCAGGAGCAGGCGCGGTGGGGAAGGATGCACGATTAGAGATGCATAAAAAAATTCATCGATATTTTTATCGAGAGTAAATAAATGTCGTCAATTGAAATATGAAAATCCGCATAATTCATATTTAAATACTTTTAGGGCAGTAAATGTCAAAGAATATCATATTAATTAACACAGTTATCAGAACATATTCTAAGCGTGCCAAAAAGACCTCAGTACAAATAAATACACAAAACCAAAGACTTAGTAAAAGTTATTTTCCACGTTTCATTCTAATCAGCGGGTTTCTACATTGTCATGTGCCGACATGGTATAATGTAATGTCATAGTATTAAGATTTCAGTATTGTAGAAGTTGCATATTAAACGGACGTGTCTATCAACCGATCTTTTATTAATACAATACTCACAATACCTTATTAGACACACACCAAATAAGGTACAGTGGTGACCCGATCGGACACGCGCAGACTAGAAAGTGCAAAGTACAGACGGAATATAATTGTCCTGCTAAAGGTAACATTCCAATATGTCAAAACACGACAATCTGCAATCACCATCACCACAAGCTAGTGGAGCGGAAATAGCTGTAGTTTCTGTGTCTTCGAGAATTCCCGAATTTTGGAAAGACCAGCCAAGACTTTGGTTCGTTCAATGCGAAGCTGTCCTAGGCCCTCAAAAACTCAGTGACGAAGCGAGGTACAACATGGTCATTACAAAACTAGGAAAAGATGTTGTGCAGCAAGTCAGCGACATCCTGCTTAAGCCTCCAGAGACTAAGAAATTTGACACTTTAAAGGAACGACTGTTAAAAGTGTATGAAGAATCAGAGATGAGGCAATTTCAAAAGTTACTTAGTGAGATGGAGTTGGGCGACCAGAAGCCCTCCCAACTCCTCAGGAAAATGCGAGATCTGGCGCGCGAGAAGATACCGGACGATACACTTCGGATTATGTGGCAAGGACATCTGCCTTCGGAAATACGAGGTGTGCTCGCTGTTACAGAAGTTACGGATCTTGAGAATTTGGCAACTATCGCTGATAAGGTGATGGAAACAACGCGACCGTTGCAGCTCTCAGAAGTTCATATGGCGCCTGGTATTAGCAGTGATAATACTTTTATTTTGGCCGAGTTGGCAAAACTTAGCCTAAAAATTCGAGAACTGGAAGGTCAGAGAAATAATACAAAACGCTTTAATCGTTACCACTCCCGTTCAAGATCAAGGTCACGCGGTCGCAATTCGATCCGTCGCTCGCCTAGCAGCCCGGATTGGTTGTGTTATTACCATTATAAATACCGACAAAGGGCAAGAAAATGTGTAGAGCCGTGTTCCTGGAAGAAGCATGAAAAACAGGAAAACTAATTGAGGTACAATCGTGGGCGGAGATTTGTACCATATCACCAGTGCACCGCCTTTGTGTTACAGATAGTAAAAGTAGGTTGACATTTTTAGTGGACACGGGTGCCAATATTTCTGTGCTTCCAGTGAATAGAACTCGTTTAATTAATACTAAGTGCGATGAATATAAACTATATGCCGCGAACGGCTCAGAAATAAAGACGTATGGTGTAAAAACTTTAAATTTAGACTTTAATTTACGTAGACCGTTTCAGTGGACATTTGTGTTGGCCGATGTCAAGCAACCCATCCTAGGTGCTGACTTCTTGGCGCATCATAAGTTATTAGTGGACTTAAATAGACGAAAACTTATTGACTCTGTGACAAATTTACAAGCAATCGCGTCTATATCACTGCAAGAACAACCTACAGTTAGAACAATCAACTATGAAAATCTGTATGGCGATATATTAGCGGAATTCCCAAATGTAACCAAGCCGATGTGTTTTAAAAATACTCCATGCCATTCTGTTGTCCATTACATAGAGACAACGGGACCAGCTGTTTACGCACGCCCGAGGCCTCTACCGCCGGATAAGTATAGGAAGGCAAAGGCAGAATTTCAAAGAATGCAAGAAATGGGCATATGCAGACCATCAAAAAGCAATTGGGCAAGTCCATTACACGTCGTCATTAAGAAAAATGGTGAGATACGACCGTGCGGCGATTATCGTCAGTTAAATGCGATTACGAAACCGGATCGATATCCGATACCGCGCATACAGGATTGCACATATTTGTTACATGGAAAACATATATTTTCTCGCATAGACTTGCAGAGAGCTTACCATAATATCGCTATTAATAAGGATGATATACCCAAGACGGCTATAACCACACCATTTGGATTATATGAATTTTTAAGACTAGGTTTTGGATTCAAGAACGCAGCCCAAACCTTTCAAAGATTTTTAAATGATGAAGTCTTAAAAAATTTAGATTATGTATTTATATATATTGACGATATTATCATCGCATCCGCAAAAGAAGATCACAAGCAGCATGTACGAGAAGTATTAAAACGCTTAGACACATATGGAATTACTATAAACATAGCAAAATGCGAATTTGGTAAATCCGAGTTAAACTTTCTTGGATATCATGTATCTACCGACGGTTTAAGACCAATGGAACAACAAGTTAAAGTAATTTCGGAATTTCCAAGGCCAAACACTGTAGAAGAGTTAAGACGCTTCTTGGGTATGGTTAACTTCTACAGACGGCATCTTCCAAAAGCAGCAGAAATACACGCAAAGTTAAATGTTTACCTACACAATGCCAAGAAAAAAGATAAAAGTATTATTGTATGGAATGATGACTCGATAAAGGCCTTTGAACAATGTAAACAAAGCCTAAAAAGCGCAATTACCCTGTCTTTCCCGTCGTCGGAAGCAAAAATCGCTCTTATGACAGATTGTTCGAATACATGTGCCGGTGCCGTCTTGCAACAGCGCGAAGGTGATACATGGAAACCGCTAGGATTCTTTTCTAACAAACTCAGTGAAGCTCAACAAAAGTACAGTACATACGATAGAGAGTTACTTGCGATTTACATGGCCATTAAGCATTTTAGACCATTAATAGAAGGCAGACCGCTAACGGTATATACAGATCATAAACCGATTGTATATTCTTTGCAACGTAACACTATCGGTAAAAGCGACACACCGAGGCGCATTCGGCATCTAGATTTTATTATGCAATTTTGCAGCTCAATTAAACATGTGTCTGGTAACGATAATGTAGCTGCTGACTGTTTATCACGCATAGCGAGTATAGAGATTTCAAATTGGCCTATCGATTATGAAAAGTTAGCGGAGGCGCAAACTAAAGACAAAGACTTACAAATATTGTTACAAAATAAATCATACAAATTTCAGCAAATATTCATACCTAATTGCAATAAACCAATTTATTGCGAAGTGTCATGTAATAGAGCGCGTCCATATTTGCCCGCGGCATTCCGTATATCAGCTTTCAAAGCGGTGCACGAGATAAGCCACCCAGGCATACGGGCTACACGAAAGATGATGCAGGAACGCTTTATATGGTATGGCATGAATAAAGACATTGGAATTTGGACGAAATCGTGTATAGGTTGCCAAAAATCAAAGGTGCACAGACATACAGTGTCTCCACATGGGCATTTTATTCAAACTGACCGTTTTGAGCATTTACATATGGACATTGTCGGCCCACTTATTTATTGCCAAGGGTACAGGTATATCGTAACTATGGTGGATAGAAAAACTGGTTGGCCAGAAGCATATCCTGTCAAAGATATTACCTCTGAAACAGTGGCTGATATACTTTACACCGGTTGGATAACCAGATTCGGAACGCCATTATTCCTTACAACGGATCAAGGAACAACATTTTTATCTCAATTGTTTACTCAACTTGCAAAAAGAATGGGTATCCAAAAATTCAGGACCACTGCATACCATCCGCAGTCGAACGGACTCGTGGAGAGATGGCATCGTTCGCTTAAAACTGCACTTATGTGTAGAGGGAAAACGGATCAATGGGTATCAGAACTACCGTCAGTACTTCTTGGACTACGAGCGAGCTTAAGATATGACACAGACATAAGTGCCGCGGAAATGGTATATGGTGAAGGCTTAAGATTACCCGGAGATTTCTTTGAACCGTTTAGAAAAGAAAATAGCGAAAATATAACATTTTTACAAGATCTGCGTAACAAAATAACGGACGTAGCTTCTGTACCTAGGAGAGAAAATCATCAAGGAAAAATATTTGTCCATCCCGATTTACACCAATGCAGTCATGTTTTTGTGCGTGTTGACAAGGTGACAAAACCTTTAACACAGCCATACATAGGTCCTTTTAAGGTCTTGCAACGAACAGACAAATATTTTATATTGATGCAGGCAGACACGCAGAAAGTTGTTAGTATCGACCGATTGAAGCCTGCGTTTACACTTAGCGACAAGGAATTTTCTGACATGACAAATAATGCAACGGGACACAAAGTCGAGACAAATGTAACGAGAGCATCGAGATACGGACGCCTCATCAAACCTGTCGTGCGATTCCAACCATAAAAAATAAAACACATTAAAGCAACATGGGAGGAAACCAGATCAAAGAGCAAAAGGAAGAGATCATAATCGCCCAGAATGGTGCTGGGAACAGCGCTGCCACGGCTGTCAGCACCGCAGATATTGACGCTAAAAATAATAGATACGAGCCGTATCTATTGTTCATTATCATATGCATTCTGGCAGTTGGACTATACTTGATGTGGCGCAGGTGCAAGACAAAATACGCATCCTTTTTGAGACGAGAGCTACAGCAGCAGAACGTCGTCGAGACACGCAGCGGTGAGCCTGGCTCCCACGGCGGTCTTCCACAGCGAGTCGTCATTTGATTAGTGCTTGTGTTGTGAACAAAGTATTCGGTGAACAGTGTTGTGAGTGGCGATATGACTCAGGTTTTGGACTCGGACTGATACGTTTATTTAAGGTATAGACTTAGTTAATAAAATGTATGCGTTTTACTATATTATTAAATACTAAATGTAAGAAAATATACATCCTTATTCCATTTTTATATTAATTGTTTTGTAACTACTTTTTGTCTTGTGTATTGTTGTTTTACCTTGGGATTGTATGCCTAAAATTAAAGAAAGGGGGATGTATTGTGCCGACATGGTATAATGTAATGTCATAGTATTAAGATTTCAGTATTGTAGAAGTTGCATATTAAACGGACGTGTCTATCAACCGATCTTTTATTAATACAATACTCACAATACCTTATTAGACACACACCAAATAAGGTACAGTCACCATAGCGCCTGCTTTTGAAAAAATGCGTCTCAACAGTACCCATACAGAATGATACCGAATGATGTCTCGGATGTTGCCACATGACCCATAGCAATATTAAGTAGGTATAAAATGTAGATGTGAGTTGTGTATCTCCTTTTATGTATCACATTTGTTTTTAATATTGTCGATAAATAAAGGTTTTTATTAATAAAGTTTGAATTCTTTAATTTTAAATAATAAAGTTTGAATTATATCGATAATATTGATATTGTATGATCGATGAAGTCGTTGCCACTCTAGCCTCATTTTGATCAACGACGCGACGTTGCCTATTCGACATCACGACGTCGCGAAGTTATGAGTCTTATGGTCCAAGATCCCAGGGCCCCCAGACGTTACTTATTTTCTCATAAAAAATATAAATGGGATAAAGTAGTGTTAGTACGTACTTTGAATGTGTGCATACCTGCTAGCTTGTGTCGACGGCCAATTCATAGGTACCAGGTGCTAAAGGTAGATAAATACAGTACTGATTTTTCTTAAATTCTCAGTGGTGATTTTTACATATGTTTTAGATAATTTTGTTAAAAATTAATAATAATTATTGCCAGACACTTTCCATCGGCGCTTATCCTTAACAGACGCTTTAAAGCTTCAAAAAAAAATAACATATTTTTACTTATAATCTCACTCTTGATTTTTATATATGATACTTAGGGAACTATTTGAACACCCCTGGTCAGCAGCCAGACCAATTGGAGGGGTCAAACATCCCCCCCGACACACATAAAGTGTCGCTATGTGTATGAGCGAATGAAGAGTTCAATCGCAAAAATGTGAAAAACTTTGATGCAAGTAACTTACCACCATGCAAAAGTGAGCTTTTACAGCAGTTTGGACGAGCTAATTACATCACTAGTCTCTGGAAGAATGTCCATTTTTTTTTTATTGCTTTGAATGGCGAGACGAGAATGCCGTTCGCCTGATGGTAAGCGATACGACCGCTCATGAACAATAGTAGAACCAAACAACACCTTGAATTACAAAGCATTGCTTGGCATTCCACTGCGCTCGCCATCCTGAGACATAAGATGTAAAGTCTCAATATGTCCAGTAGTTCCTCTGGCTACAATATCCTTCAATCCAAAACACAACAGTGCATTTAAACTGCTGTTTGACGAGAGAAATAAACATTGCGGTGGTACCCACCCAGGCAGCCTCTCACATATGAGAGACCTACCACCAGTAATATATGAAGAAAATTAGTATTTTTAGTTCTGACAATAATGGGACGTTGGAAGACAATAAATATCATTTTAATTGGTTCGATGGGGACCAATTGCCGAGCTTTGTCAGTGAATCGCTTCAAGAAGCATCAGGTATTATACTTTAACTTTGAATAATTGATATAACCGTGTAACTCTTTGATTCTTAATTATGTTATTTTTGTAACAGAAAATGAAAGTAATAAGGATGATAATGAAGATAGTCAATGCCAACATTGGGTTGATGATGACTTATCAAACTTAGACGATGATGACAGTAAAGATCACGCTGAATTGCAAAATGTTCAAACTACAAATAATCCGAAAGAAGAAAGACATGTATAGCTTTGTGTAATTTTAAGATATATATTTATTGTCTTCCAACGTCCACCCATTATTGTCAGGACTAAAAATACTAATTTTCTTCCAGAGACTAGTGATGTAATTAGCTCGTCCAAACTGCTGTAAAAGCTCACTTTTGCATGGTGGTAAGTTACTTGCATCAAAGTTTTTCACATTTTTGCGATTGAACTCTTCATTTCTCACTCATTTCTACACCACTGTTGTTCGCTGATGACCTTAAGCTTGTTCTTGAGGTGAAGCAGATGGAGGATCATAACGCACTACAGCATGATATAGATAGGATTGTAGAATGGAGCTTGGAAAATAAATTGTATTTTAATGTGGACAAATGTTCAGTTCTGTCATTTACACGCGCGAAAAAACCAAGTCAATTTCAATACTGCATGAGCGGGGTACCTCTTCAACGCGTTACTGAGGTCAAAGACTTAGGGGTGTGCTTTTCTGCAGATTTGAATTTTAGAAAACACATCACTAATGTTATTAAAAGATCATACCGCAACTTAGGCTTAATTTTGCGACAAGCAAACCAATTTACGAATATTGGGGCTTTGAGAGCATTGTACGACGCACTCGTGAGAAGCCAATTAGAATCCAATGCTGCAGTGTGGTCTCCACATGAGGACAAGTACAAGCTTATGTTAGAACGTATTCAAAACAAGTTTACTAGGTTCTTATATTTAAAACAGTATGGTGTGTATCCGGGTTACCCTTTGTTGTACCCTACCTTATTTGTTTTGGGAATGACAAATTATTACAGATTGGAAGTCCGTAGGGAAGTAGCTTTTGCCAAATATTTATTTAATGTGATACGTGGTAAAATACATAATCCTAGACTTCTACAAGTTAGTGGGTTGTGTGTGCCGGATGGATGTGTGGGGCGACGGCGGCGCCAGCCATTGCTGTGGGTGCCCCGAGCTCGCACCAACTTATTGCAGCACGCACCGCTGACGCGGGCGCTGCGTCTGCTCAACGCGGTGTCCTGCCAGCTCGATTTGTTCGCATGCTCACTAACAGAGTTCACAGAGGCCGCTACTGTACTGATTTGTATTAATTAGTTGTATTATTATATAAGAATATAATATGTGCTACTCTACTGTATTAGGTGTAACCTGTAAATAGTAGTAAGTATGTGGAAAAAAAAAATAAAAAAAAATAAAAATAAATAAAAAAAAAAATTACGTCACAAACCATATAAGTGTTGATGAAGAGTTGGAGTCGGGCAGCATCTACGTCAATTATTCCGGCCACGTTGTACAGCTCACAAACAAATTTTTGTATAATGTTAAACACATTTTGCTCTAGTTCTAAGTCACTGAATATCGCCGAGTTTCATAAATGCTATCTGGTACTCTGCATTTTTAAGTAAGAAAGATATCGATAAATAGATATCTCTCTCACACTCAAGCGTACAAATAATGACCTCACGCTCATACACATAGCGACACTTTATGTGTGTCTGGGGGGATGTTTGACCCCTCCAATTGGTCTGGCTGCTGACCAGGGGTGTTCAAATAGTTCCCTAAGTATCATATATAAAAATCAAGAGTGAGATTATAAGTAAAAATATGTTATTTTTTTTTGAAGCTTTAAAGCGTCTGTTAAGTATAAGCGCCGATGGAAAGTGTCTGGCAATAATTATTATTAATTTTTAACAAAATTATCTAAAACATATGTAAAAATCACCACTGAGAATTTAAGAAAAATCAGTACTGTATTTATCTACCTTTAGCACCTGGTACCTATGAATTGGCCGTCGACACAAGCTAGCAGGTATGCACACACTCAAAGTACGTACTAACACTACTTTATCCCATTTATATTTTTTATGAGAAAATAAGTAACGTCTGGGGGGCCTGGGATCTTACTCTATTACTATCATGGATATTAGGTCTAAATTCAATTATTGATATTATTTCTATGCAACTAATAATAAAACCTTGTATTTTATTGCACTTGACCTTTATTATTCGTTTGTGTCAATGACCTAGCCAAATCGCTACAGCAGGTGGTTAAATATTGAAAACTAAAAAACTATCCTGTGGCTAAACGGGTGGTGATAAATTAATAAAATTTGGTGTATGGGCTGCTGATGCGGTACCCTATATGTGGTCCAAAAAAAAAAAACTTATGTCACCGCCAATTTGTATATACGAGTAAAACTTCCTGGTCAACATTGGTATCGAAGTTTGAGAGCGCCAGAGCTAAACAATTTTCAAATAGTCCATAATAATACTCATTTATGAGCATTGAAATAAGTTGAAAGATTTCATTTGGCTATTTATCAGTCCATGTGCAATTATATCGGCAAGCATCAAATAAAATATTGTTTTGACGTCGGGCCAGTGAGAGTGAGTATGTGTGTATGTGAGTATGTGTGTACGCACCGGTACGCGCAGCGTGAGGTGCACCAGCTCGAGCAGCAGCGCGGCGGCGGCGGCGGGCGCGCGGCCCAGCAGCGCGGCACACAGCGCGGCGCACACGCGGCACACCGCCTCCAGCCGCGCGCACTCCACGCCCTCCCCCGCGCCGCCCGCACCCACACCCGCGCACTCCCGCAGCGCCGCGCACGCCGCCGACACCACGCCGGACACCGCGCTCGGGCTGATCAACAGCTCTGCCCGACACATACAACTTCTACATATCGCACTCCCGACGCAAAACTGTTACTTGTGCAAAAATTGCAGGGGTTGGGAGGTTAAAAATAATTGTATCGTACATTTTTTTATTTTTTAACAGCAATTAAAATTTGATATTGTAAGATAACCTATTCGTCTTGTTTATGTCTTGAAATATCATATTCTTAAATGATATTAAAGTTTCAATTGCTTCTCCTGAAAAGTTACATTTTTGTATAAGGGACAATGTCACACCTGGGGTGCGATATATCAATTTGGGATTCAGACTAATAATCCATTTTACGTGAAATAATTCTGGATATACATATTTTAATAATACCATAATATTCAAATATAATACCAAACCAAAATATTCGTAAACAAGTGTTACACTTTTAATTATTTCACTAAATATAATATATTAATAGACAGAAAGCACCGAGTTCGTATCAGTAGGCGTATGTGTACTGTTGTACCTACCTTCCCGGTCGTGGTGCGCGAAGCACATGAGCAGCAGGTTGCGCAGCGGGTCGGCGGCGGCGCGCATGTCGCGGCGGCACACGGCCAGCAGCGCCGCGTCCGCCGCACTCCCGCGCAGCCACGCGCGCACGCAGGCGCGGCGCCGGTGCGGGTGCGACACGCCCGTCGCCAGGCACCACTCCACCGCGCAGGGGGGCAGCTGCACCACACACAACAAACACAATCATACTTACGAATCTTACACATCTAAATAAAACTAGTTTTTCCAAAATTTTCTCCCGCCAAACAGCAGTTTAAATGCACTAACTACTACTAACTACTCGTCATATTGGGACTACATCTTATGTCTTAGGATGGCGAGCGCAGTGGAGTGTCAAGCATTACTTTGTAATTAAAGGTGTTGTTTGGTTATGGCACTATTCATGAGCGGTCGTAACGCTAACCATCAGACGAACGGAATAATCGTCTTGCCATTCATTGCAATAAAAAAATGTTTTCCCAAAAAATAATTTTCCTTTATAAAAACCACAAAATATTGATACATGTAGTTTTATTTCAATCTGGTAACTATTATATTTAATGAGACACCGCGTTAATTCCTTCGCAACTTAACGCCTCACCTACTTACCTTCTAGCACCTAGTCTCAAATACACTCCATCAACATATGATTTATGACCATTATTGATTTCTATTACTCTGCCAGGGTGATGTATTTTTTTTTTCATGGGGCTAAATGAAGAAACTACCCTAAAAATTGTAAATAACTGCCTACAACGGTAAAATGAATAAAAATTACCTTTTCAAAGGAATTCGTCACTGCAGTTTGTTCATCTTCGTTCATATGGCCGAGCATGAGGAACACGATGTCTATCAGAGCCTTGCATCGCATGCTGTCGTCACAAATCCACACACTGAGAACCGATTCGTAGAAACTTATCAACGAATCCTTATTAAACTTTTTGGCTAGAGCCATGAATAACTCTTTTCCATCGAAATCTATAATTAAAGTTAATAAGGATGGGAGTACGGCTTTGGCAGTTCTCATCTCACTCGCGAAACTCATATAATAAGCACAAATGTTGTGCACTAAGATTTCGAGATTGTGTAAGTAACGATCAGATAAGTTCGTATCGCATACTTCTGGCTTTGGACAGTCTTGTTCGACCGGCACCGTCTCCGCGTCCGTATCGAATTTTATGTTTTGTTGCTTCTTATTTTCTTGCATAAACGATGTCTTCATAGTTTGCAACAGCAATACATGTCCGTTTAGAGTCTGCTCAATATGTTCGCTATCCGTCGATAAATTGTCGATTTTCGTCAACACTATCGAGCCAATGTTTTGCCAGAAATTTCGTATTAATGGCTCGAATTTATCGCTGTTTTGGATTTGGGATTGTTTGAGCCAATATTTGACGAGGGAAGCCATTTTGGTGGCGGAATGTTTGGTCAAGTTGGTTCTGATCTGTTCTGAATGTTCGCTGGCGAGTGCCTTTTGGAGCCAAGTTCTGTGCACGCTAGTGGTGACCTCCACTACGAAGTCGTGTTGCTGGACAGACAGATATCGCAAACATTCGGCTAAATTCGTGATCCATAACTGTCGTTCACTTTTCGAGCTCATAATGCTTTTCTGTTCAAGCCTGTACAAAAATAATTGATATTTACACATGTGTTACAAGTAGGTACATTTTTAAATTCAAAGGCTCACAATTGTATTAATAAATTTCTTAAGGTATCATAAAGATGAATAATGTTGTACATTAATAGAATTTGATATGTGATGTTTTATATGGATAAGAAACAAAATGAATTGAGTAAAACAACAGTAAGTAGTTACCCGGCGAGCATGGCGTTGAAGAACTGCATGTAGAAGTGTTGCGTGAGCAGCGGCGCGGGCAGACTGGCCAGCAGCGGCAGCAGCACGCCCGCCAGGTGCCGCGCGTCGCCCCAGCCGCCTGCACAACACAACCTACATACAACCTGTACGGACACACTCTATGTTACATACTATTTATATTTTGCTGAAGGCGCACTTTGTAGCTGCGCGGGAGCGTGCCCGCCAGTCATCGTCAGTCGTTCCCCGTCAATCGCCTCACTAATACTAGACGTAAGGTATCGTACACGCTTTATGTAATAAGTGGTGAATGTAAAAGTAGTGAACAATATAGACTTTATTAATCCTTTGGTGAACTTTCATTTCTACAACCTTCTGAGAGTCGAGTGGAGGAAACATAAATACACACACGCAAAAGTACTTTATCTGTCAAGTATAGAGAACCTCCACAAACCCTTCAATCAAATATATACTACATACAGGCTCCGGAACAAAATCACACGCCAAAAGTGGCCGAGGTTACTTATAGATGAAGAGCCCGGGGCCGCCAGACTTTTTTTTATTTTATAAAAGCTAAAAGTTTGTCTATGCATGCCTCTAACATAGACATCACACGATTAGCTATTATGAAATTCCGATCGTGGTCGCTTTAGAAGTTATCTGTCTGGCAAGGTGAAAGAACCATCAAAAGTATCTGAATACCAAGGAAATATTTGTTTATAGTTGTCTTTATAACACATATAAAATCTATAACGCTGACAAAATTACATTATGTTAAAGTTTGAAGATAGCATAATGTTTAATAACATGTCAAATTATGTGCTGATTTATGTACAAAATCAAATACATACCATTTTCCAGCACATCCAATATTCGTTTCACTATAAGTTCTTTTTTATCCAAATATGTGTGCCACGCCTGAAACAACAACACTTTATGACCACGTGCATGTATGTATAACATGCTCGCCGGATGGATTTTACGACTGTCTTATATTCTTAGTGTTGAAATTTTAGTTTTCTCCAGATAGCAATTAATCAACACTAACAGCCTTATTCGTAGACAATTTTAAAATCCAGTTTAGCTTTGTAGCTATGTTAAATGTTTTGTCTTCTTCGCTTAAACTTAATTGAAAGGTCGAAAGGGATAATACCCGGGATAGGATCAGTAACAAAAATTATATATACTATCGGTTATATTTTGATATCCTCAGCGTCATCATTCGCCAAACAGCACTTTTGTGTTTCGGGTTGAAGGACATTGCAGCCAGAGTACCTTCTGAACATATTGAGATTTAACATCTTACGTGTCAGGATTGCGAGCGCAGTTGAATGTAATTTAAGGTGTTGTTTGGTTTTGCTACTGTTCATGGGCGGTCGTATTGCTTACAGAGGCAAACGGCTTACTCGTCTTGCCATTCATAGCAATAAAAAATATACAAAAAATTCTAAATTAGACAATACTAAAATTCGACAGCGCAGAGCATAACCATTTCGCCATGCAAATACAAAAAAATATTCTATAGTTCAGTTCCAGTAAAAAATGTATAAGAATGAGGTATTCAGTGTATATTTACATAGTGTACCTTGAATTACAATTATCAAACAAGATTCCTATTAGATTAACTAATCTGATTAATCAGAACCACACGTTACAAGAGTATACCAATGGCAAGATAAAAAAAACAACACCCGGAAACATAACTATTCTCTTTATATCATAGATTACTTTCTAGAATACACTAGCAGTATTAGCTTATTCTAATAGTATACCTGTATGTTATGCATGAGCATGACGAGGCAGCTCCACAGACTGGCGGCGACGAGTGCGTTCTGTTCGTTGGCCACGCCCATCAGGATGCGCGTCGTCTTCGAGCCGTACTTGTCGCCGAACGTCGCGCCGAAACGCTCAATAATGCGACCTATTGCTTCGTACCACGCAGCCCTGCATTCAATGTACATTTCTGTATTTAATACTAAAACTACAGAATATATTATGAGGTTTTGATACCGCAGGTTTATTTATTAGTGTTTCAAGTTATCTAAAAAATAATTTAATCATTAATTCCAAAATCATCGCTGTATTTGTACTAAGCACTGTTATAGTATCGATAATAGGTGCAACCAAACAGCCGGTAAAGTTCACGATCATATTTTACTGATTTTGATTCGTTTTTGCATTGATATGCGGCGGGGATGCGGGGCAAAAATGTATATTTTTATAATCATACTTGTATGCCAATTGAGGCGGAGCATAGAGCACTTAATTTAATATTATACCAACTATGTAATACCTATGTATCACAAGTAAATAAATGATTGATTGATTGATTGGATGAAGACGAGTGTGTGTGTACGTATATGTGCGAGCGTAAATACGCATCAACTATATACAACGTGTAACAGGATTAATTCACAACCTCAGACACCCCAACTTTAAAATATTATTGCAATCATAGTTTATGCTTTGAAATCGTACTACCATAATTACAAAATATTTTATTTATGAAATTAGTTATACCAAATGTAGGCAATTAACATGGTCACCTCACGAGTTACAAATAAGAGAGTACTACTACACACGCTCGCGGACACGCACACATGTACACAAGACACATTCACACGAGTACCTAACGCCGGTCGCCGACCGCTGCGCCGGCAGAAACAGCTGACAATAAACGAAATACAAATTACGTACGTAACTGATTACTGGGTGGTTTGGTAAACAAATTATTATTAATTTAATCTGTAAGCATAACAGTTGTGTTTTAGCTATAAAATCTAAATATTTTACTTACTAGATATAATGCGTACGAACCCAACGTAAATTGTTATTTTGCATGAATCGGCTATAAAATATTATTAATTTCACTTCCGCTAAACTTCGTTCCTACAGGCGGGCAGGATACGGGCGTCATTTATTTTGCATTACTAATGAATAAGATAATTAGATAACGCAATATCTAACAATGAAGACTAGATTGGGAATCACAACACAAAAACAATACAACAAAATTAACTTACGTGTTACATGGCACTCATGCGGCGATTTCTTTTTAAAATATGTTCGAAATGTCCACCACCTTGATACACTTTGATGCACATTTGCGTAATTGTTCACGTAATTTATGTAAAACTTCAGTGTCACTTTTCACTTTTAGGAAGGCTGCCACTATTCTACTTTTTAGTAGTCTAGTTATACCAGAGATTTATTACGTCCCCACAAAAAAAGTCAAGGGGCGTCAAGTCGGGTGACCTAGGAGGCCATTGCACAGGTTCGCCGCGACCTATCCAGCGCTCTCCGAACTCAGCATCGAGATACTGTCGGACACTACACTGGTGCCGCAGCCGTGCCTGTTGTTAAATGTCCTGCATGCCAATGATACATTATCACCACACAGTGCCAAAGTTCTCACCATTTCAGTGTATTAAATATTCGAATACCGAAAAGACATCGCGCGCGAAAGTTATCGAAATATCTACTAAACACTTAAACACAAGTAGACACAGATAACTGTGGTGCACGACTGGATTTTTTTCACATAGTCGGTGCCCATTTAGGGATTGCAATAACGGGATATTAGACACACCGGGATTCCGCATAAATTGTAGCAAAATTACAAACCGAATTTAATCACCATTTTAACGTTCCGCGAAATTATTTTTCATAGAAATACCTACTTGTTGTTTCATTTCATAGTGATTTTGTTACAATTTAATTTGTTTCATTTAAGTGCATGTATTGCGCGGGATTTAGATCGCCCGGTCTTGCAATGCAAATACCGGGAGTAATTTTTATCGCGGCGCATCCCTATACCGGTTGCCTTTTGATGTACCGCAGCGCCGCGCGCGCCATCGTTTGTCGGATGGATCAAATTGCATTAAACAATAGCTGCATCCTGCTCTATCTAGTTGTAGTTAAATGTGCGGAAAAGAGAATATGATAGTTATTTATTTTGGTAGCTTATTACGTTTATTGAGGCCTATCGTTGTGTGCGTTTGATTAATGATAGATTGCTTAAATAAACTTTATGACTATCGAAATAAAGTTCATTTTTGTTCATTATTTAGTTTATTAGAGTATTCGTTTAGTGATTCATTTAAAAATGATCTTATGTCCTGGAGTTACGTTTCAATTTCGTTTGTTCGGAGTAGTAAATGAAAGAGTGTCTGTAATTTACTTCTGGATCAGCCCATATACGTCCCACTGCAGGGCACGGGCCTACTCTACAATCGAGAGTACGATTGAGAGTGGTTAGGCCGTATAGTCCACCACGCTGGCCTAGTGCGGGTTGGCGGACTTACATACCATATAAATTCTTATGAATCGCTATGGTATGCAGGTTTCCTCACGATGTTTTCCTTCACCGTTTTAGTGCGTGGTGATTGACTATCAATACACACATGACTCCGAAAAGTCAGAGGTGTGCCCTGGGATTTGAACCCGCGACCACCGTGAACATGTTGGCAGCCGCGTCTGGTCCGTTTACCAATAGGCCACCACGCACTTAATTACTTGATATCTTGATACTACTTAATCACGCACGTAATTTACTTGGTCTTAACTAATTATTTTGAAAAAAAAATACCTACCAAAAAAAATGTTGATATCGGTTCAGTAGCTGATTCTGAACGTACTACTTTCCGCTTTTACATTTAAATCTGTTACATGTTGTATTTAACATTGTCATCAATTTCAGTAGCATTATTTTTATACCTGTATAATGAATTAAATTTCTATGGTATGTAAGTCCGCCTACCTGCACTAGGTCAGCGTGGTGGACTATATGACCTAACCACTCTCAATCGTACTCTCGATTGTAGAGGAGGCCCGTGCCCTGCAGTAGGACGTATATGGACTGATACAGATTACAGATAATGAATTTAAAACTTTTGCAGTGACATGTTACCGTATTTGATTGCAATTGTTTGAGGAGAGTTTCCAGAAGCTGTTCTGCTGCAGAAGCTTTTCATTGAGTGTGTCCCACAGCCACGCCTCGTGTTCAGCTGGCAGCCGGTGCGTCATGTACGACAGACCTTGTAGGCTGCTCGCCACTATGCTGTTGTACTGAGTCGCTTTGTCTTCTTCGTTCTCTATCCTGAATCCAAACCATTGTGTTATGTAAACTTCTATTTTCCTTAGGTATTTGTAGGCCATTACTGAGCAAACACTTCCCATAAAGACTTACAAGGCCACATTTTGTAAGAAGCGTGTTTCAGACATTTGCGAAATTGTATGTCCACCTTACAGGAACGTGTTTGTAAGCGTTACTGAGTTTTAAAAAACGGTGAGATTTCTAAGCGACATGGCAAACATATTGGCATATTAAGTACAAATATATTTAACAAAAAATCATGAATATGCTCATAATCTAAATATCGGTCATCACTTCTGCTGGATCATGGCGCCATCAAATATTTTTCATTCATAAAAAATAATTGTATTTTAAATGCGAAATCATATTTTCGGATGTTTATAAATAATCTACATAGTTGACATTAATTTAAGTACCATAATTAGCGATAATAAACTCAAAGATAACACTACTCACTTTTTTGTTAATATTGTATCAGCATTTGAAGTGAGATTTTCGGCTATATATGCAAATATTTCTGTTTTACAAAAGGATATTACGTCGGGTAGTTTGTTGTCTGGAAATGTGCTCTGCAATGCAAAAAATAAGTTACATAATCAATTCAAGTAAACTTAATTAAAGCATATTATAATAATGTTTCATAAGATCCTGAGATCTTTCATCTGCTTAGAGTGATTCATAATATGTACATATTAGAGTTTTTGTTTTATGTTATTAAAGTAATTGGTAGGCAAGGTAAATGTACTGACAGGAGACTGTCCCGCCCTCCAACCCACCACTGTAACTCCTGTAAGCCAGGATCAACAGTGGCACGCAATGTAATGACAATGAATTCATTGAATCTCGGCGAGTCTGAGAATATCTAAATTGTCTTTAACCCGCAATAAAATTAATCAGAAACTGAAACTAATAGGTGTTGTTTGGTTTTGCTACTTATTAGACGAACGGCATGCTCTTCTAGATAATCATTGTTATAAAAAAAAAATATGTAGAAGTTGGAAATAAGTTATTGTCCACTTCCCTCCGTGCAAAGCGGGTGACAAATCATTGAACTAAAGAGGTAAATAACCACGCAAAAAGACTGAAATATACATACAGCGAGTGAGTTTCTTGCGAGCGTATTGGCGGGCGGGTGCGCGTCGTGTTGCGCGAGCAGCCACGCCGGCATCAGCTGGCGCAGCGCCGGCGCCACGCGCCGCCCGCACGCAGACACCACGGCGCCGTGACACGCCTGCGCGGAAACCACAAACACATCATACTCAACCTGAAATGTCTCACACACCTATTTCATTGGTACATTATTTATTTGCGACTGCCTCGGTAGCATAGTTGTACTAGGGTACTGTTACAAAGCTGAAATTTCGAGTTCGAATCCCAGGTTGGGCAAAGTGATAATGGATTTTTCTATCATTATCAGCCCAGAATCAAGAATTTGTGCCCACTTTTACGTGAGATTTACGTGGGACGAAACATACAAGGCGAAAATTGGGTGTCCTGGCACCTCTGCTCAGCCCTTCTGGGAAAAGGCGTGAGTTTATCTACGTATGTATGTACATTATTTATTTGCAATAGGAAAAGAAGATGAAACATCAATCGCAAAAACGAACTATCCTAGTATCTGGGTTTGCATCAGCCCATATAAACCCACTGCAGGAGACGGGCCTCCTCTACAATCGCGAGCACGATTGAGCGGTGTTAGACCATCTAGTCCACCACACTGGCTCAGTGTAGGTTGGCAGACTTTACATACCACAAAATTCTTACAAATTGCAATGGTATGCATACACACATGACTCCGAAAATTTAGAGATGTGAAACCGCGCCCAGCGACATCTTGGCAGCCGCGTATAGTCCGTTACAGGCCACCACACACTTACTATCAAAGATTTAAATGAATATGAATTTTGTATTGCAGCATGCAAAAACACTTTTATAAGAATTGTACATCGTTAATGCAAAATAAACAAGGTTTATCGTAAAAAAACAACATGAATATGTATCTTTACCTGTGTATACTCCCGCACTTTTCGGTCTACATCAACTGACAGAATTTTGTAATAGTGAGCCCAACTGGGCAGTGCAGCTACAACATCATCCACTTTACTATTATTAATTAGTTCCGTTAATTCTTGCAATGCCTGCAAAATTAAATGAACTAATTCAAATAAAATATGATATGTTTACTAATAGTCTAAGATCCCGCCATACATCGACCTTCACCGAGATGTTTATTTGATGAAACCTATTTTATATGCAATTTAATATGTCAATAAATATATTGTATATGGGTTGCCTTGCAAATTTCAGTCCAGAATACGATTGATTAATTATTAAAAAAAAAAAAAATTTTTTACACATTTCACCTGTTTGATTATTAAACAAATTCTATACCAATCGAAAGTATGAAACCCATAGAATATGTAAACGTTAGGATGCCTATTTTTTTCCGGTCACAACCCTCAGGTTGCCAGGTAACACAGAACACAGCATATACGAGTCTATCGCTGTCCTTTTCATTCTCAAGAATAAATAGCATGCGCACCCTCTTTAGGTATAGAATTTGTTTAATAATCAAACAGGTGAAATGTGTAAAAATTTTTTTTTTTTTTTTAATAATTAATTAATCGTATTCTGGACTGAAATTTGCAAGGCAACCCATATACAATATATTTATTGACATATTAAATTGCATATAAAATAGGTTTCATCAAATAAACATCTCGGTGAAGGTCGATGTATGGCGGGATCCTATACTATAATATTTCGTTGCTCCTGCATAGAATTTCATTGTCTTTGAATGCATTCCATATTTTGCATATGAATGGACCAACATGCAATTCATATTGTTAGTCATCTACATTATGGAAAGTACTTGATCATATTCCAATAGAGGAGTATGTATGTAATTCTAGGATAGAATGCTGGAGGTTAGGTTATTTGCACTTACTCTATATGCATAATACATATTTATTAAAATGTTATACAGTCTATAAACAATGCATTTAAGTAAATTGGAAAAAGATTTTACAATATATGTAATTGAAGAAAGACTATTGAAATAGAAGCTTAAAGTATATAAAACAAATTGTACCTTTGTTTTAGTAACAGGATCTTTTTTGTTGAGCTTTTTGATGCACATCTGGAATTCTGGATCAAGATCATTGTCGACAGTAGCCGCAGCAAGTGTGGGAAACAATGCGGGAAGGATCTTCCCCCCTCCCATACATACTAACCCAGTATCAACCTTCCCAGAGTTAAGCAACTCCGCACTGCGGCCACTGCTTGAAGGCTGCAAAATAATTAAAAATAATAATATCCTAGGATACAGTATATTATGTCCCTCTGCAGTGTATGAGTCTCCTTAACTAATGAGTGTTATATTATGACTTTAACAACCATAGTACTTGAAGTCTCTATGGTATGAAGGTTTCCTCACAATTCTTTTTGTGATTTTCTTGATCTTTAAACTGTGTTAATTAAGTTGGAAGATACTAAAATGTACATGAGCATGCAAATGTATTATTAATTAATAATGCAAACATAGTGATTGTTTACAAGGTGGTTTGGATTGGTATATAGATTGTGCATGTCTGATGTCATACTCTATCTGGACATAATCTGCACTTATCATGAGCACATAATATAGTCTCTTTGTTTTACTAGTATAAAAAATAACAGTAGACATCCATTAATGCAAATATTATTTAAAGGATTGAAATAAAAGATGTTAATAAATCCAACATGATTATGTCATAAATGACTAATTTTCTTCATATAGAGACTTTATACAAATACATTGTTCTTTATGATTTTAGTCAACACACCTTACACACCTTAGCATATCAAAACACTTGTCAGATGAATCCTTACAGTATTGCACAAATTGTGTGTAAGACATGTTTAACCCAATAATACAGCCACTAAGAACATATTCATGGTAAGTTAGTCTAACAGGATTGTATTCATATACAATAGATCTTTTTACATTTCAAAGCCACAACATTTTGGCCATCAACATAATTATAGGTTAACTCAAACACAATCTATACATATAAATAAAATTGAAGTGTCTGTTTGTGTTGTCTGTAAAGTGAAAATAAAAAAAATGGCCAACTACATATCGTTATACACACAATAACTATAACAGAAATGATTTAAAAAAAAAATGTCTGTCTGTTTGTTTGTTTGTTCCAGCTAATCTCTGAAATAGCTAGACCAATTTTGACAGGACTTTTTTTGTCAGGTAGCTCATATAATGAAATTGTGCTGCCAGAATGATGGCTAAGGGTAATAAACAGAATGGACAATATATAAATTGATAAATATTTAGGCACACCTATAAGAAAATACCTTTCATTTTCAAAAGAAATAAACGAAATTGGATGTGGTGACCGGGGAATTGTTCCTGTGTATGAAGCTAAGAAGAGGAAATCTGGTACATAGTTAAATCGGAAAAGTAGTTTAATTCCAATGTGCAAAATTCGCGTTATGCATAAAAGATTATAATTATCATTTAGTATTCGTAGTGGAATTAAAAGAAAATTCAGTCAAAAAAAAAAACAGCAATATTTATCTCATGAAACTATGAACTACGCAACATCGGTCGAGGTTATGCGTGCCCTGGCCGATGGGCAACAATAGGTCTCAACAAGATCAAATCGTAATAGCAGTGGTACATACAATCAACGTATTACACCTTTAGGAAAGAAACATATCCCCGCCGATGCTTACTTTGACATTATTCTTCGTCCTTTGGCTCTGTTTGGGTTTACCACCCATGTTAAACGTGCACACGTGTAAAGCACCGTAACACTGTGATAGCTACTTTAATTTATAAAAATACTCAAAATTTAATCAAGAACAAAACTAAATTAAATCGCTTTTGCTGACGAAAAACACATTTCGTGGGTAGCAATATGTCTTCAAATTCGATCAATTGTCATGTCACATTGAAGGTGACACTGACAAGTCACAATGACATTTCTGTACTTTTAAAAACAAGCAACAATATGCAACAAACGAAACGATTACATACAGCCAATCTAAGTAACATTTTGATTTACTTTAAAATATAGTCATGGGTATATTATATACCTGCATGATTGCACCAACATAACAGTCAATGGGCAATGGGGTAGCATCATGGTATATAGCGTACTTACGCCAAGTAGAATAAAATTTCCAGCTCTGTGCTTAATAAATGCAGATTGAGATAAAATTAAATAAAATGGCATTACAGAGATAAGATGGTTATTTTAAAGAAAGTGCTTTTCATCCATTGGAACAACATTTCGTATAGGAAATTGTTTTCTTTTTTTTTAAACATCCAACAGAAAACACATATTACTACTTTATCAAAGATCAACAAAAAAAAGTTAAATGTCTCACAACTTTTTGCGGTAAAAAAAACTGAGCTGCGAGACTTGGTATGTTTTTACAGGACTTTTTTGATGGGATCTCACGTCTTTCTTTCCTACTTTTTTCCTTTTCTTCCTACTTTTTTCCTTTTCGGTACTTTTTACTTCTAGAATATTTACAACGATTTTTCTTAAAGCCTCTGTCTTATGGTTTTTTTCTTATTTTTGTAGGTATCAATTTACCAAAAATATAGCGGACTTGATTATTTAGTGTTCTTTCTTTTATGATAATTGATAGTTTCAAGCTGTTTAGTCTATTTATTTGCAAGTTTTTCTTCGTCAAATTTTTCTAGAGGAATGTTGTACAGTTTCATGGGCTGAATACACCCTTTCCCTCTCTATACCCCTTGCTGTTATGCCTCATATGTATAGATACCTATCTACAACTATTATTCCATTATATACGCCTATACGGAAATTTAACTTTGTAATCCTATACATTTATATGAGATTACAAAGTTATTAATGCGGTTGGTGTATCTAGAAAACTAAAATGTTTAAGTTTTCCCTTGATTTAGACACTAAACACTAATTATATTCTAAATTTGAAGGTTCTATGTCTGCTAGAAATGCCTTAGACTTTTGATGATCGGTCAGTCAGTCAGTGAGTGACAAAATTAAGAAAGTTTGACAAGTTACAATTCTTAAACTACTGGTTCAAATTGAATGAAATTTTAAATATACATACCATGTTTACACCATAGTGTTTACACAATGCCTGCTTAGTGACTGGTACGACCGTGCCGCTTTTTAGCTCGACTTCACTCGACTTGGAGGAGGCACGGCCGTGTCCCTGAAATTGATTTTATCCGTTTATATATTTTTGACTAATTTGATAATAAAAAGATTTTTCGTACTTCAGAGTCCAAATTCACGATCAATTTGAAGGGCTGGTTTTAGAACAAAAAAAGTAAAACTGAAATCATTCTTTGTCCTTATTTATAATAAAAGTTAATCAAATTGATTCTTAAACGAGACGTCCAGGGACGTTACTTTATTAATCCGAAACGAAGTTCGAAACTTCGGATGATCGAAGTTTATATACGATACGAATGTACCTACGTATTATACTTATACTTAACTTACTTATAGACTTATGGTTACGATGTACGTTATACAAATTCGAACTTTTACAGAGTAGATACATTCGTATCGTATAAAAAACCCCGTAGGGCCCCAGTTTCTTTCTATTTTTCCATGATTTTCGATTCACCCCGTTATTATGCGGAATTTATTACATTTTATCCGAAAAAAATCGTAATAAAAATATTAATTTTCCTATAAATATTTATGACCCAAAAGTTGTTATTGGTAACAAAATAAATGTATTTATTATTCCTGTTATATACTAGCGGAAATTCGTACTGCTGCGCGCCATCCGGCATCATTCTTTTTAACAATTTTCAGTTAGCGGGTAGTTAGTACATAATGAGTAACGCGACTGCAGTTCTAACTTGCAATGTTTCACGCGGTATCTACGCAGAAAATTCATTAACACTTACTTCAATATTATGTGGCATATCGTTATGCTCATAGTAATCATCCATGATATTAAAACATTGTGTAGCACATTAGGCGCCTCGGATTTCCGGTGAGTCTGTTCGGGCATATTCAGTGGACGCGCGGAACCGCTAAGTACGTATGCGTAAAAAGTTTGATAAGTGCAGTGTTATAGTTTCCAATTCCTAAATAAGTTTTTTTTTAATAAATACGTAGGTTTTGGTTTTAAGGATAGGTACGTAGAGCTACAGTGGTTAGTTTCAGTTTATTGAGTGCGTATTCGTCCTGACTCGCAAGTTGCAAGTGCAACTGTAGTTGTGCATGTGGGGCGAGAGTAGAACGTGTAAAGTGTAATGATGTGATTTAATCTGGTAGCGTGTGTGTAAAAACTTAAAAGTTGATTATATTTTGAATTTGAAGTGTGTGTTAAGTGATTAATTTGTGGTTAAAGTTAGGATGTGATCAGTGTAGTGAGTAGTGCGACAATAATTTTCTGAGGGCACCGCAGAAAAATAGGTAGGTACTTAGTTACTTAATTAAGTCGGTCTGATTATGGGTAATATGATTTCGTAAGCGGATTATTTTATAATGTCCTATCAATACATAGCTTAAGCAGATGGTGGTAAATAAGTAGATGGTAAGTAGTTGTAGGGAAGGTGATAGACATGCCGCGCCGAACCGCTCCGCAGTCCGTTGTAGGTCTTGGTTGTAGGTGACAAAATAATAAATCCAGTTTGCATTGAAATGTCAATATATATATTTTTAATATTCATAAATTCAATATACATTATAATATCAAGTAAAATGAATTACTATAATTTATATAGGCAATATTTTAACACATGTTAATCTATGTGTAAGTTTAACAATCTAATGTAGTACTTATTATAACAAATGTTCAGCAACCGTTGGCACATGCACGTGGTACGTGGCGCCCAGTGCCCACATACACACACCCGCACACCCTCTCAACATCTCACAATCTACAACAAACACAAATATGGCAATAGGAATTCACTTTGGCTTACATATTACATCGCACATTATACAGTATACACTCACGAGAAGATCAAAATACTACAATGCAATATCTTTATTGCACATGTAACCAAACTATACAGTACGTAATGCCATTCCATGTAAAAAATAAAATCTTTTATGTTATAAAAAGTTCACTTTCAAGCTTAAAATTATTTTTGGCACAAAACTAAAGCTAACTTAAGAGCTATCGACGTCTACTTTATATATTACAGTGTAGCGCGTCACACGAACGTAAGTAATCTTTGGTCTATCTAGCCCACCGGTCATAATTTGGAAATCACTTATAATTAATTTAAACAAAAATTACAATAAAATATGAAATAATTCAAACAGCTTCGCTTATGTCCAATTACAGCTAATTTACAATATAGGTATGTATTTTAGATATTTTTTTCCATTTATCGAGTACGTATAATAGGTATATATATTTTTGTGTGGTGATGGAGTTTGCAGAATACTGTTTTGTAGTACGGAGCCGCGACGAAGCGACGCCCGCGCGGTGCGGCGCGGTCGTCTCAGCGCCTGTTCCATTTAATTCGAATATCGAGCTTGAACAACTATGCTACATGGAGTTTCATATTATTTCAAATACTGCGCTGAGCTCTATCACTGCTACTATAATGACAAAGTATATACTGTTCGCAATAATTTATGTAATTCGTTGATTAGAAACCTTTCAAATTATCATCTACTTACAATTATTAAAATATAGAAATAATATTACGTAGGTATTTCTTAAAATGTATTTTTTCGCTTAGGAACTCTCTGTTCTAATATACTGTTGTGATTAAATAAATAATTTCACTTCGGTTCGACGGCAAGATAACGGAATAAATCGATGAACCTACATCTCTGCGTTTACGACTGAGCTGAGTTTAAAATATTAAATTAAGTACAACAATAATGAACTTAACGCGTGAACAAGCTGCGGCTCAGGAGCCGCCCGGCACTCGCAAGTGCTTCATCGATGACTGGATATTGTAGACCGAATGTTGCAAGAGATACAATATTGGTGTAAAAAAATATAAGTGCACGATAATGGAGAGCGATTCGTTGCCTGCTATTGTAATAATATAGCTATCAATAATTTTTATAATATTTTTAAATGTTATCCTATTGTGTTCGTTAAACAGAAGTGCATTATTGTCACGTGTTGGTGTGTCGGCGCCGCCGCCTGTCGCGCCGGAAAAAAGCGTCAGGGGACGGCGCTCGGCACTTACCTCTATGTACTGTTAAAGCGATCCTATTTACACATAAATCCGTTTTTATTTACAAATACATATATATTTACAGCTTATTTACTAATCTTTGGACTAATCGAAAGAGTTTTTTAAACACAGCAGAGATCCCATAGGAGTATTATGGAATGCTTAAAACTTAATTAAGATTGAATCTATCTAAACACTTAAAGTTACAATTAAAGAAGCTTAGACTTAATATTTAATATTATTTATTTTTGTCAATAACGTATTATAGAATTTGAAAAGACAATTAGATTTGTGGAAGAAATAAAAGTTAAATGAAGCACAACTTGAAAGCCAAGCGTTTAGTTATTTGAACGAGTATGGTTTTTGCTATTGTACGTATATCGTTTCGTATGATTAGTGGTACGAGTTAGAGTGAAGAACTTACTATGAATATAAATATTTGTTGTTTATAACTCTAGAGTATTGTCATCACAATAACGTTAGCGACTGGCGTAGTGTGCTCAGTACGATGCACACCCGCGCTCAGCGTTGCCATAAACTTATTTGCATTGACAGTTGCAGGTGCATCTCCCTTTCCTAATTAATTAATAAAAATGTACTTTGCACAGATCGGCAACATCACGACGAGGCGTGGATTGCACTCTTGGTCACAAGGACCTTTCAAAACAAATCTGAAGTCCTGATGTAATTTCAAATATATTTATATTCAAACTTCGAATCCACACTACATCGCCAATATTTTGCCTTAAATTATTTGGCCGTAACTATATAAAAATAAAGCAATATACATATATTATTCACGAGTATTGTGTTGCAGGTACTGGCCTTTGGGTTTAACGTAACACTACACGATTTATATAAAAAATACGAAAATGGTATAATTTGGCTCGTCGTATGGCACTTTTTTTGGTATATTTGGCACTATAACGTATAAATAGGGAATAAAAATTATTTCCTACTATATAAAATATGACGTTGAGCAATGAGTTTAAATATGATTTAAAATGAAAATACCGGGCGATAAATACTTTTAAACTTGAGTATTAAAAAGAGGTTACCGACGACCTTCTTCAACACTCGTTAAGTAAAGACTTGGTCTCACTGCGTCGCTACATCGGACCGTCACACGATTCAATTGGAAGTCATCTCGCTCGTTGCTTAGTACTTGCTATTTTCTACTAATCGCCGCAAAAACATTCGGTTATTATGTATTTGGCTCGGCACCAAGTACTTCGTTGCAGTATTTCGTTGATAATTCATAATACTATATAAATAGAAAAATCGCCATGATTCGATTATCATTATGTACATGTAGTTACTGTAATCAATATTATCTTTAACTGTGATGGCAACATGGCTTCCGAACCGTCTAGTCTCTATAGGGCTTGCATATGGCGAATCTGTGGTTCATGTGCTGGCTGTAGGAGCCGGAGTGGGAGAACTTCTTGAAGCACTTGCAGCACTGGAAGGGTTTCTCGCCGGTGTGCAGCCGCTTGTGCTCAGTCAGGTGATGTTTGTGCTTGAACGCCTTCGGACACTCCATGCACTTGTAGGGACGCTGGCCTGAAAACAATGCACATTACATTACAAACATCATCCAGCGCGTTCGTAAACTTACAAAGGTCAAGTTTTGTTTATCGATAAAACGAAATAGTTATCTTAAATTGAGATCAAAAGAGACTTAATTTTTATATTTAATCACAAAATATTACAATCTACACACCTGAGTGTTCATATTTATGTCTGGCTAGAGAGCTTTGTTTGACAAAAGTCTTGTCGCATTGATCGCAGACGAACTGCCCTTCTCCTTCCTTAATTTCGGGTCCATGTTTGAGCTTGCTCTTTTTAAGTACTGTGGCTTCGTCATCGAGATCGTTGGGAGCCTGCGTTTCGTCACCCCACTGGGGTCGCTCGTATGATGGACTGCCTTGTCGAGTGATGTCTAAAGCCATGTGCATGTTGAGGACCGGGGATCGTCCATTGGCCAAGTCGTTATATTGTAATAGCTTCTCCATTGGAACTAACGGATTCACTTTCTGTGGTAGTAATCGTTTTTGTAGATTTATATTCTCACCAGGCGAAGGGGACATTCGGAAATCAGTTAACGAAGATGATGAGCAATTGGAATGTGGGTACGTGTGAGCGTAGCTAGTGCGGTGCGGCGTTGTGCTGCGCGAAGACTTCTGACTGAGATTCACTGCTTCTTCGGAGTCGGAATGTGTTACTGAAATGCTGCATGGTGAAGGCAATGGACTAGATGTGATTGAAGGATTTGATTTTTTCGTAGACAAATCTAAAGGTTGGTCAGACGCGGGCGCCATTTGAGTCATTCTACGTACTCTAGCTCTATTGTTCTGGAACCACACCTGGACAACTCTATTATCGAGTCCAATTTGCTGCGCTATTCGTTTAAATTCCTCTCGATTAGGTTTTGCATTTAATGCGTAATGTTCTTTTAATATCGTCTGCTGTTCTTCACTTAAAGCCGTTCGCACTCTAATTTTTCTATCACTGTCGTTCGGTGATAGCTTGTCCTCACGTTCGTCTTTACAATCTTCGTCTTCGCTCGCACTCACTCCACTCTGCACGGAGGCACATACACGCATTTCTGCTTCTATCCTGGTTAGAGCTACCGTTTCCGCTACTTGAGCTGCCAAGCTTTCATGTTTCCTGAATACATTTCCGCAAAGAGATTTTTCGTGCTCGTCGAATTCGCTTTTCGTATTGAAAACTACGTTACATTTGGAACATCTGAAGGGATCTTCCGGTTCTTCTTTAATTACGACGTGGGGCGATTTTCTGTTAGAATATATGTTGTCGGACATGGGTGATACCATATTCCCACTGAATGCGTGATTTGCCACATTTGGAAGTGATTCACATTCTAATAATGTATTAAAACCTGCGTTGTTGTTGTCGGTCTTTAAGCGATTGTTGTTTATCAGGACGGAATCGTAGCCACGAGGTGGCGATCTCAGATCGCTCTCTTGTTCCTCTCGTTCATTCTTTATAGTAACAGTTTCCTCTTCCTCTATGTCCATTACTAGTTCTGTACTGCACTCAGAGCGCTTGTCGTCCTCCTCGGTCACTTCTTCGATCAAATCTTCCGGATCTGCCAGTCGAGGGCTAGTCTGTTTAGGACTATTGGCATCCTCTATCTTTCTTTGCGAATACTGTGTAGAAGCCCATTGTTCAAACAACTGGCTTATAGTCGCGGGAAGGCTATACGGGGCGATCCCGTTTGCGGGACTTATTGGTATACCCGGAGGCATGTAGAAAGGACTAATACCTGATTGTCCCAGAGGCGGTCTATGGTAACTGTTTTCTTGTGGTGACATAGAAGCAAAAAATGCCGCTGCTGCTTCGTTGTACTTTGGAAGGATGGGTAAGAAGGTACTCCCGTTGGGAGGGATGTTGTTATTCAACTGTGAGGCTACCATGGGATTGGCTCGCTTTCGAGACGGACTCCGTTCGGGATTCAGTGCCGGATTGTTGGGTTTGATTCGTCCCATTTTGAGATTCATAACTAAACATTTCTTAGAAGTCATATGGCTGGAATAAGAGCCGGAATGCGAAAACTTTTTTCCGCAATTGGCGCATTCGAAGGGTTTCTCGCCGCTGTGGATGCGGAGATGCTCCTTAAGATGATGCTTGAACTTGAAGGCTTTGTCGCAGTCGTTGCACTTGAACTTACGCAGACCAGCGCTCTCGTCGTGACTGATCATGTGCCGCTGCAGGCGGTACACGTTGGCGAAGCTCTTGTGGCAGATCTTGCATGTCTGTTGACAAACAAGCACAACGTTCACAAACAAAACTCATCATTAGATGCTGTTAGAGAAATGTATTATTTAAAAAAATGTCTGCCTCCCTTTTTTTATTTGTGTGAAAAATCAAAATAGGTGACTAGTAAATGATCACAATGCGAAACCGTTCGAGTCGTACTCGTTCAATTAATGTAATGTTCAAGTCTAAACAAACGCTTATTGTATTGTACTCTTTGAGGTGGGTGAAATTTAAAAGGTTAATTATACTGAGTGTTGAAGTAGTGATCATATTTTAGTCTACGGTTGGGACCGTTCAAAGGTGTTGTACATGGGTAGGTAAGGCGGTAAATTCTTTGTTATATTTACAATGGGCACTGACATATTTGACTGTATCCACCTGTGTGCTGGGAGAGTGCAGCGTCTCGTGTCTGTCGAGCTGTTCGCGCGTGGGGTAGGCCCCCCGGCACTGGCTGCAGCTGAAAGGTCCGCCGGGCCCTAGCGGAGATCCACCGCGCTCCTCCTCCTCCTCCGACGGCTTGCTCTCCGACCCTCCGCCAGCCAGCGGCCGAACTGTGGGCAAACTCTTTATAAATACGCTATGCTATGACAACCAATAACAGTTATTTTAAAATCACTGTAAAATTTCATCAGCCTATTGTACCGGGAAATATAGGATTCATTCATCTATGTCTTGTAAGGCACATAATCTTAAGATAGTACGAAAAACGCGAAGGATGTTTAGCTGTGAAGTGACGCAGACGTGATTTATTCGACTGATGATAGATTCATTGGGTACTAAGTGGCGCTGTTCGAAACACACATTACGTCGGACCGAACGACGCCGTTCAACATTATCAGGTGATAAATACGCGACAATATGGCACACAAACGCAATCGGAAAGACAATAAACACGATCGTTGGTTATGTAGCAGGATCGAGCGGGCGGCGCGACCGGCGCGGGCCCCAATTGGAAATAAAACAATTATCCGTTGTAAATGTTGTAACACATTGTTGGCGATTAAAATTATCGCGCGGACACCTTTACGGGCGCGCTCGCGTTTATAAAAACAAACATGGCGGCAACAATTCAATTCGTAGTCGGTTATTTCGGTAATACGACTGGTTTTACAGGGTAATATCGTTTTTAAAAGCACCGTCGTCGGCGCGTCGTAAATCAAATATAATAAAGAGCAAAACAACGGTGGTACGTATTAATTAGTGCGGGCGCGTGCGTCGCCGCGCTCAACGCTGCCCGCCAGGCGAGCCTGCGACGGCACTCGGGACACCTACTATTGAATTTTAGAAAATATTGTCTCGCTCACGGCACGAGAGGATTACGTGGCTCTCTATTAATAAAAGATAAACCGCAACCGTGTAGATTAGCTTTAAACCAACTTATGTTTACGCGCTAATCTGCGACCAGTGTGTGTTGTGTTTGGTTTTACTATGCGTTTGTCGTATTTAAAATTAATTCTTACGCGGTAAAGGCGGGAATATAACTATATGAATCTTACTTACTATTTCGTGATTCCCAAAAACTAAACAATGAATCAATGGTTATTTTCTAAAACAATGAACAATATTTACATCTACTATCATTTTTAATTTCCTTTTGATTTGCCTCACCGTTGGAAGTTAAAACTTTTACAAGCAGTTTGTCGCTACTCATCGGTAGTTGGCAGCACCATAAAATATAATCTTGATGACATGCACCGTTGAGTCGCTTACTTAGTTTGTTTTAAAATATCTAAAAATATAGCCAACAAAATTTGTTCATTTTCATACGGGCAAAATATGATAATCACGCCGTACAATATGTTAGAGAAAAGCTATATACAATATGTTAGAGAAAAGCTAATATGAACAAAATATTTATGTATCGTGGACAGTTTAAAATATTTTCATTACGGCATACATAATAACAATACATCAGTATCGGAAGAGCAGTGTACAATATACAATCGCGTCATGCGGAGAAATTTATGGTTTCAATAACTTTACTTTATATTCACCTATTCCAAATTCTACGATGTTTTTGTTATTCTTACGATTGTAAAAAATAATCTGCGTAAAGGAAAACTTTTCAATACCAGGTTAGATGAGTTTGAGCTTAGTATACCGTGTTATTCTCGTGGATTACTTTAGGTTTGCTGCAGTAATTTGCTTTTATTTTACTTTAAATATTGATATTTATATTTCGAGTCATATATTTCAGTGTGCAGAAACTGTTAGTGGTGGTAACAATGATAATTAGGTTAATTTTATCAAGACTGCACCTATATTCCAAAACATATCGATTAAGATTGGGTACTGGTTAGTATTGTAATGTATTATTGCACACAATACTGAATACATCATTATTATAACATAAACACGAAAACACTTGATGACTCAACATCCACGGAAATCATTGTCCTTAGTTTCGCTGCAAAACGCTGATATCCACTAATATCCCTATTAATATTACGATACAACACTTTAGTTTATAATTTTCTTGTATTGTTTCAATACTAATTGAGGTTAGATAAGCAGAATTATACCACATAACTGAAAACCGCAAAACACATTCGCAAGACACTGAGTCATAATAAATTGTTGCAATACAAATATCGCGCAGTAGTGTTTATTGTCTAACTCTAAATTAATAGCTTTTTCTGGTAATCTCGTTTTATCATTTTACCAAGAGCACGTTGTTTGATAAATGGTTTATTGTGAATTCTATCTATAGTAATTAATAATAAGGAATAAATTATTTCATCTTCATACTTTTTAAGGTACCTATGTATGTCTTGAAATACATTGATAAGTTCCAGGGGTTTAATACTTTCATACTAATATGTTCATTTCATTCATTCTAATATTTTCACAGTAATCCTTGATCAGCAAAATGGGTTCAGTCCAATTTGATGAAGTTTATATATTTGAAATTCTCTTAGAGCTCTCCAACATTGAAAGTATATGCAAAGAAAGTGTACTTAACCTCGTAAAATTAAAGGTGGTGTACCCTAGGAACGATTGTTATGCCACCGCTGGGGTAGTTTTAGGTCTCCGAAATTGCGAACGGCCTAATTCTTACTCACACTGCATTAGATATACGTACGAGTAATGAGAAAGCCCACAAGTTAAACATACATATTAAATCAACTAACTTTATCTACAAGAGACCCATAAATTAACTGATATTTTACTCAATGATCCATTTTTGTTAAATCATTAAAATTATTTGAATAGATTCTTCGTTAACCAATTAATGAAAAGTTATTATACAAATCTTGAATATGACATTAGATCGACATCAAACCTGCACTAAAATTGGGTTTTATAAGTAACACAATGGGCAACATACATTTTTTTTATTGCAATGAATGGCGAGACGAGCATGCCTATCGCCTGATTATAAGCGATACGACCGCTCATGAGCATTCGCTAAACCAAACAACGCCTTGATTTACAAAGCAATGCTTGATATTCCACTGCGCTCGCCATCCTGAGACATAACATGTTAAGTTTCAAAATGTTCAGTAGTTCCTCTGGCTACAATGTCCTTCATCTCCGAATCATAACAGTGCATTTACACTGCTGTTTCACGGGAGGAATAGACGTTGCGGTGGTATCTACCCAGAATATAAAAAAATATGTTCTTTGATCGTCTTTTTATGCAGATATACAGTGCGTGATTTTATACATAATATCGTTATTGTATCTAAACCATTATATTCAAAATCTTCGGCTGATTTTCAAACTTCCATGTATTTTTTTAAATAAATTGAATCGTAGATTTTCAACGCATGGATTTTTTTTTAAATATTTGTTGTTAAACATTCAAATTAATTAATAATGATTCGTAGATAATTTTAGATAAAAGAAGTATTTAACGTTTCTTCTGCTACTCGCTAAGAGATGGCGCCACATGACGCTTTCGCCAAATAAAAATATTGTTTCAAAGATAATGTAAATAAATTTCTTGTTGTGATCACACTTATCTATTAATGTAGGATTTGGATATTGCAATGTTGAAATTTAAATTAAAAGGCAAATATTTGGCTATTATCATATCTACATAATTCACGAAAAATTTTAACTAGAAAGGCAAAAATTTTACTTTTATATAGAACAATACATATTGTTATTTGTTAGGTATGATGACAACATAATATGTATGAACAATAGAACTTTACTGTTGGTATAATAATATGTGGAATCATACAGGTATATGACATTACTCTTAACGGAGAGGGAAACCTATTTTACGTGATAATCACAAAATATTTAATCTGATAAAGAAATGTTTTCCCCTTGTTGAAAGTAAATTAACTCATCAGAAATTATTGACTTACAACAAGGCAGTCGACTAAATAGCGCTATATTATATTAAATCACGATGCACCATCTCTGGAGTCTGATTCTTGTCAAATTTAAGCTTTGAGCTCCGCATGCACGTAATGAGATAAAAAATTTAACGTTAATGACGGCGCCAACTGCCGGCTACTATGATTGTTTAATCCATATAGTGTAGAGACGATGCGACGAGTCTCCGTGGTTAGATATAAGAGGTGTACCGGCGCATATCGGCGCAGATAACGGTACAGTGTAGCACACCTACACGCCGCGCTATCGGGCCGCAGTCCACACACTGCACAGTAATCTGTGTGTCATACGAGCACCGGCAGAGTTCGTTCGTTCACCGCTGATAAAAAAGCTTACACGAGCACTCACGCACACGCGCGCGCCTCGCTTCCTATTGCGCCTTGCAACAAATAATTATCGTTTCACTGGCACACACTGACGCGACCATTGTGTACTCTCAGAGATAACGCTTGATTGTTAATCGAGGCACACAGACGCGTGGTGATTGGTCGCACCTGTGCACGGCCAGAGAAGTGAGGCACCGAGGCGGCGACCACGGCGGGGGGCCGGGAAGGACCAGGTTATCAGAGCCTCGGCGCAGTGAGGTGAGGCGACACATTCGAAGAATAACTCCGCCCGACAGGCTGCGGCACGGCCACCATGTTGTGGCCACACGCTATTGTAATTACGCGTTGAAGGAATTATTATCGAACTGTTTAGACGCCGATATTTATTTCAGTTATTGTATGGCGCGCTCTGTCTGTTATTCTTATGTCATATTTTATATGATACATGTGTCAAAACAAGGCGATTGTTGTTTGAGTGTGACGTAATGGTGTACGACATCTTCGTATAAAAGAAACGGCCGCTATTTTTGGACAAATTGTACCTAGTCAGAGGAATGTAGACACTTGTTTCTTGTTTGTGTCGCTGGTGGGAATCCGAAACGTTAATTATATTCCTAATGCGAATCACATGTTAGGCGCAATACCATTACAATCGTTCTAAATCGGTTACTCATTCCGAGATGATAACTTCGCTTGTTCATGTCTATATTTGTTTCACCTTCTAATTTTCAGAAAACAAGATTGTTGGTTTAGAATAAACATTCATTTCTGATAATAAGAAATAAGAAAACAGTGTTGAGATAATAAACACGGCGAGTTGACCGACACTTAAAACTTTTATATTCGGCAGTAAGCGAGTCCGGATTACCGACGACGTGGGTTCGCAGCGAAATTTACGGCCCGAACACCTAATTGTCATAACACGTTAACTTAATAATTTTATATTCCATTAAATTTTAAATAAGAATTCATATAAAATTGTTGTAAAACGTTATCCGCACGGTAAATCATGAAGTCTTTATTCCGGCCGATGTGTAAGTTTGCTAGTTAATGGAATCACAAAAACTAAGTCCCGGAATAATTTATAGTGAGCTCTCTCCGAGTTGATATTTACGGTTCGTAAGATTAGTTGTTCGGCTTCGCGCCCCTCGCGCCGGCTGGTAAAAATACAGAAACCGCAGACAATTCATAAATGTTGCGCATTAAATGTTTTCTAATAATGTGTGATGATTTATAATTGTAGTGTCCACGTGTGACTTGCGTTGGAATTCGCAAACTGTACCGGCTCTTCACTGGGTATTAGCGCAATACACCTCATGTTATAACAGTTTTGGTCTACGGTAAAGCGCAAATGTAGCGGTTATCCCGTTTGCTGATAAAAAAATTCACCGGTAATATTATATTTTAAACACACGCTCCTATTTTATAAATAACCTACATGTCATTACAAACTCTACCTCTGTAACATACTTAGGTAAACCATATTTTGTACGTAGGTAATGAATCAATTTATGGCAATACTTTCTAAATACCGCAGTACATATACATAGCAATATCTACGAAATATCAAATTGATAGTAATATGCCTATTGTGACAGAGATCTCTAATCATTTAAAAAATATAAATAAAAACTAAATTTAAGTAGAGTACACAGATATGGTTTTCAATATGATAAGGAGAAAACTAAAGTTCCAAATATGTATTAATTGACTAAAAGTTAATCCCGTAGTGTTTCATCATGCAAGCATGAAGTCCCGATGCATTACCACCCAACATCATAAATACGTTAATTCCCGTTTCCTTTTCAACTAACCAACCGTTGTACATTTGGAAAACGAGAGTAGGATGGGAGAGTGCATTCAAAACTTATTCACTTTGCGTAGTCTAACATTAGAGCGCGGTGTCATGTCGTGTCAATCCGTATAAATTACACGTAGCCTGAATCAGAGTCGGGCTGAGGTGAAATGGTGAAAACAGAGCAAAAATCACATTCCCGGTGATTCAGCGGCTGACTCACGGCACGTCACAAAGGTGCATCTGTGTGTCAAAGGGAATGCTGTTCAGAGTTTACTTCGCCAAACTTAGCGCTTTTAATTATGTCTAAGCCGAGGCGATTAGCGCGGGTAAACAAATGCGTGTCGCTCGATCAGTTATCAGCACTGGAGTCTCCCTTGCTGCATCTCCAAATGCCACTTTGTTGCCGTGTTCGTGTAATACATATAACAACGAAACTATTATTTTAATCAGTTTCCTCATCTCTGTTTGTTTTCTTTGTTACATTGATGCATAAATATTATCGAAGTAATTAACGTTGAACTTATCATAAACTGATTATACCATGTGAGCTACTGTTATTGCAGGCTCTCATTATTTGGCGAACGTGTAAGTTTTCGTAAGGCGTACTAAACTGCGCCAAGACAATGTGAATTTCAAAGATGTTTTATGAAAAAAGACCTTCAGTTAGTTTTGTTTACACTTTTCACTATTTGTATAAATAATATGGAAATATAAATACGTAGCGCACGGTGCGTGCGTTTTGATCTTTTATGCGGTGCATACTTTGAACAGTTTATTATAATGAGATTAAAAACGCGAACGTCACAGAGAACCGTTTGTACGGCGAGCTGGCGCGATGACGATAAAACCAAACTTTTTACTAATTTATTCATCCGCGTTCCACAAACTGTCCCGTATAAAAACGCACCGACTAGCGTGGCGAGTCGCTGCACGTATCAAAGTCCCTATTATTTCATCCACTCCAGACAGGCGGCGCTCAAAGAGGAAAGATAAAACAAAATATAGGCAAGAAAGAAAAAAGCAAATGAATTAAAACAACATAATCATTTACGATTTAAGACGGTGAAAGCGAGCGGGGCTCCCCTCGACAAACGAAACTTTCTTTCAAGTCTGTGTGTACCTGTTCCCGATTCTCAAGTGGATGAATTATATCCCGGGGGAGACGAGGGGAGTCCGACACCGAGGTTATTTCTAATGAAGACGTGGTCGAGTTTTATTTTGAATGCCGGTGAGGTGATATCATTTTCACCTGCTCGAACTGACTGACGTCTGTCCCCGCTCGGCCGTGTCGACACTCACCACTCGCCACATTATTTACACTCGACCAACTTTGAGTTTCACTTTTCGATTCACTGATTTGAACACTTTAACAACTTTGCGACGAGTTTGCGAGAGTTTACGAACTCGTCGTCTGATAGCCTCGTACATAAATAAATAAATACAATAATAAAATGCAAATAAAAACAAAAAGAAAGGAAGCTTACTCAAGGCCGCGAGCCGCCTGGCCGAGGTGGTGGACGTGGGGACCTGCTTACTCCTCATGTCCGCAAGCCAACCGGCCGCCAAGCATTCGTACCAACCGCCAACTCCCATAAGCGAGCTGTGCACTTTCATCGAGCGACACCTCGCGTCACACGCACTGACGACCACCGGCTACTATCTGACACCGCGACGCGCACCTCGCGCCGGTGGATTCGCATCTACGCCGTACTACACCGAGATTCACAGCCTCCGCTGACGTCAGCGCACAAGTCCCAGTCGTCCAAGTGGAAGAGGCACGGGCACCGCGGGTCACCGCCGGCGCACTACTCACATCGGCAAGCGCCCCACACGTTGGCCAGGCTCCACAGGCGGTACGAGTAGCTGTCACCATAGCACCCGAACATGCTCTCATCGGTTCTCGCGACCATGGCCCGCGCGCGCGGACGGACGTGCTCTTGGATGCGCGGCGCGCGGCGGAATGAGCGGCCCGCCTCTCGCCCCGCCCTGCGGCCGGCGGCCCCGCACCCCGCGCCCCCGCCCGCGCCGGCCCCGTCTCCCCCCACCTATACTTAATTAGTACAGCCGACTGGCGAGTGCCGCCGAGCCGTGTCTCACCACCGGTTCTAATGACGAAACAAGTCGCCACTCGCCACTCCGTGACACCTTCGCACCTCCGCGGCGCCACACCTGGCCATCCGGCACTGGGCGCCTTCGACTTGTTTATTTACATGCTCGCGCTCCACCTTCCGATTATGATCTACCTGTCTCTATCTAACCACACACTTTTGTATGCCTTTATTACAGGTGCAAACATTTTTGTATATTTTTTTTTTACCTTTACAAAACCAATTAAACATAATATAATATTAAAAATAGATTACGATAAAATATATTTATCATAAAATTAAATATTAAACTTACATTTTCTAAAGTATTCCATATCACAAGCAAGCTCTATCTTATCAACGTAGAGCTGAATAAATCAAAGAGAGTTTATCCTACTATCTCCGAAGTACTGCGATGTTCTATAGTACGGCTTTCGGTCACTAGATGGCGTGAGTAGTCGCGGCGTGTCCTTTCACTATTGACGGGTTTACAGTGCGTTCTGATTTCGAATCCTACGTTTTACATTTTATTCCGGACTAAATTAATTTAAAGTAGCAGTAAAAAATGTAATATAAGTAAAAAAGTTTTTTAGCTAGTTTATTGGAAGGAATCAATACTAATTGGAATTGGTAGTTGACATTGGCGTGTTGGCTTGCTATTTGACAATGATATCAAGTCCCTACGTGACGCGGTGATCTTACACCCCGGTATTACCAATAAAGATCGACTATCCCATTACGTTAAAAGTGGAAAGTTTTTCCCAGTAAGAGTAGACAGAAGTGCGACCACGTGTCTCGTCCCACGATATCATAGGAGGCGAGACTATCGACATATCGGACACAAATCAGTGGCTGCGGGCTGATAATTATGAATAGAAAAATCCAATATCATTTTGCCCGACCTGTGATTCAAACCTGAGACCTCAGCGTTGTCATCGTACTATAGTACAACTGCACCACTAATCTAATTGTAAGAGGAATAGGCGAAAAGATCATCAGGAACAGATTGAAGTCCCTCTTGTTTCCACCTGTAATAACTCTGAACGGTCAAACTAGTGTGAATCAGAGTATTCCACAAAAGGGGTGTAAAAATCTAACACAATGCAATTATTCAGTACAACGGAACGAGTCCTGGGCCTTTTAAATTGCAAAAGGGGAAATCCTTATACAGCAGTGGGACAGTAGGTATAGTATCTTATTTATTTATAATTTTTACAAAATTATCACCTAGTTTCTGATAGCCACGACATAAACGCGAAATATATGAATTTATTTATGATTATTTACTGAAGCTAATCTGTTTTAATTTAGAAAATAACGTAAATTTTATTTATATGTTTTCGGAATATTTAGAAGTTAGTTGTCGTTGTTGCCTTGAAAGTAGGTTGCTGTAATTTCACTTATGTAGCATTATAAGTTTTACTTTTTTCGCGTGCATTTTCGAATAGGTAGGCAGAAGTTCCACTAGCGCCATCGTTACTTGAGCTCATTTCCTTCCCTAAATGTGATTGGGGGCGAACTTATATCCAGCTATACCGGTAACAAATTCCAAACGTAGTCAACTTATATGAGTTTCTAAAACGAAATAATTATGTTGATTTGCCGTATCTGAGAATCTATCATTTAAATGGTGATCGAATAGAGAAAAGTGGTTGAAATATTTGATCACAGCAGACGATATAATTTGGGTGGCAATCGAATTTCTGGTGGTGGGGTATTTGTAACCGCACATAATTTAACCACAATACACGATGGTGGAAAGCCGTCGTAGTGGCGGGCGCAAGTATATCGCGGTCGCTTTCAGCTTGTGTGTATCTGATTTCGAGCAGGCCGGAATATGTGTGGACCGCCAAGAAATAACTATCTCTCGCCACTCGAAAGTTATTGAAATGGAATTCTTTTATTTAAAGAAAGTCATGCAGGCAATTAAATAGCTCTTATGAAAAGTCAATATATAGTAATTAATCTCTATGTATTATACAAAAGAATCATCATCATCATCATCATCATCATCATATCAGCCACAGGAAGTCCACTGCTGAACATAGGCCTCCCCCAATGATCTCCACAATGACCTGTTGGAAGCGGCCTGCATCCAGCGACTTCCTGCGACCTTAGTCAGATCGTCCGTCCACCTTGTAGGCGGGCGTCCGACACTTCGCTTGCCCGGCCCACTGCCACTTCAACTTGCCAATCCTATGGGCTATGTCGGTAACCTTGGTTCTCCTACGGATCTCCTCATTTCTGATTCGATCTCGTAGGGAAACACCGAGCATAGCCCGCTCCATGGCTCGTTGAGTGACTTTGAGCCTTAAAAGAATGGATATAATACATTTATTTTAAATTTGTTTGGGCTTCGGTAGTCTTTTCGTTTACTATTTATAACTATTATATTGTTAAAAATGTTCCTGAAAGAAATTCATCTTTTACTTTAATCAATGTATGGGTGGACCATGAGTATTAATTAAACGACGCGCAACGACTATTGGAGTTTATACTGCACTTACCAGCATGTATAAACCATAGAGTTCGACACAACAGTCATAAAGCCTGTTGTTTCGTGTACCTTATACTTAAACTTTGTCAACGTGCTCACATTGTGCGCTGAACAAAGCGCACTGAGTGCCGGTAAGGTTATACTACCATCATAATTGTAATTACACTTCTCAATGCAACTTCAGTTCTATATATTTACGTTAAGGCGCATTATTGGAGGCGTTTAGTTTATACCATTAAAGTTATTGTCTTTACACTTATTGCAATTTGAGTTTTATGTCATGGTGTTAAGGTGTACTTTTATTTATATATTTGGTAAATAACCCGGTGTGAGCAGACAATAGCACCTTCTACACACGTGTGTACCACGTGCCGCGCCGGCGCAGCGACCGCAGTGACAATGCCACACCTCGAGTTTCGACAACGCTTTATTCTCCAACCGCGCTTTGTTCGTTAATTGTGTTTTAAAATAGGAAATTGCATTCTAAATTATTTTAATTATTTATCAGTTTATTTTATTTACTTATCTGTCTTCGTATGTAGGTGGCAATGAATTCAACGTGACAGCGAATGTTTAATTCTGATATTGGACGGATATGTAAAATAATAGTAACATTAATTAAATAAAATCTTCTGAGATTTGTTGTTATATCATATTTGGAAGACGATATTCGGTAGTAGATACTTGTATCAGGAGTGCACCGTCGCCTTAAAAACTTATAATATAGAGGCGTTTGCATACAAGTATGAAACTAATAGAAATTTAGTTTTTGGTCCTATGGTGTTATTATAAAAAAAAAAACACGAAAAATATTATTCTCCGTGGAAAATATTATTATACCGGGTATATCAAGACTGCTACCGAAAACGAAGCCGGGTGGTAGTTTTAGTGACTACAAACACAATGCAACTAAAAATTTCGCTAAGAAACGCGACAATCTTTTTTTATTATTTTTTAAATATCGTCGAATTTGGGTGGTAAATCCATAGTTTTTGCTAAAATAATAATTTAAAGCCTTGTATACCATAGCGTCTTTAAAAATAAAAGGGTGTACACTTTTATTTAAGAAAAATCTATGTATTTACCATCCTAATACGACGATAGCAAAAAAAATACAAAAAAATCGTCACAAATTTTTTGCACTAAATTTGGTTGCATTGTGTCTGAAGTCACTAAAACTACTACCCAGCTTCGTTTTCGGTAGCAGTCTTGATATACCCTGTATATATAAAGGGGCTTCTTTTCAAATATAACGTCACACCTTATAATGCTAAGTTTGGTCAGAACTGTTATTAAATGCAAGTCAAGTGGGTTTAGCACGGAACTGGGTGTCGGCTATTTTTGTCCACGATAGCCGATGTATATTGGGAATAAAAATTCTTATCGGTTGGAAAACCTGACAAACGTATTATATAATATATGGAGGATTTTCCGGCTCTAGAGTTCCAAGTGTAAAAACACTATTAGCGTTATTTTCTCAAATAAAAATTAATTAAGATTGATAAGATAATATACACATGTAAACTATTTTATCTGTGCCGGGTATTCCCGAGTCGTACTTATTCATATGGTTTAAATCTTGTATTGTATCTTGTTGTATTGGTACAGAATACGCCATATTCACTATCTAACTATTCGAATTAAATATTATTGATACTTGTTGACTCAAAAGTAGAAAATTTTATTAGTTTTTTCCTTTCATTTTGCTTTATATTACTCATGGACACATAAAGTAAAGATTGGAAAAAGTCTCTATGCAAAAATATATTTATGTTTAGCATGCAGTAGCATGCATAAGGTACAAATCTTCAAGTCTTTAACTACACTACCAGTGTGATATACATATTTAGTGCCCACTGCGAGTTTGCTATTGGAAAAACAAGGTTTGTTCGGAACTTATCATAAATCCCAAAAAGGACCCCATAGCTGAATAATGACGTTTTACCGTAAAGTCATCCTATCTTTTGCAAGTTGATAACAATTATCGCAAAATTTATTAAGTTCGTTTCGCCAACGATATCTTGGTCTACCTTTTCAGCGCATGACCAGTGGAATTGTGTGTTATATCTGAAATTTCATGTATCACGTAGCTCTGTAACAAATAGATAATAATTGTCCATATAGAAAGGGTCAAGCCTACTGTTATATTATAAACAATAATAGACAATAATGGGACGGTATAAATATTAATTTAATATTCGTTTATCCTCATAATAAGGATATCCTCATATCGTAAAATATGAGAAATTAAGTATTTGTTTAATTATTATTTATGTTTTGGTAGGCATTGTTGGCATACATAGTTTTATAGTGTATTGTAAACAATGTGAAAAAAAAAACAAGTGTAAAACAATCCGGGAAGTGCCTAATATATTATTTAGATTATGAGACCGATCAGATCTGTAAAAAGACACGTGTAAAGCCGATCTATCTAGCCTATTTATCTAAGTTGGTGGGCACAGGGCGACGGGCGTAAACTATTAAACTGATGATACTGCTGCCCGTCATCAGCGGATAGGACTACGTAGTCGGTGTAGCTCTCATCCAGCTATCTGTCGGTCCCAGACCCGATTCTTTACCAGGATGGTGCAACACGTACAGGTAAAAATAGGTCTCGTTTCAAGAGGTGTTGTTTGGAGTCATTTCCAACCCAGTACCTATTAGTAAATCAACATCCATTAGTTTTACTTAACCAAACAACTTTGTTTGTTTTTACCGGCTACCAATAAGTGATTAGTTAATGAACTGTAAGTAGGCAAATTAAATACTCCGCGATAAATGATATAAACAAAATAATATGTCATGTTGTTTGTGCCGCCGTGGGGGTCGAACAAGCTGGATAATCTACGGTAATTACAAAAGTAATGGTATGGCTACTAGATTCCGTAGTACCTTATGTATTTAGTATTAGTAGTCTGGGGCGACTACTCGGGTTTTGATTTTTTATCTCAGACAATTCAATGTCCAAGTTTTAAATTCTTTTGGCGTAAGGTTGACTTGATGTCATTAACTTGATGAAAGGAATAAAGTCGATAATCTTCATAAAACACATACCAAATCACTGTAAACCGTGTACAAATTATGGTGTGCTAGCTACACGTAACTGTGGGGGTGCGTAGTAGAAGAATGACTTTGGAGACAACACAATTTCATATTATGAGTTTGCAGGACGACTCAATATTTATTATATTAAAAATAATACTTCCAGATTATATTTTCGAATGATACAGGAGCTAAGTAATTTAGTTTTTATTTTCTATTTTTGTATTATTACATATCGTCTTTAAATTATGACGCGATGTAAGGGTATTGTTTGAAAAAATCTGTGTATGTCGCGCGTAGAATCAGGCTTGAGGAAATATTATTAAAGTTTATAAATATAATTACTAGTAGGTACTCAAGGTATAAAGTGTAAATGATTATGTTACAGATTCTTTTGCAATGGTTTGGTTTGTTATTTTATAATAAAGTCATTATAATATAACCCTTCGTAATCGTACTAAAGATTGTATCTGATACGGGTACAAAGCCATAAGCGTTGACTTGACCTTTACCTAATATTATGGGTATATCTTTAAATAAAGTAATTGTTTTCCCGCTGACTCCATCTGCCTTTAACTTTACTCGAAAACATCCTACGGCAACTGATTTTTTCACATTAGTCCATAAATTAGTTCCATACAATTATGCTCATTATTCGCTTCACAAAAAAATACTTTAAAAAAAATACATGACAATGCACTAAACGCTACACAATATTGTTTGCGGTTCAACTTATTAGTTATTATAAACTGTATTGATAACAAGAAGTAGAAGTGTAAACAAAATTTCCATCGTGACGTGGTGCTGTCACAAATACGGGGTTTAAAGCTGGCGTTAGTGAAGTCACCACGTGCTCTACTAATGGTGATTTAATTTGTTTATTCGCTTTTTAAACGTAATTATTATTGTTATATTATCACTGTTGTATTATTGAAATATTATTGTTTACTTGTGTTCATAATATTTTGTAAGTGTATTATAATTAAATGATATATTTATACACTCAACAATTAGTGATTTAATGCTGCGCCCATAAGTGTTCAAAACAACATTTTTTGATGAGCGTCAGGCAGCTATTAGTGACAAGATATAAAAGCGTAACAAACTAGCAAACTAACTTTTGCATTGCTATATTAAATAAGTTAAAGGCATTCTTAAAAATATTTTACACGAAACGCAATTAATATTACCCAGCCCATATACACATGGACATACGTCCGTAGCGCACGGGTCTGCTTTACGATAAGAGGCGTTTGTCCATAGTTCACCACGTCGCGCTGGTTGTAGTGCCTATTAGCCGACTTCACATACGTAGAAATTCTAGTAAATTTCAATGGCATACAGGTTTTCCATTCATTCCGTTAACGAAACGTGTGTGTGAGGTATTTCCTTACCAAGATAATATTACATTTATGACATTAGGTATATTCAAAGTATTTTTATAAAACATTCTACCTTAGTAAATTAATACGGTAATAGAGTGTGATGAGAACACCGCGTGAACAATAAAGCCGTGTGGTGTGAATGTGCCCTCACCTTGAGCACACGTGTGTACTGCGCCCTGCAGTGTGTATGCAGTGTGCGGCGTTCACGGCGCAGTCCCGCGCGTGTGGCATTCGATCGCGTGGGGTCAAACGTGTGGTATGCTCATTATCGATTTTTTCGACATTGTACAGCTTCCCTTTATTATTCCTTCAGCCATTGTACCTTTACCTTTGTACACATACTGCAACTGCCGCAAGCTCATTGTGTAGAGCCAATATTAAGTTCTTATGTTGTGTCACATCTATAAATAGAACCTAAATCATTGTATATTTGATAAATATGTAAGTTTTAAAATTAATTGTAATCCCACTCTGATAACCTTTACGAACTGAAGTATAATTAGTAAATCGTTGTTGGAAAGACCGTGGCGGTGACTAAGTAATGGTAGCGTATTACCCTGCACTGAGTCGGTTGCGTCGGGACTCTCAAAACATGTTTGTTTGCATACAGTGACATAATAATGACATAAAATTACCTCGGGAAACCACGTGAGGTAATACTTGGTGTTTATAGTGTTAAAGGCATGCACTAAACCGCCTAGAATGTAGGAAATTAACAATGTAAACAATTTTCGTGGAACCACAGAAACATGATTGTTTATGATATTTTTGAAGTTGAAAATCATACAATTGGTTTTATCATGTGCAATTTTGGCCGGTCAAAAATTTCGATTTCATATCCGTGAGATCCGTGATCAGTAGTAATGATACCTTGAGTTTGTCTGCGGCACGATGGAAATAGTATCTAACGTTTTTTTCGATATTATCAGTAATTATTAAGAAAAATGATAACACACCGTAATATTTATCGTTAAGTAACATATTGGAAGCATAATATCAATCAGTTTCTAATCCTATAAATAGTTTTTATAAAATATAAATGTACATTTAAACTGGGAAAGCTTTTATTAAAAGTGACTATTCATCTCATTTTTATTTTATATGAATATATAGAACAAACAATACAACAATATTCTATTACAACTGTTGATTCAACGAGTATGTTACGTTGGAACTAAGTCAGTCGGTTGCGTAAGGGATTTTCTCACGAGGTGTGCAGAGGTGTGTCACATCTGGCCGCCAGACGCACCGCCCTGCCTCCCCGCACCCCCGCCGCCTACACAGGTAATTTTATAACTTTACGACATTGTTAACTATACTTTATTATTCGTTTTTTGTGGTGTCTAAGAAATGGGCAACGGTTCACCAGATGGTAAGACCGTAGGCGGTTGCAATTGCTGGTAATGAGAGATTCGCATCCACCCGATTATCAAGGATCATTCAGAGCGAGTATAAGTACGTAGTGACCCCTGTATGTATGTTATTTTTCGAATACAACCTGGGTATGTTAGGTTTCAAACAGGTTGGTTAACACAATAATATGTTGACAGGTAAAAGATACTTCTGGCCGGGGGATACACTATTTTGCTTGCATGACACCAATAGGTGCATTCTAGTCACTTAAACTTATAAAAATATGTTTTTTATTTTTCGTTGTCTTTTCACCCCCAGTGATGCACGTATACCATAAATGATTATAAATATAATTTGATTTTGAAACCTTTTCATGCGACCAGTTCTACTGCGAATTTAACTGTGGCCAATAGCACTCTATACATTAGCATAAAATATCGGAGCCCGGTAAATCCCTCAGGAAAATTAATGAGAGAGAAAACAAAATTGACTATTATATTGCAGCTATATTTACTCTAAGTTTAACCTATATAAGTAGTGTTGTTATATAAATTGTTTATTGTTTACAGCGGTTAATGGGGCTTCCCCAGTGCTGTATGGGAAATAAGTGTGATAGCGTAAATGTTACAGCAAACTAATTCTGTAATACATTTAATTGCTATGCTGTACCTACACTTGTAGGCATCATGGTTTGCTGGCATTATATAAGCTGAACAAGTCACAAAATTATAATATGCTATCGGCCCGGCGCGGCGCGGCGCGGCGCGGCACGGCTCCGCGCGGGGTGTAAATACACTTTTTTAAAATCGTTCCAGTAGTTTCAGAGCCTCTTCAATGCATACAATAAAATCCTTCCTCTTTATGATATAAGTGTAGATGTTGGTGTATATGATAATATTAATTAAATAGGTGATAATGTAACAATTTACACGTTCGAAAAGTAGTAGTTCTGAGGTTACTGTTATACTAAGACGTAGTTGCGAGTACCCTTGCTTGTTCATCACAAGCATTGCACCGAATTATATAGATAAACTTTTGTTGTTTGTAAATGCTTAAATACCTACTGAATTTTTATCTTTTTTTGTATTTAGGGTAAAAGCCGGATAGTTGCCACACTTTTTAAAAAGCTCCTTTAAAAAATGTGTACCAAAACATTTTTTATTCAAAGTGTATTCTCAAACATAGTTCATTAATCTTCTAACATACCCTATCTATAAAAAAATTATAAATATTATAAATTTTAAGTATGTCCAGTTTAAAATGACCTCTAAAAAAGAGGATAGTTGCCTACTATAGCGGATACTAGCCTAACGTTAAAAATGGTTGGGGGGGATACTTGCCCAATGTGAGGATAGACGCCCGTCTGTTTTGTTTTCAAATAAAAATGAACTTATATTCATTTAAATAATCAGTTTTTATTATTAAATACAATCTTTTATTAAGTGTTAATTAAAGTTAAATTATAATTATAAAATTATAACAATAATAGACTCCAAAATAGTAAATAAGTCTCCAAAATAAAAAAATTATGTTATTATTTATTTTGAAAATAGAACAATAATCAAAATTAGAATTAACTTTGGCATTAGCCTCTATTAAGTAAGTATTCAGTCCTTATAACTTACTAAGATCCTGTATTATGTACTAATTACTAAGATAAATTAGATTATTACCTAATCAACACTTAATTTAATATAAATATTTATCTTAAATATAAAAATATGGTAATCAACTTTGGCATTAGCATTAATTATCACCAGAAGTCAAGCTTTTATCTCATGCAATGGTTTTCGAGTGTTGAACAAGTTTCATGCAACAACAATCGACACATCTGACATTCAATCCAATCTGATTTCGATTTAGTTAAAGTATAATTTTCAAAACATTCTACACAATAATCATGAACTGAAACTTCTTGGTATTTTCTATTTTTAAATTAACAATTTTTACTTTTAATATATTTTCAGTGTCTACAATAGATATATTGTTTTTTTTTTGCCTTTGATTAGTAGCCGTTTAGTTGCTTTTCCTTTAGATATTTTTGAACTTATAACATTTTCTTGATTTTCACTGCTAGAACTGTAGATACGAGTTTTTCTTTTCCGTACAGCCCTTCCTTTAGTCAGTTCAATAAAATCTGTGCTTTTTTTATTGCTTTGACTGGCGAGACGAGTATGCCGTTCGCCTGATGGTAAGCGATTAGACCGCTCATGAACAGTAGCAAAACCAAACACCTTGAATTACAAAGCAATACTTGGCATTCCACCGCGCTCGCCATCCTGAGGCATGAGATGTTAAGTCTCAATATGTCCAGTAGTTACTCTGGCTACAATGTATATGAGAATATGCCATAAATCCGGGTATATAAACGGATATTTCGTTGATACTTTTTGTTTTTTATTTAGTTCTTCGAACGCAAGTGTTAAACTATCTTCTGTCCAGTTGATGTGGCGCGGCACCACGCCTGGCTTTCGTTTATACTTGCGAGGCATTTTGCTGTTGAGTATTTATTTTATTTAACATAAACTTCAGTAAAAGCAAATAAAATGCACCTAGAAAAAATAGTAAAAGCAAATGAAAAAAATAACTAAGAAAAAAATCTGTTCTTGCTTGTTAAAAACGTATAGTTACAGATAGTTACCGCAGGGCAACAATCCGCAAAAGACAGTAGGGCAACTATCCGATTTGATACGGATACTTGCCCTTTTTATTTATGAAATAAATAAAACATATTTAACAATAAAACCTAATAAACAGTGCAATTTAAACTCTAATGCATTCAAAGAAATATATTTTTGACTGAAATCGCAATCAGTTATAAAAATATTTGACGGAGATTACTTACCAATATAATTCTGGCGCTTGTCAAAGTATCACCGCGGAAGATTTTTTCATACACGGACAAAATAAGTGCGCCTACTTCAACTGCTTATGCGGCACCGAGGCCTGCGCGGGGGCGACTTTTAATTATGATCAAAAAGAAACACTGTCAATACGTCTAACATAGAGCATTTGAAACTGAGGCATGTATCCGTCCGAGGCAGCTATCCGGCTTTTACCCTATTGTAAATAAATGAAAGAAGTTTATATTCAGCCCATCTTAGTCCCACTGCTAAACACGGGTCTATTCTATGATTTAGAGCCAAGCCTTCATCTTTCACACTGACCGACCCGTAGGTCAGTGGATTTCCCTTACCTACCAAGGAATAATAAGCATTTGGATGTTTTATAAAATAAAACACTTTCACGCAAACAAAATTATCATGGAACGGTAAGAATTACAATACTTTTCACGGTACAGAAAGTAGGAATAGGTGGTCATGCGATAATTTATCGTATATTGGAGCCAAAACTGTGGTTTTAGTTCCCAAATTATGTTAATTTTAGTTATCTATTTATCTAACCAATGTAGCATATGTGATATGCGTTATGTGTATAATAATACGCCTAAATGTATTATGATTTATGACTTTTGTAAAGGTTTGTTATCAAGTATTCCCTCGTCATGTGACTTATTCTCATGACATTATTACTTTTGTTATAAATTAGTAGTTGAACAAAAAAATGCACAATTGTATCGGTATCGTATCGATCTGTAGTCGATGTCGATACGTTTCCGATAGCCCGCATGTGTTACCTATTATTAGTTGCGCCATTGTCGCGGGTAACGGAATACTGGATGCTGCGGGGCTTCTTTCGTATAAAAATAACTGCGGGTTTTAAAATCGCGGTGTGTGAAATCACAAAAGCCACATAATTATACGCGACAATTCCACTTCCATCCAACAGTATCCATTTCTTTATTATTTTATGAGACGCAAGCATCTGTTTGTCTGTTCGTGAGGTCGTTGAGGTAATTTTTTACTATTCTTATGGCGTCATTTTATCGACTCGAAGAAGGACACGCCAACTCTCTTTCATGTGTTTCGATTTACGAGCGCCATCAGTCTTCAATAACGCGTGTTAAATAATAAAATTTCGCGCCGATCCCACTTAATTTAAATGTAGTAAATAAATATTCCACCTTTCCAAAACGTAATGTATAATTATAATGTAATAAATAAAGTACATTATTTACATACAAAAACTATTAATAAAACAGTAAAGGGCTGTCACAAAAAAACTGGAAAGCGTCCAAAAACAAGTGTCAGTTGAGCTTATCGCTAATGGCATTAAAACTATCAGCGAACCGTTTGAAGGAGAGATAAACAACTGAAGAGAATAAAAACATTGTAATCTGCTTACCGAGGCCGGCCCCGGAGCCGCAGACCCCCGGCCCACCGAGGTTATCTGTCCTGTGTGGCCTGTCAAAATAACGCCATGCGTACCGACACCGCACCGCACCGCAGCGCAGTGCCTCGACTAATCTCATAGCGATGTAGATACCACAAAAAATAACCAATACTACATGAATAATGGCACAGCGATCGAGTGCTGATAAACCCCTGAATGTATCCGACATAAATGATCACCAGATAAACTATACTCCGTATTATATTATTTAAATATCATACGTATACTCTTTAAATAACGTTGTGGATAAACAAATTTATATACGACCGCCGTATGTCACGAAACATCAAATGAATCAATTGAACTTAATCCAGTTTGTACAAACAAAATAAAAAATGTATAATGTTTTTAATATTTGATAATATGTACTATTTTTATAATTTTTATCTTAAATATATTGTCCACTGAAATTAGTGTTTTTCATTGTTAGCGTGATTCGCATATAAGACGATAACTCTGAAATACTTTAAAATGTAATGTCATTTATAAGCTCGCAAAATCCCTCTTGAAACTGGCAGAAATATTCCTCGATCAAATATAACCATTTGTCCTGACATTAATTTAAAAAATACATGATTCTAATGCTATATTTTATTTTCATTGTTGTCAAATATGTAAGTATACGCAACTCGCACAGGTCCACTCGTGGGCCGTGGCATTTGATTGAGCTGGCCGCGCGGCGCACGGCGCGCGACAAGGAACCAGCTTATTTATATTCAGTGCATAGTTGCGGGCTGCGGCGCGAGCTTCCATTCAACTGCGCCAGATGTTTGTGTGGGAAAACCTATTCCTGCAAATGTCAATAGGAGTGAGGACAGTTCATTGTGATATTGTTAATTTATTTGCGTGTCCTCGTGAAGGTTGGACATATTTTGTCGGAGCCATTGTTGACCGGTGTCGCGCATGTGGCCGCCATCCGTCGCACACCGAATCTAAAGTCACGTCTCGGACCTGCGAACAAACGCTAATTGTCTTTAACCATTGTCTCAAACAACGGCCACCTTCATTAAGCAGACGCACCCTTATTACCGTGGCTTAGAGTCGACAATTAATGTAACGTTGAAAAAAGTTTGAGTAAAAAACAATCCGTCGCCAGATGGTCTGGCAGGATGCGTTGTTTTGTCAGAAGCGGCACGGCGATGGTTATTGTAATTGACCGGGTTTGAACACCGATGCTGGAGGCTCTAAATGCTTTGTTTATATACACATCATTACAATACAAAAGACTTGTATATTTTATCGGATTAGAATGAAGGTGTTGTTTGCAAGCGATAAGGTGTGTTTTTACTTTTGAGGATACCTGTATCTTAAAAGAACAGACGGCTTATTTGTGGATAATATTTTAAAAGAAAACCTTTTAATTGAATTTTAGTTTTCCTGGTAAAAAGGTTCGTAATATTGTGAAAGTATAGTATACTCGTAAGCAAATGGAAATGAACATGATATAAATATGAACATTATGTGGAGCAGATCGTAGTCAAGGAGAGCAACGTACGTTCGGCCAAGGCCGGTCACAATCTATGCAAAAATCGTAGCTTGTCATGTTTATAGATGCATTAAATCCCAAAGGCTAGTACAAATATTTGCTGTGGATTGTGTGTAGATGTGAATCGATGCAGATATGCTTACAGATATGACATATGAAGTGAGGAGTGGGGCTGTGAAATTTATAATGTGCTTTGATCGCAACACTAAATGGAATTTAACTCGGATAACGTTTAATTATAGAGGTAATAAATATCGGCGCTTGTAGCCGAGCGATAGGTATACGAGAGCGGAGCTATCCTCGATTGGCATCGGTTCAAACTGCCGCCCGATAATTTGCACCTCATCAGTTCGCACCTTAGTGAAACGTGGACATCAACAGCCGTGGGGTACCGTTATACCGGCGTATATTTTTATTTTACTATTTTATTGTAAATAAATTGTATTGTTAATGCGCGGACGCGGACGGGTCAGTTTTTCAACACTAACGACTTGGATCAGAATGCACCTCGTACCCGAATGGAGTGATAAAAACCATATAAACTTTATTTTCATTTTATTACTATAAAGTTATTTCGTCACTTTCGAATATTTATGTTATTTTCGATACCTTGATGTTCTAAATGGCAACGCATCTTCGTTTGATACTGACAAGATAAAGTGACTGCACTTTATCAGATCGTAAGTGCAAGTTGCCATTTAGTTAAAACACCGAGTGGCGATACACATTTATCTACAAATGATGCGACTCGCATACTCTATTACCTCTATAATTATAATATGATCCTATATTTTAGTTACATTTCAACTGCGACTTTTCTTGGGGTATATTCACCGTGTAGTAATAAACTTGTGCATTAGAATCCCCGTCGACAGGATGATATGGATATTTTTGCTAATTCTCATTATACACGCGTCGAAACAATGGCGCGGTGGAAACTTCCCGCCTTTGTTCAGAGCGGTGTGCCACTCTTAAAAACTGCCCACCCTCCCCTAACTATTGTTATTATTTGTTAATTAATTATAAAGTACGGCTTTATGGCGGCCCTTACTCGTGACGCGGCCAAAGTGCGCGCTCTGTGTATCGTCGTGATATTACGTAGGGTCTATGGACTATGGAGTAGAGACGAGAGTATGACGTTTGAAAAGTTATTTAATTTACATAATTATTTGTAAGCAATAAAACGTCGAATATGTCTTTTGATTTAGTATGCGTACGTTCTGAAATTACCTTGTCATTTGTATTTTCGAGATTGTTTTGAGTATAACAAGTCGTCATGAATTTCCCTGGAAGTAGCTAATGTGCAGCAGTTCTAAGAGGCTGAAGATGAATATATACTTCTATTCGAGACTTCTTCCACGCAACATTGGACTTTAGATTTATCTGTTGACGTACTTATCCAACGTAACCACGCCTTTATGATCAATTTTCCCTCTTTAAAAGGAAAATAACTAATACATAACTATGAGACAAAAAATAATTTAAAATTAATAGTACTACCTTCAATATTCATGACCTATTGCAATATACCATAATAGTACAAGGTAGAGTTTTCATGTTATTCTTTTTATTTATTTTTTTTATTATATAAAAATAAGTCTGGTTTTCCTTCCTGACGCTATAACTCCAGAACGCACGAACCGATTTGGCTGATTTTGGTCTTGAAATATTCGTGGAAGTCCTGGGAAGGTTTAAGAAGTGAGAAAAATTGGAAAATTTCTAAAGAAGATACTAAAAACCTTTTTTTTTTGGTATCGTTCAAGCGTGATGCGTCCAGCCAATATAGGATGATCTTAGTTTATTTGACGGGAGACGTAAAAGACGGTCAAGCTTCAACTACCATCCAACGTAAAATGATCTATCTTTTCATTGTCTTTTATTGACGGCTGACGAAATAGAACAAATTTCAAAAAAATTGTACATCGTGTATATACACATAATATTATCTAGATACGGCGTCTTGCGCGTAATTTTGTTAAATGTAAAATAATAAAACGATGTCAATATCTACCAAAATAGCCCATTGATTTTTGAGATTATTGCAACAGTTTTAAACAAGGTATACTCGGATATCGTATATCGAAGCGTTTTGCCGGAGTACACTAAAATATATCTAATTATAATTTTTCGTTCTCATAAAGGACATTGTTTTTTGAATTGATACTTTTAGATGTGCCGGGGGACAAATTTAAATTCCGCATTAGTATTGTTTTGTGCGTGGTGGCCTGTTGGTAAACGGACCAGACGCGGCTGCCAACCTGTTCACGGTGGTCGCGGGTTCAAATCCCAGGGCACACCTCTGACTTTTCAGAGTCATGTGTGTATTGATCGTCAATCACCACGCACTAAAACGGTGAAGGAAAACATCGTGAGGAAACCTGCATACCATAGCGATTCATAAGAATTTATATGGTATGTAAATCCGCCAACCCGCACTAGGCCAGCGTGGTGGACTATATGGCCTAACCACTCTCAATCGTACTCCCGATTGTAGAGGAGGCCCGTGCCCTGCAGTGGGACGTATATGGGCTGATACTGATTAATTTGTATATGGTAACGTACTAGACGGGACTGCCAACAAGTTAACAATGGTCACGGGTTCACATCCCAGGGCACACCTCTGACTTTCGGATTAATTTCTACGTGAAATAAAATCTGCCAACCCGCACTAAGCTGGGTGGACTATATCTTCTTCTATAATATAAAAATGAATCGCAAAATGTGTTGGTAAGCGCATAACTCAACAACGCCTGGACCAATTTGGCCAATTCTTTTTTTTAAATGGTTATTATCACTTTATTACTAACAAAAAGTAATGGCGTGCAATATTATTTGGAAAAATTGCATTTTGGTGCTGAAATAAGGAAAGGAATATTGGATGGACAATAAAAAACGCTAAGTTTTTAAAGTCAACATTTCATAAGGCAATCTTTATATGTACATGTATATGGAGAGACGGGATATAATAGCGAGACAACATGTAATAACATGCATGCTATTTTATTACTGAGTTTCTATCATAATTGTAGTGATTTGCTTTTACTAGGAAGGACGGGACGGATCGGGAAGAGACTGAACAGACGGGTGAGACGGGATTGAGCCGGACAGTAGGATAGCTACGTTAAGTTTAGGTATACAAGAGTTTATACGAAAAATAACATGTATTTGGTGTGGAGTGGAATCAAAGAATATATTCACCCAGGCAAAACTGGGTCGGGCCGCTAGAAGACACAATGAGATATTATATAATATATATTCGCTTCGATTCAGTATTTACTTTGGATTCACTTTCATTTTTTACTTAGAGAAGTTCAACTAAATTACACTTCATTTTTGTAATCGAAATGAATTCATTATTGTTGTGAAATGAAATATTTTTTTTCCTTTTCAAATATAAAACAAAAAAATAACTTTTCTTCGTCTTTTAATCACCAAACGAAATGTTACAAAAAACGAAACCATCTGGTGGCGAAACGGAGTTCGCCGGGTTTGCTAGTGTTCCATAAAATAGGTCGGTGAATCAACACGAAACAAACTCATCACAAACAATAAATATATTTAATTACCCTATATCTATACACAATTGTGCAATAAATATTTTTTGTCAAGTAATTCCCGGTGCGTCATACCTATATGTAAACAATAATTATTGTAGATTTATTTTATTGCCTTCCTTTAGTTTGCAGTAACACAATTCTGCGATACTCGAATTCTTTTTTGTGCCGCACCGTCAGTCTGTGGAATTGTTTGCCGTCTCACGTGTACAATCCTGGGTCCTTCCGCCGTAGCTTGAAGAGGCACCTTAGCAGGCCGGCATAATTGTTTCCATTGGCATGGGACCGCCGTCCGATGCCAATGGGTACTCTGCCTGGGCGGCATTTGCGCTTACCATCAGGTGCAATGCCGCCACTATGCCGGGCCAGAGTAAAAAAGTACTAATGCGCTGGAGGCATGTTTTTTAATTCAGGATGGCGAGACTCAGTTGGTCTCGGTATGAATCAGTGCTACCAGATGAGAAATGCTAAATTACCTTCTTAGCAGGCAACAGTTACCGTGTTTTCAGAAAAAATACCAAGAAAAATACCGTAGTTTTTTTGTATACAGTTTATATTATCGTGTTAATAATTTCGAATTTTGGTATGCTTTTGAAGGTCTCTTTGTCTTTAGTCTCGCGCAGCGTCCTGGGCTGGAATTAACGGTTAAGGAGTTAAGGGTAGTTAAATTGTACCAGTCACTGAACAGATGACAGTCAGTCAGTCATCACGAATGCTGTAAAGTAATTGAAACGTCGCATCGAGAAGTTTAAAAATAGAAAAATTAAACGAAATCCGCGATTTAATCCCTAAAAAATAGTTTTATTTATTGCTGGTAATTGAAATATGCTCCAGCCATGTTTATAATTTTAGATTAGAATTATAGTAACTATTATTTACACGGTAATTTATATTGCAAAATACCGTAGACAACGACTTACACTGCTATGAATAAACCTAACGTATGTAGAACATATTTTGATCTGTATCTGTATCAGCCCATATATGTCCTACTGCAGGGCACGGGTCTCCTCTACAACCGACAGTACGATTGAGGGTGGTTAGGCCATATAGTCCACCACGCTGGCCTAGTGCAGGTTGGTGGACTTGCATACTATAGAATTTTTTAAAATCGCTATGGTGTGCAGGTTTACCCACGTTGTTTTCCTTCACCGTTTTAGTGCGTGGTGATTGACTATCACCCTGGTGTGCCCTGGAATTCGAACCCGCTACCAGCGTGAACATGTTGGCAGTCGCGTTTACCAACAGGCCACCACGCACTTATATTTTGATATATGTACATTATAAAATAGAAAATTTATAGGTGGCTAATAAAATGCGCTGCAAGTTGTTGGCTGGGCTGGAGGACTATGTATGATGTATCCAACCCGTACCAAAAGTATTTGATTGTGGAGCAATATTAGAGGGGTTAGCATTGTGAAAGTTTCAGGGATTTCTTGTTGTAAGAGTACGAAGCGATTGTGATGGTGGACAATGTCTATAATTTTTTACCATTTACCGGTGGAAGATCTCTCATATGTGAGAGTCCATCTGGGTGGGTACCCCCGCAATGTCTATTTCTCCCGAAAAACAGTAGTTTAAATGCACTGTTGTGTTTCGGTTTGAAGGACATTGTAGCCAGAGTAACTACTGGACATCTTGAGACTTAACATCTTATGTCTCAGGATGGCGAGCGTTGTGGAATGCCAAGAATTGCTTTGTAATTCAAGGTGTTGTTTGGTTTTGCTACTGTTCATGAGCGGTCGCATCGCTTACCATCAGGCGAACGGCATGCTCGTCTCGCCATTCAGGGCAATAATAAAAATATATTTTTTTAAAGAAAAGGGATTCCGTGGATATCCTAATGATAACTAATATGATAGAATCAGAATAATTCTTTAGCAAAACTCTAATCGCTTGAACAGAAATAACTATCAATTCCACAAAATTATTTACAGATATTTTTTTCATTGGGTCAATAATCTTATTTGCAAATCAACCAAATTATATATTGGTTGTTGTTTTATATCATTGTGACCTGAGATAACTTTCGTGACGTGAGTCGATATTGGGTTGTTTGAAGTTAGTATCTAAAGTTAAAGTATGTCAAGGAGACACCTAGAAGGTGGTTCAGATTCCAATCATTGTTGAGGTTAAGACGTAAATTATAAACTTTAGGGTCTCTGCCCGTTACAGGGTATCTTTAGTTTGAATTTGCTACGACATATCAGCCAAAAAATATTCTTAATATGAATAACTCTTGAAAATAAGAAAAATGTTTACAAATTAATATAATGTAGCCCAATTTACCGGCTCGCAAAGCAGATCTTAGACTAAAGTCGTTTATGATACAGTGAAATGTAATAGAATTGAAATGGGTGAATCATGGCAATGTCAGTTATAGAAATTGTGTCATTACAATTCCTCGCCGTATGTAATAAGCGCATGTTTGTTTAACGTTTACAAAAGGGAAATACAGATCCTCTACCTACATTTATTTTTACACCGCGACATGTTTACTCTGCGGTTATACTTAAAAATGGACGATACAAAGGCTGCAGATGATTTCTAAACATTCCACAATTATAAATATATTTATTGTAATTATAATTTAATTGTTGGTATTCAACTTGTTGAAACGAATACGATAAATGCGTCGTATATGCTGTTGAATATGTACAAATATCAGTATCTTTATGCCAGCTAAACATGGCCCACCAATGAATAATTCTTTTGTACTTATGATTTTATTCCTAATCATGATATTATTTATGCTGAAAGTTTTTCAGTAATTTTTGATAGTTCTAATATCAAACCAATACATTTCTTGTGAAAATAGGGGGCTGAGTTTCCAGCAAGGGTTAAGTTTTTGTGCGTCTACTAATAAATTATGTAAACAAGTTGTGCTAACCTATGTCTACGTACTTGCTCACGTCAGGTATGTTATCGCGGTTAGCGCAGTAATTATAGGAAGTGACAAGTGCGATGTGACATGTGATGTGTCGGTGCGCGCGCACTGCACTATCAGCGCAGTTGGGTTTATTGCGGGGCTTACCGTGCCTACCTCCTGCTGGGAACAGCATCGTGACCGAAAGTGCTGCGGTTGGCAATATGTATTCACTATTGTGTGAATGTAAACAACCTAAAATTGAACTGGATTCCGGCTATAAGGGAAAAACTGTTAGAAATAGTAAATAAAATTATTATTGGCAAATCACAACAATGTATTTATGAACTAAAGTTATTTAAACGTACGGTAAATTCTTTTAACACTCTCTGCTAAGTACGGCCTACGATTGCAATATACAAAATAATTCAGAAGAATCCGTTACGCTGGACCATTGCTAATTTATATTTTATGGTGCCATGAAATATGAAAACAAAAAACAACACATGATTTTAAAAAGCACAAGATATAAGCTGAGATTCCAAGGACCTTCTCGGTAGATGGTGTCTGGTTTATTCATTTTTATGAAAGGAATAACTGATAACATTAGCAGCAGTGAATGAAACCTTTACTTATTTAGAATTTCGGTTCGATCATTGCACATCTCAGTAGGCTTTTCCACTATGTGACTCTTATTATCCTGAAGTGGAGCAATAACTGACTATTAAGTTATAATTGTGGATTAGATATGTGCCAAAAGAGGTGTACTTAGAGAGCGTGGAGTAGAAGTGCGCTGCACAGTGCGCAGGCGGCGACGCGCGACGTTGCTAGCCTTGCCAGCGCGCGACACCGACGCCGACGCTTCCGGCGGGAGTCGCACCCATCCACATAAACAACATTACAGGGTCGGCACCTTGGTGCGACACCTATTTGCGTATGTATTCTTTAACGTTTTTGCCAACATCTAAAACAATTTAACAGGTTGGCATAATTGTGCCGAATGTCAAAAGACCTTTGTCGTCGTTTCCCAAGTCTATATCACATTAATTGATGTACAGCGACAGGTTTTATGTCGAGTTTCGTTCAGTGAATGAATTAGAACCATCGACACTGGTTCCAATACGCATTTCATCCTCTAATTATCTTTATTCGATTTCTCCTACCATTTTAAGAAGCCTTCAACGCGTCTACGTGCATACATTGTAGATGTCCATGAACGAAGGAATAATCTTACCATCAGGTTAACTGTTTGGTCATTAGTCGAACTATGCGTATGTATGTACTAATAGTATCCCGTGTGTTTTCGATTTGCAAGATATCATTGACGATTTAAAAAATACTTAGTATAATTGAATGCTGGAATTCGGTCCTGTGGCGTAAGAACCTTTATTGCAGCAGGCTTCCTGTATTCGCGCGTCGCGTGTCGGCCGCGCCGCCCGCGTCTCACGCAGCGCTAATAGCCGCCGCGACACTTGTCGCGTGACAGTTAACACACTGCATTGAACATGCTCTATGGCTTCATGGTTGAGCTTTGCATCCTAAGATGCTTTATATTGAATAAAAAAAATTGCAATGATTGCGTAAAATGCGAGATGGCCCGTTGGCAACTAACTGGAGGCGATCTATCGATATGGTGGTGGTGGTTTTGAGCACTAGGGACGCCTCTGATTTTTTGATGTCGTGTGTGTATTGATTGCCACTTATAACACTCTTAGAACCACCGTGGCGCAGTTGGTTATTCGCCAGCTGTGAAACGAGTGATCACGGTTTCGATCTTCGCACCGAGACAAATGGTTGCAAAGCTCACAGTATGTATTTGGTCTGGGTGTTTGTGAGACCGAAATGTCTTTCGCAGTTTCTGATACCCATCACACAATAGTTATTTGATCTTAATGTGGGGTCAGGAGTATGTATTGCGTGTTGGTTGTATTTATGTATTGCCGTGTCCTGCAGACAACCGTGCACAGACACCGTCCTGCAGATAACCGTGCGACAGACCTGCAAACGTGCCACGTTTAGGGACTGATATAGTATAAGTGCGTGTCAGAGGATAATAAAGTCCATGTATACCGTTTATACTTTGACTTAATCAAGGTATAATGAGGATTGTGCCTTGACGTCAATTATTTATAATAAATTGATGTTATGTATAATGTTATTGGTAAATAATTTCCTAATAGGGTTATCAGCGCGGAGCACGTTACCTGCGTCGTTTTCCCTCCTAGTATTACATAATTTATTATTGATGAGCGATTGACGCAGTCGTCGGTCCTACTACCGACGACTGCGTCAATCGCTTCGATCATCACACGGATTATATATTCATTGGATTATTTTACCTACAGTTTGCTGAACTTAGTTCCGATTCAAGATTTTAAATATTGCGAGATTTATTGTCATGCATGGCACTTATCGTACTGTCGATTGTAGAGGAGGCCCGTGCCCTGCAGTGGGACGTATATGGGCTGATACAGTAATGGCACTTATTCCAGTTACAGGCAGTCTACAAAAGAATTTCCAAATCGAATCTCGGCCTTCCCGATTCGCCGCATATACGGCCATAAACTGCTGTCAGGCGAACCTGACCACAAACTTACCGAATAAGAGGCATTTATTTGTTATAATTTAAGCATTATATGTAGTAGACAGTAATACTGTATTATATATACTTCTATATAAGCTCGTCACCTAGAACAATACAATATGCGTAGTTTTATCGGTGGCGCAGATGGTGTAACAAATGTTTAAATAAATAAATGAGGTGCAATACGATTTTCATACACTTTTATACATTAAAAAACAGTTATTATAACAGTAAAGTAACAGTAGTGCAATAAATAGTTTCGGCGTAAATAATTGATTGCGCTTCTTTGTCTTACGTCGTGTTGCAACAATGGCTAGAGGCGGCTGGCGCGCGCCTCGGACTTTATGTACCGCGCGTCGTTAATTCATTCCATTTTAATATCTGTATCCCTACAATAGCCGAGTTATTTATCGTCTTACGTTTGAACTATCTTCGCACCCCTTTACAGTAGTAAATAAAGTAGCTATTACACTTGGGATATGATGCATATGCAATGACGATCACGGTATGGTTGTTAAGTAACGGAACATAATAGTTATGTGCTTTTGTTAGCGAATTCAGAGGAAAGTGTAGTGTGATTGTCACTGGCTTTAATTAATAACATAAGTACAAGCAAGCGATTCAACTGATCTTTATCCATCCATCCAAGTTTACCGTCGACTAAGAACATCTTCAACTACTGAATTGTTGGTTTGTTGCCATCTATGTCATCTCAAAATACGAGGGAAATGAAGATCTGGAGAAGTGGGTATAGGATTTGTGTTGTAATGTGGCTCGTGGGTACCAGAGATGAGGGAGGCATTTTCATTTCAAAATTTTGAGACCTGAAATATTTTTTGTTCTACTACACCATGTAGGTATGTTGTCAGATGTAAAAGTCATTTCCATTTTACCCACATACGTAGTGAAATTAATGCAGCTTAAGTGATGAAAACCCCAGAATTTCCCGCCTCCTTCACCGCACTCGGAAGATAATTAAAATATATTCAGAAAGCAAACATTAAACGTAATTTTCCTGCGGTTAATCGGTGATAGTTTTTATTTCTTAATTATTGAACAATTATCCTTATTTATTGGTGGATATTAGCACGTTTTCCTCGTTACAGTATTTATTTACAATTGAATTTGTGTGACCGTGGTCGGCAGTGGGTGAGCGGGTCGCGTTGAGCTGTCAGCGGGGGAGGGACGGGGGGAGGAGGTGGGGGGACTACTGGCTTCTCGCCAACTGTGGCAAAGGTGGAAACCGAACGTTAAACACGTATTACGTACACGGTGCACGTACTGAACCGTATTTTTGTATATGACACTAGATTTTATTTTCGTTTAAAATTATAATGCATACGTTACTTTCGCGAGTAGACGTTAGTTTGGTGAATTTATTGCGATCGTCGAGGGCACATATCCAAGAGTTTGAGCGACCACACTATATATGTACATTGTACATAGGAGTAAGAGTCGCGACTCGCAGTGCACATCGTTGTGAGAGGTCGGAGATCACAATTAAATCAATTGTCAATGCTTTGATAACTGTTACTCTTGAACCTCATCCTCCCAATACTATTTATTTATTGGATTTACTATGTTCAGAAAGTACATTATGTTCAAACCACCCAATAAAGACTGTTTTAACAGTTAAGAAGTATATGCTCTCACTACTTTCTTCTTTTACGTCGTTGGCATCGTATAGTGATGCTAAATCAGCTTTCGTCAGTATGATGATCAAATACTTTACATGACTCATGGTTTAGAAGTTGCCTAGTAACGAGTAGACAAAGTTAACGATGATCATGATGACTAACCCCGAGTAACCACATAACGCGAAAGATATCAATAAATTAACCCAATTTGAAATTTTAATTCATCGAAAGAGACCATGGATTTTTCTATTCAGTATCAGCCCAGAGTCAGGAATTTGTGCCCGATATGGCGATAGGCTCGCCACCTATCACATTGTGGGACGGAACATGCAAGGCGAAATGTGGGTGCCCTGGCACCTCTGCCTACCCCTTCTGGGAACAAGGCGTGAGTTTATGTATGTATGTATGTATGTACGAAAGAGACCACATATAATATTAAAGGGTCAAATAAGAACAGCTCGTGCTCAATAAGTTTGCAATGACAAATAACGAAGCGAAAGCAGTAAGTTTTTGGAAGTGGTAGAGCCACTTCTTTTCCACTCAGGATGTTAGTCACGACTCGGCATTACTCACGGCAGACTCGTCCGGGGATTTACCACTTTCTAACAGTAAAATGTGAAGCGATAGTTTCGCTGTCACAATTCGTATAAGTAAGTGAGATTCCTTGACGCTCTATTCCCGATTTGAAGGACTGGACTAACACATCCATGAACCAAGCGTTGTGGATGTTCATTAGCAGCAGTGATTACTTAAAATCAGGTGAGCTGTTTGCTTGTTGTTGGACCTATGCAAAAAAAAAATAGGTTAAGATTATTAGGAGCTTTTAGTCTTTACGAAGCTCAATAGGTTACAGGCGTGAATAGGTGTATGTGCATGTATACTCATATGAACAATTCTGACGTTAATCATAGTAACTATTGCGTGTGGACAGGATCGTGGTGTGACTGCGAGCGACGCTGTCGTCATTGCGCCAGATAGCTAATTGTTCGCAAATTATTGAAGTAGTGCGGCCCGACTGCCGAGGAAACTGATAACCACCAGTATGTGTCCATTGACGTCCATACTAACTGAAAATATTGTGTTATCTACATGCGTCATGTTGGACAACGCTACCTACAGCTACTGAGTTATGCTAATTAGTTATTATGATATTTTGAGTAGAGTTGAGTCTAGAGAATGCTTTTGTAAGTCATAATCAACCTAGAGTCCAGAGGTCGATTATTGAGTATAGACTTCACATAATGTGTGCTATGCTGTGAGTTTGTGCAGGAATTGGCAGTGCATCTTTCGTCTTATATTATATTGTAGGCATTTTTTCGAAAATACAAAACACATAGGCTCGCCTCAAGGCATAAATAGTGTTGCAAAGAAAGCACCACATTTGCCTATATTACCGAATACATGATAAATAAGCTTTTACATAAAATTGATTCTATAGTTTTTGAATTAAACAACATCAATCTGTCATTGCAAGCGTGTCATTCTCTGCTTTTACACTTCTTGGCTATTTTGCAATTATACCAACATCATATATATACGTCCCACTTTTAGGAACAGATTTCTATAACTATTAAAACGTAATTATTATTTATTCCATTACTTTTTTGGCTTCAATTTGTTGAAGCTTGTGTGTAGGCAGTTAACGTTTAAATGTGGATTGCGATAACGCCTATAGCAGCCGCCGGGAATTTTTACATATCTATATTCATATGGTTTTTTTTTGTTCGGTGTTTCCCTACGAGATCGAATCAGAAATGAGGAGATCCGTAGGAGAACCAAGGTTACCGACATAGCCCATAGGATTGGCAAGTTGAAGTAGCAGTGGGCCGGGCACATAGCTCGTAGGACCGATGGCCGTTGGGGCCGAAAGGTCCTTGAGTGGAGGCCACGTACAGGCAAGCGAAATGTCGGACGCCCGCTTACAAGGTGGACGGACGATCTGACTAAGGTTGCAGGAAGTCGCTGGATACAGGCCGCTTCCAACAGGTCATTGTGGAGATCCTTGGGGGAGGCCTATGTTCAGCAGTGGACTTCCTGTGGCTGATATGATGATGATGATGATATTCATATGTTCGATGGACGAACAATTTGAAAACGGTGGGCTGGGGATGAGTGCAGGTTTCCGAACACTTTGTCTTAGGCGTTTAATTATTAAATTACTGATACAGTCAGTAGCGTACGGATGTAATTATTATTTTAACATATATTTTCAATAATGGAATTGTATATGCAATCGACTGAAGATGGGACGTAGTGCTAGTGCATATAATCTGATGTCAAATATGACAATGTTGCTTCATGCATATTCTCGTATAGGCATCGAAGATAGTAAACAAAACGTCGGTATTACAATTATGATGACATACCTACAATTTATTGCAAGAAAGGTACAAATGGAACACAGAAATTGCTTTTAACTCATTAATTCTTCAGAATATATTTTTGAATTTATTCTTTTGCCTGAATTTTCTGCCATCATACTACACAGAGCAATAGTTTTTGTAAAACCGATAATTTTAATGCATTCGTTGTACTCTTGTCTCTTGTTGTACTCGTCGTATTGATTGGTAGGCTTTACAATTGTTTTTAATTATCGTGGACATATTTCTGGTGGGCAGGTCTCACCAAGGTTTCTTACATCGTTATAATGGAACATAGTTAACTGAGAATGCACAAGCATAAATATTTAGTTGCCAAAATTAAAGCATATTTGCACTAGTTGTGTGATTAGAGGCCGAGATATAAACATGCTTTTGCTAACTATAATGCAGCATAAACCCGGGTCCAGGAGCGTGACTGGGGGACAAATCCCTTATAACGTGTTAAAAGTATCAGTAATTTTGTAAATTGTGGATCAATAATTTTTTTATGCGGGTAATAATCGTGTGTTATTTTTGCTATGATCCTTTGTAGTTTGTACCGAATGGAAGCACATTGGAAGCCTATTTCAAAATAATTTCAAACTTGAAATAATCCACAAGTTATTTTACTGGCATCGTTTTCAATATTCATTTTGTGATTAAATCAAGTTTAAATTCAGTCAGGTAAATGGATTTTTAAATAAAGTTTTTATAAATTCCACTCTGTATGAATTTATAAAACAAATTGAATCGTCAAAAAACATTGCACATTTGATAAGTATGGAATAGATTTCTAACAAACTTGATCATGAAATAACTCTTCAGAGTACCTATACCATTTTTTTAGCATTTGAAACCCGCTAAAAGAAGTGTTACTTAATATCAGTGATATAGTAAGTTACAAACATAAAATTCCCATAACAAGCCACTAAATGCATCCCACACGCGGCGTAGACGCAGAACAAAGAGCAATCAATCAACACATATCGGCTTCCTGGAATACGGCGCTGTGTGCGATGCGAGCCGATGAGATCCGCGACACGTGAACGCATCTCAGTGGCGATCCTTCACCCGCCGACCTGCAGATAATGCCGCGCAAATAGGCTACCGATTGACGTCAACGCGCCCACCGCCACGCCACCGCGACACCGCCGCGACACCGCGACACTGCGACACCGCGCCGAGGTAACCATGCCGTAACGTTAGTTAGTACCGTCACGAACAGCAGTTGTTTTTCATTGACACGCTAATCAGTTGAAATGCTACTTGTTCTATGATTGCGTATTCGTGATTGGGATAGATTTTTGTCTATTTTTCTGTGCTAATGTGTTTTTGCAAATGGTCATCGGAAAATTTAATTAAGAGTCCAATTTTGTTTGCGTGTGACGACTGGTTTCAACGAGATAAATCTGAATAAATAAATAGGGTAGAATCTTTTTTTTGTTATAATTTAATGGAAGGTATTTCGAGTTGAGGGAGGTATATAGTCCTAATATTAATAAAATTGAGTCCACAGTCACAAAAGTAATCATAAATTCACATTGGCATTCTTGTCTTGTGTCTTTAAATACCGTTAACTTTTTAGTCCAAGAACATCCAGATTCTAAAAAAAAAATCGTGGATGTCGCAAACATTTCCCATAGAGCGGGATCCTGCGTCCTCTCTTTACACATGTCTTCCTTACCAACTGAGCCTCACAGTCTTTCATGCCACGAAGAAATGTTATAAGGGCCGCTAGATTCAGGAGTATTAGTAAAGTCCTAGTGAATATAAAGTGTGTGGATATACTCAGCACCTAGGCGACACAGCCTCGGCCCCGCGGCCTCGCTCTGCTCTGCTCCGTGGTACGCACTAACCGCATTAACACGCAATAACGCCCGAATGGGCATTAACCTTATAATCGCGCTCTGCTGTATGCTCTGCATACTGGACTTTTTTTATTTTTATCCATCACTAGTCTTCGTTGATGGCTCTCTTACATCCCAGACACATTAGAATTGATAGATGACACAGGCACACTCCTGTACACACACACACCCAAGAGGGACTCAAAAGCTTTCCTTAAGCATGGGCTGACGCAACTTTAATGAAGTTGTGATGGGGATCAAGCTTATCTCCATGGCGAGCCCAGCTAGAAAAAGAAGTGCTCATAATCTTCCACAGTTGACGACCAAACATTCGTGGGCGTGATTGAGAGTATTCAGATCATAGTCGATCATGTTACATCCTATAACGGATTTAAAAGATTTCAAAACGAAAGCTTATTCTAATAACAGATTTTCGATGAACAAACTGATTGTGTGAATGGTTGTATGTGCGTATGTCGGTGTTTTTGGCATTGTCACAATTTGCGCTATGCTGTTCAAATATTTGGAATTCCCGAAGGCCTGCAGTTGCAATAATAATGGTGCTCAGGTTTTGTGTTACTATTTTATGTTATATAGCCGTTTGCAACGATATCTTTATATTTTATGTGAATATAAAATATTAGTATTTTTTGTTTATTTACTGAGTAAAGTCAGTCATAACATACACCCTTTTAAAATATGAAAACAAAAGTCAGCCACTTTGTGTACTACAGTTTGCCCTTTAAATAATAAAGTATGAAATGTGTTTATAAAGTTATCAACATGAACTATAAAGCAACACTAGCTAAAAAAGTGTTTTCGAAACTAATTAATCAAAAAATGTTAAATGAGACTTAAAAAAAACTATTAAAAATAAAATTATTAATATATAAAAAATGCTTTAGCGCTAAACAATTAATTATGTCAAAAATATTTAAAATCATTGTGGTACATTTCAAATAAAGATATTATGGTTGAGATTTATTTGTCAATTAATTTGATATATTATTTGTATGTTTGCTTTAGCAAGCACTTCACACTGCCCTATTACAACAAATAAGCGTGACTTGCAACATTACTGCGGTGCTACATCACGTCGAAATTTACTGAACGCGGGCGCATTAACAAAAACGTTAACATGACGAGAATTACTCGCGTTGATATATTTACAATAGTAGTCGAGCCGTATAAAGGTGGCAAGCTCGCAGCACATACCGTGGATCAACGACTCATTTCGCGTGAACGATGCGCAAAATGCTCCACTTTAATAACTTATCAAACAATGCTCTTACTTCACCGCGTTGAGGTGGGCGTGTAAGGCACACTGTTCACCATTATTTGTAGCTTTAATTACCAATATTATAAAAAATATCACTAATTTAAAACTTTTCACTGAATCGGGCATTTTCTTATAGGAAAATCAATCTGTATCCTTTCTGAAATGTACATATATTTATGCTACATCACGTAGTTCATTGAATCCTTTCTTGGAAGAAGGGACGAATCAAAAATTATTATTAAGATAACTGAGATTCTTATATTTATCTTATATTTAATATTTATATTTATCTTTAACCATCATTCATTCTCAGTCCCTTCTTATTCCTAACAAACGACCTACGATTCCCTATATTTTTTTAGGTCTTATAGATGACAAGGTTTAATTTCCTCCGAATCGTGTGCTTGTTTACTATTCCTATAGATAAGAAAAAGAAACTGATACACGATTGCTGAAACAATTCAGATACCGCAGCTCATCTATAGCCACCTCGAATGAGAAACACCATCATCGCTTCAATCCAATTAAGGAAATCATTCGACAATCCATCCGCGAACAGTTTCCTTACAATTAGTACAATTGCGTGGACAGCATTCGCGTTACGCGCGGTGACCAATATTATGCAACGCGCGACATCGACGCGTCTCGACGACAGTCGCGCGGCCGCCAGTAGCGCAACCACAATGTGCGCGTTGAAACCTGAAAAATCCTGAAATTTCAGTAATACCTTAGGATATGGTTTGATATCAAAAACGTTTATATTAACTTCGCCTGAATGCATAATTCATATTTTACTTCAATTTTTAATTTAAACTTATTATTAATTATTTTTACTTTTTGATTATGTTTTATTTTTGTAATTTAATTCAACAGTTCAAGTTGTTTTTCTTTCTCAGAAAGACTGTTAAAAACTGTTTTGTGTTATATATACGAGTATTACATTTGGCAGCGTTATCGGAATGTGTTGTTCGCAGGATATTCGTATCCGCCGGGACAGTGGGTGCGGAACACAAGGTGTAACACGTGCCTTAGTAATCTAGGCAATATGTTGCGGTCTAGGATCTCACAGTTTACATGAATTCCAGGCAGGCATCATTGCGGCGTTTAGATTAAGATGTCTTGCTTATCGACCTAATATATACATTCATCCATGAACTCACGCCTTTTTTTAGAAGGGGTAGGCAGAGGTTCCAGGGCACCCACATTTCGCCTTGTATGTTCCGTCTCACGATGTGACATGGGGAAGCCTATCGCCATATCGGCCTTAAATTTTGATTCCTGACCGATTATGAATAGAAAAATCATGTATCATTTTGCTCGACAGTGATTCGAATCCGAGATCTCAGTTTTGTAAGCGTACCGTGGTACAAATGCGCCTCCGAGGCATTTTATATATAAGCATTTCTATAAAGTGCAGCTTATTTACTTTGTTTTTATTTACTAACTTTAAAATATGATCAGTACTGAAATAAATTTATGCTGTTCATCTGCGTAGTAATATTATTATTTTGTAAGACAGTTTCGTTCACGCGGCCGTGTAACGTCGAGAACCTCGATAGTCGCCGATTTTAACCCTATCTGGGTTGAAAACTCCTCAAATCGCGAAAACGCTCGCCTTAAAAAATACAATATATTATAACCTTATTATTTTTAAACAGTAAATATTCATTTTTGACAAGTTCCCTAATGTATTTTACATTTTTAGGTATTGATTGTCAGTAAGCCGATTTTCAAGACATCACTTTATTTCAAAGACAACGTAGAGTCATCTTATTACATGACATGCACTGTCGCTATTGACGTTCATCCTGCCTGCGCGTGCGCCACGCTCTGAGCTCATCAAGCCGACATGTTTATACACCTCAAATAGATTAAAAAGGTGTTTACCCAAAGTTGGGCGGAGTTATTTACAGCGGCAGGTGTACCAAACCGAGCTGTATAAATAGCAATATAATCTCACTTCGGATTATATTTGGAATTTATTTGGACTATTTTGTTATTGGTCCGAGTGAAGGGTTATTAGTCACGCAGTAAATTAGAACATACATAAGCGCGTTTGAATGTGAGTGTCTCTCAAAGAAAACCAAAGCATTATAACACGAACTAGCGCCATTTTTGATCGGTGGTAGATTACCCATATTTAAAACTTTCAGTTAGATCTCGTCGTGCACATCTAACAATGTTTAATTGTCTTCTTCGGTCATTCTTCCTTTATTATCAATATTTTCAAAGTGGTAGTGCCAAACTGTTGTCAGTCATATCTTTACGTGATTGGGCAGACTCGTCCGAGGCCACCGAGACGAGACTGGTCTCGCAGGAGATGGACATGATGGTTGAGTCAGATTGCCAGATGCCCAATTCCACTTCTCTTTTTCCATCCTTTTCTTTTCCCAATTCCCTTCCGAGTTGATGGGCCGGCAACACGTCCATGATCCAAGCATTATGGATGTTCATAGGTAGCAGTGATCACTTATCATCAGGTGACCTTCTTGCAGGTGCGCCAGAACTATGCAATGAAAAAAAAAGGTCGGTAACGCATCAAAGATTTCTCCAACGCTGTAAATCTACGTCAGCTGATTAGATGATCAATTAAGTCAAATTCTTTTATAAAAAAACTAGCGGCCCGGCCCGGCTTCGCCTGGGTGCAAATACAGATTCCAGTCCATATTTTATTTAAAATCAATACGACAGCCTTTCTCTAAACTGCTTATCCAATTCTATTCTCATCCTGTACCTATTCTTGTGTCCCATTTTATCCACCTTATATTCTATTCTATCCCATCTTTCCAGATTCAAATCATTATTTTGCTACGGAGATATTATAACACTGTTACTACTCCGACGACATTCATTGAAATCTTTTAATAGATACCATAGCCGACCCGACCACGTTCGCTATGGCTTAGTTATTATATGATTAATTTTATATTCAATTATTTAGCACAGCAAAAAAGCCCGACCAACCTTTGCCTGGATGCAGATATTTTTTTATTTTACTCCACACCAAATATATGTTATTTTTCGTATAAGCTCTTGTATACCTAAACATGAATTTGCTATCCTACTGTCCTGCTCAATTCCGTCCCATCCTGTCTGCTCAGTTACTTCCCGATACGTCCCGTCCTTTCTCTTCATCATCCCGTCTTATACCGTGCATTTACATTTCGTCCTATCAAATCTGTCAGCTATCCCAGTCCGCTCCCCTACCTCCCACTCTATAATATCCCGTTTCTCCATATCCAAATAGTGTGCCTTATAAATTTTTGACATTAAACACTTTAGCGATTTTGATTATCCATGCAATATTTCACCCCTGTTTTTCAAAAATATTACACTCACACTCAAATATTATTCTCAAGACACAGGCAAAGCCTAAATTGAGAATCCATGCAATATTCTCCATAATTATATAAAATTATTATTTATTCAGTTCAGTTCAGTTTATTTTTATGTGTTATTTTATTAAAGATTTTTCATTTTCAAGTGACATTCTATTTTGAAAAGAAGTATAACTTCTTACGTTTGAATATTATTTATTTAATTGTCTTATATTTTTGTAGCTTCATAATATATTCTCTTTAGTTTACACAAAATAAATTTCTGAACGCATGCATAAATATTTGACAACCAATTTAAATGTCAACCATTTTTCATTACTGTCATTATTTTACTTAATTAAAATCTAAAATACGCCATTAATCGAATACTGTGGATATATGTTGTCGATTCGAAACCTTTATTTAAATACGTTTTTTAATTTGAGGGAAGAGTTTACCGTATCGACGGTATGAAAATTAAATGTTTGACAGTTACAAACCCATGAACATTTTGTATGGCAAAATCTTTTTTCCTTTATTTTATACTTTCGTCAGTTTAATCGAGATAAAAACAATCCCACCCTTTAAGTTGGAACAAATAACACATATCTACAAAATTTCATTATAATCAGTTGAGTGGTTTAGGAGCCCATCGAGGACAAACAACGTGACACGTGAATTATATATATTAAGATTAACCGTTAAAAAACAAAGACCTACCTAGTATTCAAATGACTGCCTACTGGCCTCTGTCTCCTAATCTTGAGTGAAACAAAGTGGGCGGCGCAGATAACAACAACAAAAAAATACAGTTTTATGCGCTGTTTACCAATGAGTTAATTCTACGTTTATCTAACGCAATAAGGTAAAATTCCTGTTCGATAAGAGCAGCCGACGTCCGTCCGCTCGCTGTGTGCGTGTGTGTGTTTACACTTTACATAGGTGTTCGAGATTGTGTGTGCATGTGTGCGTTATCACCGACACTCATTCATATACGTTGGCTGTTTATCTGAGTACCGTACGAACGGTGTCATTGATGGTTCACTCGACACCGTTGCGTGGACTTTACATAAGGTTATACAGAAAAATAATATTATACCTATTAATTATTACGATTACTGAGTCTTGTTAACAATATAATGTTTTCTGGAATTCGATGCTGACGTATTAAAATAACGTACCTGATTTAATTGAAATGTTTATAATTGAATTTCCTCGTTATTGCAACACCTGTTGGATTAGAAACTGTGATTTGCCTGTATTTAAAACGCCGCTGGACTGAATATAATTATGTTCAATACTACGAACGTTGGTGGAAGAACTAAATTTATAGTACAGCTTGAATGTTCAAACTTGTATCCGTGCGTACCTCGATTAATTTGTACTGGCATTACAAAATAACTGCATATGATGAATCTAATAGTAATTCAAATAGTTTAATGTTCAGAGATGTTAATTTCCCTCGAGTCGGTACGATTATGCCAGCTTACTAGATACTGGATATACACAGGTTTAACCCTAAAAGTGTCAATCTTGCGTGGATCACTGTGAAAGATTTCTGACCATCGTGTTCGTGGATATTATCCGGATGAATACAAACATCATGCCAGCAGTTGTAGAGTCTTAATTAATGTATTAATTAATACATTCTACTGTTTGTTGCAAACTGTAAATAATAGATAATGATAACAGAACTTAATATGAGGGAACATGTCCCATTCTTGTGGTAGCTTTTTCCAAAAGCTACATTTTGTGCCTATCGACGTGCGTTTATAATGGACGAAAGGAACGTCCACATTTAGCCCTATGAGTAAACCGTCTCATTTATACTGCCCATTTTTATTACAGTGACAACGACAAAAAGATTTGTGATTTCCAATTGCAATTTAATTTCTACAACAATTTTAGTAAATCACTTTGACTAAAATTCCCCAACATATCTAAGAAACACACCATCAATCGATTTCAGATTGAGAATAGTTAGGGCTCATTGGATCAGTACCTAGAGCACAAATTATGTAGTGCTAATCCATCAACAGATACGTTCCCAACAAGGCAGCTAGTTTAGGTATTACCTTTAAAGAAACACATCTATACAAAATTACATTTAGCAATAACCTCGAACGTTATATTCGTGGCGTTTTTTAATTAACTTATTTATAGTCTAAGAGATACGCTAGTCCAACTCGTACGTCACCGGTACATATCTGAGCATAAAATCGTGAGTAGAACGTAGTGGTGCGCCTTGGCCCCTGGCCCCACGTATCTACTGCTTGATAGCGCGACCTGACGCTCAACGTGCCGTGTGTGGGTGGCGGTGTGTGTGACTGTGTGTGTGAGCGTGTGTGTGTGCACTTCCTTTAATACACGAGCTTGTGTGCATAGGTATATAAATTACTCTTTTAGTAACATAAATGAAAAAATCGTTTTATAACATTAAAAAAAACCAGTTACAATTTTTACCAATTCGTTTCTAACATACAATTTTAAATGCCGGCAACACATCTTTAATCGACATAATATACAGTTGTGAAAATACAGGCGGTGGTCACGCACCTCTGTAAAAACACCTCTTTTTTTAAATACTTTTGTCTCGTATCTGAAATTATAAAGTAGTCATTTTGGGTTGTTTAATGAATTGAACACGCGATGAAAGCAAATTACCATATTCCAAGAAACATTGCACAATACGTAGCGAACACAAAAATAGATTAAGACATTATTTATGTGTATTACAAGCAATTCATTTGTATTCCCTAAAAAGTGATGTATACTAATCCGGAGCTCAATTGGAACACAATACAATTCGTAGGTAATTTTGTGATTCCCTCGCCCTCCCTCGGAGGTACTCCGCGAATATATTACACGCAGTATGCAAATTTTACGTCGTATCATCGGAATGAGTCAGTACAGTGATCACGCCGGTACTTACATCAATCACTCAGCCTCATTACTTCATATCAATAATACAATGTTTAGTTTTGGCATCTTTTGATTTTTTATTGTGGGAGGTTCTTATAAATACTGCAAAGAAATATAAAAAAACATTTTTGTTATGATTAAATTGTGACGATAATAGAAATTGTTGTGACGAATTTTAGGATTTCAATCCTACAAAATACCTCGTAACCATTCTGTGGATAGTGGGTGTAGAATTTTGTGAAAGATATTTTTATACCGATTCTTATAACAAATCAATATGATACCTCTTTCTTTCGTGACCTTGCACGAAATAACTTACAATATTTTTATGACAAATGAATGAATTAAATTAATTGAATTAATTAATTGGGCCGGGCTATGTGCGCGTAGAACTGATGGTCGTTGGGGCCGAAAGGTTCTAGAGCGGAGGCCACGTATAGGAAAGCGAAATGTCGAACGCCCGATTACCAGGTGGACGGGCGACCTGGCTAAGGTTAAAGGAACTCGCTGGATGCAGGCCGCTTCCAACAGGTCGATGTGGAGATAGTTGGAGGAGGCTTATGTTCAGCAGTGAACTTTCTATGGCTGTGATGATAATGTTGATGAATTAAAAGCACAATAGACAAACAGTCAATGAAATGTATTTTAAATGTTGCGCTAATTTTAATATTTTAAATACCGACCTAGGTTTATCGCTACATACGTACACGCATTTCTATTAATACAAGACCTTAAAACTCTGAACAGCTAGTAGAGTACTCGCCATTAAAAGGTTAAGATAAACCGCTGTTTGTGAGACGGGGGCTCCGATAACCAAATGTTACAGTTTTTCAATGAGTGCTCCACATTCCTGGCCTAATTAGCGCGGATCGCGGGTCACGCATGGGGCCGCGGACCATTAGATACGTTCCTCTAGTGATGGCACAACACCCGTATCGGCTATTGAACGGAATCAATATCGTGCATTATATGAACGCGTTTCGTATAGCGGGCCGTATCGCGGAATACACACGGGGTGATATTTTATTACGTATCATGATCATGAGACAAATTTAGTAAAGCTTAAATTGTTTAATTACTTTTTAAGTCGGATATTACATTTTGTAACAGAAATTAGGATACTTTTGTGAAAATATTTATGTAAAAAGGGATAGAAATCCCCTTACTACTTACTTAATGAAATACTTGTCAATGTCAAATCGTGAAGAAGTTGTTGAGAAAGATGGTAAACTTACATATTCTAAATACAAGAATCAACATCGAGAATTGTCAATAACGCGAGGCAGTGGTTTGATCTCGGTGCATAGTCGCGTAGTGTGCGCCGCGCTGGCTGTCAGCGAATTCTTCCAATCTGTATAACGTCTGGTGATTCGCGTTCTACTTATTATCGTACGGTGGGCATTTGCATAAGAATAACAAGGAGGATTATTGATGTCCCCCCCTCCCCGGGTGCCCCCCACGCACCGCGCCAGCCGCCTGCACGCGGGACCCACCGCCCTACAGGATCGTGGCAAATCCGCGCCCTACTTACAAGCGCTAGCGGACTATAAACATTGCAGTATAATAAGTCTTCATATTGAATCAAAATAATAAAATAACAGCAATAAATAGGTTTGAACAATGTAATGATGGACTTCCAACAAATATAAGTGTGTATAGTATAATAAAGGTTTTAGGAATGCGCGTAGTATAGCTAATTTCAGTTTGACGCTGTGGAAATTTTTGAATTTAGCTTCTAGCGAACTGTAGACATACCTAATAGGATTATGAAGATAATGATAGTTAAAATCGGCAGTCGTTTAGAACAATTGTACCATGAAACTGCAGCTTTGACGATGTCAATAATAAGAGAAAACAATTCTGCATAATAAAAGCATTGTCGTATATGTCGGTGTAATCTTTTTTTATTTGCATTGATATTTCTGCCGTTTCCGCTGACGCTTGTGGCTTGGGTCCCGCAGTAATGCTTAATTTTGTTCTCTTTTCATGTTTGCTCTGTATACATTTCGTCTAAAATGGAATGGAATAATTTGATGTAACGCTGCCATTGACGTGCGCTCCAATATATGTTTCACTTTCGCCGGCAACCTGCGTTTAAAGCGAATATTAATTCACTGAATTGCAATAAAACATACTACCACTATTGAATGAGTCTATATTATATATTGCGTTGTAATCTTTTTTTTTGTAAAACTATAAATACTAACAACTAAAATACTAAACTAATTATACTTATTTTTTATTTTTATTTTTTGGTACTACACACCAATCTTTGTAAACTATAATTTTTGAAAGATATAAACGGCTTTTTTATTTTTATTTTATTTTATTTATTTTATATACATAATCTTATTGCATATTGAAAAATTAATTTAATTTTTTAATGTATTTATTATTACTAGTGGTCGCCTAGTGGTCGAAATTCGACCAAATCAAGAAGAGAAAAAGTTTTTACCTGTATGATGATGTTGTTATTCTGATAATTCGTGCACATTTAAATGTCCGTATCTCTCAAAATCGCTTATTTCCCCTGAAGTATATGCAATTACTAAAATCGTAAACTACAATAATTGCTTTGAACCAGCAATAGTAAATTATATATATTTTTTTGTACCTGAATGTTGTTATTGCAGATTGCTGCTACAGAACTTTCTTTATGCATATAATGAATGATAGCGCTCAGTATTTCACGTAGTATTCGTCAAATAAATCTTTTCTGTTTGATATTCAACAAAACCACATTAAAATTTTTTTTCTGATTGACATTCAACTACATATGTCTATAATAAAGCAAAGAAACAATTTGACCAAAGAGTATGTATACGTGTACAAATACTTGTGTATGCGTGTGTCAAATGCATGCTGGTTTATTTATTGATTTAATGTACTTTTTATGCATTATTATTAAAATCTTGTTTTATATTACATTCAATATTAGGCTTAATATTAATATTATTGCCTCATTTAAAATTAATATTCTCTTTTAATATTAATATTATTACCTCATTAGGCAAATAAAACCTTTTTTTTGATATGTCTATGTCAGAAGAACAAAATGAAAAAGAAAAGAAACAATTTGACACCAGAGTATGTATACTTGTGTATGGATGTGTGTGTGAAATGCATGGCAGTGTGTGTAATGTTTTATTTTTTTATTTAATGTACTTTATAAGCATTATTATTGAAATATATTAGCATTCTCCACTTCTCCTACACATAAACTATAAGTGTGCCAAATTTTATGCTCCTGCGTCCGCGCAATTTTCGTAAAAAGGGATCCAAAGTTTTTGCATCACGTATTAATATATAGATTTATTTTGACGTGACAACGTCTTAAATTAGGTTGCGGCTGGGAGTCACTTATGAAAAAGTGTAACGCCCGGTAACGTTACGATGAGTCACCGAACGAGAGAGAGGCCCGCCGAATGCCTTGCGTCTCTCTCCCACTCAATTTAATTATATTCATATCAATAAATATTCTACCGAGAAAAAGACGTTGTTACGTAAAATCTTCGCCCGTAAAACCGACTTTACAGGCAACCATTTTTTTGGTATAATTTTTTTTTAGACCACTGTGTATTTTTATTTTGACGTGACAACGTCTTAAATTAGGTTGCGGCTGGGAGTCACTTATGAAAAAGTGTAACGCCCGGTAACGTTACGATGAGTCACCGAACGAGAGAGAGGCCCGCCGAATGCCTTGCGTCTCTCTCCCACTCAACTATGATCGGTCTGCCGCGCGCGCAGCACTAGAGAATTAGGCGCATTGAATCGGCGCATGCTTGTGTCTCTGTCTTTGTCTTTCTCGAACGTTCTTGGCGTTGGAAAAACAAGAAAGCGTCACAATACAAGTTCACACGTGTGGTTAAAGTATCGTCAGCTGTGTCTGTAGTGAAAATATGGAGTGCTTAGATTCGTCATTTATCATTTACAACAACTACAACAATAAAGGTAAATAATTGTACACTGATATTTCATTATCGTAAACTATGATTGATTGATTAATTGTTAGATTGACACAAAAGTTGAGAAACTGAGTTTATAGGTTATGTCATACTATTGATAAATGTTGATAGTGTTTTAGTAAACAAAATATATTTCTATAGTTAAAATTTGTGCAATTCTTATTTTCATTCAATTCCTTGTTCCTATTGTGCAATTTAATTATATTCATATCAATAAATATTCTACCGAGAAAAAGACGTTGTCACGTAAAATCTTCGCCCGTAAAACCGACTTTACAGGCAACCATTTTTTTATGCATGATTTTCTTAGTAGTTATATAAGCAATAAATACACTAACTAGTAGATTGTTTATGAGAGTAAGCCGGTCTCGCGCTGAATAGTAATGTGGAGATTGGGATGTGTTAAGGAGTGTTGTCTAGTAGCCGATGCGTGTAATCAAATGGAATTGCTTCGGAAGGCAATACTTTACGCGCTCAGTCGCGGAGGCGCGGGTTATTCTGTGACCTGCTATTTGGTCCTTTGATACTCGTAATGTATTTAATCTACTGGAAGTAGGTCTCTCATATGTGAGAGGCCACCTGGGTGGGTACCACCGTAATGTCTATTTCTCCCGTTAAACAGCAGTTTAAATGCACTGTTATTTTCGGATTGAAGGAAATTGTAGTCAGAGTAACTACTGGACATATTGAGACTTTACATCTCGTGTCTCAGGATGGCGAGCACAGTGGAATGCCAAGCATTGCTTTGTAATTCAAGATGTTTTTAATTTTGCTACTGTTTATGAGCGGTCGTATCGCTTACCATCAGACGAACGGCATGCTCGTCTCGCCATTCAATACAACAACAAAAATTTATGAAAATATGATTCTACGAGTATTAAATAAGCACTGATATTTATAAGGAAAACCCTTAACTGTAATATCCTGGTTGTACAAGTCAAGTCAACGCACTTTCGCTGCGGTCTCAGAAAATACTTAAAGTAATCTGTATCAGAATCAGTTGCTACGGCGTAGCACATGCTTACCTAAAAATTTGATGGCCCAATTTAAAATGTTATTACGTAATGAATTTTTTTTCTCTTATTTTGCGAGACTCATTGTGCGAGTTGGTGGACTGGTCCGTTACCAACAGGTCACCACGCACTTATAGTAGTGTGTCACAATTTATTTAGCTAAATCTCATACGAAGCTAGGCCGGGTCTCTTGTAAAGCATATTGTTTATGTTCATACTGCTTTTCAATTCCTGCGATAGTCAATATATCTGGAAAAATACTATTACAATCGGTACCGTAGAAGTAAACAAACGTTTTTGCAAAGAAAATAAATATGCTTTCAGAATAGATAGCTCAGTACTTATTACTTCGCTGTACTTCCAACGATCGGGTCCTTTGGGATCCTTCTCTCGCAAAAATAACTTTACTGCTTCGATTTGTATTTATTTATGAAACACTATTAGCATTATTATCAAGAAAGAAGATACAGAAATAAATCATAAAATAAATACATATTTAGACAATCAGTGAATAAATAATTAAACCGTGGATATTCAATTTAGACGGTGCTACAGTAACAAATTGCAGTGTAGACATTTTACCAAGTCAGTAGAAACAATATTAAAATATTAAGGTCACATAATTTAATGCTCAAATTAAACTTGACCGCTCTCGCAAACCCCTAGTACTTAATATACATGTTGGCATGAAAACAAATTTGTAAGGATTACTATAAACTTTGAAGTAAGGTATAGTTATATGAACAGTAAAAGCGATAGTGTTAAGCCACCTTTCATCGCCGGATGAGACTCAATTAACAACCTCTGAGCTCGCGGTTGCTACGCCGTAGCACAGGCTTACCTACAATGTTCCGGAGCGAGTGCTACGGTGCTACGCGTCAGGCAGAAACTATCATATACATTTTTATCCTAAGATTATCTACTTTGAACTTAATGGGTTAATATCTATACTTAATAATATAATAAAGCTGAAGAATTTGTTTGTTTGTTTGAACGCGCTAATCTCAGGAACCGCTGGTCTGATTTGAAAAATTATTTCAGTGTTGTATAGTACATTTATCGAGGAATGCTATAGGCTATATATCATCACGCTATGACCTATAGGAGGGAAGCAGTAGTAACATTTCTGGCAAATACGAGGTAATTTTATTCGCTTTTCATGGTCCGATTGGTCGATACTCTAAATTGAAAGTAGGAATTGAGCATTTTGAAACTTGTATCCGCACCCGGGCGGAGCCGGGCCCGACCGCTAGTATCTATATAAAAGTGATATTTTTATTTGTGTTGTTAATGTGGATACCTACGAAGATTTATAACGTAGGTAAGGAATGTAATATAATAATGATATTGTATTTAATAACGACAAAGTTTCGTTGGTTTACGTTTTCCAATATTTTTCCGAACTACTACACTGATCAAGGCAAAATAGAACACATCGGAATTCCAAACATGATGTACTAAAATATCCGCTTTATAAATCAAAAATAGTTCATGACCAGATCAAACAATATCCAAACCCGACCGGCATTAGCATCGGCACGATAACGGTTGACCCCAATCGGACGCAAACTAACATCCGAATCAACTCATCGAAATTAACCTTAAATAAACTCCACCGGACAAAAGGACGGCCATCCGTACATTCCCACGATTAAAATTCCAAGTTCCGTTTTTGCGGGCAGCGTGCGAGGTCTGTGAGGCGAGCGGGGCGCTAAATCACGGTCGCTGCGACTCCGGTCCTTACTTAATTCAATCATGATAACTGCGGCCCGGGCAGGCGCAAGAAATAAATTGACCAATGACCGCTGTTGCGAGCCGACGACGCACCACCTAGGGTTGTCGCGCTGCGGTAAAACTCACGACAACGTACATAGTTAGCAGTATTTAATTACTTTTTTATAATAAGTAAATGATAAACGAGCAAGCACGTCACTTGAAGTTAAGTTTTACTGGTGGAAGGTCTCTCATATGAGAGAGGCCATCTGGGTAGGTACCACCGCAATGTCTATTTCTCCGGTGAAACAACAGTGTAAATGCACTGTTGTGTTTCGGATTGAAGGACATTGTAGCCAGATTAACTACTGGACATATTGAGACTTAACATCTTATGTCTCAGGATGGCGAGCGCAGTGGAATTTTACGACTGTTTATGAGCGGTCCTATCGCTTATCATCAGGCGAACGGCTTGCTCGTCTCACCATTTATTGCAATTAAAAAAAAGTGGACAAATCTATAACTCTTAGACCATAGATGTGTTGCCAGCCCATCAAATTAGGTGAGGAGTGGAAAGGAAAAAGGAAATTAGCCAGCAAAGCTGTCACTTCAAGCCGATCTCCTGTGAGATATTGATATCGCCCCGAATGAGCCTATTCATGCGTGGCTCTACCACTGCATAACTTTTTCTATCTACATACCATATTCCATATCAATTTACTGGTGGTAGGTGTCTCATATGTGAGAGGCTGCCTGGGTGGGTACCACCGCAATGTCTATTTCTCCCGTCAAACAGCATTTTAAATGCACTGTTGTGTTTCGGGTTGAAGGACATTGTAGCCAGAATAATTACTGGACATATTGAGACTTAACATCTTATGTCTCAGGATGGCGAGCGCAGTGGAATGCCAAGCATTGCTTTGTAATTCAAGGTGTTGTTTGGTTCTGCTACTGTTCATGAGTGGTCGTATCGCTTACCACCAGGCGAACGGCATGCTCGTCTAGTCATTCACTGCAATAAAAAAAAAAAAAAAAAATCTTTTTAATAACATCGTTTTGGAGTTGAAGAGGCAAATACTTTTTGTAAATGGCAACTAAATAATAAATTGTCGTAAAGTCTTTATTTATGAATCGTGGAAAATAAAATCGTTAAGTATTTTTTTTTACGAATACGTGCAAAGAACTGTAGTGATCCTTAAAAGCTTATTCATTTTTAGTTTTCTTTTCCATATTAGTATTAATGAGAATATTATGAAAATTCATTCGCGATCTCAATTTTATTTCTTAAATCTGATTCAGACTTTTTAATAATTGCAATGAATTGAATAATTATTCGAAACCATAATAATGCACTTTGAATTTTGTATATCGTGCCAACCTTGGTGTAAAAGAAAGGGCTGTAGTACCTGGCAGGGGCAATTCGGGGACGACCTTGCAGCGGCAGATAACAATTGAGACTCGCCCGCCGCCGCAAATTCAATATCCAGAGGTGTCGTCGCCTCGACCACCTCCCCCCTCCCCTCGCCCTCCCCCGCTCAGCACCCCGCACCGACCCCGACAGTTCCCTCGCACCTTGTGTTTAGTGTCCAGCGGCCGTCCTCTCGGCCGTTAGAGAATATAACCACTTAACGAGAACTGAAGTCTGGCTTGAATTGAATTTGGGAAGTGTCCACTCCGTGCATTAAATGCGTTGGTAATTGAACAGACACCTGCGTTGGGGTACATTTGACTTTGATTAAATATTACTGGATCCGTATTCGCTTTAACTGTGGTCTAATTCTACAGTTGGACTGGTTTATAATTGAAGGTACATCTGTTCTCATATAAAGCAGTTTTAGACACGCTTATTACAGGAGTTGATTTTATACGCAAATATCGAACATTGTCGCAGGTTAACTGGTTTTGTAGAAGTACAAAAGCTTTTGTTTTCCTGCTGGATGCAAATAATGACAAATATGACAATAGTTTGGATTGAGAACATTCGAGATAACAGGACACCACGTTGGGTGCCACTAACATTTAAGGAAAAACTGTTGTAATCAGCGAAGGTTGGGATCACGTGCCGATGCCGTGCTTTATCTGTCGGTGGAGGCAATATATTTGTAGTAAGTTAGCGATAGTCCGGTCCGGCATATTAAACGACGATTAACCTACCGGCCGACGCCGGTCGCCGCCGCCCACCGCCCGCCGTCGCGCTCTGATTTATGTGAACTATTAAAATCTACGAAGGCACAGAATTAATTGCGCTACTTCAGTGTTGGCTGCTTTATTAATTGGGTCCGAGTCGGCTGTTGTTTATGGACGTTTCCCTTTCCTTGGCGGGGCCCTTATCGTGACCCGGTCCGATCCAATTTGTCCACTCACGTTTCTGTTCAGTTTCAATGGCTATTAAGGGCCCTACCTCTGCTTTGCGAATACGTTAAATCACACAGATTTGTATGTGCGCCCTCCACTTTCAACAATGGTCGAATTTCATCTGCGAATTGGGTCGCGCGAATTAGTCTTCTCTATAGTTTGTCCAGACTCGTTATTGTAAGGTCTGCCGCCGATAAAACGCAAAACTGTATACTTACTTCAATGCCTAATGGCTTTTGGTTCAATATGAAGTAATTTAGTTAATAAATATTCAACACACTCTCACTCTCTATATAACCAAGACCAACTGCCGAACCTAGGCCTCCACATTGACCATGTAATACTCTCTGTGAAAAAACATGAATGTCATTTTCAATTGTAGCATTATAGCCAGAATAATTACTGGACATAATGAGACGTAACATCTCAATCATGTCTTAGGGTGGTGAGCGCATTAGAGTGCCAAGCATTGCTTTGTAATGTGCATGGTATTGCTTGTTTTTTTTACTGTCTATGAGCGGTCGTATCGCTTACTTTCAGACAAATGGCAAGCTTGTCTGGCCATTCATCGCAATAAAAAAATATCAATTAATACAATGTACTTGTAGTCTAACCCTGACTGATACCATGAAATTTATATTAACTAGACTGCATTGTCGCGTGGCCTATATCGTAGGACAGCTTGTTGATGACCCCAATAGTGTTTACAACGCTTCGTGATGAAATAGCAAGAACATTTTAACTTTGGTTTGGGTAAGCAGACTTGCTTGCCAAGAGCTAAACTTACTTTCCTCTTGATTAGTTAACCTTTATAGGCCATTGTGTTTTCACGGCGAAAATACCTGTCCACTCTTAAAATAAGCCATAAGTCTTGCTGGCTATCGTATATCTAATAGAGAACGCATAATATTTAAAAAACATATCAATTGTTCCTATGGAATTGTCTGCTGCTTTTAAGACGTAGTCAACGAATCCTCACCGTTGTTATAAAATTCGAATAGATCGAATACTGGTCCCGGGCTTCGTAAAATATACAAGGACTAATTGTATTGGCTTTGGCATAAAACACAATATAATCTTACGCCCTTTTTTAAGAACGGGCAGGCAGAGGTGTTATCAGGACACCCAAGTTGTACCTTGTGTGTTCTGTTGCACTATGTAATAGTGGCGAGCCTATTGCCATATCTGGAACAAATTTCTGACCCCAGTCTGATAATGAATAGAGAAATCCAATATTACTGCCTGACTCGGGATTCAAAGTCGAGACATCACTTTTGCAGAAAATGAAATCACACCGCAGTACAATTGCGCCCAGGCATAATAACATGCAAATTTAGTTCGTAGTAAAACACTTTTTGAAGGTAAAAACGTAATTGAATAAAAGTTCGCCCACGAGTAAGACATCATTTAGATTTAATCATATTCAAATCACAACAGGGGAGGTCGGACGCTCTGAGTAATTTATAACTTGGACAAACGAAAATTATGTGCGTAGGTAGCCGTCAAAACTCGCGTGCAAGTTTGCGCATTTACATTTAAATGTGGGTAGTCGGAGCGGAACGAAGAGCGGCCGCGGGCGCCGGACCCCCAGTCAAAATCATTGGAGATTCTTGTATTTTTTTTGTAACATCACGTTACTATCACTGAGACCATGCTTTGACATAGCTTGTTTAATAACATGTTTATGCATTGGAAACCTTACGTTGGATGTTTTACTGCTGAGTGTAATGTAAGATAGCTCCAACAATAACAAGTTTGTTTGTTATAATATATATTTAAATAAGTAAATATATCATGAAATTATATTTCAAAAGTAGTTTCTTCAAAATAATTACAATTACAACTACAAGTTCGTGGAAAGTTTTTGAGGAAAATAGATGATGACGCATTTGGTTAATTTGTCAATAACATAATATTACTCAGTGTGACTCACGCAAGTATAATATCGTACTGTTTGTTCAGAAATAACACGGTGTTCCCGGAAGATCTCCTATTTTAGCAATCACAGTTTAATTTCGTAATATTTTCTTAGAATTGTTCACATTTATACTTATATGACGCACACTAGTCTTATCACAAATGTGTGAGATTGGTTGTGGCCAGTAATTTAATAACGACTAGCGTAAAGTCAAACTTTTCAGAAAGATCTAAGACGAAATCTTGTTTTAAAAGTTAAATAATTTACATTATGTTACTATCTTGAACTGAAACCCAAATTCACATTCTCTATATCAGACGAACTAATTTGTGTATGAGCAATAATAATGTCCCTTATGAGTAATCACCGTGTGGTCCGTACGTCCCTGCGCGGCTCGCTAAAATATCACCTTGGCTGTTACGGTGCGAACAAATTACAAACAACAATTAACGCGGGCGACACGCGACAAAGTTGTCGCGGCGGTGTCGCGCAACATCCCCCCTGCCTCCTCCCCGCGCCCGCAACACGCGCCCCGCCGGACAACAGCGTAAATTACGAATATGTGACATGTTTATTTAAACGTGTGCTTCATTTTTGAAACAAGTTCAAGAGTACAATTAGCGTTTATTTAGCTTTTGATTTATTCTTCGTAGGTCAGTTGGTTGCACACATTTTTGTACGCTGTTTTACGCTGGAGTGAATATAGTAACTTTTTAGGTTAGAAGTCGGATAAGGTTGGCGAATAAATTATCGAGTGATGCTCTATGAAATAATCGAAGTAAAATGTTACCACTTGAAAATTGTGAAAGATGCTACACATAACGGCGGCTTGAGAGTATTGCTTATAGGCGTGCCATGCTTTCATAAACCTGCGTCGAGGTGATTGAGAACTACCTTTACTGAAGTAGTACAGATCTTTTTAGTTAAACTGCTTAGACACCACGTTTATTACTTTTAAGTAGCACTTACACAGGAAAAACGAACCAGTGAAGTTAACTAACCATATAGAAACTTAATTTTGCACGTAAGACTTTAAGTAGAAGTAAAAAGATAAATAAATTCATCTCAAGTTTAATAAACCCTATAGGCAAATTGCACTCAACGCAGTATCTGCTTTCGCAACAGTAGCTTCCTACGTCATGAAGTTATTACGTCATAACCTATAGTGCCGTCACTAGTGACATTCAGTTAAGTTATTTACAACTACGAGTACGCATAACAAGGGTTTAATACTTGCCTAATACTTCAGTGATTGTGTCTAACCACAGTACCGTCACTTCTATTTCTTTGTATTTTAATGTTTTAATTACGTATTTACATTGACGCTTCCAGTCTATAGGCAAAGTATTTTTTATATTCAGCACCACAATCTATGCTGTATATAACTTTGTAATTATGAATAAATATCTACCGTCACCACTTTGTTATATTCGTATCTGCAGCCAGCGCGGTTCCATTAATTGCTTGCTACCCTAAACATTATTTGTTTACGCATATATATATAATGATCTGGGATACTTTTAATGTTAATAAGTATGTCTTTTCACAATATTGTCGACGTGATGTACGATAAAACTTAGTTATTATGTATATAAAATAAATAATATTGCAAAAATACACGGAATGTTAAGTGCGGTGGAATTTAAATTAAATATCCTACCGTTAAGAGATGGTTCTAAAATGAGATGGGTCAAAACCCCATCGTGTAGGCTAGTGATGCGGAAGAAGAAAGAATGATGGGAAGATGCGGGTATATCAGGAACAGCAAAATCATATTGAAGCATTCGTACTAATGTACAATTTTATAAGATAAACATAATTTTTATAAGATAAACTACGGAAAAAATGCTTCATTAACAGCACCACAGTAAAACTATTAACTAGCCAAAACGCCATTATTCTAAAGAGATCGTAAGAAGTATTAGTCCTAGAGATTCATCCCACAGTAGGTACAATGTGATTTTGAAAAGCAGCAATTAGCAGTCACGTCGACCGCGGTCCTTGGCGATGGGCCGCGGGTGCACCTGCGACCACCGCTCTGCACCCTTCCCGCACATTTATCTTAAGAACAGGGGTCACTGGACCACATCCACGCCTGAGTTATTATGTTGGACACCAGTGTTGTTGCTACTGATATGATGAAATTGTGTGTTGAGAAGACCGCATATTATGTGTTGTTTTAAATTGATTTTGTTGACGATGTCGGGAATTGCTGGAGCGCATAAAAATCATGAGGTTGGCCTGTTGGACAGCGCTAGGTTTTTTGCAGATGAGGCCATGACTTAAACAGGGCCTCGGGAACTAGGCCACCTGTGTCTTTGACAGGTTTAGGAAATATGCAAATAGTGTTTCTGACTTATGATGTATTAGTGCGCCTAATTTGCTGTTCTGCCACATTATAATCCAGTTCTGAGAACATAAACAAAAATAAATAAATTAGGAGACAAACGTATAATCGCCCGAATCAAATCAACTATACAGGGCCACTAGACCACTCTGATTACGTGATAGAATCTGTAATTCCGCATATCCCCAATGCAACATTTGCGTGGAGCCAGCGCTATGGAAAACTAAAAGAAATTTCGCGCAATCAACCACCTCTATAAAACGGAGCCCGCCTATTTAGATCATCTCCGTTGTCCGTGTGTCCTCGCATTTTTATATCAGACACACATAACTTCGTACTTTGTTATTTAAATTTGAGCTGTATTGCCAGGTGTTAAGGTTTGTGTGTATGGCAAAGGTAAGTTGGGTGGTTGTTGTGCTTTAGGTAAGGACAAGAGCGCGATAAGTTTTATTCGCGGGTGCGAGGTGAGGAGAGGCGTTAAGGGAACACGATATCGGACCCACGAGGCCTGCCACCACGCAAACATTCTGCCTATATAACTGATAGCTTATGGGATTATCTTTAAATTGGTTATGCTGTTTTATAAGAATATCGAGTAAGATGTACTTTAAATTTTCTTAAATTTCAATCTGTTATAGATCAATCGATTTTAGCATTCATTAATGTCAGCGGATATGTATCATTATTACTAATTCAAGCAACAGGAAGTCCAGATCTGATATTATAGAGCTCTAAAAGAGAAGCCACAGAGCCTTGTTAAAAACGGCCTGCATCTATCGACTTTTTGCAGTTTTTCATGTATCATCTCTTCATTTTGTTTTTAAACCTCCGACCTAACTTTTGTCCTTATATTATGTATACTTTGCAAGTATTTTTGCAGTAATGTAACTAGTACCAAACGACACTGCAATAGTCAATGGAAGTATTAGCTAATGAAAACAAGCGTCATAGTTTATAGATATGTTTAGAAGAAAACTTGAAACCGCACATGTAATCTAAACCTGTGTAATTATGAAATCGATTAATTAATTGATCGATTAATCGATCCGCTTGCACGTAGGAAAAGAACGTGTAGATGTCCAAAGGTGTAAGGTCATCGGTGTGGCGATACGATTCTGAGAAGTGTTGTACCGATCGATAGACGTCGCAGTTAGGTGTCAGCGCGCGCGGCGGGGCCAGGATCGGAGGTCAACAAACATGTTTGTGTCTCACCGCTGCTAGTGCAGATCCACACTACGTATTACATGCTAGTAAATACCTTTTGCGTCATTATGTATACTCTTGTAACTTAGATATACAGATTTCACGAGAAAAGTGTTTTCAGAGATTCAGGAGTCCTTGATCTGCTGACTTAATTGACTTCGTAGAATTATCGAATACTAGGTAACAGTTGCCCATGGTGAATCATTGGTTTATATCTTTGAACAAATTACTTTAAAGCATCTGAAAAAATCCTTTAGAAGAATGAAAAATATGGCACGTGTGATGTAAAAACATTTGTGGCTGTGGGACTTGTTCTGATAAAATATTATAATGGTCTGTTAATAGATTTTTCTAACTTTATTCATTATTCTAAATGCACCAGTGTGTAGTAGGGCTCGATACAGCGTGTGTGGTCCTGCTGCTGATAAACTCATCTCCACATAAATAAGAAGCGGTGTGTCGTGTGTACTGACGGACACTACGCCCGATACTTTACGCTGTGATTTATATCGATCATATATCGATTAATATCTAGAAACTTTCACAGTAATTAGCCAATACAAAGTTGGTGACCAATTACTTATGCATTTACTGGTCTATGTCTGTATTTGATTTTGAGAAGTCTACGATTAAAATTAAACTTATTTAATTGATAAAATTTTTGTTTCCCCTTGAATAGCGTTTAACGTATATAATAGTTGGAAATATTTATGCACGTAAGCGCGTCGAGTTTTGGGTTCATTTATTTTTTCTTCTTAATTTATTCTTTCAATTAAAAATGAAACGGAATATTTTTTTTTTATTTCTGTGGATAATTTATCTAGACTTTACTGTACCTACCATCCCGTTCACTAAGGTCACTGACATGTGCATATAAAAAGTTACTTCAATATCATATTACGTATGTAAATCTTGAGTCATACATATCCTAAACGGCAGGTGATGTTTCGGTCCTACGATTATTCAAATAATTGTTGATGATACAAACATCTATTTTAGAGCCAGGTTTGTATCAAAAGTATCCCATTTCAAAGTCAGTTTCATGTACACTTCACGCAGAGTAATATAATGTTCATGTGTAACCGACCAATCCCCGGGCCCCTCAATTAATCTAAGACGATAGCGGCCGTCAATATTTAACAAACAAAACTGCTTGCGGTCATCTGCAGATAACGCGTGGCGGAGGTACCCCTGTCAGATAGTGCCACAACTTTACTCCTTGTATTTATTGCCATCGGCGCACACGTAATTTACTACACTTTACCATACATAGATACATCTGCTACAAATTATAATATTCTTATAGTGTAGTACCTCCAAACTTGGAACAGGACTTTAAATTTAATGGGAGCTTATTAATTATTAATTATGTTGTGGTTGATTTTAATGTTTGACTTTGAAGTTTTGACTTCATAAGTTATGTTTAAAGCACAATACCTTGAGGAGCATGATGCAAAACAAAGTTCGAATGTTCGACATCCAAAGTAAGATATAAGTTTTCCACTTCTAAAAAACAATACAATTCTCGATGATACTTATCATTTTCTCCAAATTTAGTCTATGGGTACGATATACGATAGATGATTCAAACCTTTTGTGCAGTATCTAAGCACATTCGTTTTTTTTACGTACGAAGTCTGAACATTTAAAGTTCGTTTCGGATCATAGTATGTGAAGTGTCAACATGTCGATACCGCCTGTATTAATTAGTAGATTGGTAGACAGTATCTTTTCAAATTTGAAATTATCTCTCTGTATCAGCCCATATACGTCCCACTGCAGGGCACGGGCCTCCTCTACAATCGACAGTACGATTGAGAGTGGTTAGGCCATATAGTCCACCACGCTGGCCTAGTGCGGGTTGGCGGACTTACATACCATAGGTTTTTTTTTTGTTTTTTTTTTTTTTTTTTTTTTTATAAATCGCTATGGTATGCAGGTTTCCTCACGATGTTTTCCTTCACCGTTTTAGTGCGTGGTGATTGACTATCAATACACACATGACTCCGAAAAGTCAGAGGTGTGCCCTGGGATTCGAACCCGCGACCACCGTGAACATATTGGCAGTCGCGTCTAGTCCGTTTTACCAACAGGCCACCACGCACTTTAATGAAAGTGAAATTATCTCTCGTCACAATTTAATTCCATACACTTCTTCATCGATATGTAAAGAGGTCTAAAAATGAATTTCGCAATAGTTTTGCTAAATCGTAGAAGAGTGAAGGTGAAACAGTCGCGGGTCCGTTGACTGGCTGCTGAGGCAGACGCAGTTCTAAACTTATTTCAGTTTTACGGCCAGTTAGATTTGAAGATTACGGCGGTGGGCGGTGGCGATGTGAAAAAACCGGTGACAGCTGAATGTTGAAATGTGCCTGAGCCCCGGGGCCGCACATAAAACGCGAGTCGAACGCCCGCGTGCCGCCGCGAGGTGCGCACTTACATAAAAACTCAATCTTGCAGACTGCACGCACGGTGGACAGGAGACAGCGACAGCGGGGCTAGTTGCCTAGTGCCTATTCCCTTTTCATCATCAGCATCTTATTATTTCTCTAATAGAAGTTCTGTGCTGTACATACGCTCCCACGGGATGTCCACACTTCAAAGTCAAAAGCAGTGCCTTTCCAGCAGTGCCTGCAATTTTTACTACACGCGACCTAGTAAAAGTTGCATATTTTGTAATTTAACAAACTGAGTTCATAAATTATGTAGGCATTTATTTAGTGTTGATTGTACTGTACAAAAATAATGAGTCTAACAACCCAAAAAATAGATAGAGACATTGTTAATTAAAGCAGATGTTAATGAAATGTGCGTGTGCCGTCGTTGAGGTATTTTCCAGGAAGAACTGTTTAGAAAGGGCCGAAGCAGATATTTTTTAAACCGCTGTATGTTATTATATTATAAAGAATTTAGATTTTTTTGGGACCCGTTGCCACGCTGGCAACAGCATAAGATGACAAAAAATAAAGTGTCGTGTAATAAAGTTCACGTGTCATATGAAGGTTCGACGTCGCGTCGTGAGTCGTCTACAGGGAGTCGCCTCGGGCGGCGGACGGCGATTTGGAAAATCGCTGGCGATAGGCGATGGGCGCCCGCTCCCGCCCCGCGTCGCCCCGTCCCGCGGGGTTGACGACCGATGCTATCTGATGATCGCGTATCATATCTGCGTACCTTTGATATGGATATTACAAGTGTGGGATTGAGTTTATATTATTAAGAAGTGAGAGTCGAGACTTGCCTTTGCTGATATTCTTGGAATGGTGAAACAAATACACTTAAGAATCACACATAGCCCGACTCTGTTGGTTAGTAGTGTCACATATTATAGATATCAGAAAATACATTATACTTTCTGCAACATTGAAAACTGAACGCACTCGAATTTAAAACATTGTTTCGGTAGAACTCGTCTTACTATACCATGGAAATATAAAGGGGTCGACAATCATTGAGTTTGTCTGGTGATATTAGTAATCGGATTGTGATTGCAGTACTATCCATATATCCCGCCGGTGATTATGTATCACTAGTCCATACAATTATGCTGAACTGATCGAAACTGAAAACACACAGGTTGAACTCTGCGTCGTAGTTTACCACTACTGTACTGGTTGCGGTTCGGTGGGCTCTCAATATGCTATCATTAACTAAACTATTCAAAAATCCAATTGTTTAGTAAAACAGATAGTAATGTATTGGCGTCGAAGAATCATTTAAATAAAATATGAAATATCTATGGTTCCTCATATAATTCACATTAACCTTTCGATCTTCTGTGTGTAATTAAAGAGTTCAGATACATTTTCAAACAACCGGTAGTTTCCAGTGGGAATCCATGCCATTATAATAAAATTAAATCAATAAAGATATAGTTCTACTGACGTGTATTTGTCGCGGGTAATCATAATTATGTTATTACTTGTGCAATAACTTGAAACCGGTTATCTTTGTGTGATAATTTGCAAAATTAATTATATTACGACAAAAAGTAAAGATTTTATTATAATTAGAATTTAGGGGCAGCGTTAAATATAGCAATTGTTAAGTTGTTGTTTACGCTCTTAAATTCCATAAATATTTTGTAAGTAGCTTAAGTGATTTGAAATAATTTGCATATAAGTTTACTTTATACGTAGTATCAAGAGACTAGAATTTTTCATCTGAAGTATTATTGAATTTCTCAATTACATTGACAACTTACATCATAAATCTCTTATTTGCGAGTGGGTTATCTAAAAAAAAGTTAAGTACCTAAAAGAAAATATGTATACTTATATTCGATTTGGTATTACATTTCTTTCAGTGAGTGAGACAACACAGTCGAAGTCATCTCATAATGAGACTTTTCAAAACTTAAAGCTAAGTGAGAATCGACCCCAGAACCTATTGATACACAAGTCACAACCCATACACAAAATAAATAAATATACCCAATAGTCACATGCATAATCCTGATCCCACACTAAGATCGAGTCTTGTGTCGTATCAGGAACTACGAGAGACTTTTCGGTCTCACAAACACCCAGACTCGAAAAAAATACTTGTGGACCACACAAATATTTGTCTCGATGCGGGGCTCCAACCCGTGGCCTCACGTTTCACAGTCGGCATCTAACCAACTGCGCCACAGAGGCTGTCAATGTACAATCACGTAACAATGTAATTCTGATGCATTTGCTAACGTACATTATTGTATGTATGCGGTATTATCAGAGGTAACAGATGTTAAGCAGCATCTTCAATGCATAGATCATGCAACGCGTCGGTAATTGTCATTTAATGAGCCCGGAACACATGACGCGACCTATGTTACACACGTGTGAATTTAATGACGTAACTATTATATACTTACGTGTATTATTTTTCTTTGTTTACCGCAGGTACTTGAGACAATTACGCAATAGCTATTATCCTCCTAAAACTGTAGTGCAGTTACGGAGCTTAAATAAACGCGACAATATTTTATATCATGTGAAGACTCCTAGAACCTACAAGTGGCTGTAAGCGTTAAAATAATATAAGAATATTTGCAAAATTATGGAACTTTTTCGGATTCGCATAAGAATGAAGAAATTGAATAGAATGGCACTTCATGGCCACTTATCACTATCCATGAAAAACGTCAACTCTGGAATTATAACGATGTATTATGTATCGCTGTCCGTTGAAATTGTAGAGTTTTTGAGTGCAGATCTCATCTTTGATTCTATTTTCATTCGATTACTAGTTTATAGTACTACCATTATGTGGATAAGATAAAGAGTTTTAATTACATTAAGTTTTTTGACACGGTTGTTAAACAGAGTTCGGTATATTTGAAATGCTTTATTTGTTGGATCTTTATGTGACTATTTTTCCAGTCTAGCACGAGATTATTTACGATACCAATCCGCCAACAAAACATCAATTTATCAAACACAACACAAAACAAAGGCGGAGTTACGAGCGAATAATAAAATTGTAGTTGTCAAAAGAGATCCGCAGATTATAAAGAAGTTGGAGGGGCTCGATCGAGACCTCGCACTAATCTAATTACGGGTTCCGTCCACCGGCTCTTTGTGCCCGGCTGTTTGTTTATTTCCTTTGCTTGCGAGCTTATATATTTTTTAATTTTTTTCCCGTAAGAGAGTTTGAGCTCGCTCAAAGGCGGAGCCGAGTTATGAAATTGTTCAAGCGTTAATTGTAGACGTCCAGTGGCGAATATTAAAGTGGTCCGTGTGCGGCGAGCCTTATATAACTAGTAGACCTCCGCGCACATGACCGCGGTGCTAATACCGCCGCCGCACAACGTCGCCACGAAAAAATATATTTAATTTGTGCAGCGAGCTCCTAGTTAGGGCCGATAGATGTCGCGACGCGCGCTGCATGTTGCGCGCCCGCCGCCGCGTCCCCCTCGCGCCCTTCTATGCAAACTCACTTAATTGGCTGTTGGCTTTCAGCGAACGGGCTGCTTTAAAGTAAGCAATCTGATTTTAAATTGTGCTTTACGTGCGGATGCTCACCAAGAACTCTGAAGGAAAAACATGTAATAAATGAAGAGCCTTGTGCACAGCGCGCACAAAAATAAAATAGTCTAGCTCGTATTTCCTAGCTAATGTTACTACTAGCACGATTTTAAAGTTCTCTTTGCATAGTAACTACGTTATAATTATATTCTGTACATACATCCTGTGTAAGCAGGGTGGTACTACCGCATGTCATGGCAAATGTCTGTGTGTCAAGATGGACTTTAGTATTTAACCATTCATGACATTGGGAGCAGCGGTTTCTATCCCCCCCCCTGACTCACAAATATATCATTTTTTGTTTGTTTCAGGTCTGCGTGGAGTCGCGCTCGTTTTCTACCAGGTGAGCCGCATGCTGCTTTGTTGCATTTGTGATAAAATTATAATCATCTTCAGCCCCGCGTAGTCTATTTATAAACATGGGCCTTCTCAGAAAAAGGCACAGCGACCAACAGCTCACTTCCAAAATAGAAATTGAGCTGCATACAGCGGTTCAGCAACTTGTGAATTCTCGATGATATTGTCTGTGATGTTGTGGGTAGATGTCTAGTCTAGAAAAACACTAATCCAAGCTCATAGACTCCGGCTTGCTCCGCCTTTAGGATAAAATTATAAACAAGGAAAATCATTATGACACTGAGTTGCAGAATATGTATGATACGTTTGCAGCATATACTTAGACCAAACATATAGTTTTGTGTGTTCCGTTTATTGGATATCAAGATTAATTTAGGACAAAAATAAGGTTGTATGAATAGTTAGCGCGCACAGACGTCATTAGCACTTGCTTTTATAGGAGTTTTTCTCAAACAGACGAACTATTGAGCAGCGGGCAGTGGGCGGGCGCGGCGAAACCCGGCGTTTTTTTCGATCATCGGTAATCGGCCAAGTCATTAGGAAAGCTTTGTTTTTTATCGCGCGGGGTAATGGCGCGAGGAATGTCGTTAGATGTCGCGGACATTGACGCTCTATACCGCAGGTGAACCCACAAATAAAGATGATTTATTATCTGGAAGAAACCGTTTTGTCTTTAGACCTGAGATGCAACATATTTGCGTGACGGGATTTTCCAACTTCTTGTATGACCATTGCTATCTCGAAGGAAAACCATGTCCTATCACCGGCTATAAATATGCCACCGCTAGCATAAGGCTATTTCGCCGTATTATCGTTCGAGCTAGGGGCCCTACTATATTCATCGAACGAACCAACGAACGAACGAAGGACCCTACTATATTCAACGAAACGAAGTTCGAAACTTCGGATGATCAAAGTTTATATACGATACGAATGTACCTACATAAAACTTATGGTCGTTATTGATTTATGGTCGTAACCATAGACTTATAGTTACGGTGTACGTTATATATATACATTCGTATCGTATAAAAAACTTCGTTTGTCCGAAGTTTCGAACTTCGTTTCGTTGAATATAGTAGGGTCCTTCGTTCGTTCGTTCGTTCGTTCGATGAATATAGTAGGGCCCTAGGTTACGTCTCCATCATCCATCCATCAGCCAAAGGAAGTCCACTGCTGAACATAGGCCTCCCCCAATGATTTCCACAGAGACCTGTTGGAGGCAGCCTGTGTCCAGCGACGTCCCGCGACCTTTACCAGGTCGTCGGACCATCTTGTGGGTGGACGTCCTACGCTGCGTTTTCCGCTACGCGGCCTCCATTCGAGCACTTTCCGACCCCATCGGTCATCAGATCTCCGCGCTATGTGCCCTGCCCATTGCCACTTCAACTTGCTAATCCGGTGGGCTATGTCGGTTACTTTAGTTCTCCTACGGATCTCCTCATTTCTGATTCGATCTCGTAGGGAAACCCCGAGCATAGCCCTCTCCATAGCTCTTTGAGCTTCCTAATAAGGCCCATAGTGAGAGGCCACGTCTCGGTGCCGTAAGTCATCACTGGCAACACACAACTATCGAAGACTTTCGATTTAAGGCACTGAGGTATTTTGGACGAGAAGACGTCGCGTAGTTTCCCGAACGCTGCCCAACCGAGTTGGATTCGACGATTGACCTCTCTCTCGAAGTTGGACCTGCCTAACCGGACCACTTGTCCTAAATAGACATATTCGTCAACAACTTCGAGAGTCGAGCCCCCAACACCGATGGGAGTGGGCACAACATGGACATTCGACATGATCTTCGTTTTGTCCATGTTCATTTTAAGACCCACCTGTTGGGAGACTCGATTGAGGTCTTCGAGCATAGTGCTAAGGTCTTCCAGCGATTCTGCCAAGACTACAATATCGTCGGCAAACCGAAGGTGAGTGATATACTCGCCGTTGATGTTGATGCCGAATCCTTTCCATTGCAAGAGCTTGAAGGCGTTTTCCAGCGCGGCAGTGAACAGTTTCGGAGATATGACATCTCCCTGTCTCACGCCTCTCTGTAGTGGAATAGCCTTCGTACTCTGATCCTGTACTCGGACCGACATGGTGGCGTTGTTGTATATACACTTCAACACTTCGATGTACCGATAGTCGATATGGCACCGCTGGAGAGACTGTAGCACAGCCCAAGTCTCGATCGAATCAAAGGCTTTCTCATAGTCCACAAACGCTAAACAAAGCGGCAAGTTATATTCCTCGGTTTTTTGTATAACTTGCCGAAGCGTATGGATGTGGTCTATGGTACTAAAGCCTTTTCGGAAACCGGCTTGTTCGGGAGGCTGGAAGTCATCAAACCTGCGTTCGAGACGATTTGTGATGACCCTCGAAAACAACTTATAGACATGGCTCAGGAGCGAGATGGGCCTGTAATTCTTCAGCAAAGTGTTATCACCTTTTTTGAAGAACAGTACCACCACGCTCCTGCTCCATGCCTCTGGCGTTGAGCCCTCGAGGAGAACGGAATTGAAGAGCCTCTGAAGGACTTTCAGTATCGGCGTTCCGCCCGCTTTCAGAAGCTCTGAAGTTATTCCGTCCTCGCCCGGCGCCTTGTTGTTTTTAAGTTGCTTCAGGGCCATCTCAATCTCACACAGGCTGATGTCCGGGATATCATCGCTAAAGTGTCGGATCAACTCGGCTCTCGGGTCTTCGGCCGAGCTAACAGCAGGTTTGGCAACCGAGGTGTAAAGCTGTCCGTAGAACCTCTCGATCTCCCTTAATACCTCTGCCCTCGTCGATACTACGCGGCCGTCCTCCGTCTTCAGCCTAGACAACTGGCTTTGCCCAATAGACAAGTCTCTTGCAAACACTTTGGAGCCTCCGTTCCGCTCGATTGTCTCCTTAATGCTCACAGTATTGTGAGCACGGACATCGTGTCGCAAGGACTTCCAGATCTGTCTATTGAGCCGCCGATATGCTTCGGCGTCAACGGAAGACTGCAGCGTCAAAGATCGACGTTCGGCCATGAGGTCAAGAGTGTGGATCGAGAGTTTTTGTGGTCTATCTCTACGGCGAGGTCTAAAATACTTAGATCCCACCGTATGGACAGCTTCTACCAAACCGCTGTTACGTCTGCGTAAATGAAACCACATCGAAATCGAAAGTGTGTTTAAATTGAAGTCAAGAACAACAACAATGGCGGGGGGCTCTGTGAATAAATGGATCAAATACACGTGAAAATTTTCTCAATGGTTAGTTTATTTTATAACTGTTTACAAAGCGACAATTAAATACCAAACTTTAAATATTTGAAGGGTTTTGAGTAATAAACCTTTGGTGTGGGCGCGGGCGGCGGCGGATGGCGAGTTCGTAACTGCGCGCGGCTCGGCCATTATTTCATTACTTAGCCCAATAAAACGAATTAAAACCTAATTAGACGCCGCGATTTTTGAACATTAAAAGAGGGGCGGAATTAATTAGTGGAGGGCAGCGGCAATGATTCCAGTTCGGCGGGTAATTGCCGCTCCACCGTTTCAAATATAAATCAGAACACCGGCCACGTCATAAGCTTGTGGCGTTTGAGAACCGCACAGAGAAAATCGGATTTTCGTTTGTAAATCTCCAAGATTGCTTTTATATGATGGACTTATGATTGACTAAGTGAGTCAAAAGAAATGTATTAAAAGGCTAAAAATAAAATTGTTGAACGAATACATAATTAAAATACATTCATTTATTACTAATATTATGTCGGGACATATTCTTTCTTCTACTTGAATATAATATAGCTGACATATAATAACATTTAATTGGCAAATCATATGTGAATTGCATACAGTTTTAATGCAGTTTTATACAGTCATAATAAAACGCTACTCGCTTTTGCCGCAAACAATTCCAAGACGTCCAGTGAAAAATCTTAGCGCGCGCGGAGATTCACTTTGAAGGGCGAACGAGGTTTCATTGAATCAACGGATGAATTATTCTGTTTGTCCGAGTTTTTAAACGTTTGCCTGCGTTCCCCTTCCTCCCCGGCTGTGTTTGTACTGCGGCTGCCGGAATTAGCTGTCTTAATTACACAGGTAGGCTTAATGTTGTGGTAGCTTGCTGGCGGTACCCAATTTTGGATTTAATATATACGGTATTTTAGTAAAATAAAAAAATCATGAGTTTACCTTGTTGCATGCGGTGCAGTGTTGCAAATTCAAACATAGATCGACTTTGTTGTACATTTACAATTTTTTTATAATGAACGTAAATCTGTTTGAGGTGACTGTGGACCATCTATGTTCTGGTCTAGTGACCAGGATTTTCTCCTGTATTTTATACGTTGTTGAACATTGTTTTTGCGACTGTTCGACTCTACTAGACACGCCAATTCGAATGCTAAGTGTTAATCACTGTGTAGTTATTAACTTAACTTAATTAACTTAGCATAAGTGTTTATGCTGAACAAAAGCCTTCCTTACGTATTAAAACGAGCTATTAATATCGGCGAAAACAGATATTCTGCGACCTTACTGTAATTAAAATATTCGAATTAAAGATACCATTATATTTTCATTCACTTTTACTAGCCATGTCTCACAATGTTAAGTTGTTTATCGATAAAAAGTTTTGAAACAGTGTTTGTGACAAACTGAGCGGCGTCGGGGAAAGTTATTAGAAATGGAGAGTAGTTCACGAGTGGGCAACAATAAATCGGCGACAAGTGGCAACACCCGCTCGCTATAAATCCAATACTTTGAGAACAATTAAGTGAAGTTTTCATTAATTTTCCGAAATGGAATCGAGCGGCGCTCTATTATCGGCCGCCGTTCCATAAACACCTTAATTCTCATTAAACGACGGTCATTTAGAAGAAAACAAATTAACTGGAGAATGAACGGTGTCGTGGCCATGATCGGCACAGTACCACCACTTCACACAAGGGTGTTATTAAGAAGATTTTTTACTTTACCAGTTTCCTCAATTTTAATAAATGACTTTATAGTTATTTAACTATCGTTTAGGTTTTGTATAGTTTTATTTTTTTGTTAATTTTAAAAAAGCGACAATTGAACCATTTCAACTATCAAGATTGTGTTCTGTAAGACTGAAGAGTTTTTGAATAATAATATAATCTTTCGGAATACACTGTTTATAGTTCTACAGTTATGCTATATATTACGAGATTGTATTTTTTTTTAAAACGCATGATGTAATTATTTTATTTTAATAAACAATGAAATTGAAAGTGCTACAAAGTTACCGTACTGTTCGGTATAATACCGGAGTGGAAGGCTTCCGTCTGCCATTTGTACAAATGGCCGCGTTTCCGGAAGTTTGACAGGTCGGATGAAATGTCGCGCGATTTTTACTAATTAAAGCCGGTCGGCAATCGGAACCCTTCCGATTGTGAGGTAATTACTTGTCGGAGGAGAGAGGGAGGATCATTTTGGACTGATGAAAAACGTTCTCCGCTGTTTTAATGATAACGACCCATTAGAACTTATGATTATTCCTTACGGTAATTTTTATATTGCTTTAAAATTGTTTTATTTCGGTTTAGAATGTTTAGTGGATGCCACGTAACCGTCACATGAAAGTGTTAGATATCTGCACCCTATGCGAATAGAAATTATTATTAAGGTTTTGGGAATGGCTGGAAGCAGGCCGTTCGAATAAGTGGTCATAGAAATCCTAAGTAAGGGATGAATGTTCAGCTATAAACGTTTAGCTTTCTATGGCTGAAAATGATGATGATGAAGGTTTTTCTAGTATTTTCATACGTAACATTAATAATGCGTGTAACTCATCTCGTAATAACGTAATTGAGTTGTTTATCAAACTAGTGTTGTAAATCACATTTATGACTGATATTACGATACATTATGACATCCAATCTTAATAATAGTAGTGAAAGATACATTTTCTAACCATATTTATCATATTTAAAACACGATATTCCATAAACAATATTATCAGTAAGTTACAAAAAAGCTAGTATTTTTCCGTGGCTCTTTGCCGCCTCGGCTTTCGTCGCCTCGTTGATTCGTCTTCACCTAATTCGGACCACAATCAAACTGCCGGCACTCTCAACAAATTAGTTTTGATATTTAAATTAGTCCCGCCGATGGGTACACTCCGGTGCTGTTTATATCGTACGATTTTTTAACAGTTTTGTACAGATTTTAGTAGAGTTGTCATTTATATAAAAATCTGCATCTGTTGTACAACAAAGTCACATGTGAAATAATAGATCAGTCTATGTATCACCGCCTTTATATATAAAAAAAATGATAAACAAGGATAGATATTTATATCGAGTCTGGCTGATGTCTGACTGAAAAGTATATTATGGATATATCCCCGCCAAAGGCTTTAATTTGTTGTTGCTTGGGGGCGATGTAAATAATGTTAATTAAAATATTTGAATCAATTGAGACTTAAACTTATTTATGTCTTGTTTTGAGCACGCTTAATTAAATGCAGAGCGCTATGTAAATCCAAAATAAGTGTTTCTAAAAGACAATTAGTTCTATCTGCAATTTTTATTTAAAAAGCGTATTACCTTCATGAAATATTGACTTGCTATAATAACTGATTTATTTAATAGTCTAAAAGTAAGGACATATCTCCGTTATATTACAGGAAATTATTGTTGTAGCAACAAGAACATTTCATCCTGCCAAAATGGTATCAACGTCACGATTTCTCTAAAATCGTATCGTCCTTTGTAAATCCTGAGAAAGTCCTGCAGGTTCAGTTCAAAGATTGATTTCTCTTTCTCGACCGACGCTAACTACAACTTCTTCCCGCCACACCGCCCCACCTTCCCCTCCCCCTTCCCCCGCGTCGGCCTGCCTCACCCCCGCGTGCCGCCTCGCGTCCGTTTGATCGCGTTATTTCACGAGATAAGTCCGTTAATTGCCTTTACAGGCAGGTTGCGCATTCTATTCCAGATTATTGATCTTTGCCAAGAGTTTTTGTATGTCTTCCGATGGGGATTGTTAAACGGTTTTGTTTTAATTGAAGCGAGAGAGTTGTTTTAACAAAGGCGCGGAACTTTCCTTAGGTACCGCTTTGTGGGGAGATTATTTTGATGTAATAGTTACGGCGTACTACTTTTGTTGTGGCTTGTTTCCATTTATTTTAATGGGTTCAATTTAATTTATATAGCAAAATAAATAAAAATGTTATCAATGTAATAAACTGAAGATGTTTCTATAAAATATATGTAAATTGAGTAGAGATTATGGGCTACGCACCCGCCTCTGCAATTCCTGTGGGCCACAGTAACACGTAAAGATATTAATTATTAATCTATACGTGACTTTGCCTCTACTAATAACATAAATTATGGTTGTCTGGTAGAAATTGCCTTAGAGCGATAAGACCGCCATTTGTACTTTGTTGTTTTATACTGTCTCTAAACTGTTATTTCTTTTTACTGTGTACAATAAAGAATTAAATAAATAAATAAATAATAAATTGAAATAAATAGTCAATCACCACGCACTAAAACGGTGAAGGAAAACATCGTGAGGAAACCTGTATACCATAGCGATTCATAAGAATTTCTATGGTATGTAAGTCCGCCAACCCGCACCAGGCCAGCGTGGTGGACTATATGGCCTAACCACTCTCAATCGTATTCTCGATTGTAGAGTAGGCCCGTGCCCTGCAGTGGGACGTATATGGGCTGATACAGATTATGCTGAGAATGATGAGACTGAAATTGTTTGTGGTTTATGAATATAATAAATATGTTACCTAGTTCTCGAGTTGCTGTATTACCGCGTCTTCCCCGTTCCCGCGCAATCATCTGGGACTCGCACCCCGTTGTTATTTAGCAACTAATTCTTTTCCACCGCTCGCCGCTGAATGCTAATGGGTGAATATACAAAAATTGGGTAACTCGCTGTCATCAGCCAATATATACAAAGTCTTATTATATTTTATTGAAATAAACAACTTATTTTAAAACAATGAAAAGTCCTTTATATGGTCACCCAATTTCACTTATTCATTTTAAATACATGTTAATAAAAAAACAAAATTAATACTTAAAATGTCAGTCCTTTGGCATGTCACAATCCCGAAAACCAACAATCAAGTGACTATCTATTAAACATTATCATTGATTTAAGAAAACTTACTAATTTACTACAATCTGTGATGAACATAGTATTATATGCTACAACTTTCATAATGCAATGTTCTCCAATTTATTTAAAAAAAAATAAGAAACTTTGTGTTTGTTTTCATCCGTCAGTCCGTTGTGTGTTCTTTAAATTTGAAATTCTCGCCATATATCACCGAGTCAAGGTCAAATCCCTGTTTATGTATTAATGTTGGTAATAAAGTTAGTTGCGGACAGCACAATTTGACGGCCGCCATAACTGTACGAGTTCTTGGGTTGTGTTTGTCTTCTATACACATGCAAAGCCAGTCAAAATTTCAGTCCCGTGGTGGGTCATTATTTTCTTGTTAATCTGAGGTTTATTATCATTTATACATAATTAACTATGATTTGTTAAATGTAGTTTGTTGATATTCGAAATTATCAAAAAAAAACATTAGTTCTGATTATAACCTCAAATTATGTCTTTTCGTCAATCCGCTGGCGTCAGTCCTTTGTCAGGTATCGCGCTAGAGGAGTGAATTGTCTCCATAATACTGCTTTTGTTGTTGTTTTAGAGCACTTTTATCTTAATTGCTACCGTGTATAAGCATTTCTATTTTATATTTCAGTTTAGAATATCATACGGCCCACTAAAAGCAATTTGACTAGGGAAGAAGATTAGAAGAAAAAGAGAAGCCGAAAAGGCTCGCTTGGCCAGAATTAAAAGTGCCCCATTAAATTAGCGGAATACAAAGAAAAACAAAAACTTCAGTACTTAAGGCAATAACTAAAATGTTTAATAAAAACCTACTTCAAAACAAAAAAACCACTAAAAACCAAAAAATAATAAAATATTAAGTTACGCATATATTTTGATTTGTTGGCTAGTCAAGTCTTTAAGCAAATTAATCAACATGCACAAGTACAATGAAATAAATATTATTTTTTGCTTTGCAGTGGTACTTATTATTTTAATATTTTTTGTGGTTTTTTGTTTTGAAGTCGGTTTTTATTTTTTTATAAAATATTTTAGTTATTTGTATATTTTTAGTGTTGATAGGCATTTCAATGAAGAAGAGTTGGTCCCACAAGGAATATGTTCTTTCCGATGACAATGAAATCGCTGAAATCAGTTAAAGCTGCCGAAGATATTGGTATTTACGTTATTTTAATTTTATAATTATTTTTAATTGTTACTAAGTGATTTGAATACTTAAAAGACATGTGCCATTATTAAAACTAAGAGATTTGTACTAATTCTTATTAAATTTCATTATAATTCTTAGAAAATTGTGTACTTTATCAGTACTATGTTAGCCTCGTCAGTCCCCTGGCAGTCAAATTCAGAAAATTTTAAATATCTCATAATTTACTTAAAAAAGTGACTGGCCCGATTTGGAACAATATAATCATTAGATTTGTCATCATATGCACCCGAATTTGTTATAATTTGATTTAATTATTATAGTAAACAAAATATCCTCAAAAGTTACCCAACTTTTGTATAATCACCCTAATGTTGTATAAACCGTCTTAATCCGGTTATTGTTTAAGGTTTTATTGAATTTACAATTGAGATTATCTCCCCACGCGGCCCGCGCGCCGACATTCCTTCTGCTACTTTTTTAATGAAATTGCATCAACCCTTCCGAAATATTCAATTTAATTAATAGAAGGTGGGTAGATTGTTATTTGATGTGCAGGAATTTTTGGTTTTCTTTGCTATTTCTTTTAATTTTCTTATGAGCATTGATGATGAAAACTTGATTACCGTGTCATTTCCAATACATAATTAAGATAATGGTCCAAATTATTATCACAGTGGGCATGTTTAAGTTGGGTACATTACTCATATCTTGAGTATTAGAGTACTAGCCGATGAAAAAGTACTAATTAGGAACAATGAGATTCCTACAAACCAATTCAAACTATTTAATCAGTTATATTGAAGTCAGATTTATAATGTTTATATATTCCAAATAATAATTATCAAATTCCACTAATCTCACACCCAATTTGGGTTAGAAAAACTTCCCAAAGTACCGTTCCACTTGGCAGAAGCTCATCAAAATTTGTCAGTCGATGAGTTGATCAGTCGCGCGTAACAAAGGCTGTTTAATTAAATTGGCAACTAATCCTTGTCCCGTGGCGGTGCCCACTGTCGTATTGTGTGGAAATTGAAAAACTTTTCTCGTTTTCAACTAATTATATCGGACGAAGGCGAAAATCTTTTGCAAATATTTATCGAGGCCGATTGTCGGTGCTCGGCAACGATTCTTATCGCTTTAAACCTCTTAGACCAGAAGCCTACTGCCGCTGCAGTAATTTAACTGGGTTCTGGGGCTCTGTATTTTTTGAGCAATGGTGTTAATAGGTCGTCACTATAGCGTAACTGTGGCTATCGAAGATGAGAACATAATATGTAGACACGCTTTAACGACGCGACGTATGATTGTATATGACCATGTTGTTGCATTATCCATAACGAAGGTATTAAAATGACGTTGTTGTGTATAAACGATAATAAATTAATTTAATTATACACGTAAGTAATTAATACGCGATAACTACGGAAATCCCGGCCGTGCTGCATAATATTATATTTCTTTGCAGATTTTACCGTTCATTGTGCACCATTGGTTAAGATAAATATACCGCCAAGTTTCTTCTATTCCCTCCGTCAAAAATAAATTACTAATTTAATCATAGCTCATAAAACAAAGATGTTATTACAAATTCCCTTCAACTCGCAGCTCGGCGGCCGGCGGAGCGCAAGGTGCGCGCCAGATAGTTGCAAAAAAGGGGTTTCTTGTTTTTAATTAATTAATGTTATTATTCCGAGGAGGGAAAGAGGCTGCGTCTATGAAAGTGTGGAGTAATTAGCCGTTTTATTGTGCAAAGTCGGTTGAGGTGGCCAGATGGCCGCCGCGGGCTGTAATCAAACGCTGCTTAACGTGACTCTAACCACTTGCACCCGAAGAATTAGGAATTAAACCTAAGGGTTCAGTTGGAATAAATTGTTTTTAAAGATAAACGTAATATTCAAATAAAAATATCTGTTTATATGTGTCTTGACACATTTGAATATCGTGACCATGATGTATACCTATTCCAAAGTTACTATGGTATTTTTAAATTGAATAGAATGCCTAAATTAATTTGACTGTAGAAACTTTAAATATACCCTCCACAGTTTCAATTTAACTGAACGGCTACGTTACAAATTTCATACATTTGATACAGCTACCATTGTTTTTTGCAAGTAATACAGAGCCATGATAATAAATATACAGTAAATACAGAATGTATACTAATATTGATATCATAAGCCGAGTAATTAGTACAACAATCACCTCTATCTTATCCATTAGCGATGCATTTGTTAACGATTGTTTAATAAGCGAGGCCGGTGGGCGATGCCCATTAAGGTGATTATCGCATATAATCCAATTTGTCTTGAGCCTCGCGTGGACCAGCGAGGGGGTGAAGTGCGGGACGCGGAGAGGGGAGCGGAGCTCATGGGGGGGGGGGTGAGGTGTTGTTTATAAAAGTTCTTTGTCCCATGTAGCTAATTAGCTAGAGTGCTATTTGGCTGATTGCGAGAGCCGCTTTATCAATGAGCGATGATGATAAGCCGTGTCGGACATGTACTCCTTGTGTTTGAAGCTAATGAGTCCTGCCTTCTAGTTTCTTGAATAGGTTTTTGTTTTGTATCTTTGAGGCTAAGTTAGAGGTTAAGACTAAATAGAGTACATAGCGAAGGTTATAAAATTATGATCAACTCCTTATAGGATAACACTGTCCTTGTTAAACTATTATTTATTTATAAGAAGGAATTAAGACATAATCTACATACGTAAGAATACATTGAAATACCTGAATCGTTAGGTAATTGGTATCGTTGGTGTCACCCATAAGTCGCCAACATTTCCCTCCATGTTGTGATATTAGGCGAGACTATATGCGGGAAGAAAAAAAATTAGATATTTAATGAATATAAGTGACAGACCTGGAGATATACGGGTATTACACAGATAATATTTTTCTTCGTCCTGAGCGACTTCCTTTCCGAGTCAGCCGGATTAAGACAAATAAATTTTGTTTTCATTTTATGGGTTCAATAAATTATTTTCATTTCATTTCATTCATTTATTTATTTTTAATAGATAAACACAATATGATATACCAACCTCAGGAGAGTACATATGTAAATAAAGCGGTGAGTCGGTGCGCTCGGTGCGAGGCGCTCTCTGCAATCGACAAGCTGTCAGCATACAGCCCTGCGCCGCGCTGTACTCACCTCGTGCCATGCTGACAAGCAAAGCACTGGGAATACGGGAACCAAGGGATTTGGGCTTATGTATAGAGCCTGTCTTAATACTGGTTATGCGTAGTAGACACCTACTCAATTTGAAACGAGTAGCTTAACAGTAATTTTATTTTGACGGCGTTGTGGTGTAATGGATAAACTATATGCAGTATAAAATTTATCAATTTGTTGTCATGCGGGTAACTAATGTATTTGATGACTTAATTTTTGTTAGTCCATCTGACATCAATAACTCCGAATTTGGGCAATTGTTAAAATAGTAAATTTATTTTATTGAATCAACCGCAATACTAGAGACAAAGGGTGCAATCATATATTTATTAAAAATAGAAGAAACATTTAGTAATACTACATACAACCTGATAATATTTCGTCACATAACAACCACGCAGAGCACACAAAATCACAAAACAAATATCCCGACAAAACATTTAAACAACACACAGGTAAGCCGTTCGGCACATAGCCTCGCGCAGTACATAACGAGCGCGGTGCGTAACGGTCGTTAAGGTAACGGCGTCGCGCCCCTGCCCCGCGCCCCAGGCCTGCGCCCCTGCCCCGCGCCCCTGCAGGTGGGCGTGTGCAGGTGCGGCAGGTAGCAGGTGTCGCCGCCCACCGCGCAGGTGCGCAGCCGCGCCGCAGGTAGACACGCCCTGTACCTGGCGCCACCTGTATAAAGCCTTCGCACCGTGCTATGTACCTTTATGTACCTGGCTGTAGGTACCACGACATGCTTATTTGTCACTGTTAGTGTCGATAGGTGGGTTTGGTCTCTGTTCAATAAATAACGACACCTTATCTATCAATATTGGTTGTACGAGTCGAATCGCTGGAAGATAGCACACATAAACTCAAAGAAATACGAACTATTAAAAATAATGATTATACAGGTAGCTATTGTGTCGCAGAAAGAAAGGAATCAATTAAATGTCAATTAACGATACATTCCCTCACCATTTTTTTATTATGTAGTAGTATTGGCAGTTTGGTGTGCTTCTTGCTTAGTAAAGTAGTATCACTTTGATGACGTTTTATAATTTTCCTAGAAACTAAGTAGCCTATAGCTCAGATTCAATACTATAATACTACCTCTCTTATATAACTTACGGGAGTAACACGCGGGATAAAAATATTTAAAGATACTATATCTGTTATTAGCTGTCCAAAGCCTTCGCACTGCACCTTATGTACAGTTATATACCTTGTATCATTGTGTTTATTTTATCGCTTCAGGCGCCATTACTAGGTGATACGTCTGACCTTTGATAAGCAGAATAGAGTAATAACTTCCTATACCGTGTCAGATTTTATGCAATCATATAATATAGGTCTATATATTTTATTAGCAAACAGTATTTTATGAGGATGCATTTAGCACTCAATACAAGTTTTTTACTGCATTTGTATTTAGGAACAAAAATATATTTCAATTTTGCTATAAGGTTATGCATATACGCGGGAGAAAAATAGTCAAAATTGAAAGAAATGTGATATACATACCATAATGAAAACCAGAAACAATGTTACATTATCTTGTAAATTGTAAATAACACCCAACAGTCACATACATAGTTCTGACCCCAAACTAAGATCGAGCCTTGTGTCGAGGGTATTAGAACCTACAACGGAATTTTTGGTCTCACAATCAGACCAGACCCGAAACAAATACGCATCACACAAATATTTGTCTCGTCGCGGGGATCGAACCTGCGGCCTCTCGTTTCACAGCCGGCGTCAAACCAACTGCGCCACGATGGCTGTCATACAATGATCTTGCGTACACTGATCACTCCCAATATCAATCTTGATCAGTGCTTGCGTATAACCTGATTCTATTTAGTTTATGTAAATAAACCAAGTGACATACGCCTGAATCACATCGATCTCAATGGTTTCTATAAAATATCGTCATTTTATATAACAATTCGTCCACATCAAGTCTCATTTCCACTTGGATTTGACATACCTATGTGTTTTCTTATGTTGAAGTCGAATTCTAATTCTCGTCTTTAAATATATGTACCTAAATCCGTACATTGATTTGCACTGAAACATTTTTGAACTTGAAATATACACGGGCCAGTGACTAAAACTGTAAATGTCGTTATCCACTGCTTTTACACTTTTATCTTTTTCAACTGCAAACCTTTTAAAATAGCCCCACAATTAGAATACAATCCATATGTATGCCTGCTTACCATACCTGCGCCTCATAAATCGTGGCTTAGAAAGAAGTACGCCCTCCCTTTCGAACTGTTTCCCCGCACCTCTCCAGTGTCACCTTCGCACACGCATAAATTTTTTGCGCACTTAACCCTCGGCCGGCTCTCGACACGGAAAAGGAGGTACCGTCTTAACCACGCGCCGTTGAAGGGTTGACCTCTCTACTCCCGACACTAAAAGGCCCACACTTGAGTGGATCCTAGCAAAAACTTGCCTGTGGAATACGCTGCTGTAGTTTTCTGATTCTGCAAATAAAGAGGGTTAAAAAAGGAACAACAACATGTTTTTAGAAATGCAAATGCTCTGAAAGGAGCGCTATGACTAAATTAATGTATAAATAAAATAGTTTTTGTAAATGCTTGTCAATTTGGTTTTTATATCGGCACAAGTTAGAAACAACACGATGCCTAATGCACCACTTTTCAGACAGTGTATAAATGTAGTGAGATGATTGAAATGAAATGGTTGTCGCTCGACAGTCCTTACAATTCTTTCGACAACTGTTATTGTTCCTGTAAATATTATTTTAAACACATTAAAGAATTGTGCGTATCTCCTTATTAACGATTCCGATCCTTTATATTATGGCATCTAAAACCTACTCCTTTTCAACGAATTTAATAGGGGCATAGGGACAACAATTGTTTCAAATATTTCTTATTTAAAATATTTCTGGGTCAGGAAGGCTCTCTAGACAAAATTCTCTCTCTTTTATGCACGGTTGAATGCTCGAATTATTTAATATAATATTTGTGTACCATACCTTTACCAGCAGATTGCATTTTGGATAAATAGAAGCTACATATATTCGCGAGCAATAATTTGACAGCCTCCGTCGCGCAGTTGAAACGGAAAACGCCGGCCGTCAAACAATAGGTCGCGGGTTCTGTCCCCGCAACGAAACATAATTATATTTATGTGAACCACAAGCATTTTTTTCGATTCTGTATGTTAGTGAAACCGAAAAGTCTCTCGTAGTTCCTGATACCCGCGACACAAGATTTGATCTTGGTGTGGCGTCAGGGCTATGTATGTGACTGTTGGGTGTATTTATTTATTTATATTAGTTAAGAATTCCTATAAGCACCTATTAGATAGTTCCAACTTGTTACTTTTTCATATCAATCATACAAGACTATGGAAAATCAGTCATAATTATCTATAAATACTGCCGTGTACGGTTCAGTCTGTTTATGGTGAAAAAACAATGATTTATTGCCGTTTTTCGCTCGTTTTTTTTTTCATGATTAAAATTTTGCTCGGTTTCATCACGGCTTATAACTTTGATAATCATTACTTATTGTTCTTCAACAAAAAAACCCATAAAATGTAACGGCTACTTTACTTTTTCTTCCAAGCTTATAATTGACCTCAAAACGACATCAACAAATCAGGAAATCCATCCATCCGATGAACTCTACTTTCTAAGAAACACTAAATATTTTTAAGCAGCTATGATGGAGCATAAGCAAACATCGGTTATTAAGTAATATTGGACAGCTTACATCGCACATTAGCGCTTCCATTAAGGTAGAGTACACAGCGTTGGTAGAGCGGTGGTAGCGTCGCGACGCACCGGCGCCGCGGGCACGCTTAATTAACGGAGACTACGGTAAACACCGCTGCTCTACACTTGCTCTACACGCTTGATTGATACCCCTGTGTTTACTTACTGAGGAATGAGGTGAGTGTAAGAACTCTACTTGGATATCATTAGTGAAGTAGAATAGGAATATTTATCTTTGTACTTATGAGACTCAATACGATGGTTTGGAATAAGGAGTTATACATGTATTTACATTTTTAGAGGAATTAAAGTTTAATGATAAAGTATAAAAAACTACTTCTTTGTACTTAATCTAATTTGATTGTTACACTTCGCTTATGAGTTTAGTGGGACATGAGGAAAGTGTCAGAAATCTAGTCACATGTAATTGAAAACGGGCACGACGCAGCGAGAGGCTTAAAAAGAAAGCGTTTAATTAATCACAATTTAATTCTGAATATATTCTCATCGGGATTTCGTAAATTTTTAGAGTCCTCCGCTTTTCTCTCACTTCAATGTTAACGCCAAAAATTATAGTTAAATTTTGTTATCATTTCACAGATGTATATTTTGAAGAAGAAATGTGTAACACAAATATTTCCTTTCTTATCTTTATTTACAAATGTGTTTGACAATTCCAAAGACACGCTACGTACCGCGTCCCGCACACCTGTTCCATTAAAATTTCAATTACAGCCGCCACTCGAGCGCCACTCGCGGGATTAGTGCACACACTAGCGCTCTATTTGTTTGTGCTCGCGTTGTTTACTCTACCTCACCGCTCTACCGCTCTACCGCTCTACCACGCCGCCGCGATACGTAGAGCCGCTCGCGATACTCACTCAAGACATGTTTTTTCGACAACACGCTCTTAATTGGAACGCTTGTGTACGTTTGTTTATGTTTGTGTTATTTAATGGTGTTACAGACTTTATTATTTCTACTGATTATATGTCAGTGATATATGGGTAAATATAATATACATGTTGTAGAAAGATTCATATTATAAATTCTACAACCGCTTACCTAGTTGGCGTGAATTCTTCTTGGAAAACTAAAACTTATTTAAATCTTATTTCTCGATATGTGCAATTAATAAAAATATTTTTTTCAATATGGAACTCAAACTCAGAACAGCATGATACACGGCCCCTTCAGCTATGAACCTTCTAATTTGTCGGTACTCGGGAAGAGTATTTGCAGAATTTTTACTTGTTTTATTCGTATGTTTTTTTCTTATGTTTATCGACATATATCTCTGATTGTAATTAAATCCTATTAGATTTCAAGGCCAACCTTAATTTTACTGTAAATTTTCCTTCCCCAATTCCTAAATTAATTATAATTTCTACCAGGCGGGTAGATTTTCCAATATAGACCACCTTCCTCATATTCCAATTTGTGGTGTAATAAATTGACTGCATGAAGTTCCAATTAGCAGGTATAATAATTAGTGTAATACTAACAAGTAAACACAAATAAAATAGATTCACCGATGTAGAGACGGTCCCCTGCAACACCTGTTCCATTAAATTTTCAATTACAGCCACCACTTGCGAGAGTATTGCGCTCCATTTGTTTATCCGGCGCCGGTGTTTGCTCTACCTCGCTCTACTACTTTGTGTAGAGTCGACTTGCTTGAGAAATGTTTTTTAACTACATCAAGGGTTGTTCATAACTTGTTTGATTAACTGTGAGTGATTTTGAGCGATAAAGGATTTGGTGCTTCATGTTTGAATATTGTTTCTGTGCTCTTTTCTCAAATGTTTCTCTTTAGTATTGGCTGGACTAATAATTATAGACATACTTACAGTAGGTATTATATGCCCTAACATGTGTAAAATGTTCTTCAGTGGTACGCATATGGATCGTTATAGTTCAGTATACTTACAGTATTATTTAAATATGATAAAAGTTGATACAAATCCATAAATGTCGATTAAAATTCCACAACAAAAATATTTGAGCATCTTTTTATGATTTCCCAAAAATTAATTGTGTTTACGGGCGTGAAGATTTCAATCAAACGCGAGCGTATTGGCGTAACAAGCCAGTTTCATTGTGAGGAAAAATGGCCGGCAGGCAAAGAACCTGGATTGAAGTGCAAATTGAGTAATTTCCACCAGCCACGTACCTCTACACCCCAGCGGATACAGTGCGGGGGAATGCAGTAGGGTAATGCTGTGTAGTTTTTATCATATTTCAAATTCAAATATGATTAACTGACTAATAGAACACGCCTGGTATTATTATTTGAATTTAGACTTTATAGTTATACCGTAAAACAATTAATTTGCACACTTTTTACGAATGTTTAACCTTTAAGCAAGATATAAATTCATCCCAGCTCAAAGTCATTACATATTCACCTGGGTATATATAAATTAATATTTTTTTAAATTTACTTTTCTCTTATAAATATTTGGTTCTATATCAATAACACTATAATTTGTAAAATCGCACTACACTTACCTGTCTTACTGTATGTATTTGAGCTGTGTCCCACCGTATCGCAGGGCGGCGGTGTTCTTGAAGACGAACAAACATAAATTTGATTAGGGCAGGTTCGCAGTACGCAGGAAGCAGTAGGTACACGGCGCAATCAACAATGCCAGATATATTTTGTTTTCCGCCGCTCTGCAATTGATTGAAACTCGAGTGACGTCAATCTTCCTTTACCTTTGTAATGAATACGAGTATACGGAGTAAGTCTATGGTTCTGAAAAGGAATACAGGTTACACACTTCGTAAAAGAATAATAAATGCTGGAATAGTAAAAATATTAACAGTAAAGAAATACTGTGTAAGAAAACTTAACTTATTGTAAACTATGAGTTTATTTATTACGCTACATTAACATTATGCTTATAATGCTTTAAAGCATATGTATGGGTATGTATTATAAATTAACGTTTTTTTGAGTTTTGTTTAAAAGAGTTTTGGCAGATGTTCTTATACAAACAGAATAAGTCTAACCCTGTCTTTTTGGTATAGACTAAGGCATGGAGAAACGTATGTGATAGGAATTTAAATAAGTTATGCAATTCGATTTCCAAGAAAGCTGTATGAGATTTATGAAGAAACTAAAATTTACGGTGTTGGTTGTCCTAAGATAGTAACAGTTCTGAATGATTTCCAGCCTGTTCATGTAGCTATGAGACTACTGAGCGAATAAGATTTTTTAAATCCATACATTTGTATTACTATCATCATGGTGGATTCGTACTTTTGATTGTGGAGGAGGCCCGTGTTTTGCAATGGGACATATGTACATTTATCGGCTGATATTACAATCCTTTTAAAGAAATAAATTGGTGTAGCGAGTTAGAATGTTACTTTATTGTATAGGGCTGGATTGTCACCAAACACTAAATAAAAACAGCATAAACTAGTAAAACGTGTATTCACTTAATCGAGCGTGCGGCGGAAGAGACAGTGTTGTCATCATAATTTAAAATTACAAATTAATTTAGTGTTGCCAATGCAACAATTGGCGTTACTTATAAGAAAAAATCGAATTAAAATGGGACTGATTCTCTCAATTTAATTGACTGTGTGAAGTTATTTTTTTTACAGTTTAAAAGCTGTTTCAGTCGTCTGTCAGTCAATATGTAGTATCGAGAGCGTTTCATTTTCCTTCGATATTTATAGCGATTTATAAAACGGTGTGCCTTGTTTGAGTACATAAGGTTGCTAGCTGTACATGTAAGCGGCAGCGGTTTTCATTTATGTTTGTACACAAAACATAAGTAATATGTAACATTAACTTGCTTGGAATATGTGATAGTGGTATTTATGCAATGGAGTTTGGGTGGCCTAACAAAATGGCTGAGCCCGCGATTATTATAGCTACAGCAACAGCAGTGCTATCTATAAGTCAGTGATACCGACTCCTTTGATGAAAACTGCCTCAAGTAAATTTGTTGTTTTTAAAATCCACTTTACAATTTTTCTACCTTAGTCACATCCAGTTCCACACAAGACAACATGACGTCCTCTTCCTTATGAGATATTTTTTATTTACACCACTTGTACCGACATTCGGCTGTAACTTCATTTGCTGTCAAACCTTTTCCGTTAGTATCAAACCCGGTTTTTGTTGGCTTTTAAAGTTTGCTACATTGAGACCACAGCTTGATCTACCTCATGTTTACTCTATATTACTAATCTATCGAAATCAATCTGGTCCGTGTTGTTACATGACTTACGACCCGCGTCTCTTATGCAACATGGTTGCAGCGCAATCTAATAAATATCTGCTCGGGTTTGGCACGTCGGCAGGTATCCGATATGATTTTATTACATGCTGCTCAAATATTTGCACGTCTCCCCTCCGTCTAGTTAGCCACCTTGCTGCGAGCTCACGAATCAATCTGCGCTCGTGTTTTCCAATCACTTTCTAATGAAAATATATTATTGGCTGATTTATTCAATTACTTCAGAGACAGCGTTTGATGAAGTATGAAAGGTGTTATTTTGGAAATTTATTCAAGTCTTATTTGCGACAGGCCAGATGCAGACAAGTGAAATTAAATTAAATTATGTGTCTACTCGTTTCACACGATAAACATTTAGACTTGAAAATCGAAAATCATATTAACTCATAATCCTTCATAAATAAATGCTAATTAACCAAGTCTTCTAATAAGAACAGCCATTGAACGCAGTCGGAAGTGTGACACAGATGGATCACGTTTTATTTTTGCCTCCAAACTAATATAGCGCGAGCTCATCACCTTTCCGAGCTCACCTCAATCCAATCACTTTGCGGCGCGCTAATAACCCGCTCCGGCGACGCGTGAACGCCGCCGGTTTAGCGCAATCGGCGCACTCAGCACAATACGGCGCATTCGGCTCGATTCGGCGCAACCGACGCGCACCGCCGCCGCCGCATGCACCCGGGGATTATGCAACAAATCCAATTTGCTAACACGCAGGTTAATAATGTGGACTTTCGTGTACCAGACTCCTCTTGTGTGTGTATATTAATATGGTATTGCTATTTCATCGATTAAAATAACACATTGATGTAGAACAATTGTAATCCCATCAAAAACATCCTGTAAAAAAATTCCAAGTCTCGCAGCTCAGGTTTTCTACCGCAAAAAGTTGTCAGATGCATGTAATACCAAGTCGATTAATTTATTTAGTCCTTAAGGGACCTTCTATATAAAGTTATTACGTTAGTTATTACCATATCAATCTTAAAAATTCTTTACGATTTAAATAAATAGATCGACTTGGCCATCGCATGAAAACATAATGTATCGTACAATTTATACATAATGCTGCTGGCCAAGTCGATCTATTTATTTAAATCGTAAAGAATTTTTAAGATTGATATGGTAATAACTAACGTAATAACTTTATATAGAAGGTCCCTTAAGGACTAAATAAATTAATCGACTTGGTATTACATGCATCTGACAACTTTTTGCGGTAGAAAACCTGAGCTGCGAGACTTGGAATTTTTTTACAGGATGTTTTTGATGGGATCTCACGTCTTTTTGTAGAGTCCTACTTTTTCCTTTTCGGTACTTCTTACTTCTAGAATATCACTAACGATTTTTCTTAAAGCCTCTCTGTCTTATGGATTTTTCTTATTTTTGTAGGCATCAATTTATCACAAATATAGCGGATTTGATTATTAATGTTCTTTCTTTCATTGTAATTGATATTTTCGAGCTATTTAGTCTATTTATTTGCAAGGGCATGTGACATGCTGAATACACCATTTCCTTCTCTATATCCCCTCCTGTTATGCCTCATATATATAGATATCTATAGATAACTATTATTCCATTATATACGGGTACAATGATTCATTAACTGCAAATGTAACTTTGTAATCCTATACATTTATATGGGATTACAAAGTTATCCGCACCGCCGCTCATGCCCGTCAAGGTTAAAATAGTAATACAAATTGCCCTTAGTGCGACCGAAATGGCCATATTTAACGAATTTCTAATGCATCCAAACGCGCCACGTCATGTCAACTACTAGTTGACAGTTGGTCTATCTAGAAAACTAGACACAAATTATGAAATGTTTGAATTTTCCCTTACTTTAGACACTAAACACTAATTATATTCTAAATTTGAAGGTTCTATGTCTGCTAGAAGTGCCTTAGACTTTTGATGATCGGTCAGTCAGTCAGTGAGTGACAAAATTACGAAAGTTTGACTAGTTACAATTATTAAACTACTGGTTCAAATTGAATGAAATTTTAAATATACCGTGTTTACACAATGCCTGCTTAGTAACTGAAAATTCAGGCTTCATGCTTTAGCCACAACGAAGTTATAGGGGGTTGAAAATGGTCTGAATTGCTTCGAGAAAAGGATGTTACGGCCTATAGCTCGACTTGGACGGGGGCTCGGCCGCGCCCCCAGATTATTTACATTTTCTGGCTAAAATGCAATTAGAATCAAATACAGATCCGATGAATCCATAAATAGTGTGTATACAATGAATCTAAACAACAAATGAAATGTTGTTCTCAACTATTTAGGTATTATTACATTATGTGAAAACTGTAGTGCTAAGTACAATGTTTAAAGATTAACACATGCTTCAAATGTGCACTCCACACAAATATTCATAATTCATTCAGTGGCATTAGGACTGCATAATCTCTATTAATACATTAACAAAGCCTTCGCAAATTAAATGAAACGTTCCATTTTGCATATAAAAACACTTAAAATGCTTTGTTTGAAGATATAAACCTCGGGACGCGGGTGAGGGGAGCGCGGGGACATGTCGTGAGTCTCGCACGTGCTAATATTTTTATGATTGCACAATTTAATACAGCAGTAACTTCGCGCCGTTTCCTTTTTCAATGTTTTTTATTTACTGGAGACAAACCCCTGCGAGACACTTGGAATCGGTCCTACAAGGGGAAGAGAGAATGCGAAAATATATTTGAACTTGCGGCCCGGCTTCGCCCAATGATAAACTTTTTTGAAAATATGCTATAGCCTATGTTAATCAAGGATAATGTGGAATTCTAAGAGTTTTAAGTATTTTTTAAATCGCTCTAGTAGTTTCAGAGCCTATTTAATGCATACTATCGAATCTTCCCTCTTTGTAATATTAAGTAATATAGAAAAAAAATATCAATTTTTGTGAATCAATTGTTCTGATTTCAGAGTGAGTTTATTTCGTTGTTTTTTACAGACGAATATAATGCATTGCCGATTAAAATATCTTTGACTACATAGCTCAACTTGAAATAATTTAATGATGACCTACCAGGATGATGTTTGCTTTAGTACCGCAATTATATTAAGTAAGCAATATTTAAGTGAAATTGTATACCCTAAATTCAAAAAAGAACTTAAGACATTTAAAATAGAATCAAAAAACTCTTATAGCGTAGCTCTTTTTAGCATCGCTCGATCCTCCTACAGCATACATTTTGTTGTTTGAATCGTAGTCCTCAAGTGTTTTTATGATCAGTTTACAGCCGCGAATCCGCGATTATGTGTTTGTTTTGTAACGGCATGACCCTCCCCCACTTCCCCTACCTCCCCCATTCTAAACCGTACCCAAACGTGTCCGTAAACAATGTCTCACTTTTTAATTTTCCCCGCGGTGTTAAATTTGATTTGGGTGCCCGCGGCGGATTGAATGGTTCCTTTTATTGTTCCGTCACATTGCTGCGACGTTTGATGGTAATACTTAAACCTTTTTGGATAAAGATTGAGATTTTTGTTTTTTGTGTGTAAGTATCTTTATGTTGTTCAACCTTATTTTGTAAACAAACATATTAAGTATGTATATGGTACATTGGAATTATTTAGTTTGCCTCATTCGCTACTTCACCAGCTGCCAACCCTAGATGGTGCAACCCAATGCCTTTAATATTTGTCCTGCGTCTTCGGTTTCTGAACTAACATAAAATTTAAATGCAAAATATGCAGTGAGGAGATAAAATCTGATTGCCAATAAAAATAATTGCCGTTACTTAAATAATTGCAAATATTAATTATAAGAACTACAATTTATCAATGCCGGAGGTCGACCACTGAAGATAGGTTGTACGATATCAATACATTAAATAACTTGGGTAAAATCTATGGTATACGAGTAATGATAGTACTCTGATATATCACAAACAATTACGAGCATTTACTACTTAATAAACAAGCAATACGTAACAAACGCAGTTGCACGTGTAGTTTGTGACCTTAGACCTTGTATCGGCGCGCACCGATCGACGACCCTCTAGATAATATTTCATACTGCGATACACCATGCACCACGGGTCATGTACAACCTTAATTGTTAATTAGCACTATCAACGTATAGCGACCTGTCACACGTTACAAGGAAGTATTCGATAATTCATAACAAATCAGTTCTATTAAGTGAGGTATGAGAAATAAGTTAGAGTGTCTTTTAATGGATCGCCACTGCTATCCAAGTGGCATTGCAGACATTTGGAGATGGTAGGCATAACGAGAATACTAGCTATATTATTGGTATTCCTGAGATATGGACAGCTTCCGTGGCGCAGTCGCTTAAACGCCGCCTGGGAAACCAAAGGCCGCGGGCTCGATCCCCGCACCGAGAGAAATGTTAGTGCGGCCCATAAATATTTATTTCGGGTCTAGGTGTTCGCGAGACCGAAAAGTCTCTCGTAGTTCCCGATACCCACCACACAAGCCTTGATCTTAGTGTGGGATCAATTTATGTATGTGACTATTGGGTGGGCCATATCACTGACTGACGAAATCCTACTGTAAAGCTATTTCACGATCTTTTTAATGGCAACGTCGTTACTTTCTTGATCAAGCCAACATATTGAGTTACAGCTACAACATGGTGCAGCATTTTTGACAGCAAACTATTTCTGACTTAACATGTACACAGATCTTATTTGTTCATTAAACTCGATTGAAGGATTAAAAATATGCAAAAGCTCCAAGTGACGTGAAGGTGTCAGAAGCATAAAGGCATTGCAATAAATCGGCGGGCAGTGAGGAGAGGCGCTAATACGTGCGGTGTCGCAGTGTCGCGGTGTCGGAGTGTCGCGGCCCCGTGTCGGAGTGTTGGATTAAAAACGATTGTGTGTACGTAAACACGGCGCGGATCTCCCCTCGGCCTCGCGCTCGTGTCGCCCGCGCCGGGACACCGGCTAGAGCGGGAGCTTACGACACATATTGAGTGGATATTTTAGAATAAATTCATTATGATATTTGCTACTTAATGTAGTTTCAGTGTGTGGAGTGATATAATTAAATGATTCCGTCACCGTCGATAATTTGTTACGGTCCTTACTGGATATATTGCAAAGGCATTGTGGTTTAATTATAATTGATATGCAATATACTGGTTTAAATTGCCATAAGTAGCCTGTGGCCGCGTTGATAATGTACAAATGAAGTTTTTTAAAAGCAATTAATGTTTTGTTCATCAACCAACATGAGTCACACTATGGAATAAAGGTCTACTCTACGGTTGGCCTATTTTATGTTAATGAGCAATAAAATATAATGAAATTGTCAACCGACAAGGCAGTGGATACTATCACTTATTACTCAAACCGCAGAAAATATGAATGTACTTGATTTAAAACGCGAGCTATGAAATACAAAATTACGTCAAAAAATCCCGCATGAATTTGGCGACGGCTCCCGTGCCACGGCCGTGGTGTGGCGTTTCCACACGGGCCGAATTAAAAACTTTCTCGCCAGTGCGCGGGGATTAAAAATTGTGCGGTCGTAGACGCTGGCGCTGATTGCTTACCCTACCTCCCCCTTCCTCACTAACCCCCCCTCCCTCCCCCTTCTCCCCCGGCGTCACCACCTCGCCTCCGCACCTCCGTGTCAATGAGCCTGAATGCGCTCCATATGAGGTGCGCGCTCATTATTTTCAGCTTTGGACATTTATTACAAACACAGATTAAATGTTCGGTTGTTGTGTTGATTTATTGTTCAAATGACAAGTAAAAGCTGGACAAAGGTTTTTTACGTGTCTGATACTATTTAGCTAATTTCTATAATAATGATACATCCATACCTAACTTCTATCCGTCATCATTATTTCGGTGACACCAGCTGGTTCTAGTCAGTACTGTATTGCTCGCAAGCTGGGTGGTACGTTGTGCAGCAAGAAGCTGCTGACCGAGATTTCTTTCGGACTAATATTTATACTGATACTAAACTCGTTTCTTTCTGGATTTAAAACAATTCAGAAGTAGTAGTTTTACTTTACTTTGAGATCAGGGATATGTCGTTCTTGACCTCTTTTGTTAACCGACTTCAAAAAAAGGAGGAGGTTCTCAATTCGACTGTATGTTGCTTTTTTTATTTTTTTTTTTATGTTTGTTACCTCGTTTCTCTGTACTGTGTGAACCGATTTCGATCATTCTTTCTTTGATTGAAAGCTGGTGCTTGTCGTTTGGTCCCATAAAAATATGGTGAAGATCTGATGAATATCTTCGGACCTGGAGAGGGGAACTCCTTAAAATTAAGGAGAATTGCAATGGTTCTTTTTGCATTACGTTCATTAGAAAAGTTAAGATACAGTAAGAGAGGGAAAAAGGGGTGGGGGTGAGGGGGGGTGGGTGATAAAATTAAAATACACGTAAATTCTAATATCTTCGGCAGCTTTTAAGCGATTTTAGTGATTTCTTTTTCATTGGAAAAAACGTATTAACAGGTTGATCCCAGGAACACAACATTAAGATCTTATTATCATGTTCGGACCTGGAGAGTAGAACTCCTCAAAATTTAATAGGATTTCAACGGTTCTTTTTGTATTGAGTTCAGTATAAAAGCTAATAATAATAATAATAACACCCAACAGTCACATACATAGTCCTAACCCCACACTAAGATCGAGTCTTGTGTCGTGGGTATCAGGAACTACGAGAGACTTTTCGGTCTCACAAACACCCAGACCCGAAAGAAATATTTGTGGGCCACACAAACATTTCTCTCGGTGCGGGGATCGAACCCGCGGCCTCTCGTTTCACAGACGGCGTCTAACCAACTGCGCTACGGAGGCTTTTTCCTCAACCCCTGTAGCTAGGCTACAGTGGTTGAGGGAAAAAGGGGTAGGCGCGAAGGGAGGGGGGGGGGAAATAATAAACATGCGAATATTCCAATATCTTTGGCAGCTTTTAGCCGATTTTAGCGATTTTATTGTCATGGGAAAGAACATATTCCTTGTGGAGACCAAATCTTTTTCATTTAAATGCCTATCAACACTAAAAAGATAAAAATAACTAAAATGTTTAATAAAAAAAATAAAAACCGACTTCAAAACAAAAATCCACTAAAAACCAAAAATAAATAAAATAATAACTACCACTCCAAAGCAAAAAAATAATATTTATTTCATGGAGCTCGTGCATGTTGATTAATTTGCTTAATGACTTGACTAGCCAACAAATCAAAATATATGCGTAACATATTGAAGGCGGGTCGCCCAGTACCAAACATATAGATATTTAAATTAATATAAGGCATAGGTCCTATATGTTTGGTACTGGGCGGCCCGCCTTCAATATGTTACGGATATATTTTGATTTGTTGGCTAGTCAAGTCATTAAGCAAATTAATCAACATGCACGAGCTCCATGAAATAATATTATTTTTTTGCTTTGGAGTGGTAGTTATTATTTTATTTATTTTTGGTTTTTAGTGGATTTTTGTTTTGAAGTCGGTTTTTATTTTTTTTATTAATTACAGGTTAATTTTATGCCGTGATTTCCCCATAGCAAAAACGCGACCTAATTTAACCATAACTTATAGATTCATTACCCTCTATTAAGTATCCAGAATGGGTCATGTATCGCTTGCCAATACTTAATTACTCCCATACATCTTGGCACGCGCTCGTACATTACAATGACAATAGGTAAACGATCCTTAGGCAGGGATAAATCATATTTCAGCGGGTCACGGCGCACAAAGGATTGTTTCTGGTGTGAATGTGAACTGCGCCCGTGACGTCATCATTGTGTAAGGTTCGAGTTCTGTTTGATTGATGTCTCATTTGTTATGTTACGTGCCATTAATGATTGCTTAACTGTTTACAAGCGGTTCCTGTGATTACTGTGCGAGCTTTGTGTATGTATATTTTACATATATACATACTGCATACACTCACGCCTTTTCCCAGAATGGGTAGACCAGGTTTAACCAGGACGCCCACGTTTCCTTGTATTTTCCGTCCCATGATGTGATAGGCCTATCGCCCGTATCGGGCACATATTCCTGACTCCGGTTTGATAATTAATATAAAAATAACTTTGCCCGACCCGGGATTCGAACCCGACACCTCAGCTTTGAAATCATACCGTAGGACAACTGCACCGCCGAGGCAGTCCGCAGTGAAATTTTTGGGTTTTGTTAATATTCAGGCGACATACTTTCACAGTATTGTATGGGCTTTTACTGGTGAAAGATATAGGCCTTAACCAAAATGCTGGCCTATTGCGGGTTTATGACTTTTAAATACCTTTAAAATGGAAACCGTAAAAGAAGTTTAAGTCAGGAGAATGAAATAATACAGCGATTTTTTAATAAAATCGCTGTATTATTTCATAATACATAATTCTTATTCAAATTAAAGCATAATTTTATTCGATACTAATTTTTTTTTACTTACCTAGATATCGCACTGTAATGCAGCGAATACTGCATGTAAATAGATACGGTAATAATTAGCTAATGTCGTAATATGTATGGAGCACGTACTACATAGGCCATATCTCGTGTTTACACGCATACAGTTTCCTCTAATGATCAACATTTATTAATAAATAGCTATTTTGCACGGATTATCGTACACAGTGTTGTCTTTACTGCACATATTAAATATACTTGGAAATAAATAAATGACCTTTGTCATCGAGTTTTCCAGATAATTACTTATCTGAATTGTTAGTATGTATGTATATACGGCGTACATGATATTGCAGTTTCACTAATATGCTGTTTCACTTATTACATATCTTTAAGTACGTATAATCCTATGAACGAAGGATTCTTCTTCGCAAATGAGTTTCAATAAGAACGCTTGTTTTAGTCCTGAATTTAAGTCAATACTCAGGCTTATATTAGGTGAAATTAAGATAATAATATTTTGTTTATGATATTACGGAAAATTATGAGTAATGTTCAAATCCGATTAGTGTCCACCGGTAGGTAATGTAATTCTTAACATAGCTATTCGGTTTGTACCTAACATATCCACATACTCAGAGCCATTGTAGTCACTTTGTTTTACGAGTGTTAAACAAAACAGTTAATTTATTATTAGGCGAACGGAGTTCACTGTTCTCTATCATGCTCTAAAAATGTTCTGCGCTAAAACATACCTCTCTGGCCAAACCCGTGCTCAAGTTTGTGACATTTTTGTCCCAAAGGCCGTGACATAATTTGGAGCCAACTGTTAGTTCGGTGCAGCGATGTAGTTAGCTCGTAATAACGCAGTCCACTGCTTCATATGTATGAGACAACTTTGATTGCTTGTTAATTCGCTCTCATGCAAGGTGGGACCGCCGACGTGCGCTCTCTACGTGGAGTAATAGAGTTGGTAATATTATTTATATAGATATGTGAATAATTTTGAGTTTATGAAACAATCCTCAGTAGTAATGGAATGAATAGTGAGGATCTAAAGTAGCTTTAAGTTGTTACAAACAACCTTTATATTGCCTGTGTAGCAAGATAAGTTAACGACCCACGTCATTGTACGCGGAGATACCGGCGTTCAAGGATTTTGGTAATACCAGAGGTATCTTCAAGCTTTTGTCTACGCTGGGAGATTTTTGATTCCACCGTTGCATGTGACTTTTTATGCGCTGTCAATCCCAAACGAATAAACTGGATTTGGTACAATGTTCATGTTCATTTATATCTTGTGCTACATTCGGTATTAGAATTTTTATAAAATTTCAAACCACACTTTTGTGTAATTATGCACATGTCAAGTTCTCTTGTGACTGAGTACGAGTATTCTAAAGCGCAATGTATAATGTATGTACTTTAGCATCGCATTTGTTAGTGAGTTGTCGACGAGTTGGGCCGCTGTGAAGATAGTTGTAAGCCAACAAGTCTCACACGTAGCGTGAATAAGTAACAAGCAAGAAGTGGAGCGGCGCATGCAAATACGAGGGCCTCGGCGCTCACTAATTGTGCTCGTAAGTCGCAAGTTGTCCACTCGCGGTGCGGCCGCTTCCTACGCTGACCACGGCACACTGGGCTCCAAGAATACATTTTGAAATAGAATAGGAGGCAAATGAGATGAACTCCTTGATGGCCAATTAGAAAATTATAATAATTCATTCTTTCTGGAGTTATTTCAGGTTATGAGGGTTGGCTTGAGTCAAAGGACTGATGTGAGGATATAATGTTAATTTATTTGTCGCAAAATTAGTGGCTCTGTTCACGACAGATATTTTGTATATCCTAGGTGTAGGCTTAGGCTTAGGATTGACGTTCCCAATTAATTAAGTTAATATCACGTCGTTGGACTTAAAGCGATTCTTAGACAAAAAGTCAAATAGATTCAATAAATAAATAATTATTTCTTTCTTTCTTTTTAATGAAAAATCACACAAAATAGCTGCCTTCAAAGTAATTAAACCTATATACAAGATAACACTGAATTGAATCTCTCAGTGTAACACCACCGCAACCCAAGAACTTTCTTAAAGCGAACTCGCCACCAATTAGACAAATTGAGGCAGCAGTTAAGAAGTACGGAGTTGTTTGAAGAGGACGGTGACGTCGGACGTCGCCGGTCACTTCATTACGACATAGATGTAATCCCGAGACCTCCACCTGCTAATGGACAGGACAAACTTTGTATTAATTACTGAGGGCCTCCCTACTGCCGGTTTGTAAGCAAGGGTCGGTTACTGTGATTTACAGATTGATTCTATTCAATTGATGCTACCATATTGGTTAGACTCTGATATAGTTTTACGTGTATTGATGTATGAGTAATATGTTAACGGGCCAGAGTTGCAAATAAATAGTTCTACTAACGTCATTGTCCAACAGTATACCACTCAATATTCATCTTCATGTCACTGCCATTATTCTAGATATATATTTTTTATTATTGCATACGTCCGGGTAACGTGCTACCAGGCCACCTGATCGTAAATGATCACTGCCGCCCCGACATCCACGACGCGACGCTTGGATCATGAATGTGTTCTCGGCCCATCAAATCGGGAACAGAGAAGGAAGGAAAAAGGATAGGAAAGGAGAATATTTGGCTTCCGGCAATATAAATCACAAAATGAAACAGGACTGCTTAGTTGTCGTTTCATATTTATTACCTGTGGGCCAGTGGCACCGCCTAGACGAACCTGTCCGTTCATCCTGAGTAATGGCTGACAAGAGCATTGCTTGACCACTTCTAAAAAATAATGAATATATGATAGGTACTTAATATATTTCGTTGACATATTTCGTTCGCTTAATAAGAAGGCTAAAGCCTTACTGATCTCTATCCTTCGTCTTATTTCCAAGGCTTTCAACGAATTTGTGATTCTTGGTATAGTTAATGCAAATGAGATCCACGAATCTTTCTGTACAAAACTCAGCCCATATACTGAAAATAACATTGTTTTCACATCATATCCAGGTTTATCCTGATCACCAGACCATTTTATTACCAAAACCGACGAAATCACAGCTCCGCATGCATGGTGTATTTTTGTAACACAGTATCAGTGGTAAGTGGAAGGCAACGAGGACGGTGTAAATAAATTAAGTGCGGAGTGTGGACGCACGATGCAATGCAACAAGACCACGCCGCGCCGAGCCGCCGTGGAAAATGCTGTGTTACGTTTTAAATTTAAATGTAAATCTCGGCGGGAAAGTGTTTTGGTTTTGTTGCTGTACATACCGCTGTCTTTATTGTTCGTACCTGTTCGCTGGAGTGGTTTAGTGTTGCTTTTATAGATCGTTGAAATTTAAATAATTTATCTTTGACAATGGCAATTTAATATGTTTATGTGGTAGAGTAATGCTGTTGTCAGTTATGATTCAGCATGCATGGGCAGACACGGCATCAACGGGCGGTTCCACTGTTTCACAGAAAATCGTCATGAAGCGACCGCTTTGCTGTCGCTTTTCTTTCCATGACTGAGATTGCCAGTCGCCCAATACCCTTTTCTTCGTCCTATCCTTTTTACTTCCTGCTCCCCTCATGATTTGAAGGGACGGCATCTAAGAGCCAAGTATTGTGGATCGCCATGGGTGGCGGTGATCACTTACCACCAGGTTTCCTGATAGGTCGCTTGTTGGAAATCTCAAACAAAAAAAGTAGTCCTTAGCAGTCATGAGGTACAGAAATGAATCTATAATTCTTTAGGTGGTTTAAATATGAATGTGATAGGTTATCTTGAAGATAACCGCTAGTTTGTTAACAAACTTTGTTATAAAAAAGAATCATCAAATTCTATATTTTATACAAATTATTATTACTAAAGTAATATAAATAATACTCTAAAACAGTAAACATCTAAACAGGTGAATTAAAAACGTACATAACGGTAGAACGGTCCATGTTATCCATTCTAAAAGGCCATAGCAATGTTTTTAATAGATAGTGGTAGTGTAGTGAGTACAGCGAGTGCAGCACAATAGTGGCGCACAAAGTAACAATGGCTCTGTGGCGGTGCACAATGCAGTTTTAATTTTCACATCGGGTTAGTTCGGCCCCGGTGAACCTCTTGCTTACTGCCCGGGCTACTGTAACAACGGACTCCGATATTTAGGTGAATATTAAATATTAAAAACGGTTTATTGTATTTAATTAATCTATTTGCACGATTATATACGCAAAAGTACAAGACCACCGACAATGACTTAAAAGTCGACGTTATTTGGTAGCGGTTATTAGTTTGTTTAGTATTAAAAGAAAAAATTAAATTCATAGTTATGCACTTGATTACCTACGTGAAAACATTCAACAGTAATATCGGATTTATTCTTTTAGACTTTACTCAACGGCGAAGGATTTTATTTTTGCTTATAAAAAGGTATCTAAAATGTTTTATTTAATTAAGATATTTCCCAAAATGTACCAAGTCCATAGCATACAGTTCCAGTATCTTTACAGAGTCGTTCGTGTTTTGTACGGACGTGTAATTTATACAGTGCACGCAACGTGGGTCGCCGCGCGTCGCGTCGTTCGGACGCTCCGGCGACGCGCCCGCACGCGCCTAATGGACCACTAGCACCAGCATGTTGCACCAATACTGCCGATACTGCTGGGTAAATTAAATTTACTCTAACTTTACAATATACATGTGCATTGTCTTAGTTTTCAACCAGTGCTGTATAAGCATTCATTTTCTGTAGTTACTTGGTTACGGGCTACTTTCTGCTTTGATGTTATTGGATGTTGAGATTTATTTTTAAGCTTAAAAAAAGTTTACATTATATAGTAGGAAATGTAGCTTATCTATTTGATATAAGCCGTTTTTCCAGTAACCGGACTTAATTATATTAGTGCATATTATATATGCTGCATTGCCTCGTCACCCTTTAGAATTGAAACATTTTGGTCGAAGGTTACCGAAATATAAACTATTATAAAGTTCGCTATTTAATAATTGAAACTTAATTCCCTATTCCCGAAAAAAAAAGAAATTAATTTACCCCATTTCTAATGAATCGGGTCTTAAGATTCTGAAGACAAATTTAACCGCAGCCAAATATCTTAACCCGAAGTGATGTTTAAACCGATTAGAGGCAGCGGCGGGGCGTGGGGCTCTCCGTGAGATTCACTCAAATTGACACCAAACATCCCAGTTTTATATACGGAGCTGCCTTCTTGGCCGCCGCACCCAGCACCAATTAATATTAAAGCCTTAGAGACGCTGAACTCCGGTGCAACCGAGTATGTAGCGCATAATGTCTAGAAAATACACTGTAATAGCTTTTAAATGCTAATATTATGGTCTACCTGATTTTTAAAGTGTTTACCATCGCCTATGAACATTTACAACACTTTGATTGTAGGTGTGTTGTCAAACTCTCAAAGTGTAAAAGGAACGAAATTTTTACATACCAAAAATCCCACGATTTTAAAGTTGTTTTTGTCATTTTTTAGCGAGAATATTAAGCTGCTTCTAACACTACAGAAATGATTTTTTTTCTAAAATTATATTCGCCCCTATGCTATTATTTTATATTTCTTTTATTTTCACCCCTTTATTTCTCATACCTTGAAGTGGCCAAAACGTCACTTGCCAAGTTGCAGTAGGTGGTGTGTCGGAGTCGCGGCGCGGTGGGCGGACAGCGGCCGCGCGGTGCCGCCAGCGCTGCAGCGCTGCATGCTACCGTCACTGCCGCTGAACCCAGCGATTTATGGCCCCAGCTGATTTATTGCCGCAGACCATCCTCGCACCGATTAATGGAAACACTCGTTCCCGCTTTAATGTTTAATTCAATTCATTATTCGCGTGTTTACGTGGACTTTTGGTTCGGTCGCCGCTGGAATCTATTGAGATTTTTTTGCTGCTTTTTGTTTATTCGTGTACTACATTTCATTTCTTTTCTGCGAGTTTTATTTTGCGGATATCCTAAATATTCCTCAACAAATCAAGCCAGCAAACGAATAAAATCTATTTTTTCAACATTATTCCTTAAGGTCTATCGCTCCAAAACTTCGATAGCAATTTTGGGTATACGAGTATGTGCGCTTATCAAAGGGTTATTGTGCTTTTACGTAAATATAGAATGAGCGCTAGCCTGAGGCGATCTGGCCACTAGAAAACAAATTCCTCCTAAGTTTGACTGATGCAATATAAACACTCAGCCGAAGCTGGGTCGTGACCTTACTGGTAATATTATATTCCCACATTATTCATAAAAACATCAAAAACAAATTAACGACATGTTTGGTACTGGAAGTGATACAATGTTTACAACATTGTTGCTCTTTTGGGACCTGCAGTTGACAAGGATTATGTAAATTCCTCGTGGGAAGGTAGCCCACGGGGCGGGGGAGAGAGCAGGGAAGAGAAGGGGAGGGAATACAACTCGATCCGCTTGATTTAACGATAAAAACCTCACGAAATAAATACAAGAGCTTTGGTTTTTTGAGAGAGTACGATACTTAAATATAAAAGCTTATAGGGTACGATCTTTAATCATATTATTAACATAGGCTGCAGCTGCAGTAATGCACATAACTACTAGAACATTAAATTCCATAATATTTACACACTGCTTAGTTCCTCATAATTTCTGTTAGCACTTCAAGGGCCGCACTCTTTACACACTTGTACATAACTAATATGACGATAGAAATACAAAATATGATATATTTTCGATTACATGTAAACGATATTTATGTTAACCTTACAAGCAAAAGATAATTGTAGATGCCAATAAAACGGCTGCAGCTTGAATGAGAGTAATCAGGTGACAGTATTCATAGGAATCGCGAGCCGTGTGTAGTGAAGCGAGGAATCCCTGCGTAAGGACTGCGCTGTTACTTACCGGGCCACGAAAATAGCGACGTATGTATTTTTAGATAAATCAAGCAGCCTCCGTGGCGCAGTTGGTTAGACGACGACTGTGAAATGCGAGGCCGCGGGTTCGGACAAATGTTTTTGTGGACCATAAATATTTGTCTCGGGTCTGGGTGATTGTGAGACCGCAAACACTCTCTTGAAGTTTCTTATACCCACGACACAAGACTCGATCTTAGCGTGGGGTCAGGACTATATGTGTATGTGTATGTAATTGTTGGGTGTATTTATCTTTTTATTTAAATATAATAATATTCTTAATTTTTTTACACCGATTTAGCCATTTTGTTGTATGCTTAGTTGTAGCCTTAATTTTAATTGGGGCCATTAAACAGAACATTATCTGTACACGTGTAGACCATCCATCCATAAGTTAGTTAGATTATTTAGTTCTGTATCTGTATTCTGTATCAGCCCATATACGTCCCACTGCAGGGCACGGGCCTCCTCTACAATCGACAGTACGATTGAGAGTGGTTAGGCCATATAGTCCACCACGCTGGCCTAGTGCGGGTTGGCGGACTTACATGCCATAGAATTTTTTATAAATCGCTATGGTATGCAGGTTTCCTCACGATGTTTTCCCTCACCGTTTTAGTGCGTGGTGATTGACTATCAATACACACATGACTCCGAAAAGTCAGAGGTGTGCCCTGGGATTCGAACCCGTGACCACCGTGAACATGTTGGCAATCGCGTCTAGTCCGTTTACCAACAGGCCACCACGCACTTTTTTATTATTTAGTTAGGTATTGCTATTTAATTTAACTAAACGTTGATATATATTATATAATTGATATGCCGAAAGCTCAACTGTGAAAATTAATCCACAATATGAGTAAATGCCCTTTTAAAGTTATTGGGAGCTGTGTGCAAATACCTTGAAAAAGGTTATTCTCGTTATATTTGGGTAATGATTCGAAAAGTGCATCTGGTATTCTGAAAGAGATTTTTTGAAATTGCCAAAAATGACTGACGTTGTGCCCTCGCTTGTTTTGTGGCTGCAAGTAATGTGCGTTTCGCGTCACGCGCGCCATTCCTTCAGCAATATTGTCTAAAGCAATTTGTATGTAAATCAATTGTTGTTAATACTATTTATGCCGATGGTTATTGAGCATCACTATTTACTTTCACTCACCAAATCACGCGTGTGAAAAACGTCTCTACCCCTATTGCAATACGGACAATTTTCGCGTCAAAAATTCTGTTCACTTGAGGAAAAAAAAAACACGATGGTGGGACGTGCCGTTAGAGAATTGTTAATAACAGAATATGTTGCGTCGCGTGCTCTGTCGGCAGATTATAGTGGTTATAAATTTTATTGTATTATAAATAAGATATTTATGAATTTATCAGGCTTAACTAGGTTGTACGGAGCGCGGTACTTGCGCGCTTGCGGCTCTCGTAAAACGTTGGCTTTACTGCTAATGTTAATCAGAAAGTATTTGGTATATGGATGTTACGAATTTTATATACGCGTACGATAAAACAGTAATGGACGGAAATTGTGCACATAACAAATGTTATCTCGAAGATTTGTGGCATATATAAAAAATCGGTAAAGGGTGAGTTGGATGCGCTCATCGACGGGTTGATGACAATAAACTGAAGCATGGGTCCAGGTCACATTTTTATCAACAATTATTATTTTAAGAGGTAATACGGAATAGTTCGCTATAGATTTTGAATTGCATGAATATTTACTGCGACGCGACGGTCTACCGAGGGTACTTTAAGATTATCTGTAAATGTCAGTTTGTCTACAATTGCTCAGGAGTTAAGAACATGTCAACGATAAAACTTTCCACATAATGAACTTTTTAAACAAAACATACTGTTTCTTCCATGTATGAAAACCAAACCACTGTTAGTTTGTGAAACATTATGTACTATCTCGTTCTACCTATCGTTATCCCTGCCAGTGCCAGGGTATGTCTTCTTACTTAGTCTGCCTCTTTAATCAATCTTCGGCGCGCTCTACCATTGGCCCTGATATCCTCTCTAATTATATCAAGGATACGCTGTTTTTGTTGGTATTTTGAGTTTCAGACATATATTGCCGATGTACTCCTGTGATCCCCCTAAGACATGGCCAAATTATATTTTATCGACTGGCACCAAGACTGCCGCGAGTCGTTACGTGTTCTTATTAAGACCTCAAATCTCACTTAATACTAGTGTAACCTTCGCTCAAGTGCGTGGTGGCCTGTTGGTTAACGGACTAGACGAGGCTGCCTACATGTTCACGGTGGTCGCGGGTTCGAATGCCAGGGCACACCTCTGACTTTTCGGAGTCATGTGTGTATTGATAATCAATCACCACGCACTAAAACGGTGAAGGAAAACATCGCGAGGAAACCTGCATACCATAGCTGTATGCTGTATCAGCCCATATACGTCCCACTGCAGGGCACGGGCCTACTCTACAATCGAGAATACGATTGAGAGTGGTTAGGCCATATAGTCCACCACGCTGGCCTAGTGCGGGTTGGCGGACTTACATACCATAGAAATTCTTATGAATCGCTATGGTATGCAGGTTTCCTCACGATGTTTTCCTTCACCGTTTTAGTGCGTGGTGATTGACTATCAATACACACATGACTCCGAAAAGTCAGAGATGTGCCCTGGGATTCGAACCCGCGACTACCGAGAACATGTTGGCAGCCGCGTCTAGTCCGTTTACCAACAGGCCACCACGCACTTTTAGCGATTTATGAAAATTTCTAGGGTATGTAAGTCCGCCAACCCGCACTAGGCCAGCGTGGTGGACTATATGGCCTAACCACTCTCAATCGTATTCTCGATTGTAGAGTAGGCCCGTGCCCTGCAGTGGGACGTATATGGGCTGATATAGATAGATAGATAACCTTCGCTCTCTCTTCTCTCAGTATTCCATAAAAAAGTAGAAAATCCTGGCAATATTTATTTGGTAATTAGGGCACGTTTTGTGTCGGAGGAGATTGGGGAAGGTCTCGAGTGGGCGCTGGGTTAAGCAAATAAGTAAATTGGCTAACAAATCACAGCCATATCGGATTAGCGGCTCCATACGTTATTTATGCGCTGACTAGGCGATACGTGACGCTGACTTGCTAATCCAAGTTTTGTAGATACGGTAATTGTGATCTGCTCCTTGGTGGCATGGTATATGGGACTGTAATCATGATATCCTAAACTTAATTCTTCTTCACGGATTAATTACCCTCAGTGACACAATAAACCTCATGTTTATAAATATGGAGAATGCCTTTTGTCTAAATATTATTTTTGGACTGATTTATTATTATTTGTTAATTTTCCACCCATTCATAAATATGCTTGTATCTTAAGAGTTATCATCAAATATAATCACTTACCAATTGATGTACTACATAGCTAAGCAATCCACTTTTTCTTTTTTTCCATCTAACTACCTTCTCCAAGAGCATACCGGATTAGTAGTAATCTTCATCGGTCGGTATGGAAGGGGCCGAGCGTCTAGTTATCGCGTGTCGCCGCGCTTGTCGCGATGTCGCGCGATTCGCCTCCCATAGTTTAATTAGCAACTAATATAGCAAGTAAAAGAAAATAGACACGACTTTGTAGATATATGTATTTAGAATATATTTTCAAAGTGTAATATTAATGTTTTATTTGTACTATAGCTAATAATAGCTTTTTGCGGTTCATATGATCTCCACGATAGAAAGTTTAATATGATTTAAGAATATTTCGTAAAGTCTAGATTTTGTTCAGGTAGAATCTGGATTTGTAAATATACCAAATAAGTAGCAGAAACAATAAAGCACTTCTTATACGAAATAAAAAATGAAGAAATAAAAACTGAAGGATTTCGTTTCAATGAAGGCGTATGTAGGTCTATGCGAGTCACATTCTGTTGGTAATGTAGTGAATACGAGTGTATCTATTGTTTATTACAATAAATCAGCGGCAGGACAGCTCCCAGGCTCGCGTGCGGATTGCCTGTCAATGCAGACGGCCGCCGCGCCCGCGCTCCCCACGCTCCCCGCGCCGACCTACACGCGTCTTCGATATATCAACCATTTACTAACAAGACTATTTTATTGAACCAGGAGGATCCAATTACACTAAAAACTTGAGAAAACCTGACAGTTATATTTTAAATTCCTTAAAAGTTATATTTTTTCTGCTAAGTTTCTCCTCTGCCACAGTTTCGTACTGTGTCACTATTTGAAGTATTCGTGTCAACGTAGGATTTTGGCTAGGACTTCGCTATTTGCTACGATAGTCTACTCTTTTTTTAAACCTTTAGTTTAGATATGCTTTTAAGAAATTTAGTTTTAAGATAATATGAACGTCGTGTTAATACGTATGAATCTGGTTCTGAGCAGACCAACATTATTATGCTGACCAACCAGCGATAATCGTGTGTTGCCAGTATTACTCTATCTAGACCGACATATTTCTTACAGTATAGTCACTTTCCCGTGCCAGTAGATAAAAAAACAAATCCTTTTTTATCGTCCACTCGAAGAGCATTAAGTTAATTTATTTCCAAATACAATACATAAGTAACTATATCTTGTTCAATGGCCAACATTTTATGGTAATCCAACATCAGTACGCGGAATGTTTTAGCATCAGATACAGACCACCAAAAATTATTACGACACTCGTATATCACGGAAAATTGTCAAGAGGACATCTATGTTCCCGCCAACCCGTGTACGCATACATTACTACCATATTCCTTGACCAAGTTCTGGCATAGCTCATATTATTAGAAGCAAATTGGACCGTCACAGCAGTATTATTCAGTATGATTGAGTCTAGACACAAATTAGACATCAACTGTTACGACTTTATTGCCCGAAGCAATTCCTTTATTTTGTGGAAAAAACATAAACAAAATTCATCCCGCCGGCGAACAGATAAAGCCAGATAAAAGATACTCGTTGAGGCAAAATAACGTAAACGAATAAAAAACATGCGTATTAGAACGGGTTCGTATTAGCGATACGATTTATCGTATTGTAATAAAACATTTGCTTTTCTAATATGTATATATATTTTCCAGAACTGTTTACACCATAGATTTATATTAACAAGAGTTTCAGTGGGTTGTGAATAATGCCAATCCGTAATAGCAAGTAATTCTGTCTTTGTAGTTTGTGGTCTAACAACTAAGTTGTTAGGTCAAGTCTTTCAGCGTGTCGTATTATAGGCTGAATTATAATACACTTCTTTTTAACCTTTACTAAACTTTTAATATAGAGTGTTGATTTATAAAAGTCAATACCAAATGCTGATAATTATAATAAAATTGTATCCTATAGAAACTTAAAAACTTAGTCGTCTAGATCTCATTGGTCAAAATATTTATCTAATATAACATGAAACTCACTAGTCTTATTGATTAATCGTATCGTTACGATATATCGGGCTGAGCACGATGCAAATTTCTACCCCGTGCAGTCCAGGCGCCTACAACTGTACCGTGACTCGATACAATTCGAATAATCAACTACAGACATCGAAGGGCCTCTGTGACGCTCTCATAAATCAAAATAAAAGTAAACGTCAGTTTGTGCGCTCGTAAACTTCACCAATTCTTACCAATTGAAACTCGACACAAAATATTGTGTGAACCAACACATTTAGCCAGTTGTTGATATTTTTCTATGTGTCGTGTTGCTCATATAGAGTATCTTTCGTCACTTGACGCATAAACGCTGGCTTAATCAATTGCCGTTCGAAATTCATTCATTTAATTTTTTTTATTGCAATGAATGGCGAAACTAGCATGCTTTTCGCTTGATGGTAAACGATACGACCGCTCATAAACAGTAGCAACATTCCACTGCGCTCGCCATTCTGAGACATAAGATGTTAAGTCTCAATATGTCCAGTAGTTACTCTGGCTATAATGTCCTTCAATCCGAAATACAACAGTGCATTTACACTGCTGTTTCACGGGAGAAATAGACATTAAGGTGGTACCTACCCAGATGGCCTCTCACATATGAGAGACCTACTACCAGTAAATTTCATATCGTTATCTAGCAGCGACTAATAGCAAAATTTAATATGTACTATTGATGAATGAGCTGGTTCGGCCTCTGAACTACAAAATATCAAAATTGCCTAAAATAAATGCCTCTGACCTTCAGTATTATTCAAAGAACCCTCTCTACATTTTGATTCACATAGCGGTCAAAAGTTTCGCCCAATTTGAATCAAATAAGCCACAAGAAAGCGAAGGTAATACGAAATGCAATCATTCGTGCACTGGCAATTTCCTCCCACAAAATGAAATGAAAACTTCGCCTTACGCGATATAAATGTAAGGAAATATTCAAAGAGTCCCGAGTCCCGATGACAACCACCCTTATTATACCAATAACGTGGAACAAACATAAAATAATGCAATATTTGCTCCGTCCATAACAACTTCATTTATTGTCGGCTTCTATCACTGGCTCGTTGTAGTTTTTATAGATACGTCGTAATATTTTTTTCATGCGACTTATTAGTGTGTAGTTTTATGGATTTTCACTTTTTTCTATAGTTTTATGAAGGTTTTTCTTATTCTTGACTTTTAGAAATATTTTTATGTTACCTACTTTAGTTGACGTTGAGTTTCACTGTTATAGTGACACCAGGGGTTCAAATTACGTCCTAAAATATACCTTTGGTGGTTTCTCTTATTTAGTGTGAGTGAGTTTTTTTTCAGTTTAATTGACTTTATTGCTTTATTTCGCGCGTTCATAACTAAATTGCCTTTTACGTAAAGCATAATCTGTCAGTTGATCCTTTATACTCACGGCATGTTATTTTTTATTTATTTAGATTCACAAACTTATTTATTGACTATTAACTTACCGCATAGACTCTTAAAATAGGTATTTAACTTCGGGTAAATTTAAATGAGACATACATTTATTGTAATCGCCACATGTAGAAAGGTAAACGTTTGTTCGTTACCCCGAGTTCAAGCACCCGTGTGCAATAAAAACACAGATGTAATGTCTTCATCTGCAGCGAGATCTTGCGCTGGACAATTGGATATTCCAAATGTATTTACAACTTCAGATATTATCGCTAAATTGTTCGGAACTTTGCGTTTTTACGGTCCGCAGTTTACAGAAATTTGTTTTTTATCTCGCACGGTAAAGTGACCGCACGGCACCGTATGCCTGAACTTAAAAGTCACAAGTGCAAAGTTTTAAACAATAAAAAGTAGTGGTAGTAATTATATTTATGGTATTCCCGGTCAGAGGTCATTTCTAAATTTGGCTTTATAATTTGTTAAATCTTAATACAAGTTTAGCCTTAACTTAATTTTGCCATTACATTACCGTGTTAAGCTTTAAATGCCTCTACGCAATAAGCGATTCGAAAATAGTTGTTGATTATTTTTAACATCATATATTACCAAATAATTTTTGTATTTGTGAAACAGCTACTTTCTTTTTAATCGTCATTAAGTTATATAATCAATCTCTCTATCATTAAAAGTATTTTTACTGCAGAAAAATACGTCTTTGTATGTCAGTCCCTTTTGGCTGAGAGCAACAGTGTATCTATCATCGATTCCAATAAACCAATCAATTCCAATAACACTAACACATCAATCCTAGATAAACCAAGGACACAAAAAGACTCTAACTATCCCAATCTGCATGGTAGAGAGCGTGTAAGGAGCCAGTCATTAGATGCTCATTAGCACGTGGCGCGTGCCGGCCGCGGCGCCGCGCGGATAATGCCTGTTTGTTCATCGCCAATCGAAGATAGCCGCTAATTGTGCTCGTTAACACCTACCGCTGTTTGCTATCCTTCCGATATTAGCAGATAATACCAAGCCCCGTCACGGACTAATTTAGACGGAACATGACTGCAATATCAATGTTGAATTGTATTATTTATATTTTCTCTGGAATTTTGCTGTTACAATAGTTGGATCGAGCCTGGGAAACTGGCCGGCTAGAATAATTTCAGATTACGACTAATGATAAATTAGTCTGTAACATACTACTAACAATTTCGGAAATACTATACATAAATAGAGCCTCCAAACATGTGAAGGCAGCGTGGAATACGTATCTTGTAGAAAAACCCTAATCTCCAAAGTATTGATGCCAGGCAGGCAAGGAAAAGATTCAAAATTGACAAATAATTCAGCAAGCCGATTTCATTGATGCATTGACGATCGAGACAGGTGAAATTGAAAATAGTTGTTCAATACCCAGTTGATTATATTACGATTTCTTAAATATTATTATTTTAAGCTACATATTGAATTCAGGATCAAACAGTAATTCGAGCTTAAATATTTGAAATATTTGCCAGAGAGTTAGCACCAGTATCAGTGAACCTATACCTTAACCTCTACACTACGTAGGTTTAGCCTACCGGTGAGTAGAGAGTGGAGCAGTAAACAAGAGTGTTGGCGACGCAGGCGGCGGGCACTCGTGGGTCCAGTGCTCGCAAAACTAGTGCCGGCCTCACCACACCGACCTGTCTGTTTGATCGCGGACTGCGACGCTGTGGAGACGATTTTGTGCGTATTTTATTTGGGATTTCCATTATTTATGTAACACGAGTTGGTTATTCGTTCATGATGACGTAAGACCCGTGAGATCCAGGCTTGTTGTGTAATGGTTTTTTAGATTTACGCAAATGTTACACATTGAAATAAAAACCCTTTTTTTACGGAATTTGGGACATACATTAAACCAGTCTAATATTCTCAAATGCATTACCTAACTAGGTCACACGTTATTTTTATTTTTAATTAATGTTTTTTTACTCTGTGTCGTACTCTTTAGGGTAATGCAGGTGGTAAACTATGTTTTTATCTATCCTCTATAATGTATACATGTGTACACATCTAGATGGTTTTTAATCTGATTATCCTTCTACCTGACTCTTCTCAGTCTCTTCCACTTAAGCCATTATCTCTAACATCTTCAATCGTGAGACCATTGTTATCGAGTGTTTATTTTACCTATCAAGCTTATATAATATAATGATTATAGATAATCCTTATTTCCTCGATAATTAGGCCTACAATTCCAGCACGTAAAACGCAAGTCTACTCCAGTGCGTGAGTGCGAGCGTGCGGCGTGGTGCAGTGCGGCTCGCGACCGCACCTTGTCAGCTCACAAATTGACGTGAATTGTTGTCGGCGGATCTTTGTCACGGCGCGGTGCAATCAACCGCTCCGACACTACGCTAATACATAGAACACAGGCTGGTGGAAGAGACTTCGGTTTGCTGGCATCGAAATTATCTTCTGCAATAAACAGTGTAGAAGTAGTAGAGCTGCACGTTAGTTCAGGTGAAAATAACATTACAGAATTGGGTTGGAAAATATTTAATCAAAGCTCATCGCCAAAAAATGTAATAAATTGCACTGAAATAATTATATAAATATGTGTATCAATTTGGAAATTATTAATAATTCGATAAGTAATAAAATAAAACTGGTGCATCTACTTTTCGAAGCAATAGTAAAGAACAGATAATTGTCATTGAATCAAATGTAATGAAAATTTCAATTTTGAAATAAGTAATTCCTAGATATTAGATCTCAGGTCTGGCAAAGTAATATCGGATTTCTATTCTTTATCAGCCTGAGGTCAGAAATTTGTACCGGAAATGGCGATAGGCATTCCCAATGTCATAGCACGAGACGGAAAACATAAAGCGAAACGTAGTTGTATCTGTTTACCTCTTCTGAAACAACAATCATGACTTAATTTATGTAAAAAATAACTTGGTTACCTTATGCTAGTGTCGACTATTAATAAAATAATTACATCAATATTCTATCACTGGAAAACCCATAAAACTACCAATTCCGGTGACGTCATTTCATATAATCAAAACAATTGATTCCATTCCAGCGTTGCATATTCTACGCGCATCCAGTATTTGCCGGTGCTAGCGCGGCTCGTGTCGCCATCGGCCGTGCTCTGATGACCGCTCCATTTTACGACTAATCACTAATTACGCCGCCATTGCGTTTGTCATCGCCAATGATCATTGTTTAGCTCCGCACTCCCGAGTCCGCATTAATCCGCGCTTTTATTGCTGCCATTCAGTTTTGTAAAATCAAACGTGCTCCACATTACACGTCTGCGTCTAACGCATGTGTTTTATTGGTTCGGGGAATTAGAATGTGGGATAGATGATATTATTATAATGTTCTAGTTAGCTCTGACAGCGACCTATAGCAATGCTAGGAGTACATTCAAACTGCTAACTTATAATAATGATTTATTTTTAGTCCTATTTTACTTTCTGTTTTGATTTTTTCATCATATTTCAAGATATTGCAGTTCTTTTACTTAATCCTACGCGATGGTGAGAATTGGCATCAGGTGTGATTGTCCGTTTGATTCATTGAATAATAATAAATTGTACGGAACTATCTATTCTATGATCATGGGATATCACTTCACAATAACAAATGGTTGAAATAGACCTTCAATAAAACAATGCATTTATTAATAAAGCTCAAAGTACACGAAGGTTTTAGTATAGATAATAATTTAGCTGGCATCCAAGCAAGCAAACTCAATCTACATAAACAATCTAAAAGACGCTCCGTGTCCGTCTGAGAGCCACGTATCTGCACATACCCAGCGCAGGACCAATAATCCGTTTGCTTTTATCTCTCTAGCGTTTACCAACCACAAGTTTACTTTTACCCTTCATTTCACCCTTATAATAATCCTCAGAAGGTTGAAAGTCGCATGTAGCGTTTGAGTGCAGATGGTCAGGCGTTCGTCAAAGAGGTTATTACCTGACAAGACATGAGCCGAGAGGAGGTACGAGCGAGAGGAGGGCCGCGGGCGAATAAAATGCAAATATTCTGTCGTGTAGCGTGTCTTAGTCCGCTACGTAAGATGCTCGGTTAGGTGCAAGCACGGGTGAGCGATGCTCGATGTCGATACATTCTAAAAATATGATCAAATTAGTAAAATCTAATAACGAATTGTAAACGGTGGCCAATATAAATTATGGTTCAATTCAACCTGATTTCCATATTCCTTTCCAGTTTCCTTCTCTCTGTATTTTCAATTTCAATAACATTCTAACCATGTTTCATGTTATAAACAGCGATGTTATCTTACCGTCAACCATAAAAACGTTCGAGCGTTAATCCTTTGAAATAAAATATTAAAGTAATTAAGTAGACAATATAAATAGGTATGTAAGTTTTAACAAGGACGTTACCACAGCATTTCTTTTTGCAATCTGCGATCAAATCTGCTACGATATTTTATAGAGATAACTTTTAAACTATTTGCGCAGCTGATCGGACCTGTCACTCGATCTATCGACACACAAAACCGGACAGCACTAGAGTAACAAACCGCTGATTCGGTGTGGCTTGTTGGTCGCGTTTACGAGGGTCGCTGTAAAGTGTAAAAAGAGCCAACAGTTTGTTTATGTGCAGTAACGAGCGGAGGCCGGTGGGCGGCGCTGCCCGATTGAAAACCTGCTGAGCGACCGACTCTATAAAAGCGACGTGCATTTTTACTGCCGAACCGTTCGGTTTTTTCATCAAAAGTATTGTATAAGTTGATGGTAGTTGAAATTCAATTAAGAATCGTGTTTTCGAAAGAACTTACTAAACATTTTTAGATTTAATAATGCACTTGTGTAGGTATGGTATAGGTGCATGCAAATGCGCTTGTTGGTTTCACCTTTCTCAGAACCATACAACGCATTAAAACGATTGTTTGTAGGGAGATATGATACGACCGGAAGTGTGACACAATTATTTTATTTATTATTTATATTTTATAGTAAAATAATCTTAGTGTGATAATAATTGTTCTCATCAAAATAAGCGCCCTCAAGTTGATAGTTGAACCACTTTTAAGTTTTTGCGTTACCCTAAACAATAACTTGGAATATAATTTAAATTGCAGCGCGTGTAATCGCCGCGACAGTTAGCCCTCCCTCAGGCATATTTTTATTAATTTAATGTACTTCGCAGAAGTGTTAATGTGAAAAGTTTTAATTGTAATTTGATCCAGAACTGCTACTATGTCTATTTCTGTTGATTATTTGAATGACACCACGCTACATTTAATTGAGTTTCCATAGATTGTCTTGTGGCTTGGATACACCAAATGCATCGTTAAAGTAATTATCCCAGATTGTGTTTTGGTTGCGCGTAAAATTATTTTGATTAGATGATTAGCCTGTTCAAAGATGATGCTTTGACGTAAGAACTAGGAAATATGGGTGTAGTTAAAAATATCTGTATCAGCCCATATACGTCCCACTGCAGGGCACGGGCCTACTCTACAATCGAGAATACGATTGAGAGTGGTTAGGCCATATAGTCCACCACGCTGGCCTAGTGCGGGTTGGCAGACTTACATACCATAGAATTTTTTATAAATCGCTATGGTATGCAGGTTTCCTCACGATGTTTTCCTTCACCGTTTTAGTGCGTGGTGATTGATTATCAATACACACATGACTCCGAAAAGTCAGAGGTGTGCCCTGGGATTCGAACCCGCGACCACCGTGAACAAAAGTTAAAAATATACCAATCTGATATAATACCTTATATTATATCAGATTGGTATATTTTTAATAATTTTCATCATCATCCTAATCCACATGAAAAAGAGAGTTCATATTTTTACTAGAGATTTCAGTAGACCTGACGTAGAACAGCATTCAGCGACTTTCCATGAACTTCATCGTTTTGCATGTCCATCCATCTGACAGCCTCCGTAACGCAGGCGGTTAGACGCCGCCTGTGAAACAAGAGGCCGCAGGTTCGATATCAGCACCGAGAGAAATGTTTGTGCGGCCCACAAATATTTTATTTGTCTGGATGTTTGTAAGACCGAAAAGTCTCTCGTAGTTCCTGATACCCACGACTCAAGACTGGATCTTAGTGTGGAGTCAAGACTATGTATGTGAGTGTTGCGCGTTATTTATTTATTTATCGTGTGGGTGAATATCTACCGCTATGGTAAAGCTGGTATATCAGTTCCCTTCACTTGAATACTTTTTGCTTCTGTAATTTGTTAATGTAGTAATGACATAAGCTCCTTATCATAGAACTCGTAATGCGGCAGTTGTTTACAGGTCGATATTATTATTTATCAGCTGTTTAATGAACAAATAGGTGGCCATTAGGTGGGAGTTTGTTTTAGATTAGGTGTTTGTTCCACGCCGTATCTTAATTAACGCGTGTCAAGGTACAACCATTACCTATTATTTAAAGCACGATAACATTATTACACTGGTATAGAAATTGTGCAGTAATAATACTTACGGGGATTTCGTAACTTCGAAATACTAAACGAACTGGGGAATTCTTTGGGGGTCGGTTAAGTTTAATAGTGTACTTTGACAGAGAATAATTATTATTATTATTGCATTGATTAAGTTTGAGGTGTTGGCTTTGCATGCCCCGCGACTCCAGTCCAATACTGCCGTAACTTCGAGAAAAAATAGAAAGAGGCTTATTTTAGTTAGGAGAATTGAAGACATACCGTATAGTACTGATATTTACTATATATATCACAACTAACTCCTTTGGTCTCATAAAACATTAGCTGCTTTAACATGTATCAAAACAAAGCACTTCGTATAAAGGACTCAATTGAAAATGTGGCAGCTACTCCTATTGTAAAAAGCGTTATACTGACAATATTAATTGAGTGATTCATATCAATACATTGTATACGTCCAAATTGCTCCCAAAACCATAATCCGACCGTTACGATTGAAATAGGTGACGTAATCCAAAAACACAGTGACGCATGAGCGCGTCGCCTCACTGGCATCAGACGCATCACACGCGGCCGACGCGCGCGCACAATCCCTCTGCTGGCCGTACCCCGTGCGAGCATTAACATAATGCTGTACTTCATTGTACGTACCTAATGCAGTTACCCAGCTACAATACAGCGCCTCAATCGCCACACTGCTTAACTCTATGCAAAACGCAATAATTTACACAGCGCCATCAGCGTGAAGCAGGGGAGTACAGTATAGAGTTACCTGTGCTCGGGGGGACACAAAGCGCCATCTGTCGCGTGAGGGACAATGCACAGATTTATTGTTGCCAAATGCGTTTATGGGGGTTTGCGGGGATTTGGTTTTTTGCGCGCTATCAAGTTTCCATTAGCTAATTTAGTATCGATTTTGGCCGCCGGTGAAAGTTTCGCCGTGCGATTCGGAATTGATGGATCGTTTTTATACATTTCAAAGTGAATGCGCGAAGTTTTCAAATTCAATTTTTATGAACACAAGCGGGATGCGGTGCGGATAATTTAATTCTGAATGTTTGTAGCGTCGGCAGCAGACGGCTGTACGGTGCCGCTGTGCGCTCCTACTGCTGCTGTTCATATTTTTGTAAAGATTCTGACAGGTCGAGTGTCTGAGCCGAGCTGGGCTTGCAACAACTTTATTTATTTTAAAGAAAGACATTTAGTTATAAGAATTTTCAGGGTAGATTAAAATATTAAGCAGAATTATTACAATACAACCAAGTTGATATTTACTTAAGTGAGTCACAAAAAATCTCACTAATTTATAATATTACTATTATTATTACCTTGAATCCTTAGCCTCAACTAATTATGCATTCACACCCGCGTACTTTGATAAACATATTTTAAAATTTAGGTCAACAAATGTAATCATATATTATAGAAAAATGTAAGCACATGCCTGTTCCAATTTATATTAATTGCATAAATTACGCATATAGATTGCTTGTAACATTGCGTTTGAAATCTAAATTAAATTTAGGAACCATTACTGCAACACTTAGAGCAGTTCACGCATTACGGAGCTGCATTTATATTAATCGCGATACGTCTGCTAAAATTGCTTCTGTCATCAATACGAGGGTGGTCTTCGGAATGGGGCGCCCACCTTGCGTACCTCCGACATCTGCATTATCTTACCTACAGCCCTCGGAAACAGTTACCGCGCGTCCAACAGAGTGCATTTGCGATTTCGCTCGTCAGACCTCAACGAACCATTCACTCCAATGTACACTTTACTGCAAACGTTTTGCAGCATACAGTTCACTGTCTCGTTTATAGTATTTTAGGAATACGCGTGTCTAAACAATGATAACTCGTATTACTCAATTTTATTTAAAAATAAACTCTATGCTGTCTCGTTAAAGTTAGTTTTTAAGGATGCGCATCTGAGTGGCTCCGGAGTACGGATCGTTTAAGCTAAGAGGGTAGTTCACATGTTGGCAATGCGATTTATCAAATTTTATACGTTGTTAGGGCAGCGACATGTGCGCGCGGACAATTGCTTAGGTGCGCGGGTGTGGGGGAAGGGCAGAGAGGGGTAAGGGGGGTGTGGTGCGAGGCAGTTCGTATTAAATATGGAGCGAGAGGTGACTAATGGATTAGCGCGTCACCTTATGGCGTGCAATCGGAGTGGGCAGATGCGCCTCGATATGAGATGCTGATTGGATCCGGGAGCTGTGTTGTGTGTGATGCGTTTAGCGCTTGTTCGTTGTCGGAGGGATTGTTTCAAATACCATTACCTGATGTTATTGTGGTGCGATCGCTTTCGTATTTTATTTCTGAGTGACAGTTAAAATATGTTATCAAAAATTGTACGTAAAACACCGTATCTGTACGTAAAATGCATTCAAGATGTAACTGTGATTATAGAAAACAAATCATAATATCCTGTAAGTGTAACAATTGATTTTGCGAAATTCTAAACATTACATAAACACAAAATAAGTGATATCAGACATTATACATTTTGTTACTAAATTCTTCACTAACGAAACATCAGCTAAAAGCAGCCAGTAGTCAGCGCCTAGTGGGCTATATTTTCATCTTCGATAAAATACAGAGATAATAATTTAGATTATGGAAGTTTTTCACCCAATCATTTCTCAATTTACCAAATTCATACTCTTATGTACTGCTTTTCACTTATAGCCAGAATCTTATAAATTCACAAGTCCCTTAAAGAAAAGAAAGGCCCTAGTATTAAAAATACATGTTCAAAAATGTAGATTATGATGTTACAAAACGTTATTTAATAAAAACACGGCGTTTAATGATCGATCACAGAGCAGTGAGGGTAGGAAGTTATTGGCGCGGGCAGTCGCGGCGCGACCGTCTGACGTCCTCCCGTCACTCTTACATGTACAGACAGCATGGCTGTCAGATACTTAAGATCATCAGGTAAAACAAATCCTTTCTAAATATAAATATTTTTTTCAAAAAACTATTAAGATCATGCGATTCAATGCAGCGTTGCTTTTTATATGCATACATGTGAAGGTAGAGTCCATACATTTATGCTTTTAATCAAGCTCAAAGCAATTGCAAAGATGAAGTTCTTTTAGAATTTGATGCTCTTACAAATTATTACGCACAATGACGTTTTACGAAAACATCTTAAATTACGCACAACTAATACAGACAACTCGGAACATAAATTCAGCACAATGTTTTATCCTGATCAGTTAAATAATGTCATACTTATATTTTAATCCATCTTCTGTTCTTCTAAAACTTGTCTTCTATAAATCAACAGGATGAGATGGGTTTAATTTTCTTTGATTGGAATAAAATAATCTTACCAAGTGAGCATTTACCTCACCTATCCATCAAAATCGTCCTAAAACTTCCGTGTGCAAAAGATATTTCCTGCAAGCGTTACGCTGCCGTTTTGCTGTCGGTGTGTGTCGGGGCCCAGTGCCCACCTATTCACGTGGGTGATGGATTGCGGCGTCGATTAGGGCCGGCGCTGACCTGTGCTTTCATATCTCGCTAATGGCCGCGCGCCGCTCGCTGCCACATGCCCGCACCTATGTAGAATTCCTAGATATATTGGTGTGAGAAGAGACTGAGGATCTTATAATTTTGTATTAATGTAATTTGCTGGGTCTTCAGTGTATTTTGCTGTCGAACTTGTATTGGGTTCCTTTAAAACGTTTAAGTGTCCTACTCCTGCGACTGTAGTCAAAGTATGGTGGTAGAACTGACTTTATTAGTGATGTTGTATCGAGTTTATGCCTCATTTATCAAGCAAACCTGTCCGTTACGTATTCTGGGGCGACATTTACTGCATAAAGACTTCAAATGAATAATTTAGCTGCAAATTACGAGCATTTCAACTTATAACTAACTTTGCTATGGGCATGAAATCCAGGTGACGAACATCTATTCTCTGCCAAGATAATTACTTAACACTTCAATTATATTGGGCTAAGCATGTGTCACATCTAGCAGTGTTAATTTCTCGGCATACCTGTCGGCTGTCGGCTGTCAAATGTACAAGGGTCATTACTTAGCGTATCGGGCGGTAATTAATACACGAACATGGATTGCCGGCCGCTGCCTTTTTGCCGTGCGCCTGACGTGACGAGCCGCCCTGTTTCCTCATTAACTACTTTATATCAGAGGTGTTTTCAGGTTTTCACAGTAAAATTATAGGTTGAATACAAAGATGTTGTGAGGTATTTTCGGTCATAAGCTATATGAGTTTCTTTTTAATATTTTTTGCTCTTTGCTGGTAAACCAATGGTCTACCTTAATGTAGTCTATGCTTGTTTGACTAAATCTAATGAGTAGAAAGAGCACGATGTATTTTTATTTAAATAGACGGTTTTGTATACAATTTTCCACATTTAGATTCAGTTTAGTAGTTGGTGATTTTACTGTTAAGAAACATTTTTAAGTACTTAATTCTGTAAATAACATAAAGTTAAGAGTGAAATATTGAGTTCACAGAGTAATATAATAGATAAAGTATGTTCATCAAATATTACTGTTTAAACTGTTATCAACAGCTTTAGTAGGAACGCAGTAAAACCACTAGGCTTTAGAGCATCGAATTAATCAAATCGGTGGACAGTGCATATACCTGGCTTAATCTCGCTGCGAAACAGCATTTAACAGTAAATCAGCGGGTGTCAGTGGACAAGCAGTTTAGGCGTCACTCACCTCGGTACCTGGGGCGCCGTTGTGCGGATCAAACAGTAATTAATCTCTGTTCCCTCCCTCCCACCTACCCTCTCCCCTGCCCTCCCCTCTCATCCACCCCTCCGACGCCACGGCGCCGTCAGGTCAGGTGACCACTGATGAGTACCGTTGCCAAATGAGTTGCAGCGTTATATTAATATCAGGCCATAAAACGAGTGTTGAAGGATTCATTTTAATTCTGCAGAGGGGTTGTATGATGATATTAGAATTCATTTTCGGGATAATATTGAAGGCTACGTTATGCGGTGGATCGGAAGTATGAAATGCGGTAAATGTTTTATTGATAAATAATTTGGTAGGATTTGGTAGGATATAAGAAATATTTTAAGTGATTATATAACTTCAACAAACTTCAAATCAAAAAGTTCATGGTTCTCGATCTGGGTTCGGTGATACATTAACGAGCTGAAACTTGCAGAGCTTTTAGATATTAATATTCGTATCTTCAAGACCAAACAAAATAAAACCCGTTTGCTAGTTGAGAATTAAAATCATTGTTCAGTGATGGTTTTTAAGTATAAAGTTCTAATTAAGCCGATCTTTACAAATATTCGTTGCGCAGACTAGCAGAGTAATTAAAAATATGACAACTAAGGACAGGTGACAATCAGTTACATTCGCGATACTTGACTTGTATTGGACACTCGCAATAACGGGTTTTTCACCAATTGGGCCAATTTCGAAGCAAATAAAATATATTACAGTGTAGAAAAGGCCATAACAGCACGTAATGGCTTAATATAGAAGAGACCGGAGCGGTGTGGAGCGAACGCCGGCTCGCGGGCCGTGCGCAATCAAAACGCGGTGAAATCGCGCCCAGTACCCGCTGATATCTGCGCACAGTCCGAGACACAATGAGATTGCTGTAGAATTAGCAGGAATGCTTAAACTGTATCATGTAAATGCTTAAAGTATGCAATAATAGTGGGACATTGAAGATAGCAAATTATCTTCAATGAGTATAATTGTTAGGCTACCCAGTGATGCCAGCAAGGAATTTATGATTCCTGAAGTGCCGCCTTTTGTTCTTTTACCAGCTTCCTTACATTTTTATATGACTCTTCAACTCATTATAAATTATGAAATAACTGACTATGTATCTGAGATCTGATCAACACGTTGCAACGGACGCATCAGAGCAATTTTTATAAAAAGCCACACAATTTCCATCTGCAAGTTTCTTTCTCCATAACGTGTATTGTGTATCCAGCTTATGTGAACCGTAAAGCAGTTTTCATATCGTCTCGCAATACGGAGCGCGATAGATATGATTTATCGAGTGCTCAGTGGACATACGAGCGACTGCCTCGCCTCGTGCCGCCAGATGGCGCCTAGGTGCATTTCCCTCGCTATATCTGCTGACTGCTATCTACGACTTCTACGATATTGAAGAATGCATTGAAACATAGCTTTTCAAAATGATCCACTGGCCTGTACCGGTTTATTTAGTAAAGTTTGAGTTTGAAATATGATCGACGGTTTTCACGGCAATGTTAAGAAACACCTTTATAGCTATAACTGATTTATTACTATTTTCTACAGTTTTCGCAAGCTGGGCGCATAAAAATATCCTAACGTCAGTAAAATCGTGTAGTTCCAGCAATGTACTTAAGACAGCAGCCGTGTTTTTTTTTTTTGGCCAGTTATGTATGTTCTACCTTCATCATTTTAAACATAACTCTGTGCTATTGGATTTTATAGCTACCACTGTCACGATCTTAATCAACCATTTCCAAAATACTTGTATTTCTTGCTATTAAGTTTACTTCCCGTTATCATCCTGTTTATATCTTTCTTGACGCCTTAGTTGACCGACTGGTCGGTCTCATATTTCTGGTAATAAGTCCATATCACTCGGTGTTTGCGTTTTGAATATAATGAAATGCTTGAGCAGTAGGGCGGCGTCACACGGGCGCGGCACGCACCAGGCCGCACACGTTCCGCCGCAATAAACCTCCCACACCGACATCAGATGAGACGGCTTCCTACATTCCTGTACACGGTTTTATGATTTCATACGTAGATATATCTGGTAGCTTCACTTGAAGAACTTAGATCTTGCCAAGCATTGCAAATTGCGTGGTGATAATCTTCTCATCACTACATAGAATAAAACAAAGTCGCTTTCTCTGTTCCTATTCCCTTTGTATGCTTAAATCTTTAAAACTACGCAACGGATTTTATTGCAGTTTTTTAAATAGATGAGTGATTCAAGAGGAAGGTTTATATGTATAATACGTACATATTATTGTACTGAAATCTATTTGTACCCGGGCGAAGCTGGGCCGGGCCGCTAGTAATTAATAATTTTCTCATAATTGCTGAAACTTGATTTGAAATAACATTATGATCGAAATGTAGAAGTTTGTTCCATATTATTAAGTCGCAAGTCAGTGTGTATTACTATAGAGGTATCTAGATTTCAAGCTGCGAATACAAGGCCATAAACTTCGCAATTTATTATTCAATTTTCGAAATGTCACGTAAACAATAAGTAGTTCGTTGGGTATTGCTATTTTTTAAATAAATTAAACTATCTTATTAAATTAGTTCCAATCAAACATTTTTATTAGAAGATAACTATAACCTAGACAACGGCTAATCTAGCGCTGAAATCAATTACTTCACACTTAGAATATTTTATTTTGGTACATTGCCAACCTTTTATCATAAAGCACGAGAGGCAAAGAGAAAAGACTGTAAGGCATCTAGAACATACATATGAGAAAATATTTGATAAACACTAGATGGTCGTATGTAAATCTGGCGGCGTGATGAGCGTGTTCATATCTCACATAGCCGTGTGTCAGTGACTCTGGTGACGGTGACGGTGGGTGCCGCCACGACGGTATTGATGCACGCACACCTACTACACAACATGACACGCCACATGAAGAGGATGTGGGAATGTCTAGTAACAAATAGTTATAGTAAGTACTGGAATTGATTGGTAAACATAATGAGGAGTTAAGATTTCTGGTGACTTTTTCCATATCTACGGAAATTAGACTATTGGTGCAGTTTTTTAATGTTTTAGGGGAAATGAGCGTATGGATCACTTGTGGTATGTGATCTTTGCCGTCCATGAATACCGCAATAACAAGGGGCATAGAGATGAGTTGCGTTAAGTTTGGTTGTTTTGTGGTTACAATGAACACTTTTTAATGAGAAAACAAAGTTGAATGTCTGTGTCAAGAGAACTTAATAATACTAATTAATTTAGTGGTAGATCTTTGCACTTCAGTGTCGTAATGGTGGAAAAATATTATTTTACATTTTTTTAATAAGCAAGACAATTTTGTCCCAGTAAGCTATAAGTTAAACGTTAACATGTGGCGTTAGGGAGTGTGTACACAGTATGCGATCACGTTAAGAGCGTCATTCGTATGCACGAGCGAGGGATTCTCCGTCGGTATGTACATGTCTTTATTTGAACCGTACTGTCACGCTATGAATTTAGCTAAGTGATTGCTCCGCACTACTTTATTAAATAAATAATTTACAAATATCATATGGAGAAGATTTTATGAATTTTGCTGGTTCTTTCGATGTTGTAACCCTACTGCAGGACCCCTGAAGGTGAAATAAGTTAAAGAAATGTAATATCTCTATGAATATAAACGTAATATCAAAGAATGTTGACCTATATATACCAAGAAATACACCTAACTATGTCAAAAAATAACAGAATTATTTTGGTGATGAGGTAACACCTTTACCTCATAACCAAAATAATCACCATCATCATCATCCTTTATAATCCCAATCGAAATTAAGTTCGTCTATTCAATCAGTGGTTTTTGTTCTCGGAAATTGTCGTTTAGACGTTTTAAATTAAGACATTATATCGATTAATGACGACATTCCGAAGTGCAAAGCTTAAACAAATCGACCGTACTCATTCACTACATGAGTATTACAGCATAGGATCTGTTATTCTCAAGTACTGAAGACAGAAGGTAGACGCAGCATTGTCATGTAAAACTAATAGATAATTAGCAAAGGGCCGGGGGCTGAAGCGGTGCGTGCGGTGCGTCGCCCGGGCATACATCACCCTGCTTGACTAATAACTGTCCTTAGTGACCAGCTGGCACTAAATACAAGCGACCGCGGGCTTCAGCTTGTACTATTTTAATGTGCTAGGTTTCAAAACCTTTGCTTTCTTTTATTTTCACCTTAATCCCACACTTTAACGACTTCGGTGCATTGCGATTCAAAGTGAAACTATGTAACCAGCGTGTCTTTTGTCGTGGGTATACGAAACTCCTAGAAACTTTTAGAACCAAATTATTTTCATTTTTAAATAATAAAAGAATTTAGGCAGCATTGTTTTGGCTAAATCCCAGAGCGTTTTAATAGTGGTAGAGCCAGGCTGTTGACAGCCATGAGTCAGCATGAATGGACAGGCTTGTCCAGGTTGGTACCACAGTCTCACAGGAGATAGACGTGAAGCGAGCTTTACTGTCGCGTGTCATTTGGTAGTAAGATTGCCAATGTTTAATACTCTTTTCGCATCCTTTTTCCTTCCCGCTCTCCAATACTAGCCTTTTTAACGGCCGGCTACGCATCTCTATGTCCTGTGGTGAGGCAAATGCACCTGGGCGGTGGAATTTGAATACAATAATTGCTATAAACCATTCTTAGTGATGTAAAAATAGTTTTGGTTGCACTAAGTGTTATTTGAGAATGAAGTAATTAAATAATGAAATGGAAATTTTTATCACTAAATGCTAATCGCCCTTCTCCTCTACCAAACACCACACACATCTTCAGGCCTAAAGGCCGTCGGAAAAAGGTCTGCTTTACCTTCCACTAAAACTAGTAAATAGTCGGATTAACTCATCGCATAAATCAAGGGAGTCGGTCCAGTGCCGGAACATCTCGTGATAAACATCTCGGGAGATTGGAGCGGCTTGTTCTCAACTTACTGCTGCCATCTGATCGAGAGTTTTATAATCGACTGTTTGAACGCGAGGGCTGGGGAATTGGGTTAGGTCCTTATGGTTAGCGTTTGATTTAGGATGAGGACATCAATTTGAATTACAGTGTGTATGAAGCATATTCGTTTGGCGGTAACAATATTGTAGGTGGATAATTTGAATGTAGATACGAGAAGACTCGCTACTGGATACATAATTTGTTGAGACAGTTTACAAATACATTAAAATAATAATATTATTTTTAAAGCGTGTATAACGCGACACCTTAATATCAAATTGAAATTAATCGCACGTGGATTAAGACCGAGTCTTTTATCGTGGGTATCAGAAAAGACTTTTCTGTCGCACAAACACCATGTACCACATAAATATTTGTCTCGGTGCGAGGATTGAGCCCCCAGCCTCATATATTCCATGAATACTAAATACTTTCTCTGGAATAGTTGTTATAATTTTGGAAATTAAAAGCTCCAAAGAACTTTACCTGGTACCTACTATATCAGCATTTATTTTCCTGGTATTTACTGAGTAAGTAGCGAATGATATCGGCCATAGGTTCGCTGGCAGTACGCGCACAATAATTGACGACACCTATTAGAGGCGGTCAGGCGCTCGATCATAACGCGTGAGTCACTCGTATGAGATACATGGGACCGTATCTGGCACGCCACTTCATTATCTTGGAACATGCGAGGCAGTGGAGCTGTGTTTACAAATAAAATGCATCAAAAACAGGTACATCATTGACATTCCTGATCTTTATATTCTCGAATATAAGTATAGACATCGGCACTGCATTTCATACTTTGAAAAAAATTGATACCGTAGTGTATTTGTAGTAATAGGTACGTTACTCTCGCCAAAATAGAATTCATTAATTTTACTAGTGGGAGAGTCCATGGCCAATTCGAGATAAGATGTCTTGTTGTGAAGATACATATATTTCATAATTTCTAAAATTAGCTTCATAATTATGTTGATCAAATTAAAGAAACTTTCGCCACATACCGACTTTTGCCTTGATGTCGACAACACACCTTCCTTTTACTGAGGAAGTTGCTTATTCCTTAAGCTGTATTATATGGTTTTAGAAACGATTGTGATAAATGAAACTACAATTAGTGCAGCTTTTTCCAAATAGGCTCTCGATTAACGCTTTATTTCATCGGAAATTACTGCGTGCCTATTCCAATTATAAAATATTTTCAAGGTATCAAAACCACATTTCCTGTACAACAAAATGTCGTCTCCACGCTCCAGCTCTTAGTAGGTGGACAATTAACCGTAACGCGGGGGTCAACAGCGGGCCGCTCGCATACCGCTCAATTCCAACAATTGCCCACGCGCAGACGTGGGAACCGGCCAGGCTGAATCACCTAGTCCACACAAGCACTATTTATAGCCTAAGTACTGAAACATAAGGTGCTGATGGCGCCACACCTCATTACCAAGAAGCTATAAATAATTAAGATGATAGTGACGTAAACGATGTAAATGCAATAACAGATGCTGTTAGGATTTGTGCGGTTCTGGGAATGAAGATTGCGAATATTAAATACTAGTTGCTTATTGTATTGTTATTTGTTTTTTTAATGAAACGTGAAGAAGCAATAGAACAGCATGTTTGTGTTAGAGGCGGAGCTGGTTATTGTTTTTCACGAGTCGATTGTCTATCTGGATGGTATTGTACGCATCGACAGATACAGACAGGTTACTTAGTCATGCTAATATGCAGAAAAACAAAGTGTGTTGTACAACTGTCTTCCGCACCCACTAATAATATTAATTACCAGTCAATCCCAATTCAAACGTTCAAGTCAAACATTAAATAAAACAAATTAGAAGGAAAACGTCGAAATAATTTGCATAACATTTTCCATTCTTAAAGCAAATGGAACAGATGGAAAGCTAAATTGCAGATGACAGGTAAAAACTGCAAACAATAAATCTGGTTTTAAATTTCAGAATCAAATGGCAAAGAAATTCCCACAGATCCTTAGGGAACGTCTCCGGGGAAAAAATGTAATCGCCTTACAGAAGGCCCGCAATCTACCTGGTATTCTGAACAAATTGGCCATAATAAAATACTCGGGCTAATTAACGAGCTCGGAGGGAGAGCGGCCAAGTTCGGAGATCGGGGAAAATAAGAATCTTTGTAAGTGATCTGCTGATAATTGCAGGGGAGATTCGGGAGATTTTTTAAACTTTGTTATTAACGGTGTTTTGGTAGATTATGCGTTTAACAAGTTTGTTGTTTTTAATTTGGTTAAGATCGCGTTACGATGTGGGAGGTGCTTCATTAATATATTCCTTCAAAAATTGGGATCAGATTTATTAAGTTAGATTGATTTGACAAAGACTAATTTAAGTCCAGTCATCAAGTACATACTTAAACATATATTGTTAAATCCAAGTACAAAATATGAAAAAGATAGCAATCTAGGGAAAACAGGGCGGGACAGCGGAGGTTCATTCTTTGTTATTTTAAACGATACACCGATTAAGACATTTTAGTAACAATTTCAAAGAATCGTGCACAAATCACGCAATATATTTTCATCAAAACTAAACATCAATTGAGATTTACTGCTGCAACAATTTAACTTCTAAGAAACATTGTATCGGATGGAAACGCATAAAAACTAATACCGAACGGATGTAACATTTTCTTTCATCTATTTTATATGCGAGATATTTTTCAGTGAGTAAGAAGGTGCGCTCGCGCGGGTCGTTGCTCCGATATCGGCCGCTCTCAATTAATTGGAGTGGCTGTGACGCCTGTTAAAGTGTCTCTGCATCTATTAGGGGCCATCCATTTGTGATACTCGTTGTGCTGCTTACGAAACGCTCCAAGCATGTGTAAGGTACTTAATTACTCGGTATGTTTTGACTCGGCGAGCGCGGATCGAGCTGGTCGGAGCGTAGACTGCGGCTTATTTTATTGGTTTAATCGTGGGTAATTAGCGTATACTCTTACTTTGTTTAATGTTTGTACTATATGTATAAATGGTGAAGTTTAGGACATGATGTCGTTGACTATGTTTTTGTCAATAATCGTCAATTGCAGTCCTTGCTAGTTATGCAACTGAGTTCTGTTGGTAAAATATTTTTTTTTATGGGAATTTGATAATTTGAATACGAGTATTTTTGAAATACAAAATATTCGACTTATAATGAATTGTATCATTTGTTGCATCATCTATCGATGCTGTGACTAATAATCCATTGTTTTCGTTAGGTACATAGCTTTATTGGGGAACTTTATAGATCAACATAATGTTGCCTTGTGATTTCAATTTTAATATAGGGCCATACACGTTAACTTTGGTACCTACGTTAGTTTCTTCTTTCCGTTTCAAATACAAGAGCACATATTATGTACTGTGTATGTAAAAACTACAAGTTCCTTGATCTTAGCAATCAGTTTTCGTTTGTTTATTTACCCAATCAATCAATGCAACATTACATAATGTGCACTAAATTCACAAGTAAATATTTATGGTAAAAAGAGCAAGTGGGGAACGGTGTGCGTCGCAGATGTGTTGTCCAGACATGTAAGTACGGGTGGAGGAGAGGAGACTGAGGTAAGGGGAGGGGTCGACGTGATGTGATTCACAGGCGCATATGCGACCTCCATACACCGCGCACCGGCGTCGGGACGCGCTGAAAACGACGTGCAAACAGACAGGACACAGCTCTGATAACGTCGATGTACTTTTTCCTGAAAGGCTGGGATTTCTTAATCTCTTCTACATACTGTTTGTATATATGTTGACCCTCACGTAGCATTTAATAACAAATAACAACAAATATTCCTACATGATAATTGCAATTAAATGATTAAATTTTTAATTGGTGTCGTCATTGCATTTATAATATATACATTAATGTAAAATTAGCACGTCCGAAATGCCATTCTACAATTCAATTCTAATGAATTGTGTGGAACTGGAAGTTTTGTTCTGAATCTCAATGTGCTCGCCACCTATCATAACTTGTACTAAATATAATCGATGAAGGCCTAAGCTTTTGGATATATCGATGCAAAATATTTAGAAACATCAGTACTGAACTTTGCAACACAAGAAAAATATACATAAAATACGATTTTACTTTCACTTTCACTTATAAAATCGGTGCAGGGAAAGGCAAAATATCCCTTCTACAGCAATAAGCTAATGTTTGTCTGTAGCACGGCGTGAGAACCGCTCGCACATGTTGATTACACACTCGTTCTTTTATTGGCGGTACACATACGTGGAGTTTTAATTACCTTGTTTTAATGCATAACGCATACAACATACGCCCATCGCTCGGTGACAGTGGGGCGATGACGTCAGAAGTTACAAATATAGCAAAGCCGTAACCGTAGGGAGGTATAATGACGTGCGTATTGCCAAAATGGTAGGTAAAATCTTCAGTAGTCTATTTCTCCCGCCAAATAGCAGTGTAAATGCACTGTTGTGTTCTGGTTTGAAGTACATTGTATACTGTATCATTGTCTGGATACACAAGAGACAGCCAACTCTCACCGGTAAATACTTGATTTGGATAGAACTTGTGTATTTTAGTGGCAGTATGTAAATATATTGTGGTATGTTTCCTTAAGGAGAAGTATCTACATATATGTCTGTTGCTATTAAGTTGAAATAATATTTTTTTTTACGAATTTTAACGCGGAATTGGTTCGATTGTGACATGTTTTAACGTGCCGAGCGACGTTCTAATTTGAATCCGCGATAATCCCTAAAAATAGTTTTATTTTAATATGTAACATTCGCATAAGTCTAAAAAAGAAACATTATTCTATTAAGTTTATAATATTATGTCAAAGTTGTTATATACTATTATACTACTGTACCATTATAGTAAAGTTTCCTTCCGATCACGTCATGTTTTGCAAATATAAATCATGCAATAGCCCTATTCCTTCCCTTTCAGTGATATAACTATGGCCGCGTTAAATAGTTCATATTAGGTTGTTTTCAAAACAAACCATAGTCCATACCCTAATTATTGTGAGTGTAATGAACTCTTGTGTTTCGAGGCGGTTGTCATGTGTTCAGACCTATTTTTTAAAGTCTACATAATCCAATGTGTTGGTACGTAACTTAAACAGTATACTAGTAGAGTATACTATGTGTTTTATGATTTTTTTTGAGAGTAATAGTTTCCTCTAATAATTAAGACCTCCTTACTGGTAACGGAATTGCAATGCAGCAAACAATAAATTAACAACTATCAACATTAAGATCTTAAAAATGATAAGCTTGTAAATAAAGATTAATTTTATTGATCGATCTTGTACAACAAATTTTATTTTAGGTTAAACAAAGCCATATACTGAAGGTGATGCAAGACTGTATGAGACGCACGTTTTCACGGGATGACATCATCGGGAATCGAAGCCGGTACAAGAGACAGCTGTTTGCACCGTTAGTCAGTGGCGCCTTCCAGACACAGACGGACACTGTTTTGTTATTTTCTTTCTTATTTTTATACATAGACATGTTTAAAAATAGCTCAGCTTTGTTTACGTAGTATTTGAGTCACTATAAGTTCATAATGAGTTAATAATGTTTGTTTTTGGAATTGGAGGATAATGTCCACCGTAAGTGATGGGCATGTTGTGACAAGTCAATCTAGACTGCATTTAATGCATGGAATTGTTTCCAGTATTCATTCACGGAATATTTATATGATATAAGTTTGCTGTTGCTTTTGGTTCAATTTTAACTTTTAAGTATCATCATAATCATCAACAGCCCGTTGTAGTAGCCTTTTGGACATAGGCCTCTCCCAAGGTACGCCACAGACCCCGGTCTGCCGCTTTATGCATCCAGTCGCTCATATTGATTATAAACGGAATTAGGTATAATTATATTGTAGTTAGGCCAGCGTGGTGGACTATATGGCCTAACCACTCTCAATCGTACTCTCGATTGTAGAGGAGGCCCGTGCCCTGCAGTGGGACGTATATGGGCTGATACAGAAGATAGTGTAGTTATAGTGTAGCTACACGATATAAACTTGTATTAGTCCATACACGTACATTAGGTAAAAAATAAAGAGATTATCGACAGTATACCTGTATACGTCGAAATACCATATTTCAATTAAGCCCACTAATGAGGAGTTTATTTATATCTATTTCATAATCGGCATTAGTCTATTACGTAATACCTTAGTCTAGATGTTCCATGATGTGTCATTATAATTACATCGCATAGAACAAATGACACCGAAGGGTCCCACAAGCAACACACGCACAATGTAAGCTGATTGTAAGTAATTGTATGCACAGAATTAAACTCGTTGAGCGGATGCGACCAATCAAAGTTTCAGCTCTTTCTCACTAATCAATTACGACTGAAGACGGCCTGTAGGGTGAAGAGACTTGTCAACGGACACCGGCGGTTGTAACTTTATTTATTTTACTAAGGAATATATTGACTTTGTTGTTTATTTTTATAAAGTTTTAACTAACTTAGTGTTCTGTATTCTGTATCAGCCCATATACGTCCCACTGCAGGGCACGGGTCTACTCTACAATCGAGAATACGATTGAGAGTGGTTAGGCCATATAGTCCACCACGCTGGCCTAGTGCGGGTTGGCAGACTTACATACCATAGAAATTCTTATGAATCGCTATGGTATGCAGGTTTCCTCACGATGTTTTCCTTCACCGTTTTAGTGCGTGGTGATTGACTATCAATACACACATGACTCCGAAAAGTCAGAGGTGTGCCCTGGGATTCGAACCCGCGACCACCGTGAACATGTTGGCAGCCGCGTCTAGTCCGTTTACCAACAGGCCACCACGCACTTAACTTAGTGTTCAATAGCTGAAATTATTAATCGATTTTTGAGTTACTCCTTACATTTATCATCGAAAGAAACAGCTAACAAACATGTTTGACAATATTTACCTATTCAACGCCTCTTTGTATAATGCCATTGTTATATACGCGAATGCAATTGCCGAAGTTTGTTTTATAATAAAGTAAAAAAAAACAGTCGCACACATTACGTTAACAATATGAAATCAAATCTTGTATCATGGTTATCAAAAAGTAGTTTAGTCGTTTTAGTAAAATATTTGTGGGTTGTGTAGAGTTCACTATTCAGTATAGGTTATATATAAAGGAAACACAGTTTGATTTCCGACAGACACACTATTCGTACGGCGCACCAGCAGCAAGTGTCCGGTGAGTGCAGGCACTGCACTCACCGCACCCCCACCACTACCGCTCGCCCCACTAGTAGATGTGTCATCATTTACTTATATGTTACATCTACCTTTTACAAAATTTAAAAAAGTAGAATTAGTTTTTATAGTCAAATATTAAAATGTTCAACATCATTTAGATTCAGTCATTCTTTTATCTACCACCCGGTTCGGAAAGCTGTTTTCACTAGAGAAGAACGGGCAAGAAACTCTAGTGTTGCTCTTTTCACAACTCTTTTTTTTTACAAATTAGTTTATCAAAACAATCATCGAACAATATTGAATTCAAACGCTATGTATGTTATATTATAATATTAAACACATCATTTATTTATTTTCGACACTTGCTTCGTCATCGGTGGTGTCGTTATTTGAAGAATTATCATCACCATTTGTGCAGACTACTCACTTTCCTTCAACCCTCTTGGAATGTACTATATTTCTACGTAACCGTTCTTATAATATTTTATTTTATTTTATTCGGAAAACAAACAGTTATATATCTAGGTAATATACAATATTAAAATTACAATTAACAATTAACATGTTTTCACATTTTATAAAGCTTATTACTACTATATGGTCGACAACTTGTTTTTCTTCACTGTATATTAAACATATACCTTCTCTCCAATATCAATATTAGATTCCGTTGCTTGCCTCTTTCTATCTGTGTATTCGTTAGAGTATCCCTGTCTCTTGCTTCTAGGTCAGTAAACTAAACATCAACAACGGAAGGCAACTTATCTCTAAACTGACGCCCGTAGTTGTTTCAATATATCACGGTTCTGCTTCTCAACTTTCCCATTTTGTTGAGGCCAATAAGGAATGCTATGGTCCAACCGAATTCCAAATTCTTTGCAACAACTTCAAATTCGGTATGAACAAACTGCCAACTATTGTCAGCGGTAATACCTATGCGAGCCTAAACGAGGAAAATCTCTTTATCATGAATCGATGAAGCAGAATCGAGACATACATATATAAACTCATGCCTATTTCCCACAAGGGGTAGGCAGAGGTGCCAGGACACCCACATTTCGCCTTGTATGTTCCGTCCCACAATTTGATAGGTGGCGAGCCTATCGCCATATCGGGCACAAATTCCTGACCTTGGGCTGATAATAAATAGGAAAATCCAATATCACTTTGCCCAACCCAGGATTCGAACCCGAGACCTCAGCTTTGTAACCATACCTTAGTAGAACTACGCCGAGGCAGAATCGATGTTCTTAGTAATTTTGATTTCTTTATATCTACTAAGATAATCTATAATAGTAAAAGATAATGGCCGATAGGTAAAGGTACGAGATAGTCTATGGCTGTATGAACCCAGGGTTGATTGGCAGTTTTCTTCTGCGCATGAGATTAGGAGAATTTGGAGCGGAAACCAGAGTGCAACCCTTGCAAGCTCATATATAATGTTCAGCATCTCTATCAATTTTGGGCCTAGGCACTTTTAGAACGTAGTCTTATTTTCATAGCTACAATGCCTGGATGGTCTTCATGAGCAGCTGTTAGAAAGTTTGATTCAACATGATGGGATAACAATTTTATTCTCATGTAATAGTAAATTGCCTTGAGAACGAAGTTCCTGCACAAAGACCTTATAAGCGTTAGCACTCTGGTCCCAGCTGTTATATATTCCGTTTCTGACTAACTTTAGCTCTAAAGGCTCCCTCGCAAACTATTCTTGACTCATGCAAGGTAACTCTGCTACAGGTCGATATTGGTCAACAACAAGTTCGAATAATTATTAACATCAAAAGCTGTGGTGACTTATCACCCACAGTCTTGACACAGTATAGACCACTTTGAAATTATTTTTATTTTAGTTATTTACCCACTTTGTACAAATTAATAGTACAGGCAGACTTAATGCCTAAGGGCAATATGTAATTATATGACTGTAAGCGCAAAACATTTTTTTGCACACGGCTTAGAGTCAGGTCCAAATATCACCTCTAATCGCTTGTGATCACTGACAAGTTCAAAACTATCTTTCCCAAATAGGTATGTATCAAAATGTTCCACCACCCAAACCAACGCAAGAGCTTTCTCAGTCTGATAATACCGGTTCTCACGGTCTGTCAGATTTTTTATTGCTGTATGCAACAATTTGAGGCCCGTTAGTGCCATTTTGGACGAGCACAGCTCTTAAACCGACTGGACTAGCATTGGCGAAGGCTTGGGTACAGTCAAGCGGATCGTAGTAGCCTAAGGTCTTAATTTGAGTCATAGCGCTTTTCGACCCCTCAAACGCCTATTTTGTTTATTGCGCCAATAAAATGATATTTACACCTTTGCTTTGTTTTAGTCTTTGAAGTTTGCGCAAAGGTTCTGTTCAAGTAGCTAAGTTAGGGATCCATTTTCCTACGTAATTACTTAGCCCTAAAAAGCTTGACACTTCTCCCGTAACTTTTGGTTCTCGAAACAATTCGATTGCCTTTACATATTTGTCTAAAAGGCTTAGGTCCCTCGGAAGATAGCTGATGACCAAGAAAATCTATTTGATTTACTCGAATGCACATTTTGTATCGTTTAACAAAACTTTGTAGTCTTGTGCAAGGCTCGGCCTCATTGCTACCATAAACGACTATATCACCAATAAAGTTGGCGACTCCTGTACAAGGCAACAGGATACTTTCTAATTTATTTATTTTTTATATTTAATATTCGAGACACACGAGTTTCACAAAATAACGCGTTTGTACCTAAACAGGCAGAGATAGTCCCCGGCTACAAGTGAATGTATTTTAGTATATTTGGTACACCAACAGCACAGTATACATAATATTCTTAAGTAAATTAACCATTGGTCTAATACACACGTACACGTGCCAATAACAGGCGAACACAACATACGTTTAGACATTTATAAAATGTCGTGATATGTCTACTGTCCTCACTTAGCTCTAGCTGGTGAACAGTTTTTTTTTTTTTTTTTTTCAATTTAAGAGAAATTGATAGCATTTCTGAAATTTGGAATAAACTGTTCCATATTGTGCAAGGATAGTTCTCCATAATGATAGCTCTATTTGCTGTCCTTATGTCTACGCAGATGCGTACATCACCATCTGCTTTTAAGACCGATACTAAGGGAGAGATCCAGTCAGGCTGGCCATTAATTGGCTTTATAATATCTGACTCAATAAGTTCTTAAGTTTTCTTATTAATTTTAGACTCAAGAGGAACAGGGTCTTTACGACAAGGCTGAGCAGCTGATTTGATTGATTTATCTAAAAAGATATGAATCTGAACATCTTTAAATTTTGGAAACTAATCCAACTTGTAGAAAGCCAAAGGACGTGGCAGTATAATATGTTCCTAGCAAATTTCCATGACCATCTTTAACTACATAAAAGGTGGCTTTGGCTCGGGGGTAGTTGCTGCCAATTGTAATGATTCAAAAGATCCTAGTACAATTAAAGTATTACATGCATTAGCATGAATCTCTTGTTTGGAGATTTCACTTGATTTTCAACTAGGACCCTATTGTTCTTGAGAACTTGCCATGTAACATCATTAGTAATATTGCATTTACGACCGGAATCTCTTACCATCTCAACTTTGACACCCCCCTAGCGTACATTTAATAGTGTCGTCATAACGTCCACGGGACTCGATATTTCAAGTTTTTTTTTTTTGAACCCTCCATTATATTAACCGTTAGGTATTTACTTGATTTCGACAAACCAAAATTATTAATTTGTCGATTCACTCCTCTAGAGCGTTGGTTTCGGAAATAATTTGTCAAGAGTCACATCATCGGTAAGGGTTAGAATTGTTTCCCTTAATTTGGCTGACTTACATTTCTCTGTGACTTGAACAATCACGTGTTCGTTAGGGGCAGTGAATTGACATTTAGAGCTCTGGTGTCTAACTCTATGAGAATATTGTCATTATTTTTCCTCCACTTCCTTATTTGATGAGCCTAAACAAGTGACGCTCATAAATACCACTTTTTTATTTTTTTATTATTATTATTTATTTTTATTTTTTTGGAGGAAAAGTATTCGTTTAGCTAAACTTTAGCATGTTGACAGCGACGATAAATACATCGTTGTCATTATACTAGTATTATTATTACTAGTAGTTTCTACATATGCACCATATGCACCAGGAATATTATAATATATTTCTTGTAGGGTTGACCCGTCCATATGCAGGAGCAAGGCCTTTGTCCCCTTTTACACTAGTAGTGCACACTCCCATTTTTCCAGCATAGACCAATTGAAGCTGAGTCGCTGTCACAGTCAAAAGACTCCAAAGGTGGTGTTTGCGACATATTTATGGTCTACCCAGAAGGCTGGAGTAATTTCCTTTTAGGTACTGTTCCGAATAAATCGAACTACCTCTTGATCTTATTGTATTTAACTTAAGGCCATTTAGCCTGTTCTTTATACAATGTAAGATCATTTAGGTACTGTTTGCATAAGCAAACTACCTCTGACAACAATGTTAACTTTGATTATTGACAGACTAAAAAGTATATATTTGAACATCGACATCGAGATAACTAACGAATGCTATCCAATGTTCAACATTTGCGTTTAACCAATAAAAGAAAATGTGGGTAGATAATAATTAATCATAAAAATCGAAGAATATTTCACACTGTATCAAGTCCATTACAATATCTTGATTTAAACATTCTTACAATCATAAATAACAGCTGTTTATAGTTTATTTCCAGGAAATCGTTTTATTGCTTTAAGTTTAAATATATCTTGTTGAGCAAAACCCACATTCTAATCTGTCTTTGCCAATAATCAAAGCATTTAGTCATTGATGTGCTACATATTTAGGTACCAATCAAAGTAACTAAATCAGTTCCGTTTTGCAATAACAAGTGCCTTGTTATAGATGTAATTTAACAACTTAAGTCAGTTACGACGATTCAATGCCCATAAATACACACGCCGGCAAAATTAGAGGAACACGCGTTAAATATTGAATTTCTTAGAAAATATTATTATAACTGAATGTTTTTAATTTTTAAATATTTAAAGTGAGGCAAAATTTATAACAAATTACTATAATTGAGTTAAACATACTTTAATTAATGACGCAAATGCAATTAAACGGAAATACAGTAAAATGAAATTTCTGTATTGTCAAATGTAATCATGTATTTTAAAAAGTTACCGAAATAAGGTAAGAAAATTAATAATGCGTATTGCTACCACGGGCTCTGATAAGAGTCTGGATATGATCCTTTATGCTTTTAATGACGTCATCAATCATTTTTTGCAACAAATTTTCCCACTCTTGCACTAACATGAATTTTCATTCTTGGACGATCTTTGGGGCTTGGTTTCTTACATTTATCTTTCTTCCGATGACGTCCCATACATTCTCTATCGGATTCATGTCTGGTGATCTTGCTGGGCAATCCATTTGCGCGATTTGGGCCTGATTTAAGTAGTCGCTAACCATTTGCGCTGCGTGGGGCTGCGCATTATCAAGGATAAATAAAAAATATTCGCCTATGAATGGTGCAAAAAACAATACATGGGACTCTAAGACCTCTGAGACGTATCTTTGTGCAGTTTAAGAGCCATTTTCTATAAGTATTAACTCCGTGCGTGCTTCCAAACATGTACCACCCCATACCAAAATTGACCCTCCGCCATAAGACACCTCTTTCAGTAAAGTTTGCTCGATTAGCGTTCTCCTCGATACCTCCAGATACTCTCCCTTTTTTCTATGCAATTCACACCAAAACTGCTTTCATCACTAAACAAAACTCGGCTCCACTCATCTGTCCAGTCGCGGTTTCGATGAGCAAAAGCTTATCTGGCTACTCTATGTACCACCTCAAGTTTTGGAGCTTTGGGCGGAACGAAAGACTTCAGTCCAACTTAATTTAAGCGTGTTCTCACTGTACGCTCACTGATATTAACATTATGGACTTCATGTGACATGTTTCGGGTCTGAATAGCTGTTTGACGACGATTTCTCAAAGTTTGCAGTCGTATAAAACGATCATCCTGGGTACCGGTTCATCATTTTCTGCTATTGGTTCACCATTTTCTGCCTTATTCTGGCCTCCGCACATAAGAGCCTATGTGCCTCTAACGTTTAACGTTGCGAAAGACGACAGATACCGACACAGCCAATGCGCGACTTACTGAACCCTACCGTTGACCATTTTCAATCATTGTTACCGCTCTGGCAACTTCAGTGGAAGGTAAGCCACTCATTTTATATCCTACAAAAAAGGTACTCTAAAAATAATAACAATAAAAATATCTTAAGTCACACAAAATGAAATTAAACAAAATTTTGTGAAACCACTTGAATGTGAAAAAATCTTAAAAACACTTAAGAGCGTATAATTAACGATAAAACTCTAAATATCCAAAAATCTTTTTGCATCATTTTGTTTTTTAAACGTGTTGAAATATTAAAACTAGAACTATTCAAACAAACAGCAAACAAAATTTAAAAAATACTAATTTTTGTGCGTGTTCCTCTAATTGTGCCGGCGTGTGTACTTTAGAGATGCTAATAAAACGCAGAAACAATTATGTAGGGCACGAATATTAACAAAACTGATTTGCTACCGATTTACCTCTAAGCTCATGCTTAGTTTTTAAATTGTTTGGCACATACCTTTATAACCTTAATTTGTGGATGGCAGGGTCGCCACATGTAGAGTTCACTATTCAGTATAGGTTATATATAAAGGAAACACAGTTTGATTTCCGACAGACACACTATTCGTACGGCGCACCAGCAGCAAGTGTCCGGTGAGTGCAGGCACTGCACTCACCGCACCCCCACCACTACCGCTCGCCCCACTAGTAGATGTGTCATCATTTACTTATATGTTACAGGTTGCACAAACATTTATCCCATGGCGAGAACCGGATTCTCTCATTTGATAACCAGTTTTTCAACCAATCACCCATTGCAAACCACCGAAAAAGAAAGAGTAGAACGTCTGAATATCGTAATAAAATTGTACAGACCATCTCAAAGTTTCACGATATTAATTCGAACTCATAATGTGGCCAGTACGTAACGTTTCCCCCGCAAGTATCGCTGCAAGGTGGCCTGTGACCGCTCGCCCGTGCATAACGCCAACTATTCACCGGGATTAATTAAATTCAGCTCTCATCCACCACCACCCCCGCCCGGCGTCTTCAACCCCCAGCCAAATAGCCCCTCGACCAACTTCACTCGTAATGTTAACTTAACCTGAATGCAAGTCGAGTTTAAGGATTTACCCGTGGGTTTAAGTCGCGCTTTGTGGATGCGATTAGTGGACGGCGTGAAATAATTCTTTATTTTTTGGTGTTTATTGGTCATTATGTCAAATTGGTTTTCTAAGACCCTTGTTCATGTGGCAAATAATTGCAAAATACATTGATGACTTTTCCTGATAAGGTGCGTCGGGGTAAGAAAATAAACTCAAATAAAATGTAGGTGTTTACGTTTTTACCCCTTCCATCCTTGTATTAGGGTGTTACCCCATGGCACAGTACTACTTTCATTGGAATCACGTGCTATAATTGATTGCGACATGTTCGACCCTAGCCTAACCAACCCAGGTACGAAGTTTGAAAATAATCTATCTGGTAGTTTCGTTTAAAATCGTAAAAATACTCATATCTGCACCGAGTGGACAAAAATCGTGAAAACTAAAATCAAGTTTATCATTTTTTCAAATATGGGTTACGCGTGAATTAAATTATGTAACATACTATATCAATATCACCGTGTATAACAAACGAATTTTATTAGTACCGGTTTGCATAAACCCAATAAATTATTATTTAAGATCATATAATTATTCACATTATTTCTGCGTATTGATTTTTGATTGTATTCACAGAACGGAGTTACAGTAGTTAGTCATCACACCACAAATGAGCGAACTTATTCCGCAGGTAAATCAAAGGTACCAGTAGTCAACACTGCGATCCTGCGGTTAGGTTCGATAACAGCTCTATTTATATGAAGTGACAAAGGTTTTGTACTAATAGGGCTTTGTATAATAATCGTGGATGTGACCTCAACTGTTGTCAGTAGGTATTAAAATATTGTTAAACATGGACAACAATAAATTCATACATAAACGTTTAAACAAAGAAGTTTTAATTAATCCTTATTTTGTTTTCGGGGAGTAACCTGATCGCGTGACAACTAAGTTATGGGTTTATACACGATTTGGCGCAAATTTAAAAATATGTGATTTGGTTAAAATGCTAACAATATTTATCTTGCAGCAGCAATGTAAAATCTAATGTTATATGCATGAAACTGTCCCGGTAGCGTAGTTGTACTACCGTACGATTACAAAGCTGTGGTCTCTGGTTCGAATCACGGATTAGGCAAAGAGATATTATATGAGAGTAAGGCTCGCCCCCTATCATATTTTGGGATGGAACATAGCAGGCAAAATGTGGATGACCCAGTAGCACATCTGCCTACCCCTTTTAGAAAAACGGCGTGATGTTATGTATGAGATACATAATGTTAGATGCTTTAAACTCTACAGAATCAAAAATGTTTGCCAACTTCAATGCTGCCATTTCCTTTATTCCAGCATAAACAAAGCAACGTTAATAGAAGCTTTGTTTCGCACAGAACAAACAGAAAGCTTGTGTACAATTATTGTTGGTACATCTATGTTTAGGGTCCGAAGTTGTTTCCTTTAGCTGCCGACCGATGCCTCGGCAATCGGAATAGAAGGGTCACTTACTAAGTTATCTTTGGCTGTTTCTTGAGGCTCTTGTGATTCGCACTGATCTTTGAAACGCTCGAAATGATAGCTGTATATAATTAATTAAATTTTAGCGAAATAAAGTGATCTTGATTATTTCGGATATGAGATACAAATGAAGATACTCAAGTCCGTTCCCGGCCGAGGATTTGGTTTCGTTAAGTTAAAAACAATTTTTTTTGTTCCATTCAAATATAAAATATCACCTAAAACAATTTGACATGAAACACGTAGACATTCGTGTCCACTAGGGTATTTACTGATATATTTTGCTTACGCAATCATTGGGATCATCCGGCCGATCGTACTTTGACAGCAGCAAAATGGCTGATTCGTAAACGCTTTTCTTAATTTATTTTGTAAATGTACAGCTACAATTATCATTTACTCGTGGATTTATGCCTATTTCACCAGTCCAACGACAGCGTCATGATAAGTATAAAACCCTGCGTTTTCGGAGTACAGTGCGTACGCCAGTCAAAGGGCAAACACAGCGAGCGCAAGTTGTTGGGCCGTGTCCGCAGCCCAACTCCGAAACTCCGCCGCTTCTATTTGCGTACACTTGCCGCTAATCCTATCACACACTTAATGTGTTGCTATCGATCCTTAGGTTTAGACGTCCTGCAAGTTTGCCTCTTGGCTAAGCTCTTGGATGTCTGCTACAACTTTTGTGTCTTCAAACCGTGTATTATGTGCGCGTTAATATACATTATAAAGCGATAATTATTTTCCTTCTGAGGTTGCGGAATTAACATCTTGAAACAGAAGTTAAGCTGATTAATAGCTCTTTGTTCCTGTAAAATCATTTATAGGATCTAAACTCTAAAGTTTAAAGTTCACTTTTAAAGGCGACAACTTTATTACAAGTGTGTGGTTGGTAAATATCACATCATCATATATCATATCTTCAGCTTACGTTTATACTCGTATAGTGAGAGATGATAAATTCAATTAAAAAGGTAACTTAGAAGAGCAGAGGTATCACTGTAGTTACCATGATAACTGCAAAAATGATTTAATTGTTGCTAATGTTGAATATTAAATTAAAACCAATCTTAATGTCCGCATAAGTGTACTAAAACCTACTGTAAGATCAACAAGCAACACTCAGGGCGCAGTGCTGATGTTTGTTGATTGTGTCCAGGGGGTGGGGGTGTCCGGTCGCAGCCGGGCTAAGACGCCGACTTTAAACACCTCGTGTTATTTCCCACTTGGCGACCCCTGACTTTCCAACACTTCACAAACCATATAACTTTCTTATACAGCATGTTGGACGGTTGCGTTTTAAAGTTGAATCGTTTATTAAAATATTGTCTAAGGTTTTTAGTGTACAAGAAATAAATAGTCTCCTCTGTAGACTTAGTTTTGTAATTGGTTACAATTTCTACTTAAAAACCTATATTTCAGATTCAATCTACAGCTTTCACATAGCATGCTGGAGAAGTTGTGACTAATGGATGGAGATCATAGATTTTTCACTTCCATCATTGTGTACCTGATTGTACGTGTGATATTTGAATAATGGATGTGAGGCGGAATTTCATTTTTTGACACATGAAGTAAAAAAAAACAAAATATCTATTTTAATATAACTACTCATAACCTAATGCTTAATTCAATTTTAATAATTATCCTGCCACATGCATGAAAAAATCCAAGAGGTCAGTTTCACTTTTCCATCATCCTGTTTATAATTCAGCAATCCCCTCAAGGGTGGCACACACGTTCGAAACTTAATGCAAATAACAGCCCCCTCGCCCACCCCCTCTTCTTTCTCCTCATCGCCCTCTCCAGAGGTCCGAGCGAGAACAATTTCTTAATAGCCCATAACTCGTCGTTAGCAGCTTACGTGACCGAATTAGTGTCAAATTTGGAGTTGACCCGTTGTTCGCGACTGAGGGGCTAAGTCAACCTTCGTTTATCCTTTCACTGCAGACTTGAGACGTGTTAATGAGTTGCTCAAGACGCACATATAGCATTTGTAAGATTGTTCTCTACTAAGAAGGGAAAGTTGGAGTTAATCAGGTGATGCACCTGACTTTATTTGTATCTACAGCGTTCACGTTAACTACTTTTTTAGTGCTTTCATAAATTCTCGAGCGAGGATGATAAGGAAGATGAATCTTACCTCCTTTCATACATCATAGCCCAGTCGGTCTGATGAATGAAATATTATTATTTCTTATTTTTTTAATGAAAAAATTTAGTTTTTTATAAAATCACAAAAATCAACATCGGTTCCTATGAGCTTAAGGCGATCTTCTTTCCACCTTTAACTACATTCAATTTACTTCATACAATTTAGCATCAAAAAAGATCCCGCGGCACATATTTCCATTTATCTTTTAACCCTCTGGTGGTGATCTTGTGAGCTGTTTGTCAAAGCGACGGAAGTGGTCGCTGGGACCGGGCGGCACGTAACTTCCGTTCCGCACCGGCTTACTGTCCTCGCCCTGCGGACATGCTGTGCGTATTGTTCGCTTATTGTGTGTGACCTGGAAAAGGTAACAAATTGGAGTAACATTTAAAATAATACAGGTTTTATATTTCTGAAATAATAATTTCAATTTTAAACAAATGATGATTAGATTAAAATATACATAACAACAATATCATTAATTTAGCTTCAATATTATGATGTTTAGTCTTGATAAATAGTTACAATATTCGACATATACTTTTAAATTTGAAGATATTTCAGGATTTGTACGTCATAACCTAGAAAATAGCAGCACAAAACGTCTGTAACTGGTACGTCTTACGTTATTTCCTGTAAATAACTACGTGGGTCATATACGCCTTTGGCAAAACCTTATTCTATCAGCACTTGTGCAACGAAAAACAGTCTTTACGTTGTTGTAATAAAGTGTAAGTAAACAGCATGAAATTGTCCGTTTAATGTTGTAATTAGAACGGAGAGGACAGAAGACAGGTCAAAGGGCCGGAAGCTGACCGCGCGGCGTGCGCACTTCCGCGCTCCGTCACGAACGCGTCTTTGGTCGGAAAGACCCGGCAGAGCCGTTTGAAGGTTCGCACAATTAAATGTTTGTGACGTGTGATTAAGATAACTAAATTATGTAAGATATGCAGAGCAGATGCGTATAGGTTTTTAGATTATGGCTGTTCAGGTGAATATAAATGTTGTTTATAAATATTATTTTTAATTCGGTGGCTTTTATTAGGAATGTGGCATGAGAAAGAGCAGCATCCGTTTGTTCTTATAAGAAAGGATCATACAAAACAAATTATTAACTTGGTGACAGGACTATTACTTATGAAAATTTTACAAATATTGTTTAAGTGTTTAATGTTGGCGCACTTTCCATATTGATTTTTTTTAATACGTTAACTATTTACAAGTTTTTTTTTACACCTAGTAGCGACAACGAATTGAAAATACTATGACATTGAAATGTTTCAACCAAAGCTTCACATTTTCAGTGGCGGTACCGTCGAACACTCGTAGGGTCATAATTACCCCCACTTACTTCCAAGGGTTTGGACAAACAAAAATATAATTAGCATCATCAAGTGTCGTTGTTCAGGTGAATGGCGGTTGTTCACGGTCGGCGGGCAAAGGATTGGCGAGATCAAAGCAGGCCCTTCAATACCACGTCTAATTGGCTTGACCGTGACGTCGCCGCCCTTTGTGGGTAAAGATAAATTTAATTTGCCGCTGAAATTTATCATCATTAATGGGTGTGGATATTATTTTTCTAACAGAGTCAGATACGCAAGTTGTAGGTAGAGACCGAATGACGGTAGTTCATCCCGTGATTCAAATTATATTGACGAATGAGGCTCATTGGCTGTGACAAACCATGTGTTACATTCTTCAGTTAGGTTAAAAGCAGGACAGTTTTAGCTTTTGAACAACCTAATTTTGGTCTTAGTCTGACTGAAATGTATATACTAGCTTGAATTAACTTGTTGACTCCCTCAAACTAGTAAACTCTAGAAGAAATTAGTAGTTCTTTAAAGAATTAGTGATGAACGTTAATATAGGCTATCTAATGATTAATAGTTATCCCCGCTTATGAATATCTATATTAGTTATAAACTCAATGTAATTTAAAAAAAACTATTCTAAAAAAAATACCTACTAACGCAGCAACCGGAGCAGGTTAACAAGCTAATTGAGTTACTTATTCTTTTATCTATAAAATACAAGAGACAAAGCTTTGACACAAAGTGAAGTATGGCGGAGAGTGCTCCGGAGATGCTCGCAAGGATTTTAATTGAGAATTATTCGTGCGCTAAGGACGGCTCTAGACTTGTTCTACAAATCTTCAACTCAAATTGACTTTAGATGTTTTTATTTTACTGGGATTTACATAGATATGAAATTCTTAAGGATTTTTTCATGTTTTGGGTAATTTCTTGTAATATTTGATTTTAATGGCTTTGCTACATAATTGCCAATACGCTCGTGTAGATATTAGTTCATATCAAATGGGTAGTCACTATCAGCCGCTGCCAATAAACAATCCCAATCCAAAATTTGCCGTTTTAGATTGACAGCTCAATCTTTTTTCTGATACTATATTGCCAATAATCATTCTCAGTAGTGAAAAAACTATGGCAACATGACAAGAGACCAATCGAAAAGTAGAAAACAATCCAGATTGACTTCAATCAAATTTTTTTGATTGGTTATTGGCATCGGCCGTTAGTCTTCACATCATATAGATTACTAGAATGACAAAAAATCTTGTCATTAAATCTCTTAACGATTTGAAGAGGACGGTGGGTTATTTAACCTCGGTATCATTCGGTGTTTGATTTTGGTGTCTTATTTTTGGCCATATAAATCGCATTTCGCCATTAAACAAAAAATACACGCCGGATTTTATGTCTAACAATCATATGTAGAATGTATAACGCATGTCCATAGCACTGTATAAAAATTGCTTTATTTGTATTCACGGGAAATATTATGCTGTATATAATTGACATATCAATTTTTATTCTTCAACAGATCGTCCTCATCTAGGAGCATCCGCAAGAATTCAAGGTACGTAGCCTGATAAATAATTTACTCCAAGCAAAATATTGCCGATTCTCAAGTTAGGAGAAGCGGAAGGCATATGGCAAGACGGATGGTTGAAGTTGCGAGCGAATTACGAGCCATTGTGCGGACATCGCGCTGTGGAAAACTTCGATTGGATACAACAAACTATGCTATCAATAATTTGTACGTGTATCCGATGTAACGATATGCTTATTCATAAATATAACCGGGCAAGCTACTTAGGGCACTCTATATAGTTATCCATTTATGCCATACGGCGCACAAATCTTTTTAAATTATATTTTTACATCAAAGTTACAGAATCCTTTAGTTCTACGTCACCATATTTTGTTGAACGCGTTTTTCTTTGCCAGGTGTGTAACTGTGGCCACGAGAGATGTTTGACTTTTTTCCTATTGTGTAACTTCTGACGAAGTTAATACCATTCTATGACTAGAACAAAATCGTCCAGTGATTTTCAATCCGGAACACAACAGTGTTTACAAACTGCTTGGCGGTACAAATAGATATCCAATATTATTGCAAATGAAAAATCTATTACATATTTTTTTTATGATGAGCTAAGTAATCTAGAACCAAAAAAAATAACTAATACAAAACTGAATATAATAAATGTGGTTGTGATCCGGCAGTGCCCTTCCAAACCCGTCAGCCTACATCGATATTTGATTTATAAACGCGGGCTATATGTAGTGGGCATTGTTTGGCTGAGCCGGCCGACACACAAAATATGCTATGTAAATAACAGCGCTTGATGTATCGCCCTCCCTGAACGTATGCCATTTTATTTTCTACCATTGATTTGTTATTGCGCAGACTGTATTATGAATGCTTTATTTGCGCTTTGGTTTAGGGTATGCTTCGAAAATATGGGAAAGTTGATTGAATAAGCGTTATTTATAATATGGAGATTTACTTGGTAGGATCTACTTTCATGATTTATTTTCAACCACCGAAATTCCACAGCAAAATATCTGAAAGAAATATAGAAATCTTCCCCATTCAGTGGTTTTCAGCAATTTCTTTGCATAACCTATTTTTAATTTGCCTGTATTAGTTCATATAAGACTCACTGCAGGGTATGGACCTTCTATACAATCGAGAGTACTTTTGATAGTGATTAGGCCATATTGTCCTCCATCCTGGCCTAGTGCAGGTTGGAGGACTTTACTTACCATAGAAATGATTACAAATTCACTTTGCTATGCAAGGTTTCTTCAAGATATTTTCTTTTATCGTTAAAGTGCGTGGTGGTTGACTATCAATACACACATGACTCCGAAAAGTGAGCCTGCCCTAAAATTTAATCTTTTAATTCGTAATTAAGTTGAAAGAAATAATTATTAACTGAAAAGTTCGGCAAATTTTCCAACCAATACGTAATCTTAAAAAGCCATTGCACGCAGAATACGGAGAAAATCTTCCACATTTTGAAAAAACTTCACAATTGTAAAATAACACAAACGTTTACATCGAAATGTTCGGGAGAGTTATAAATATTATATATCCATTAACCTGAGGGTCATTTCACTTGGTAAGTATTACCTTTTGTCGGGCCATTCAATGAATTATGCATCACTCCTTAGCGATTTTGGAACAGGCGCTCATTCAAGGTGGCAGATGGCTGGCCCACAAAAACTGGTCTCTTGAATTGTATAAATTTTTCAAACATCGTCCTATGAAATCTCTATCTTAGTAAATATATTTATATGAAATCTTCTTAACTAATATCTAACGTAGTGAGTAATGCTATGTTATTAATGGTCATCGTTGCGCATGTTTCATTAAGAATAGAAAAACATAACCAATGTCAGTGTCTGGCTTTTATTCAATTTGTGGAGAGCTTTTTGTTATATACATTACTTAAAATTAATATGTAATTTTTGACCGTAAGTTCAGAGGGAGTCATGCCCCCCAATTGAATATCTAACTCCGTCCTTCAGCCCCACCGCTGTTTCTTACTGCATCACCGCTCCAACAGCTCTGAATGGGCTTCCTTCACCGTTTGCTGAATTTCTTTACAACTTGCAATTCTTTTAGTTCCTATTCCGACTCTGTATTGTTTTGAATTTAACTTTTTAATTCTTACTTAACATTCATGTTGTTTCGTTTGAGTAATTTTGGATTTGGTTTTTTTATATCATGTACATTTGTTATGTAGATAATTATTTATTGTTTAGACATTCGATCATATTTGATGCATGAAGTTGCATGCATGAAATGATAAAGCATGAAGTTGACCCCAAACGGGCAAAAGTAATAAAACAATTTTTATTTTTACAATGAAATGAATATATAGCGATGAAAAATTGCAGATCAATAACGAATATAACACCTATAAGTATGTTGATTGAACGAAAAAAAAAATACGATAACAAAATCCAAATCCCCACAAAAAGCGCATGTTGAATGTCCAGCCCCCTGAATCAATATACTCTCAATTTGTTGAAAACTATGAATTGAAATTTTCCTATTAATAACTCGAAATTTTTACACATCTTTCAAAAATCTGTATCTCATCCCCGTACATCCGTCCACGTACAAAGCGAGGTGTAGTGTTTACCCCGCGAGGGTTGTAAAACTGTTGTAAACAGCCGGTTCCGCCCGCTGCGGCCACCTGTTCACAAACAAACGGCTGAAGGTGATCTGTGTGTAAACAGAAAGAGTTGGAGAGGAAATGGCAGGTGTATCGAGTGTTGTTGTTTGACGCTGCGTTTCAACGGAATTTATAATGTAAATATTATATTTTTGTTATTGGAGTGCGTTTAGGAAAAAGAAAAGTGTGAGATAGTTTTTGAAGAAACCTGGAATTCTATAGCTATATAGGTATATTAAATTCTTATTTGTTTTTATTGACGGAATAAATGGAAGGAACTACATAAATGTGCATGTGGTTACGTCCAGTTATTATATGAGTAACTTCATGCTAAAATCTTGCATAGAGTCGAGTACCCGACCTGAGAATAGAATCCAGGGCCACACAGATCACAACCAATACGCACAGGTCCTAGACCAATTTGGCGATCTTTCAATAGGTATATTAATAATGTTGGCTAATTTTTAACGCACTTTAGATATTTTGCCTACAATTATGCAATAAGGACGGCTTGAAACTATTTTTTATGCAACTAAACATTTTTTCACTTACCCTACAATAACATACAAGTTACACAGTATTTGGTGTTTATGTTCCGTCCCTCGCAGGGCGGTGCGTCCTTTGAGTTGTACCATATTGTGTCAAACACTAACCTTGCCCCACTAACTTATAATGGGCTTTTATTGTTTGTTTATTTGTACGCTTCTAGACGTGTTTGGGTTTACTCTCATGGCGCAGTGGTTGGGAGAGATGATAAAGTGTTCACGAGAGTGGGTGGAGATTTATTGGAAATATTAAGTCTTATGTTTTATTTGCTTTAAGTTGGTTATCAAACTTATGTTCAATGTACACACCAAATAGACAAAATAATTTTATTATTTTGTCTATTTGGTGGAGATTATTTTCATTTCTAAAATATGGTGTAATTCATTCTTTGATTTACAGGTTAATACTAATTAGGGCCCTTCAATTTCCATAAAAATATTTTACATCAAAAGTCTTGTCTGAATCTGGACGTTATTATAAGTCTATGTTAAAACGATCTACCTATTTATCCAAATCCACAAAAGAAAGTTATTAAAGAGTCCGTCCGCGGACGCTGCAAGGTGTCTCCGAAATCCCGCGGATCTGAGAAGCCCATAAATCTGGCGCGCGGTTTGCCAAGTGCGAAACTTTGTAAATTGGACATTTGCGATTCGCGTCATAGCCGGCGAGCGCCTAAGCCGCAGCCTGGAGCCTAAGCCGCGACGCCGCGATAAACTGATATTTACGAGCGAAACGCACCTTGTCTCCCGGCTTTTTTTGAGGCTTTAAACAACTTCTTGCGATAATGCTGGTCTTTGTTTACGCAGATTGTACGTCCTATAGAATTGTTAGGTATAAGTGTTACTAATAACCGTCTCTTTGTTCATCTGTTCAATTATTTGACTTAGTAAAGGTTGAATAAATGAGTTTCATCTTTAATCCTCCAAGCTAGCAGTAGTGTAGTTTACATGTCTCACAATTCCTATAGAAAACCATGTGTAGCTCATTGGTGTTGTGCACCTATACGTGTTAATTAATAATGATAAAATAGCGTACAAAATCATCGCTAAAATGAAAGTAAACAAGTCCATTATAACTAAACAAGCTTAAGTACTCTTATGTTAATCTTCAGTGTTATTCAAATCATTAATAACTTTTCCGGCTATGTTGCACCTCAAAATGAAAGGAAGTAAAATGTTTTACCTTTTTCTCCCCTAAAAGTAAAAAATGACTATTCGCAAAGTGCGCTACAACGTATTTGTTACCTTTATAGCAGCACATTTTCAATGTTAAAATTAAATGTACGTCATTACTCCGCCCCGCAGCCCTCAGTACCTCCCCCTCCCCCCTCCGTCCTCGCGACGTCCGACCTCCGGGTGAGAGGCGAGAGCTCGTGAATTGAAATTCGAAAGGCTATCTGGTTCACTTAACGCTCAACATAAATCTTGCGCCGTGCGAATGTTCGGCAAATGAGTGCGAGCTACGTATAGATCAAACATGTGCAGATGGAACGATTTAATATTTAGCTATTTCTGCCTTTAAGCTTATAACAAGTTTAGTATTGTATGATGAAGTTGTTTTGTTAGGTTTGGGTTTTTAGGTTTTGTTTACAATAAGTGTATTACGTTACGTTATATACGTTAATTTCAGTGCACAGACATTCTCTATAATAGAGAAGGGTTGATACATAATGTATTGCGTTAGTTTAGTGCGTGGCTTGGCGGGCTTCACATAACAAAGGATGTTTATTCGTATCCAAAAATAAATGATAATTTCATCCACCAAAGAAGGAGAAGTTTAGGATTGCAAGAAATTGAGGAAGAAATAATAAGGAAGTATTTGTAATTCTGTGTTAGAAGAGTATAATATATTATGATGTTGACATGTATGCTTACTGACATTACATGGATTACTTGCGTAAAGACAACAGATGAACTGATCACCAAAAAATATTTGAATAATATTTAGAATAGTTTGTATTTTGCATTGGAATATAGAAAGGGTAATAGTTAATGTTTTGTAGGACATTGTAGCCAGTTTAACTACTAGACATATTAAGATGTGACATCTTATGTCATAAGATGGCGAGCGCAATGGGATGCCAAGCATTGCTTTGTAATAAATTAAGTTCAAGGCGTTGTTTGATTTTACTACTGTTCATGAGTACGAAACGAACGGCAGGCTCGTCTCGCCATTCTTAAATAAATAGAAGAAACAATAGAACATATTATAAGAACACGAATGCATGCAATGCATTGCACCTAAATAAACGAGATTAGAACCCCGTCTGTCTATACAATTATGCCGGCAATTTCGAATCAAAGAAGTAGCAGTTCTACGTTATTTATTCCCGCGGAGGCATGTTGTTGCGCATTACGGGACATCAGAGCACTCTTCACGACTCATTAGGGCGGGCGTTTTGAAAAATTCTCCCGCTACTAAAATAGACATTATGTGAAGTGCCACAATTACCGTGGTGAGTTGGGAAAAAGTTGCTTCTGCGCCACTACGCCACCTCACAGGGCTGCCTTGCTTACTCCCACGTTTTAATGGATTGTTACTTAGAATGTTGCGTAGGTGTGTGTCGAGGCAAATACATTGGATTGATATAGTTAGACTTGAATGCTTTAGGTATATATTCGGTACTTGTTATCAGGTAGTCTGATCTCCCTGTTATAGGTTTACCATATGGAAAGCTAGGCCAAAATTGCTGCCTCAACAAATTTTAAAATTCCATTTCACCGTCTTTACAGTCTTTAAGAAGCCGATGGTGAAACGAGAGGTCGCGAATTGAATCTCAAAAGAAACAATTTTAGTGTCAGGAACTATTATTCAATCTCTCGTGGTTGTTGAGGTAGCAAAGCATATTTTTAGTTAGTTGTATTTACGATTTAAAATTACTACAAAAGCAAGACTGCTATTCGATGTATTTTTTTGTTTTTTCTAAAGTAAAGAAAAATATGGTTCAACCCTAAAAGTCCCGGTTACCACGTAAGACGTCATTTAGCGTTTAAGATTAACATTTATAATAAGGTGATCCTTCACGCGCCCTCACCGGCACAGCGCGCCCCCAACACTCAACACTTAACTCCAAATAAAATGTGTATTATTCAATTATGATTTTTTGCTCTTGACTTGTAAATTACATTCTTCAGAAGTGGTGAATTGTATACCATAAGAGTTATAAGAGTAGCTACCAGATTAATTAGTTTTCTGTCGTCATTAGTGGTCCTATGAACTTACTCCTAGGTTTGAAGGTAGATCATAGAACAAGCTTAATTGTCCTACTAGGGTGCTTTGATAGACTTAGAATTAACAGATAAAGATTTATTTAGAGTTATACGTGATCTCCCCGGCAAAATGTTCAATTAATGAAAATATTGTACGTCGCAAATATTTTATTACCTATGTCATTAAACATTAACAGAGATCAGAAGAGACTACTTACTTTAAAATATTAATATACTTTCCAAAATTTCAATTTCATCCTCTGCTATAAAATTTAAATTCGCAACCGCTTTATAAAAGCGAATAAAACGTTTCTTTGTCCATCGAACAAAAACAGAAAAACCTTGACTAACCTCAGCAGCGAAATATACGAGCACTGAAGCCACTAGTATGCAAATGCAGCACCGTTACTCCTTGCTATAAACACTATTAAATATTATTTGTTGCCGAAATTAAAACATTAAAAAAAGCAATACAAAGGACCCGTCTCACAGTACATTGTGATGCAAAATAGGTGCTTTACATTTGCCAGCCAAAAAAACGGCGATATAGCGCGCGCGATGTCTTAAATGTTCTGTAATAAAACATCAAGTGAAAAATTGTGAATGCAAGATGCTTCGAGTGTTTATTAGTTTTTCTCTTCTGTTTGCAGGTATGAATTGCTGTCAAATTATGCTAATGGTTGACTTCAATACAATTTTAGGGAGAGTAGGTTGTTGTAATATTTGTAATGATACTACATTTTCACAAAAAAATAAATATTTTAGTTTTGTAAAAGAAAATATTGTAAGTATCTGTATGATTCATCAATAAAATCGGTTCCTAAATTATGAAATATTCGATTCTCAAAAGTCGAAAATGCCATAAAAATGTCCCTGGTTTAATGGACATTCATAGACATCCATAACATGAGCTGCATGCTATGGTACGTCTGCCCACTTCTTGAAATATTTTTTTCTTCAAGTACAGTATGGCGTTTGAATTGATTTAAGGCAGTGTAAAGAGTTTAACAACATAGACTCAGCAATATCTTTTTGTAGTTTTCGGTCCGATCAATACGTACCACTCCAAAACTTATTAAAACAAGTGAGCGATAAAAAGATCCACATTGCCGAATTTAAGTATTAGGGGGTCAGAAAAGCACTTCAGTTTAATAGCTTAAGGTTTAAAATTTTAATATCGCCGTTACATCTGCATCCCCAGCCTCTAAAAAAGTTTAACCTTCAGTTAAAGCAATAATCGTTTCTTAATTCGTTCACAAATGGCCTGCGATCCCGACCCCGAAGTAAGTAATAACCCTAAACGGTGCACGTCGCGCGCACACCACGACGATAAATTAAAGGTATGATGTACCCGGGCGTGCATGCAAACATTGAGTTATTGTGTACGCACCCTCTTGAGGTGGGTTTAGTCTCGGAAAATGTACTTTCAGTGCCCCAAGCAGGAACATTTGGCTCTATAGTATAGTAATCGTAATAGTAAAATTTTGTATGGGAATTTGAACAGCGCCATTGTGAGCGTATTTGGAACTAAATTATGGCAGCAGGAAACGTTTACGATACTATAGTATGGTAATAACGATAGTTTTACTATACAAATGTATGAAAAGTGGTAGCAGGAATAATTTTTGACGTATAGTATCGCCGATTTACTATCGAGAAATACGATTGTTTTGTCACCGACATTTTTACCGTGAGAACATTATCGAGAGTATATTTTTGTATTTCTACACATCGAATTAAGGAAAAATGTGTTAATTAAGGTCATGTTTAGTGTTTCCCGATGCCTTAGTGTTATTGTGTGTAATTATCTACTTCGTATTTCGCTAGTTATATGAAATTCAATGCTGCGATATGAAGTTATAATTATTGTGATACCTAACTCAAATATGAAGGTTATTTCTTAGACTATGGACTGTTTGGAATCGGAGCAACGAACTTGGGAATCTTGCGAACAAGTATGAGGTTATAGAAAGTCTGGAATTTATTGTAGTTAAAAACATACCTAACCTAAAACTGTAAAAAAACTTATAAATAAAATATTTACATGGAACTTTGATTTTCGTTTTGCGTACCTACTTAATTATTTTATGTGATACTTATAAGCTTATAAGTCAATGTATAGTCGAGCAAGCTCTTAGGGCAGAGAAGTGTGAGCATATAATATGTGAAAATAATTGCCGAGGAACTTAACGAGCAAAAATATAGAGAATACTTTCATAAAGCTCTCCTCCTTAAAAATGTAGAGGGATTTTATAAAACATATGTACATATCTTTATCTATAACTTAAATAATATGAGAGTTATTAATTTGCATTAATTGTTTGACAACTAATAAAATAAAAAAATGCTACGTTCGGAAATCTAAACGCATAATTAATTGGAGTCATTTTTGTATATTGCGGAATAAAAGCAAGAAATATGTATTTGCTTATTAATTTATCTCCAATAACCTTTCTACGCGACATTAATGCATGTTTTATATTTTTTTGTTATTTTATAACAATAATAAATTAATTTACCCACGTAGTGAACGACAATTCCGCACGAATCATTCAATAACATTCGTTCATTACCCTAGGTTATCTGTCACTATCGTAACGTAATAGTATCGAGTTCACGAGAGTATGGTTAATCGATTCATGCTACCGATATGGAGTAGTAATAGTATAGTAATCGTTGTCACGATACTATTACTATACGATACTTCAAAATGTTCCTGCTTGGGGTACAGATAAGTTATTTTCGTCAGGTCAGATTTTGGGTTTAGATGGAATTCATGAAAGCGTCTCTGTAGGATAATAATTATGCTCTATTATATTTGTTTAATCGATGATCAACAAATAAAATACAAAAATATGTTTTTATGGTATTGAAGCCTCTTCCATGATTAAATTTGCCTTGAACTTGGATGTTTCCTAGCCGAACAGGGCGTCGTAATTTATGATTCCCAAGCCTCATGGCCAGGGCCGTCTTTACCTATGATGGGGCCCTGGGCACACAAGAATTTGGGGCCCTTTTGAAAAATAAAGAAAAAAAATAATCTAACATTTATCTACTATGATCATTTCATATCGAAGTTATGTATCAATCTTGTCGGAATTGTCCCGCTCAAAGGGATGTAATGTAAGAAACTGTGTATGCTGTATCTAGATCTTTCTAGGTTACCTTATTACACAGGCTCACTAAAATGTTTTTATTAGTGAGTACTGATTACCACTAAAATGGTTAATAAGTTTTTTTCTAAAACGATGTATTTGCGTTTTTTTTTAAATTTATATGGTATTAATCCTTATCAAAATAATTTCGTTTTTAATCTACTTAAAAAAGGAGATTATGTATTCGATGTGTATGTATGTAATTTTGTCAGAGATATACAGTTTTTGGATATGTTAGTCTATGCCAGCGCCTGAACACGAATTTCAAATTAAAATTGTATGCATGTTTGTCCACGCATATCTCAAAAAGTATAAGTCGGATTTCAAAAAATATTTTTGCTTTCAATTAGATATAGTCCAACTTAGGAGTTGTATAAGTTTCATCAAAATCGGTTACGTAGTTTTTGAGATAAAGGGACAGTATTAACTTACCTAATAGAAAATATATATTTTTTAAATATTTTTCTGTTTATCTGCGATGAACTCAGAAACGGGTTAATGGATTTCGATAAAAATTGGTATGGAGATAGCTGACACCCTCGATTAATAGGCAACTTTTGATCCTAACCTAATTGTTTTGTACACAATTAATCTAATTTATGGTTTGTGTAAATTAGCGTTCTCACGATTCAATTAGTTATTTATTAGTGGGATGAGGAAGGAATTCAGGTAAGTATATTTGTTTTTTTATTTATAAAAAATGACAGGTGCTAAATGCATTTAAAAGTTTAATATACTGTTAATAACATTGCCAAAAAAAATAAGCCCTGATAATTTGCAAGTAAACAAAAGTGAGTTTTTAAAAACTATGCCGGGATTAGGCATCCTGACCTTACCCAAAGGTATAGCATGGGACTGGATTACATGCCGCGAGTGACAATGAGGTGGGACAGGACGGGATATAACGGGACGGGAGATAATGGGAAAAGAGTTAACAAAAAATGTTATATTCCTTCTCTGCTTACGGCATCTCGGGCCGAGGACCCCTTCAGGCCTGAGGCCTTTCAAGCTCGGGGCCCCCTTGGACCGGGGGCCCTCTACCTTGGTGTTAAACAAATGTTTTTATATGCATACATACTACCTGCATAGTATAAATACTATTTCTGTGACAGAGAACACATTTATAGCATTTCACTATTAGTTTGGAGGGATCTCTTTTAGGATGTGGAGTTATATTATCATTAATCTACTGAAATAGATGATGATTACTTCTTACAAGTTCGTAAATATACGTACATAGGTGATAGGAGTCGTGAAACGTGTGAGTAAATGTGTGAGGGACATTTTCGGATTGTCTTTTTTTTATACTGGCTCTTCTTCGGGGCCCCCCTGATGATGGGGGCCCTGGGCACGGGCCCCGTGTGCCCTTAGTGTAAAGACGGTAATGCTCATGGCATGTTTGATTGTGGCGAGATAATTACTACAGCTGTTGCAAATTCAAAATTTGAACATCTATAGATGGATCATTACGAAAGAAATAAAATTTCATAAACGAAATATTAAGACACTAAATTAAACCATCTTTATCCCAAAAAAAAAGCTTAACTTTCACAATTTGCTTTTCTTTAGTTAGTGTTATACATTATCTGAGCTCCATGGCGGTGGTTTTCATATAACAATCGCGGAGTGTGGTAAAAACAAAGTGGATTGTGAGAGATCCCGCGAGTTTCGTCGCCTAATGAGTTCGAAGCCGGGCCAGGGGATAAATCATGCAGTTTTGTGACTACAAATATCTGCCGCGCGGTACTTGCGACCGACGCTCGCGTTTTACACTCAAACTTCTTTTAGTATTTAACAATACGTGTCAAGTCTCAAGCAGAATATTGTTTTTTTTTAGTAACATGTTGAATCGTAGTAGAACATTATCAGTAAACATAAAGGTGCTCTTGCTGAAATTATGATTAAAATTAGTGTCTCCTTTAACCAATCATTTCATTAACATGAGAACATCCCACAACCCGCCTTATAACTTGTTATTAGAAAGTCTTGGTTATTTGGCATACGAGTATAATCTATTACCAGTTTAATTATAAATTTCAAGACTTGTACATATAAAATTAATACTTTAATATAGATATTTAAGAAAATAATAGTCCTCTTGAAACATTCCTCCTCGCTACCTCCTGTGTGTTGTGCCTGGTTGCGTTGAGCGGGCGTCATATCCCCGGATCGTTATAAATCAAAGCACGTTGCTCCTTATAAACATATTTCGTGTGTCGACTCCTTTTTAAAATTGCTTACGTTATGCCGTGTGCCCGTTGTCATTTTTTCGTGTAACAATTCTTACGCGGCAATTTTCTTAAACGCCAGTTATGGTGAGAATGTGGATATATTAGGGGTGTCTGCTTATTTTTTGTAGGATGAAATTTGTGAAATATTTTAAAGATAATTTGGTACAATTTAAGAAGTTTAATAACATACATAGGTACATAAACTCACGCCTTTTTCCCAGAAGGGGTAGGAGGTGCAATCAGGACACACGCGTTTCGCCTTTTATTGCTTGTGACACGACGTGATAGAGGGCGAGCCTAATGTCATATCGGACACTCCTGACCTTAAGCCGATAAAATCCACATACATACAACATCCAATATCACTTCACCGACCGGGATTCGAACCTAAGACTTGCAATCATGCCTTAGTGCATCTGCACCACCGAGGCAGGCAGGCAGGCAAGTTTAATAAGTTTTTTTTACACGCTTTATATTAGCTTCACTTGTATGTTTGTATGTTTGTATATTTGTATGTTTGTATGTTTGTATGTTTGTATGTTTGTTTGTAACCGACTTCTTTGGGCGCGATTTTGACCCACTTTAAACGGCCAGATTTCGTTCAAATTTTGCACACCTGTCAAAGACCGATGACAATACAATAATTCGATTAAAATATATAATTATCCTGATTAGATTCGCCAGGATTAATTATTCTTATAATTGATGACCATTGCTACATTCATCGCTAGATGGCGTTAACATTGTATTCTTCCAAGAAGCTTATACCCAAATGGAGATTGCATTCCGTATAAAACACTGAAGCACAAAAATTTGACCTTGAATGCAATCGCTGTTGCCTGCTATCCTTTTCTTTAGAGTGACAATGAATGAAGTTCACGTGAAGTTCATTCATTGTTACGCTAAAGAAAAGGATAGCAGGCATCAGCGACGTCATTCAAGGTAAAATTTTTGTGCTTCACTTTTATATACGGAATGCAATCTCCATTTGGGTATAAGCTTCTTGTATTCTTCAAGTGTCAAATGTTACTACTGACCAACAGATGGCGTTATTGATTGGAAATACAGCCGTAGATGGATGTTTTTTAGTCAAAACAATTATATAATAGTTAAAAAAAACTAAAATACACGCTTTAATAAGATAAACAACTAAAAAAGTAAAAATAATTGATACTGAATTTAAGATAAGAAAATGGAGTAAAATACATATATTTTATTGTTACAAAGCGTGGGGTGCAGGAGGATAAGTAATTGTTGTAAACACCCCACGCTTTGTAACAATAAAATATATGTATTTTACTCCATTTTCTTATCTTAAATTCAGTATCAATTATTTTTACTTTTTTAGTTGTTTATCTTATTAAAGCGTGTATTTTAGTTTTTTTTAACTATTATTATCTTCTTCAGCTCCTCTTTGTTTGACACTTACATTATTTCTATTTAAAAACACTTATGTATGTATGTGCTGAAAAATATCGCATATTTCAGTCTACCTCTTGGCAAAGGCATCCTCTAACTTTTTTCACTGAATCCTGTCTCTCGTGATTCGTCTCCAGTTAGGCTCCGCTGTCTTGTTAATTTCGTCTTCCTATTTGCAATGAGGAAAATAATTTTATTATTGATTAATAAAACTACGAACCAAAATATGAGGAACACAACATTTCAAATAATTTTAACTAGCGCATGTCATTCTTAAGCAGGTAAACACACGAACAATAGATGACATAACTAATTTATCAAAACAACCGAACAAGAGGCGAAACTTGGGATTGTCCGAATTATATTAACATTAGGTGGAAACTATTCGGACCCTTGGACCCCAGCTGACGTCTCAAGACTGCGGCCGGCGGAATCCTAATTAAAATTACAACATGTAAATCGTCTGAAAACATGTCAGCGACTGTTGTGCTTGACTGTTATACCCCTGCTAGGCCTATTGTAGAGGTGTTCTGTTGTTGGGGAGATGAGTTTTGTACGAAAGGTCTTAGGTTCAATAGACAATTTGTAAATTAAATAAACTGAGTAGTTTGGTAGTAAAGTCAACTTAGTATAATATATTTTGATTTGTGAATTGTTACGTATGCTAGTTTAATTTTGTTTTATTTTATATTTTGGGTAAGTTTGAGCAAGCAAGACAATGTCATTCCCGTAATTTTCAAGTATCTAATCTATTTAGTTTTCAAATTTAAACACAACATCTTAGTGCATTTTTCACAATATTAGAACGTGTACTTAGCATGAACGGGCAGGCTCCTGAGGAGCGGTAATTCTGTCGCACAAGAAATCCATGTTAATAACCCTTTTCTTGCCTTCTTTCCTTCCCGTTACTCTCCTGATTTGTCTATCTATGATGCAAACGTTGTGAATGATTACTTATCACCAGGTGACTTTTCTGCTCGTTTGTCGGCCTATGCAATCAAATATTTACTACTGAATATATTTCTCCATCCTCACACACATGCGTACAGTACGAAATACATACATAAATATAAAACACTAAGTGCCACAAGCAGCGGCATGTCCTGGGTACGAGCTAGACCTAGCCTTCAAAACTTTGCCGGCCAGTTGGCAGTATTTACTCCGGATTGTGTGTCCTAAGTTCTATTGAGGCCGGACCATTAGTTACTAATTTGTTTATTTTAGTTGTAGTTTTGTTTGATTAATCTTTACATATGGCTAAAAAATATATTGACTAAATAAAAAATATTCACTAGAAAAGTCAAAAATCATAATAAATAATTATGATCTTAGCAATATCTCATTCCAAATGAAATATGTTAAAACAAATTTTATTTGATAATTATTCATTAGGTTTTTGGACTTGGCAGTTAAGGTTAAAAATATCTATGTTTTAATGTTTCTACAGTGCGCAGCACTATGATATGAAATCAACTTCAGTGATGATACATATTTTTTAAAACAAAACGTTCATAATATCCCCAGCTCAAAACCACCTTCAAGTATGTACATATATCAGCCTCCGGCTCCAAAACAAACGTTGCTTACGTCTTAATTTAATAATTTCCAACCATTAAGTACCGCCGTGTCCATATTTGTCTTAGCATTAAATCCGGGTTGGAATTAATCCGGAGTTTTGTGACCCGGGTCCCTCCGGCCCCGTCCGGGGGTGGTCAGTGCCGGTGGATATAGATACTTTAGGGTTTAAGAAGTTCTATGTTTCCCGATTTACTGTGTTGATATTTGAAAATTGTCTTTGGTATTTTTGTATAGGCAAAATATTTTTTGACTTTACCAAATTTTGTAGCTCAATTCCAAAATTACAGTCTACTGGAAATAACGTTTTTGATTCCAAAAGCCCCGATTTGAACAAAACACTTCTGAATCAAATAATATTTATATATTTAATTGTAGTTATTACTACTAATTCATTCAGTACCTCAGATATAAAACACGTGGCGAAAGTCAAAAAGTCTCCAAAAAAGTACAAAATATCGAAAACACATTTACATTTGTACAAGGACAAAAATATTCAAGTACAGTTCCGGCACGATGTTTTCGTTCGTCCTGATGCGATTAAGGCGATTCGGCACAAAGTTTCGCAGAACAATGATAAATTCACAAGTTTCATGTAGTTTTGAAGTATTTCATTTTTGCAGTTTCGCTCACTTTCCCGCACTCTCGCAGTAACAGTAAGCACAAACTACCGCTCACTTAGCATAAGTGGCGACTTCACCTGATCACTTACACCGCCGAATATTTGGATGCGACATTGCTTTTTCCAGATTTTTCCATTTTGTTTTAATCTTGTGGTTGAGTAAACGAAGGTTTGTTAACTTGTAAGTAGTGTTTGTAAAAATAAATAAAAAATAAATTAAAATATGTCAGATATTGCTTTTTTGGTATAGTCATATTTTCAAGTAAACTAAACTAGATTTTGTTTATTTCTAAGGCAACGTCTGTTTTTGGACATCTAATATCCACACCTAATGTTGAAACTGGATAAAGTTTCAAAGATGAACAACACTACAATCTTCTTGGCTTGGTTATAAATTAATATCTAAATCCTCGGCCACATCCAAACATTAGTAGACAGAGGTGATACAGAACAACAGTCGTTACATAAATAATAAGAGGGCGAGAGGACAACAAAACACGGTGTTTACCTCGCGCCGGCCGCCATAAAAACACTCGCCACCAAGCTATATTCATCACTTTACTAAACCACTTCTAATACACAGTACACTGCTGTCTCTTAGGATAAATATTCAATCCCATCAAAAACATCCTGTAAAATAATTCCAAGTCTCGCAGCTCAGGTTTTCTACCGCAAAAAGATGTGAGATGCATGTAATACCAAGTCGATTAATTTATTTAGTCCTTAAGGGACCTTCTATATAAAGTTATTACGTTAGTTATTACCATATCAATATTAAAAATTCTTTACGTTTTAAATAAATGGATCGACTTGGCCATCGCATGAAAACATAATGTATCGTACAATTTATACATAATGCTGCTGGCCAAGTCGATCTATTTATTTAAAACGTAAAGAATTTTTAATATTGATATGGTAATAACTAACGTAATAACTTTATATAGAAGGTCCCTTAAGGACTAAATAAATTAATCGACTTGGTATTACATGCATCTCACAACTTTTTGCGGTAGAAAACCTGAGCTGCGAGACTTGGAATTTTTTTACAGGATGTTTTTGATGGGATCTCACGTCTTTTTGTAGAGTCCTACTTTTTTCCTTTTCGGTACTTCTTACTTCTAGAATATCACTAACGATTTTTCTTAAAGCCTCTGTCTTATGGATTTTTCCTATTTTTGTAGGTATCAATTTATCACAAATATAGCGGATTTGATTATTAATGTTCTTTCTTTCATTGTAATTGATATTTTCGAGCTATTTAGTCTATTTATTTGCAAGTTTTTCTTCGTCATGTTTTTCTAGAGGAATGTTATACAGTTTCATGGGCTGAATACACCATTTCCCTCTCTATATCCCCTCCTGTTATGCCTCATATATATAGATATCTATCTACAACTATTTTTCCATTATATACGGGTACAATGTTTCATTAACTGCAAATGTAATTGGGTAAAACATTTATATGGGATTACAAAGTTATTCACGCAGTTGGTCTATCTAGAAAACTAGACACAAATTATGAAATGTTTGAATTTTCCCTTACTTTAGACACTTAACACTAATTGTATTCTAAATTTGAAGGTTCTATGTCTGCTAGAAGTGCCTTAGACTTTTGATGATCGGTCAGTCAGTGAGTGACAAAATTAAGAAAGTTTGACTAGTTACAATTATTAAACTACTGGTTCAAATTGAATGAAATTTTAAATATACCGTGTTTACACAATGCCTGCTTAGTAACTGAAAATTCAGGCTTCATGCTTTAGCCACAACGAAGTTATAGGGGGTTGAAAATGGTCTGAATTGCTTCGAGAAAAGGATGTTACGGCCTATAGCTCGACTTGAAGGGGGCTCGGCCGCGCCCCCAGATACACTTTTACTAATATGAAGTTGTCCTCAGTGCGCTCTATAATAATTCATATATAGGGAAACGGCTCCTGGAATTTAAGAAAATGCGCCTTGGTTTGAATTAATGAACTTAAGACCTTTTGCTTCATCTAGTATCTTATGCTGAGTATTATTTACTAAAATAGGATCAGAGAGCAATGGCTGAAACAACACATTGGGTTAAAATTATCACCATTGGAAAAGACAATATAAAAAATATATTGTTTATTTCTAATAATCCATAAATGTATAAAAGTACGTGTATAAAATGAAATAACTCGGCAGATAGCTGCGTGTAATCTCCATAAATCGTATAAGATGCGAGCTGAGCGTTCGCGAATTCCTGCTCGGTCCAACTATGCTGAATATTTTTAATCAATACAAATTAGGTTGAGGCACGGCCGGCCCCGGGCGCCGGCCGGATGTACCCAAGATGCACACTGCTCGTGTACACAGTTAGTGTGGACAGAAATATTTTCATGATGAACATTTTCTGGTATTACATTGCAGCAAATAGTACTGGACAAACCAGAACTTTAAAAATTACATAGGAAATTATTTTGTAGTTAGTCAAGTTAAATCACATCAATGAATTTATAAAAGAGAAATACTGCTCTGTATCTACGCAATTGTGGTGCATGATTTTGCATTTTTATTGAGGAAACGCTTGCAGTGAGAGTAATCATTTTTAAATTGAATAATCCCTATACGCCCTCGTATGAATGGTATCAATTCAAACATAGTATAATATAAATTTTTTTTCACCAACTTATCGTACATAATTTTTTATAGCAATTGCATATTATAGTAGAAGAACATCTATACCAGCGTATAATATAAAGGCATGAATGTGTTGTAAATGTTTAATAAAAGTGTAGTTAACACCAGTCTTTTTTAAAATATATTTATTCAAACGGCCAGAAACTCAAACTTCAGGAATTTAACGCAATATTAACCTCAAAATTATTCCTCTCCATTTGTCCACAAAATGTTCGCAAGCGGCGCAGTGTGAGTAAGGCGATGTGCATACGATATTGAAGCATCTCAAGATAAACTTACTTAACAAGCTGATATTGATTTATTGAGTGCGCTCATCCCCCAGGTACGCGCTTGCTTACCCAGCTACAAATAGCCGATCCCGTCTTGTTTGTTCCGATGCGAATTTGTGTATTGCCAATTAAAATAGTTCGATTGGGGAGGAGAAATATAAGCCGATTATTAAGAGTTATGTTGAATGTATTTAGGTACAGTATATTAGAGTGAAGAATTTTAGGTTTGAATAGACGATAGGGATTGATACATTTAAGAACTTAGTTTTTCACATATCTTGATAGGGTGGATTAAACTTGATCAAAATAATTAAAAGTGCAATATACAAGGAAATATTAAGAATATTAGGAAGTCGGAGGTACGTTTTTATTTTGCATAATTAGAAATCGAAATTGAATAAGTTTTGTTTAATTTGGGTAGGTAGAGGTGTCTCTAGTATCTAGTGGCTACCAAGAAGCTAGCATAAATACACGTCCAGTCATTGCTTATTTTATCGTTAATTCTTGTCTCATCGAAGCCTGCACGAAAAAGCTTTTTTATTAAGTCTCTATTTTTTTCTCGCATAGGTGGCGAGACAGTTAACCGCTCCGTATTTCTCGCGAGTGCTAAGTTAGGAATGTTGGTAGTTGAGTGTGCGGCCAGCAGTTAAATGGCAATGTTGTGTAACGGGTGTCGTGGCGGTGAAAAAATGCCTTACGTCACCGACGAGGCACAGACACCGCGTGCGGCGTGCGTGGGAGAGCCTCTCTACTTGTGTCTAGGGTTTTACTTGGCTTTTAATGTTGCTTTTAATGGCTTAACATATTGTTGGAAGTTTTTGGATAGCTGCACTTTTTTGATTTATTTGGTCATTACCGGAGAAAATTTTTCTACATTAAATTCCGATATGTCACTATTTCAAATTTAAGATGGTGAATTTCCCTCTAGCTTATTTTAAGGAACAAGTAGATATGCTCAAAAAGTTTCCCTTTATACCGTAACTACTGGACATTTTGAGACTTACATATTTTTCAGGATAGTGATAGCAGCGGAATGCCAAGCATGGCTTAGTAATTCATGGTGTTGTTTGGTTTAGCTACTATCCATGAGCGATCGTATCACTTACCATCAGTCCAATGGTATGCTTGTCTCGCCATTCACATCAAGACAAAAATTTACTGGAATTTAGTGGATTTAGTACGTAATTCAAAGGAGACCTTAAAATTGAAACTGTGACTTACGAACAACAACTCAATTTCCAACAAAATGATCGCTTTTCTAATGTCAGTTGTAATGTTAACAACCGATTAGTGTATGAATACGAGAGTGCATACAATAAGTTGGGTACGTGCTAACAAATGGTGTCACAGCGATATCTGCGGAAGGACATCCGGACGATAGCACATGAAACAGGTTGTTGTGAACGTGTGCATTAGATAATGCAGGGCTGACAATGCTTTGTATCTTTTATTGATGTTACATAACTGGATACTCGGTAATGGGGCATAAACATTCATAGTTCAGACCTGATCGGACGGTATCAATCTCACATTGTAAGTGAATTGTTCAGTTTTACGATTTCGTTTTGTTTGATTTTTGAAATTTTCAGAACCCCAATAATTTATTTGTATTTCATATACTATTCCATGTAGGTTATTTCCCTTACACTTTAAACTGCCCTCTGTTAATTATATTCTTAAAGCCTATGCGCATGATGGCCTGGTGGTGAACGGACTAGACGCGGCTGCCAACATGTTCACGGTGGTTGCGGGTTCGAATCCCAGGGCACACCTCTGACTTTTCGGAGTCATGTGTGTATTGATAGTCAACTACCGGCACTAAAACGGTTAAGGAAAACATCGCGAGCAAACCTGCATACCATAGCGATTTATAAGAATTTCTATGGTATGTAAGTCCGCCAGCCCGCACTAGGCCAGCGTGGTGGACTATATGGCCTAATCACTCTCAATCGTACTGTCGTTTGTAGAGGAGGCCCGTGCCCTGCAGTGGGACGTATATGGGCTGATACAGATGGTCGTCTGTAAGATATTGTCTTTGTTGCGATAAGACCTCCAATTCCAGCCTCGGTGGCGCAGTTGGTAAGACGCTGACTGTGAAACGAGAGGCCACGGGTTCGATCCCCGCACCGAGATAAATATTTGTGAGGCTCATAAGTGTTTGTTTCGAGTCTGGGTGTTTGTGAGACCGAAAAGGCAGTCGTAATGTCTGATACCCACAACACAAGACTTAATTGATCCTAATGTGGTGTCAGGACTATGTATGTGACTATTGGGTGCTATTTATTTATTTAATTGTACTACCTATACTATTACGTTTCTAAGTTCGTTTCTATTTGTATTTTTTATTGTGTGATTAAATATCAGGTACATAAAAACGTACATAAATAATCCACTTTTAGTTACTAGCATAGACTGCCTCGATACCGCAGTTGTACCACAGTGAGATTACAGTAAGATTCTTTGGTTCGAATCCCGAGTTGGACAAAGTGATATTAGATTTCATCAATCGTCTTCGTCGCCAATTGACACAATTATACTGGCTTGATGGAAACTGTATATACGCATGCTGAGTTCGAAAAGCAGTACACATGAAAGGTTGCTATTACGCCTTGGTCCCTGTAGCAGGTTTTCCAACATTGCGTCTAAGCTACAAGCAGTCTCTGAGAGAGACTTTTATTTTCCATAAAATTAAATATACATTAATATGATTCTTCACTGGATTTAAGTCTAGAATAACGTACTTAACCGTTCTCGGGCTAAGTTTATTACGAGCGTCTTAAAATGTAAGTTCCGGTTAAGTGACATGTTACGTTCCCGCTCGGGACGGCATTGTATGCTGCGGGCGCTTTCCAAATATTGATTCCTTGGATTTTGGCAGTTCAGTTTCAGGATAGTTAGAATCGTTTGTCGGTGTATTATTTGTCAATCTTTTGTCTCATAATAGGCACGTAGAAGTGCCATCAGGATAGCATTTTTTTATTTCAATGAATGGCGAGACGAGCAAGCCGTTCGCCTGATGGTAAGCGATACGACCGCTCATAAACAGTAGCAAAATTCCACTGCACTCGCCATCCTGAGACATAAGATGTTAAGTCTCAATATGTCCAGTAGTTACTCTGGCTACAATGTCCTTCAATCCGAAACACAACAGTGCATTTACATTGCTGTTTCACGGGAGAAATAGCCATTGCGGTGGTACCTACCCAGATGATCTTTCACATATGAGAGAGCTACCACCAGTAAATGCATAATTTTGTCGCTTTATATCTCCTAGTAATATGAGCAAGATTAAAATAAATGACCTCACCTCACAGTGTTCAGTTTGTCTAGAGTTATGATTTTTGATATCAGTGATATTTTTTTACTGGTGGTACGTCTCATATGTGAGAGACCGCCTAGGTAAGTACCACCGCAATGTCTATTTCTCCCGTCGAAACGCGATGTAAGTGCACTGTTATGTTTCGGATTGAAGAACATTGTAGCCAGAGTAACTACTGGACATATTGAGATTATATTTTTATTAGATCTTATGTTTCAGGAAGGCGAGTGCAGTGAAATTCTAAGCATTGCTCTATAATTCAAGTTGCATTTTAGTTATGTTTATGAGCGGTCGTATCCCTTATCATCAGGCGAACGGCATGCTCGTCTCGCCATTCGCTGGAATAAAAAAAGTTAGAAGAAAATCTATTGCTTTTTATAAATATATAATGGTGATGCAAGTTTGTCGATCCTTAGATAGTCAAATCACTTTATCTTATTTGGAACATTCAATTAAACCGAATGATATATAACAACAAGTTATTAACAGCGTCGTGAACCCTAAGCATGACGTCATACAGGCCACTCATGGTTGGGAACAGAACAAAAAGCAAAACCGTGTAGTTACATCACTAATCTATGAACAACTTGTTTATTGTTTCCGTCCACTGGGATCAACATTGCCATCGAATTTGGAGCTAATAAATTCGTTAGCGCGAGGGTAAGAAGTGCAAGTCACCACGCCGTCGCTGAGGGTCCACCATTCAATTTGTGCACGGGTTCTTTAACTTTGCCATTATTTTCTATGATTCTGTATATATTTATAGGTCTTTGTGAGGGCTATTGATTAAGTTTATCGATAAATTATTGTTTCAATACTTTAAGATTGGATTGGCTTGCATATTGTGTTACTGGGCTTATCTATAGGTTTGACAAACCCCTGGGCTAGGACCCCGAAATTCAACTCTTTTGTTTCAATCTCATGTCAACTCAGTTATTGAAAGCTTGGTAATTTTGACCACTATTTTTCCAAATTTGGATAACATATAGTAGCCACTAGATGACAATAAAAGCTATTTTATCTACAAACCCACCACTACAAATCGTAATAAGCGGGAATGAACAGATAGTCACCCCATGATAAATACCAGTATGACTTTGCTCCTGGTAAATCTAAAGTATATAGCAATGGTAATCGCTTACCATCAAGCTGAAATAAAAACTCTCGCTGGGTTGACCGTAAAATTGAAAGCCAAAGACTGCGACATCGTATTGCACAATTCCAAGTAACCGTAGGCACAATCAGGTAGTTGAAGACATTACACATGAACGACACCGCAGCATAGTTATGAACGCACAATAAATATCACTTAGGGAGCAGAATACCTCACGTTAGTAAGTTCGGCCCAGCGCCCCGGGTAACGGCGGAACTTAGACAATAATCGGCGAGATTAGACGGGGCGAGGTACCCGCGGAGCTTGTACTGCGCCGGCAAATATCTTGCGACTAGTTCTGATGTTTGAATTATGAACGGTTTTAAATGTTATGTTATTGAGTTTGATGTTCATTGCTGGTGAATTGCATTTCAATGGAAGGCTTTGCTTTGCGAAAGTTGCGGCGTATGTCGAAATTAACTATTTATTGAAACAAGATTTAGGTATTTTAGGTAAAGGTATACATTTTAACGACCATTTCATAAGCGCGTTAGCCTATTTAGAGAACCTGGGATACAAAATGTTACAACGTCACATATTCCATGTTTAAGTTTGATATTCGTGTGACATTTTATGAATTGAAATGTTTTTTTTTTTTTTTTTTTCTCTTTATTGCCGAGCTTAATCACAGAGTGATTACGTCGCTCCAGTTAGGGAACATTTACATTCTTTACATACACTTATAACATAATATAATATAACACTTATAATATAACATGCACACGCAGTATAAAAATCATATGTTAACTTGACTGATCTGAGGTCAAAACTAAATTGTAAAGCTTAATTAATAATTTTATTTCTGGGGAAAGAGGTTTAGCTAATATTATGTTACAATCAGCAGACTCCCTCAAAACATCCCTACACCAGACTGAACGGAAGTCATTATTACGTGTACATTCCATCAGAACATGCATTAAGTCCTCAGGCACGTCACAGCGTTCACAATTTGGCGATTGAGATTTTCTCATAAGGAAAGCAAATTTTTTAGATGGAATATGTCCTGATCTGAGTCTCATTATGACAACTGTAGTTTTTCTGGGTAATTTGCTGTTATTGATCCATGGGATTGTAAGGGGATGTGGCTGGATCGTTTTATACCAAACGCCCTTTTCTCTAGAACGCAGGTCAAAATATTCTTTCCATAGTTCATAGCATTTTCTTTTAATCAAATAAATGAAATCTAAATAAAACGGTAAAATGTTATAATGGATTCCTTCTGTCATTGCTTGCCTTGCTAAACAATCTGCTGTCTCATTTCCTTCAATTCCGCAGTGCGATGGAATCCATTGCAATCTGACTGTTTTAAAACTGGACGAAAGGCTAAGGATACTGTTCAGCACGGTGTAGGCTATCGGAAAACCTCTGACGACAGAAGTGCACCGAGCCAGATGTTGGAGCGAGCTTTTCGAATCTGTGAATATTACTATATTATTTTCTTGTAACGATGCCACGTACGATAGAGCTTCACTAATTGCGATAAGCTCCGCTTCCATGATACATATTGTATCGTTACTGACTTTGAATCGTAACTTAACGTTACTTTGTGGGTCAAAATATGCTGAACCAATTCCAACTTGATCCTTAGATCCGTCAGTGAATATTTTATAGTAGTGTCCATATTCTCGGTTTATAAAGTCAGAGCATATACGTTTCAGATTATTTTTACCATATTTTTTTTTAGCTTTTGTAATGTCCGGAACACTGAAATTGATTACATTGTTTAAATCAATATTGCTCATCCAAGTGCTCATGGCAAACATTTCTATTTGTGAACTTGAATGCATATTGATATCCACGAGGTTTTCATACATAATCAATAATAACGGTTTTTTCTTGTTACGCCAATATCTATTTTCTCTAAACTGTAGTAATTCATGTAGTAATGTACTTGTTATGTTATTTTGTCTTGATTTAACTTTTAATAAAAATTTTCCACATAAGTAGCTTCTCCGTATATGTAGTGGTGGAATGCCTAATTCACTTTCCATAGCTTGTATGGGGGTTGTTTTTATAAAACCTCCAATCATTCTCAGCGCTTGGTTTTGTCTTATATCTAGTTTTTTAATATATTTTTGGCAACTGTTGTCATATAAAAAACATGCATAATCAAGTCTACTTCTTACAATAGCAACGTATAGTGTTCTTAAATGTTTAGGGTGGATGCCCCAATCGGAACCAGCTAAAATTCTAAATATATTTAAATATTTTGACGTTTTGCACAACAGTTCTTCGATATGTTTATTCCATTTTAGAGAACGATCCAGCCACAACCCTAGATATTTCACAGCGTTTACTACTTCTAGAGTGGAGTTATTCACATGCAAAGATATAGGTTGTCTGTTGACACCTTTTTTAAAAATACATACCTTTGTTTTAGATGTAGAAATTTCAAGACCTAAATTAGTGAACATATTACTCAATTTAAATAATGCAGATTGAAGTTTTTGGCTGGCATCGTCAACAGATTTGCTCGTTACGTATAATGCGTAATCATCAGCGTATTGAGAAACTATTATATCAGAAAATTGTTTACAAATATGTAATGTAGCAATATTGAACAACAAGGGAGAAATAGGATCTCCTTGTGCTATCCCACGACATGTAGTACGACAAAATAACGTATTATCTACCTCTACACTTAAATGTCTTTCTTTTAAATATGTCCACAAATAATTACACATTTTTGAGCCAACACCTAGCAAATCCATATTGGTTAATAAAGATGAAATGTCTATATTATTGTAAGCATTTTTAATGTCTATGAAGCAACCTAGTGTAATCTGGTTCTTCAAAAAGCCTAACTGTATTCTCGTTACTAAGTTACTAAGGTTATCGAGACAAGATCTTGTTTTTCTAAATCCAGTATTTTCACTATGGAAAAAATTTCCTTTCTCAATGAACCATTCCAATCGATTTGTTAACATACTATGTAGAATTTTGCATAAACAGGACATAAGGGATATAGGGCGTAAACATGACGTGGCTGAAGGAGTGCGGTCGGGTTTTGGGATTGCTACGATACGAATCTCGCGCCACTGAATGGGCACAAAATTAAGACCATAAAATAAATTATATAAGTTAAGTAAAATTGTATATGCATTGTCTGGTAAATGTTTTATCATTGAATAAGATATGTTATCTACCCCGGGTGAAGTATTTTTATTTTTAACGCATCTTTTTAATTCACATAGTTTGAAGGCAGACTCAATTTTTTTGTTAACCGATAAAAAATCTGGTGATTTTGGGCATACAGAATCGGGAGTTAAAGTGTATAAGAGATCTCTAGCCAAAGATTGATTAATATAATTATGAGTTCTGTACCCTTTCAGCCACTTCATCCTACGCCACATGTCATTAACAGTGGTAGATTCGTCAATTGCAGAACAGAAATCGGACATTGATTTAAGTTTAGCTTGTCTCATTAATAGTTGTGTATGTTTTATTTTATTTTTTAAGAAGTCTAGATTATTGGGAGTAGGGTTCTTCCTAAATATTTTAAGAGCTAAGCGTCTTTGTGCTACAGCTTTGGAAAGATTTGCGCACCAATATGGTTTAGGAGCAAAACGTTGAGTTGGTTCTTGACTAATTTTATAATAAGGTATGTGAATATCAGCAGATTCTAATATCGTGTTACAAAATAAATCATAACTTTTTTGCGGATCGTCTTCAGATACATTAAAATTTGTAAAACTATTTTCGATGCATTTACGATATGAAATCCAATCAGCTTTTTTAAAATTCCTTTTCTGTATAAACGTAGGGTTTTCAACGTAATATGAAGAAATGATTTTAATTATTAAATGATCGCTACCTAATGACTCGTTAGTTACCTTCCAATCGAAGTGTACTGCTATATCAGCTGATATTATAGATATGTCAGGAGAAGATTGCTGAAGGGATCCGCTAATGAATTTTATACGCGTAGATTGACCATTATTCAGCGAAACAAAATTATTTTCCAATAATGAATCATAAATATATTTACCTCTCAGATCAGTCTTACAGGACCAGCTTGGAAAATGTGCATTAAAGTCACCAAGGATCAATGTCTTGCTAGTTTTAAAAGAGAATAATTCGTCCCAATCACTCTGCGAAGTACGAATGTTTGGTGGGCAATAGACAGAAATTACATAGTCAATGTATTTACAATTAAATACTTTAACACAAATCACTTCAATTTGTTGATTAGATAATGCAACCCGCACTAACTGAGCTTTTATTGATCTATTTGTTAATATTGCAACTCCACCATACGAGTCATCACGATCCTGACGAAATATATTATAACCGTTTATTCTTAAGGTAATTGCATTATTTAACCACGTCTCACATACAACCGCTATATGAATCTTTTCACTGCTTAAAAGCTGGTCAAATTCTATTTGTTTAGATCTTATACTTTGGGAGTTCCACTGCAAAATATTTAATTTACAGTTAATACCTATTATAAAGTTTCAAACATGCTTTTGAAAGGCAGATCCCAAATATGTTGTCTCATAATTGAGACCAGCCACTCAATGGATGTTGATACTCCTTGAATTACTTTTTCTTTTAGTTCTATCTCAGAATTGCACATTATAACATATAATTTAGATAGCAACTCTCGAAAATTAATATTAGATTTATACTTTTGTCTTCTCTCTCTTCTCTCCGCTCGTGAACGAAGTCCACTTTCAGTATCATTACGAGTATCAGATTCCGACTCTGTCCGTTCATTCCAATTAAATGATTGTCCCTCGTTCTGTATTTTCTTGTTTTTCTTTTTTTTTGTATTTTTTTCTTGTGGGGAATGTGAAATATCCATTGGGTTCGATTGTAAAGGTTGTTTTTCTCGGTTGCCAGAATATTCACGGTCAGTTATCTTAGCATATGACTGATTAGGATTTACCATGGGGGTGAATTTCTGCGTGGGTTGTACAGTGGAGTATGTATTTAATCCTGTAGGTTGCTGTTCCTTATGCGTGGTAGGTTCTGATGGAACAAATATTTGTAGGGCTTTTCTATAAGAGCAATTAAATTCAGCCATTAGTTTCCTGATGTGTTTCTCTTTTCTGTATGCAGGACACGATCTATCTAACGATAAATGATTCCCAGTACAGTTGACGCATTTGTATTTTGTAATTTCACAATTGGCATGGTTCTTTCCGCATTTAGGGCATACAATTTTCTTTCTTGGACAAACACGTAGAGAATGCCCAAATCTCCAACACCTGGAACACTGAGTGACAGGAAATACATATGGTTCAACACTGATCTTCATTTCGTAAATATGTATCCACGCTGGTAAAGAAGAGCCATTGAAGCACAATCGCACTGATTCGCTTTCCACCCACCCTTTCCCATTGTTATCTCTGCGTTTTAAACGTTTTACCGCTATTATTTCATAATTGCTTGAAATACCTTCCAAAATTTCTTTTTCTGTCATATCCAGCTCCACATCTCTTATTACGCCATAAGATACAGCAACTTCTAATGGTTTTTGGCATCTCCATCCCATATCTTGTAAAGGTTTACATTTAATTAGCTTCTCAGCACTATCAATATTCTCGCATTGAATAAAAACTTTGTATGGATTGATGTACTTGACGCGACTTATATTATTGATATTATTTGTCTTCAATAACTTTGCAAGCGCAAACTGTTTAGGCAACTTTTCGGAACTATTTATATATATATCAACTTTCTGACTTGTTCTTTTTCCATTTCTGTTAACAGTTATCCATGTTTCATCATCATCTTCTTCTCTGGGTCTTTTATTTCGAGTGGTTCTAAGATCATTTTCATCGGATAAAATTCCCTCAGATTGGTTATTATTATTTTCATTTAAATTGCTCACACTATTCTCAATATTATTTTCTTCAATAGACGTAATACTCATCACATCTTCCTCGCTAGGTAGTTCTTCTTCCATAGTGAATAAGGTTCACTGTTAAATGTATCGATAAGGTTCCATTGTCCGCGCACAGTGCGATCGAGCAGGTAGTCGACCCCTTTTTTTATATAAAGGACGCAATTAGATAACGACACACAGCGATCACAATAACACGTCTTTAATGGTCAGATGTCCACTAAGCACTCAATTGAAATGTGTAAAAACAAAAAAAGGGTTGCATATTGAAGCAGATTGTAGTTAAATTTTTTGCGAGCCAAGTCCTAACATGATAGGTTATTCTGCACCATTCAGATTTAGATACGGGTGGTTAGAACTAAAGGAATTTTAGTCCAGCCTAAATTATGATTTCAAAAACAATTCAACATTCCACGGCCGCAAATGGCGTAGAAGTGAAAAATAGATGAAAAAACAAGAGATATTTTTTGTGTTATCCCTCTATCTGTTTGTTTCTTGTTTGCGGCCTATCATTCATCCTCCGCTTGCTTGTTACGAGGTGAGCGACCAAGACGCCGCCACAATAGCGCAACATTTAACACCCGACGGTTATAAAACAAGCAAAAAAAGTAATTAGTAATGTTTTGTTTGTCGCCGCGACATCGGACGCGACAATTTTTCACTTTTAATCTCTTGTCGCCGGTAATTGTTTACTTTCTTGATGACGTCATCGCCGCCGCCCTTATCTACAGTTTTTTACGCTCCGCGAAGAGTAAGGGGTTTTTGTTTATTGTCTTACTATTTGTTCAAGACATTGTTTACGGCTTGGGCGGATTAGTGGGCTGTAGCGAATCATTCAAATTAATTATTATTCTTCTGACAATATCCGTTCTTCGAAGTTTATTTTTTAGGTATTTCAGGAATATGTTAACATTTAGGTGTATTTATTTCTTTACCTATGGGTTTAATTAGGTAAATTTTTGATCAATCAAACAATATTTGCCACAGACATAATAATTATTATAGAAGTACCTCCTTCCGTCCGACTACTTTAAGAGTCCGGCTACGCCCCTTATATTTGTTTTCTGCATGTGGCCATAGGCCTTCGTATTCACATACCCACAGGCTATATATATTTACTTTATTTATATATGGAAACACAAAGAATGTATGTATGGTCCCACGAATCCCTGCTCCAGTTTGACGTTGGAGTTGGGATGAGTATCTTTATACCTACCGATAAAAAAACAATAAAATTGAAAAAAACTGGTGGTAGGTCTCTCATATATGAGAGGCCATCTGGGTAGGTACCACCGCAATGTCTATTTCTCTCGTGAAACAACACTGCTTAAATGCACTGTTGTGTTTCGGATTGAAGGACATTGTAGCCAGAGCAACTACTGGACATATTGAGACTTAACATCTTATGTCTTAGGATAGCGAGCGCAGTGGAATGTTGCTACTGTTCATGAGCGGTCATATCGCTTACCATCAGGCGATCGGCTTGCTCGTCTCGCCATTCAATGCAATAAAAAAAAAAAATAACATTCCTCTTACCACTAAAACATTGAAGAGAGGCGAGTAGTTCATTCGTTTGCGGAATATAAGCAATGAAAAAGGATGTCTTTTTTTATATTTCAATTTTATATGTCCTTTTTTTATATGTCCAGTAGGCATACCATCGAAAATGCAAACTTTTCTTTTTTGTACAGGTCGTGTAGAGATCGTTCAACATAAAATATTTTATCAAAAGATTTAAGATGCTTTATTCGCCTTTCTAAACCCTTTGTGCGTTTATAGATATGAATTTAGAAAATATGAAGCTGTAAACAGTTATTTTATGAATAATGCCGTGTCCATAAGAAGTATTAACGTTTGCTAAGGGAATTTATATTGTCTATTTAGCATAAGTTGATATTTCAGCGAGACAAATTGCTTAATATGAATAATAATTTAAAGTCATATTGTTCGATAAAGATGTTAGAAGAATTTTCAGTAACTGTAGTACAAAGTAATAAAGAGGTGAAACACTTATCTTTATATAACATAAAAACATAATATTATCATTTGTAATTTGAACATGATGATGCGTATAAAAATGTGGTTAAGAATATACTTAAGATCTAGTTGGTTTGTTATTTTAAAGTGTCTGAAATTTTAGTGTGCTTTGTCTGAATGCAAGTAACACTTTAGCCTGACAATTTTGCAGCATTAAATACGTTTTACTTGAAACATGAACACATGTAGAGCTACCTCTGGATTGTTTATAATAACTAAATCAAGTAATCTTCACAACCCACAATTCCTTTCAGTCCAAACAAATTGTTTGAAAATATCGTTGAGAATCGCCATTAAAGCGCATCATTGTATTCGCGCATAATGCACACGCGGCCTGATCCGCTGAAACATTTCGTATGTTTAAATTACCACCATAAATACACGTAAACGATGGCCAACAAAGAGACGTCGGTACGTTGTGTCGCCGCGATCGAAACAATAAATCTGCTGCAAGCGCTTGCAAACAAGAAATAACTTTCACGGCTGAAAATATCAAATGTAAAATGTAAATTTAACTACCTAATACGGGCGTGAGCGGCGCGCGAGTGCGCTTTAAAGCGCTGTTTATGTGATATTTGAGTGGTTGTTTTTATATTTGTGTGTCGCGTAGGAAATAAAAACGTCTGCTTTACCCGCCGTAGCGCCGGCACCGTTATGAATTGTCTATGAGCAGTCCAAACTCAACATAGATTCACACAGGTCTCGTTTCAGATGCGACACATAATGCATTTTTTTAGGCATTATTCATTTTGAATAATTTCTAGAGATCACATCATTACTAAAGTAATTTTATCTCCACCACGTAACATAATACTCTTTTGACACGACGGATATTTGTTTAGTCATAAATCATTTTACTACTACTTAGACTTCCAATTACAGTTACTTAGTTATTTCATATATTTGCCCAAACCAGAGTATAATTTGGTTTGATAAAAATACAAATTACGAAATTACAAAACATCTTATAATACTCGCTTATATAATATATTGACTTATACATTTTAGATGTATGTATTTATAAAAACGTTAGTAACTTAGTATCTCTCTCTCTCTCTCTCTTCATTTACCAAAATATGATTTCCAGTACCCTCAAGTCAATTTCCATCAGGTATGATATACTGAGAAAATATGGCTGTATCCACTGCCCCTCTATCCACCTTTTTGAGTACCTCTCTCTCACTTTTTCTTCAGCCACAGGAAATCCACTGCTGAAAGAAAATCTCCCCAAAGGAATTCTCGTTGAATACCTACCCAGGTACATTATTCTTTTTTCAAATTAAATATAGGTTCGTACAACTTCGTTCGTACCCTCTCCGACTTGTCCTCTCTGTGGTATCCTAGTCTATGTATGGTGTCTCTTAGGTGGCGGTGCATCGAGGCAGTTTTCTTGATATAATGCACGTCGTGCCCGTTATTGCTCCAACCTACTTATTTATAATTGTTGCCGCATTGACCAGCTTAGCCAGACCTTTAATCCCTCCATATTTGTGCAGACGCTGCTGCGTAGAGGCGGTTTATCGACATGTCGGTTTTACTATAAGAAATGCAAATATATATTTCTTATTGTATTTTTTGGGTAATATATTTGCGTGTTCTCCGAAATATTTTGATTTTTTGATAGTTTATAAAAATGTTGTTTATTTATTTAAATTAAGCGATTATAACGATAATATTCAATTTGGTAATACGAGTACAAATAAGCATTAGGTTTCAATCTTAATCATTCTGATGAAAAAAATCTAATTCGGGATTTGGTTCTGATCTTTGAAATAATTTCTCCAGCTCATCTTCTCAATTCATAAATTGTGCCCATCCATTACTTCACATCTTACTTCCCTTTACCTACAATTATTTATATACTACTTTATGTGGTAACTCATTACATGTCATCAAAACACCTTTAAAAAATACACATGCAAAGTAAAATGTAAGAAAACCGACCAAACTTCATCGTAAGATTGCCAAATCTCCATACCCCCGCTCTACTGAAGAAAGCTCGCGATACATGGTCCGCGGGTCAAGTTACTCCGGCGGTTGCGCGGCCAAGGGTGACTAGTAGCCAGAGAGGCCGCACGGACAATTTAGTTTTCTTCCATGGTTGCCACCGAGACTTTATTACATTAAACAACCACTCAGGATGATGCATTGGCTCGTTTCGCTGCCGTTTTATTATCTTACATACAAACTTGATCTAATTTGATTTCAGGGTGACTTGTATGACTTGTTGGCGAATGGACAGGATCTTTGTGGTGAAATATTTTTGTTGCGTATTGTGGTGAAATTATGAGTTGGTGTACCTGTAGCCAAAATGCATGTTTTTATAACTTTTGCGACTTTGTAAATTACACATTGGTTTAATTTATAATTAAGCGTATTATTGGTTACTGGTGTTGTAGGTAATGGCAACCATTTACAATCAGGTAACCGGGAAAATTGACTGCCTAATCACTGTATCTGTATCAGCCCATACACGTCCCACTGCAGGGCACGGGCCTACTCTACAATCGAGGGTACGATTGAGAGTGGTTAGGCCATATAGTCCACCACGCTGGCCTAGTGCGGGTTGGCGGACTTACATACCATATAAATTCTTATAAATCGCTATGGTATGCAGGTTTCCTCACGATGTTTTCCTTCACCGTTTTAGTGCGTGGTGATTGACTATCAATACACACATGACTCCGAAAAGTCAGAGGTGTGCCCTGGGATTCGAACCCGCGACCACCGTAAACATGTTGGCAGCCGCGACTAGTCCGTTTTACCAACAGGCCACCACGCACTTTTATCACTGATATTAAAAGTGTAATAATTATACGCACCATAAAATTATCTACTATCATCATCATATCACATGTAGGAAGCCGCCTGGGTAGGTACCACCACATTGTTTATTTCCCCCGTCAAACATCAGCTGGAGCTTGTGCTGATCTCTTAAGTCTAAGGACGGCAAGCGCTGTGGAGTGCCCAGCATAGCTTTGTAATTCATAGTGTTTAGTTTTGTACCTGACTATCGGCGTATCGCTTACCATCAGCTATACTCGTTATGCCAGTCAATGCGATAAGAAAATAAGTAAAAATGACCTTGAAGTTAGTAACACAAAAATAAATATTAAAATTTAGCCAACAAAAAATATTCATAATTATACAACCGGAATTAAAGTCACAGCTATTTAAAATAACCTTTAAATATAGAGTATAAAAAGGCAAGTAAAAGATAGTTGTTGGCTTGAAACCATTGCAGTAACAGCACGAGCATGTAACGCTCCCCGTCGAGCGAGATTTAACTGTCCACTTTGTATACAGCGAGATGTTTTTTTTACATCATTACTTATTTGTTTGTGAAACCGTAAAGTCTCTTGTAGTCCTTGACGCCCATGATACAAGACTTGATCATAGTATGTGCTCAGGACTATGTTGTATATGACTGTTGGGTTTTATTTTTTATTTAAACTTATTTTTTATAGAGTACCTTTCCTTTATTATTTTATACGAAGCTATTCATATTCTATATAAAAATACTGTGTGCAAAAAGTATCTCTCGGTTCTTCGACATGTGCTTTTTAATAAATATGTCATCATTGTATTTTTTGGTTAACAATGAAAATTAAATATTGTAACCCACATAGTACTACCCGTATTACATCTACTTAATAACTTCTTATATATTATATTGATAACAAAATTATGTCGATATTCGTTTTGAGAAAATGAACCTTTGTTGGGTAAAAAGACATCACAATATTTCTACTACATAATTATTCCTTTATAATTCTGTTTCTAAAAATATAAATAATTTAAATTAAACAATAATGTAATCTCTAATTGTTACATACCAACGTCATAAATATGATATAAAATAAATAAATCAAAACAATTTGTGCGTAATTAAGTATATTTATTAGGTTTATAAATAAACAATAATGAGGAAATATTTTGTGGGGAATTATTGTATAAAACTATTTATTCGTCTTGTTATTATGCTTAATTATTCTAAGAGATGTTTAATAATATATACTCTGGACAATAGGTAAAAATGTTGCAATAAATTATATTAGCAATGCAGCCTGGCTTCGCCTGCGTGCAGATACTTTTTGAGTCCAGTCCCCTTTAGAAACATACGGACTATTTCGCGTGATAAATGTTTTAAAAATATATTTCTAATATAGAATATTAAACGTATATTATACTCACAGATTAGTATCTGTAGGGTAGTCCCTACATAAGACTTCCCATCTAATTCCTTTTAGTTTGTATGAGTATCGAATATGTTTAAAATCCGTGCACATCCTACGGGAACACTATATTTTTCAGGATAAAAAGAAGCCAATGTGTAAATACGGGGTTTCAGTTACCTCCATACCAAATTTCATCAACATTCGTCCATTGGTTTGAGCGTGAAGAGGTTACAAACTCATACACTTTCGCATATATAATATTAGTAAGTTTACTTATTGGTAAATTGTTCATAATAACATACTTTCTGGTACTTCAATCATCATAAGTATTTATATTTATGCCAGTAACAAATATTTGTAATGGTATGGAACATTATTGTTCTATAAATTAAATAATTTCACAGTAATAAGCTTAGATATTTGTTCCTTCTTCTGGTTGTATTCTTGGCAGTGTGGTATAGGTCCTCAGTTTTCTGAAACAAATGAAAAGCAGTAAGAAAAGTAGCAAAATAGGGCTTTCAATGCATCTTTGTATAAGGAGACAATTGTCTCTGGCCAATATAAATCATATTCTCAATATTGTCCGAATTATATCTATCATAGGTAGTATTTTTAGTAACAAATCCAGAAGTATCATTAGCTTGTTATTTTAAGATTATTGTGTAGAGGTCAGGCAAGCGAGCAAGCAGGTACCTTATATTAATAATTGTCCACTGCCACCCATGTACATCCATAATGCTAGGATAATGGATGTGTAAATCATTGCATTTAATAACAAAGTAAACAGTTTAAAATATAATTCTACTAAAACTTAAAAAATTACAGCCGAAGAGAAATAATATATTTTTCTCAAAACTCCTCCGCATTCAAATTTAAAATAATATTTGAATATGTCCAATTTTTAATAAGGTCTGAAAAACAGCAGCCTGTATAACCGTGGTCTGTAAAACTGTATGTAACGCAGCGCCGTATTAAACTATGCACGCGTGTAGTGCAGTGTCGCTAGAGGGTAACTCTTTACTCCGATACGTAGTTCGAATATTCGGACGATGAACGTCAGCATATAAAAGGTTTCCACTTCTAAAAATCAATACTATTCTCCATAAAATCTATTATTCACATAGAACTTAGTCTAACATTACGTTTGATACAGGATTCGATTCATTTTGTAATGAATTAAGGCATATTCCTACAGGTTTCACTGGTGGTAGGTCTTTCATTTATGAGAGGCTGCCTGGGTACCACCGCAATGTCTATTTCTCCCGTCAAACAGCAGTTTAAGTACACTGTTGTGTTTCGGATTGAAGGACATTGTAGCCAGAGTAACTACTGGACATATTGAGACTTAACATCTTATGTCTCAGGATGGCGAGCGCAGTGGAATGCCAAGCATTGTTTTGTAATCAAGGTGTTGTTTGGTTTTGCTACAGTTCATGAGCAGTCGCATAGCTTACCATCAGGCGAACGGCAAGCTCGTCTTGCCATCCACACCAAAAAAAAAAAAAGGTTTTTGAGCGATTTTCGAACATTCAGCGTCGTATCGTCGTAGTACAGAGTAACCACCCTAGATAGAGTCGCACTCTGCGCCCAGCGCGTGCAGTCAGTGCAAAAGGTGCAGGGCAGAACAGGACGCTGCAGTGACATCTTATTATTTTATTCAATTAATTGTTTATTATACGTAATAATATAATATACCTATATATTAAAATTAATAAAACCACTGTGTAGATACATATACTAGATTAATTGTTAATATGAAGGTGTGATTTTATTTAGACTTTAAATCGAATATTTATTTTATTATAGTAACAATATTCTCCTGTTTCAAAGCTGGCAACTTCAAAAGACCAAAATATGAACTGTTTATTTACAATTAGGGTTATTTTAGTTCATTGAAAGTGAAATATTCTAATGTAATGAAGTTCTAGAAACCTTTAAGAGAACTATTAGCTATTTTAATGGTTTAGTTAGCACCGTGAATCTAAGTACTTCTTAAGTATCTTCTTTCACTTCATATTTTGCATGAATGCTGCTTATACTCGCATTTACAAAATCATCATAAATCTTCTTACAAAATAAACAATCTAAATTAAAAATATCAAGCGCCACTGTGCGGAGGAAACCGATTAATTTTATTGTCCCTGGCTAATTCTATCAAAGACTCGTTCGTTTTAATAGCGCACAACAAAATAAGACCCTTAAAAACTAATGTTCGGCCTTAAGACCGCCGCAAATACCTCTTTGTGACTTGGAGCAGTACCGCCGCCGATTCCACTCCAGACCTGGCTACACGGAATTTTCCACCGACCAAAACACACGCTCTAACTTTAACCTTAACAAGTTACAACAGAGTTCGAAATCCAGTGGGCAAGGTGAAGAACTTAAGGCGCAGTGCGACACCGAGCAGATTAAAAAGTTTCGACTTGGGTCTCGCAATGTCATTGTAAGTGGAAAATGAGTTAAATAAGGCAATACATTTTAATTAGGGAGGAAGGGATCTGCCCTTTATTCGCGGCGCGATAATTCGCCGCTGCCTCTATTAATTGAATTTCATGTTTAATTAACTCGAAGCAGAGACACAGATAATCCTCAGATATCGCCGTTTGTTCCTCCACGTAATTTAAGTTGCCGAGATTCGACAATATATTTTTCGTCTCTATAAGAACTGTATTATGTGGATCTTCTTTATTTATTGTGATATAAAGCGCGGTGCTCAGTCTTTGTTATTGCTTCTTGAAATCGCAACTGTGTAGACTCTAGATGATCTCGCTTTAGGATTAAACCTTTCGGTGTATGCGCGGGCATTATACATATGTATGTATCTTGCGATTAACCAATTCCGGCCATATTGACTATCACACCCGCTTGTAGTAAGAAATGGGAATCATTTGACTTAAGATGAAATAATAAAATTATTTATCACTAGCGGCCCGGCCCAGCTTCGCCTGGGTGCATATATTTTTTGATTCTACTCCACACCAATTACATGTTATTTTTCGTATAAACTCTTGTATACATAAACTTGACGTAGCTGTCCTACTGTCCGTCTGTCTGTTCAGTCTCTTTCCGATCCGGCCCGTCCTTTCTCTTTATTATCCATCCCGTCTTATAACGTGCATTTAAATTTTGTCCTATCAAATCTGTCAGCTATCCCACCCCTCTCGTATCTTCCACTCTATTATATCCCGTCTCTCCATATACATGTAAATATAAAGATTGCCTTATAAAATGTTGACATTAAAATCTTTAGCGTTTTTTATTGTCCAACCAATATTCCTTCCCTTATTTCAGCACCAAAATGCTGTTTTTCCAAATAATATTGCACGCCATTACTTTTTGTTAGAAATAAAGTAATAATAAACATATAAAAAAAGAATTGGCCAAATTGGTCCAGGCGTTGTTGAGTTATGCGCTTACCAACACATTTTGCGATTCATTTTTAAATTATAGAAGAAGATATAGTCCACCCCGCTGGCTTAGTGCGGGTTGGCTGATTTTATTTCACGTAGAAATTAATCCGAAAAGACAGAGGTGTGCCCTGGGATTTGAACCCGTGATCATCGTAAACCTGTTGGCAGTCGCGTCTAGTACGTTACCATATACAAATTAATAAAACCTTCATACTGCCTTACCAGGTGACGTAAGTAATAAAACAAATATTTAAAAATATAAAACTGCATATCGTTTCATTATAATGTCTAGATATGGCATCAACGTAACAATATTTTTTTTATTCTTGAGTCTGAAAACAATACTAATGCGGAATTTAAATTTGTTCCCCAGCGCATCTAAAAGTATCAATTCAAAAAACAATGTCCTTTATGAAAACGAAAAATTATAATTAGATATATTTTGGTGAACTCCGGCAAAACGCTTCGATAGAGTATATCTTTTTTAAAACTGTTGCAATACTCTCAAAAAACGATGGGCTATTTTTGTAGATATGGATATCATTTAATTTTACATTTAACAAATTACGCGAAAGACGCCGTATCTAGATATTATATACACAATGTACACACTTTTTGAATTTTGTTCTATTTCGTCAGCCGTCAATGAAAGACAATGGAAAGATAGATCATTTTACGTTGGTTGGTAGTTGAACCTTGACCGTCGTTTACCTCTCCCGTCAACCAAACAAAGGTCATCCTATATTGGCTGGTCGCATCACGCTTGAATAATTAAAAAATTGGCTTTTCCTCGCAATTTTTCCATTTTTTCTCACCGTTTAGACCTTCCCTAGACCTCCACGAACATTTCAAGACCAAGATAAGTTAAATCCGTTCAGCCGTTCTCGAGTTTTAGCGAGACTAACGAACAGCAATTCATTTTTATATATATAGATAAATCTAGTGCCAACCCGCACTAGGCTATAATGGACTATATGGCCTAACCACTCTCAATCGTACTGTCGATTGTAGAGTAGGCCCGTGCCCTGCAGTGGGACGTATATGGGCTGATACAGATGGAGAGAAGGGACATAAAGTAAAATAGGTACGGGAGAGGGGTGGGATAGCTGACAGATTTGTTAGGACGAAATGTAAATGCACGTTATAAAACGGGATGTATAATAAAGAGAAGGGACGGGATGGATTGGGAAGAGACTGATCAGGCGGATGAAACGGGATTGAGCCGGACAGTAGGATAGCTACGTCAAGTTTAAGTATACAAGAGTTTATATGAAAAACAACATATATTTGGTGTGGAGTGGAATCAAAAAATATATGTACCCAGGCGAAGCTGGGTCGGGCCGCTAGTATATTTGTAACTTGCTTATTACTTAACGGATTTTAAAAATTCTTTCTGGTTATGATTATGCGTAACGTAACCTTCCGTTATAAACAAAAATAAAAATGTATGAAACTAGCCTATTACTGAATATTTGCATCCTAATGTGTTGTTTCTAATTACTTGTCTCGGGGTTAAAATTGATTTGAAAAACACGCAAGGCTTATAACTAAATCTCTGTTGAATAACCCTTACAAAACCTCCAAGGAATAATAACTCAACATATTAAATCTTAATATTATCCATCCACCTACCAAATATTCCTTGAAAGTGAAATCCCGAGTGGCACGTCGTGGTCCATATTGTGAGTATTAAGGTTTATTGGGCGTTATCAGCGCGCTGAGGGACGCGGGCAGATCTTAAAGGGCCTAATAGCAGTTAGCACCGGCCGCCTCCCAACATCGTTAGTATAAATTATTCGTCTATCGCGATGCTAACTAATCACGGATTAGCTTGTAAATTTACTACATCAATATTTACAAACAAACTGATATTTTACAAATTTTATTACACATTGACAAGGATCCTTACTTGTAAGTAACGGTCTGGAATCTATGAAGTAGATATTTTCGCTAACAGATGGTAGATGTTTTTTCATTGCACCTCAGAAAAGTGAATTCAGTTCGTATAGCTGAGGAAATTAACAACAGTGTTTGGTTTTTACATCTATACCATGATCCATAGTGATGGTATTATTATTTAACTACTCAAAATAAATGAATGAAAAATATATTTTAAATGAGAGTATTTTGAATCAGTTAAATCATTGTTTTTGTCGATACCTATAGAATGTATCGCTTGAGTAATATGTTTTTAAAACATAAACCCCACTCTGGCATTTTGTAGTAAAATGAAGTTACACATTGACATTTTACGAGGTGCTATCACGAAGGAAGTAATTAAGTGAACTGTAAAAATTTAATATGTTCTGTTGGAGTTGTAAATCACGGGCGGACCCGCGAGCAATACACGTCGCGAGAGACGAACTGCAGCTTTTGATGCACTCATATTGATAAAAAAGTCTGAAAGTTCCAGAAACAAATGGTGGGTTCTGTAAAAATCATTTTCGTATTAACCCAACTACAACTTTTTTACATTTAAGTCTATCCAATTGACTGTCCATCTAGCAATAAGTATTGTGGATACTATATTATTCGAAGGAAATCGCGTATATCGTCAAGTGTTACTGCCATACTTGTTCATCAGAAAATTGCCGCGAAATGACTAGTTGACAATCACGTTTCATTTTGTTGGTAAGTCTGAAGGAATTCTGAAAAGTTATTTTTTTTACTCCCTATGTAGAAAAATGGCCTCCCTATGTAGAAAAAAAAATCCTTTAGAAAAGTGGCTTGCTTATAAGTTGCTTGTGTGATGTCAAATAATGTAATAAATATGAACTTAACAATCTACATTTCATAGATATGTAAGAAATCTTCTATTTTGAACTCCAAGGAACCCTAAAAAGTAAAGATCATTAAATTTTGGGAGACATTAAAAACTAACTTACGAACTTTTGACCCGATTAACAACGACATTCGTTTACAGAACAAACAAAAGAAAATCATCTTCATGGACTTTAATTTAAGCCTTAGTGCCCACAAAATAAAGTCTAATTTTCCTTGTGATGGTAATACAGGATTACCAAGTTACATTTGCAGTTGATCGCAGTTATATTGTTTTTAAAGTTAGTTAAAAAGTAGTTTAACGGGTGTATGTAGAGTGATGGTAGTTAATGTCATACAGCCGTAGTTTTATGTAGTAATTAAATTTAACAGGTTTAAGTGTGAGAGGTCCTCTGTTCGTATGTGGGTTGTTTACTTTCCATACAACGGAACATATTTTTTGTGTTTTATAGCTACACTATTTATGAAACAACATTTAACCTCAGAAAGAATAGTAGACTATTACTGTATAATATACCTGGCGTACTCTACCAAGATGTTGCCAAATTAAGATATAGTAGTCTGAATGGCGTCTTGAGTATGCTATGTTATGAAGCGGTCGATTTTTGTTTATTTCTATTTTTTAAATCCTCAGTAAAATATGAGTCCTTAGCTGATTAAAATAATTTATTTTATTCAGGATTACTTTTTGGTTCGTTATTGGCATCATTTTGCAATCATATATATTTTTTAATTTTGCAAATAACGTTGTCAATGAAACTGCTCCTACACTTCTATATTCCTCTTATATTTAAGAAGAAAGTAATTTCATGAAACCTTTTTAACAGAGTGCGAAAACCTATTAAAGAGCAGTCTAAATTACTGCATCACCGCAAATTCTCTATAGACCACTAATTCACAATATTCGAGAAAGTTCTACAGTTAATACATCCAATATGAGCCATTCGTCACCGACGGCGGGTACAATCGGCCCTGTTTATTTACAATAAGATGTTCGCGATCAGATGGAGCGTGATTTATTCGCAACACTTACCAATAGCGGTATCGCCCACATCGCTGTTCGCCGTCTAATCGCACATGGGATGCATTGCGAGGGTTACTATATTTGTTTTATTGGCTTCTGTAGAATTGATTGTACTGGCAAGATGGTTTTGCTAATGTTAGGTAGATTTTTTTATACGTGACTTCACTACACCTGATGAAAGTTCCATGGTAATTTTTCGTCATTTTAGACAATTATACCGACCTTATACCCGTTACCTTATTAATCGTTATCGATATTATTAAGTTTACAAGGAATTTGTGACCGAGCAAGCTAATAATAGTAAGTGGCCATCGTTGAAAACTTACCATTCACACTTTCCCCCTTTAAAACATTGCAGTCTAAATGAATTCACAACATTAAAGTAAATTAGATTAAATAGTAACGCATAAAATATCTATCCAGAAATCCGACACTTAGCAGCAATTCCACTAACAATTCTTAATCTCAAAGGTGTCCCATAACAGATCAAATATTCATTAGGATTCAAAACAGCAACCCTTTAATGGTAACGTGACAAAGAGTGTCCCATTACATCCAAAATCTAGCAGAGTCCGCTCCACACGACCACTGTCCGAACTTGTCCAAGAAACTGTCCTCAAGGGAGCAATGAAGAGCCCGAGGCGAGGGCGACCACACTTTATCAGTCATGCGACCCGATGGACCGCGACACGCAGCCGTCTTGAGGGTTCAAATTGTGTTATAAATCGGTTACTATCGGACACTGGGTCTAATTAACCGTTAACTGCTAAGTTTTATTGCTCTCTGTCCAGTTTGGGGTTATCGTAGTTGAGTTTAAATTGTCCGCCACATGGAGTGTAGTGTTCCGCGAGAATTATTGCTTTGGGCCTGTGTCTATGTGCTGTTCTATTGTGGAGGGTCTTTGTATATGGGTTTGGAGACAGTTCTTAGCGTAAGAAAATATATTCTATTAAACTATTTATTTTCGTTGCTATCTATTTTTTACTTACATTAATCTTTGCGTGGTCAAGAGGTTTTTGTAAAGTTCTTCAGAAGTGACTAACTACTAGCACTTATAAGAAAATTCACTTTAGCCAACCTCCAAACGTTGTATGTGTAGGTATTTATTACTACTAGTTGTACAAATAGTAAATTTCATTTAAATAGGTTGTTTGCATAGTAAAATTAAGCATGACGCAAGAGATCTACGATGGCTCTCATTTAACACATAGTGTATTATTTTACTTAAGTAAATATATAATTTATACATTTCGTGCGGGTGACATTATTCAAATATTTAGCAAACTCCATTGAAGCGAGAACAGAATAAATTCATGCAAATCGACGTATTTGCAAAATGGAGTCCTCTTTCGCTAACAAAAAACCTTTTAATAATAACAGAATGAAAAAAGCAAAAACTCCATCGCCCTGTCGGCGGTGCGGCGGTGCGGTGAGGTATTTTCCTGGTTATTTAATCAAATCATGGACTCTCTTGTATTTTTCTGACTCATTTATTTTTAATTTTGCACAATCGTTGCGCGGTGTAATGGGCCCCGGTGTGATTTTGCCACTGATTGAAAATGCCGTGTAAATTCGAGGGTTACGAATAAAATTAAAACTGCTATTCACTGGTTCGAAGTTTAATTATAAATTTAATTCTCGTTTACTTTTATTACAAAAATACCTGCCCCTGGGCGGTTTGATTAAATCATAGAATTTAAATAATTTGTATTTTTTTCATTCTCTGATGACAATCCATCTTGAAATAGAATTTGGCCTTAGCTCACACTCGTTAGTTATGTTAGATTCATGTATTATTGAAAATTTGATGTAGAACTCATCCAAGGATTTTTTTACACCGTCAAACAAAACTGTTATTTACGAATATATAACTTTGAAAATTTAGACATGCATGCCATGTTTCAAACCCATTTCCCTGTTTATAGCTGTTGTTGTTTAGCCTTAAACTTGATTATTCTTCGCCTATTACTTATGGGATAGTTCACCAAAAATATGACATTAAGAAGCATCCATATCCTGCCATTCCACGTGTCGTCTCCACTTAATCCCATTAACGTGAGAGCAACTTCGCCCCATCTCAGTTAATATGATAATATATCAGAACATAAAGCATCATTAGGTCACTCCCCCCTCCGCTCCCCTCGCCCCTGCCCTTCCTCGCCCCTCACATACGCAGTTAGTGATAGTTAATTGTCCGCCAGTTATTTGTTATGAAAGGTCGGACAATGAAACTCGATGTTAGAGTTCAAGATTTACTTTACAACTTCCGTGTTATGCTTTCCTAAAGTTATTGGATAGTTTTGTTCATCGATCATTGATATTGGTTTTCAATCAGCGCAATGGACATTGTTAAAGTGAGAGGATTCGACCACTACACTGAGACAAATGTTATCCTCGTTAAGTAGTTGTGTACAATCTGTTGGCATATTAATTGTAAAATTGAAACGTCCAACGTAAATCCCGACATCTACTTAAAATAACATGTGGATATAAGCTAAACTTCACCTTCAGATACTAGAGGCTTATTCTGTAATGCCCAGTATGCATTAGCTACAATGTCCTCCAGACCAAATTGCTTGCATACTGCTATTCAGCAGAAATAGACAAAACGTATATTAATTATTAAAACATTAAAATTCTCTCAATGACCAGCATTTTACTACGCTTAGATAACATATTTATTTAAGCATATCTGACCTTTATCCAACTATATTTCCAAACCAATAAACCTGTCTGATTACGAAATTATTGAGTCGACATAATTTATACAAGTTATCGGCACTTATCTTTAGTTTACTTTCACGCGACATGTAGGTCGCGCGCGTGGACTGACTTCTTTATTTCACTCTGTGTAAGACATAGTTTCCGTGGTGTAGCGGTTATCACATCTGCCTAACACGCAGAAGGCCCCCGGTTCGATCCCGGGCGGAAACATTTCTTTTTCCTCTCACCTCAACACAATAGTCGACTGCTGATAATAGGACTCCCGCTAGGTAATTACTATACTATTTTCCCGAGTTTTTATTGTTAGTTTTGTTGACTACTATCTTATGCTGGAGACCTAATTAATATGAACGTAAGATGTTTCGGTTCTTGGGCCATGTACGGAATAGTACTTCAAATAACACAATAAGTAAACCTTTATTGCAACCTCCGAATAGTCTGGAGAAATCCTAATATGTACTTCAGACATTTTATTTTATTTATTTATTTAAGGCTAAACAACTCTATCACTTGGTCTTGTAAAACATTGTTTTTGTAACAACTGTGCCATAAATTCATAAAAATAATTGAGAATTATTGTTCAGCAGTAGTGTTCATAAGGCTCGTTGGTGATGCTAATGATAGCTCCATGGATGTAAGTTCTAAAAACATATGTTTCCGCCCGGGATCGAACCGGGGGCCTTCTGCGTGTTAGGCAGATGTGATAACCGCTACACCACGGAAACTGTATCTATCTTGTTATATTTACCGTTAGTACTAAGTCTACACTCACCGCTCTCTTCGTGACGTAGCGGCCTTGACCTGCTTATTAATTCGAAAGTCGTATGTGGAGACATCAAGTATGTTAGTTACTTTAGCTTAGTGGCATGTATGAATTGAAAACTGTGAAGGTTTTGGTTCTAGACTCAGGTCTTATGAATTATTTAAGACTGGCACTTGTGTCTAGCACAGATATAGCCGCATATATGCACGCGGTGTCACAGTTATAAAGGCAATAATAGCGTTGGCGCAATTGACAACTCTGCCCATCGCGTCCGGGTAAACCACAGCTCTATCCCTTTTGCCCTTCCACTAGCTGTACTACTTCTCAACAGACCGAAGTGAATTAGCCTAAGGTAGAACATAACATATTCTTATCACACAAAACTTATACTATTGACGGCGCATAACTTCCGCAACTATGATTCATAAAGACACCCCAGTGTGTGAAGTTAAATGAAATAGTGATTTATGTCAACTTAAAGTTGTAATCAACAATGCGGGGAGGTGAGGAGAGGAGATAGGAGGGTGGAGGGGGAGGGCCGGTCCAGGTGGCGCGGCTGAGCGACGATATATCAAAGTTTGCAACTTAACCGAGTGCGAAGTGCTAGGTGCGACACAGTATGAGTTATGCCGACCGCATGCCCGCCGACGCGAGGTGTAACTCACGAGACAATGGCGAGTGTGGAAATTAGTCACGCTTATGGGGCAATACATACGCTTTTTATATTTAAGTCTAAATAAATGCGAAGTTGGAGTAAAAAAAAAATCCAGGAAGTCGCTGGATGTAAGCCGCTTCCAGGTCGATGTGAAGTTCCTTCTGCAGTTGTCTTCCTATGGCTGAGATGATGATGAGGTTTATTTTTTGCGATGGATTGTTATGTCGACATCATTATGTCTGTAGATGCAGTGTCTTCAGTAATTTACCAAATGAATAAATAGTGCATTATTTTCCTCAGACCACTTTTTGTAAGTCAGTTTACCGTAGTTTTACGTGCAGCAGCAAAGCCTCTACCATTGTAAAGAAAGGAAAATAATTATCTCTTATCATTACATAGTTTGGATACTTTAAAAGACTTGCAAAGCCTTTGGACATTTTACAAGTTATCAGAAATCAAACAGAAAAGTTTAATTCATCACTGAATTTCAATCTTTTTCAATACTTTAATATACCGCAACCTCTTTTGCTCCGCGTTCGTCTTCATCTTATCCCACACGGCACGGTTACCGAAAGACATTTATCGCGCGCCGACCTGTCGCGTGTAATTGAGTTACCGCGCGTTAAGAAACGGATGCGGAAATGGCCCGCGGGAGGATACAACTCTCCTTCCATTGTGTTTCTATTTCTCTGATGAGCTTTACACTACATCTAGTAAGTTTGTAGCTTGTACCGTGGCTAATGGGGACGGGGACACAAGTAGTTGGTATGTAAGTGTTGGGTTATATAAAAACTTTTTTTTGCAAGTTTTGGAAAGACTTTTTTTTATTTTTAGGTACTGATGCTCATTCCTAAAATCAAATACATTCAAAATTATTTATCATTATCTAAAACCAGTTGGATTTGTTATGGAAAAATACTACTGTAAAATTTTTGGGACATACCTACATTATGTTTTTTAGTTAACTTCTTATGGTTGAAGATAAATATTTATGTGCGAACAAAAAAAATATTATTTATGAAAAATATTACCTACGTGCGCATAATTTTACGCCAAAAACAATACATTCTCACCATTCTTATAAATAGCTGACTGATTTAAGCATTTATTTTCTCCAAAAAACAAATGTTCGTATTTTCGTGTATCCCGCTGTGCGCAGTTAGAGCTCTCCCTGGTCAAGCGGCGATGCTTATCAATACGGCTTATCCGAGCACCCTGTACTCACCTACAGGGGGCTCCAAACACAACGGGACGTGACCGGGCATCCAATGCCGTGGATTGTAGATTGAGTGTTCTGTCGATGCCTACACTTTCTTTATAGCAAAATAACTGCTATACAATTCTTTTCTGTTTTATTCACTGTAATCACAGTATTAAAACATATCATGTGCAAAAGTCATTTTGACGAGCCAAAATAAACAAGTTATGAAATATGAAAAATAAAAACAAAAGTGTAAACAAGGAAAATATTAAATTTAATTAATTAATGTGATCAGTATTGTCAGCGCAATAATTATTGTTTGCAACTAATTGGTTATTGCTATATAAACAATACTAGGCGCTTATGTAAAGCAATAATTTTGATTTCGGTATTACGGTTCCACCAGTGATTTTTAAATATCCATTGGGCTTAGCAGAAGCACCATGGACCCCGATCGTCTTATCTGTCTTATTCTTCTTTGGAAGTACAAGAAATAATTTAAAATCTTTTTTGCCATAACACCGTTAGAAAGAAAGAAAAGAAAGAAAAATGCTTTACTTACTTGCCGTTACTTGGAGACTGGTTTCCCAGTTGGTGGTTGTGGTTTCACACCATAAGAACACACTGATGACTTGCATACCAGAAGAGTTCTGCTCGAGAATTTCGAAACCATGTGAAGTCTGCTAACTGCTCTAGACCAGTGTGGTATATTAAAAGGCATACTCCTGAAAGGAGCTGACGGCGACGATATGCATTTTGAAAACATGTGCCACCTTCAAGTCAGCGAGTTATTGGTAGCATGGGTAATTCAGCGACTTCTTTCACCTTCACCTATTACATTATTACTTTCCTATTCCGCGTCTTTTTTGTATTCTACCAATTTCACCCTACTTTTCAACTTACGCTTTATTTCGCAGAATTCTTGCACAGTTTCCGTGGTGTAGCGGTTATCACATCTGCCTAACACGCAGAAGGCCCCCGGTTCGATCCCGGGCGGAAACACTTACCTATACTTTTGCAGCGCCACAGTTTCATCGGTCGCTTGGTAATAGTGGCTGGAGTTTCATACAAGCTGCATTTTCTTGCTGTTTCTAGTCTCTTTCAACTTCTGATTTCAAGATCTTGGGTTGACACAACATGACGTTTTATGTAAATTGCAGAATATTATGGCATAAAAAATTTTAATGCCACCTTTTTCCAGAGTTTTTTTTTTATTTTTTTATCGCCCACGTCTAGTGTGAGTTAGTACAGTTAACATGTATTTGATTTGATTGGGAAGGATACACGTGTATGTGTATTTGCTCGCTATGTTACCTTGAGTTTTATAGCAAGCAATAGCCACTATATTGTAAGTTACCTGAACTTCGTTAGGTCCATGTTAGGTTAGTTTCCGTGGATAAAAATCAACTAATGCCAATTTAGAAGTAATCTCCCAATTAAAGGTTCGACACATAAAACCTGCAGCCATTATTTCATAAACTATAATCATAATCTTATCCAAACACTAATCTGGAGCCGCGTTTAATTTATGAACACTAATAATGATTGTCCAGTGGATTGCGCCATTAAATTCATTAGAGGATATCGCGGGGTGTTATGGGCTGAATAAAAAGTTCCGCCCCAGATTGTGAGGCATGTGGCAAGGGTCCGCTTTACTGCCAAATTTGGTGATGCTGTAAAACGGCCCTCAGCAATAAAATCGCTTGATATAACTGCGTCAATTTTCATTAATCAACATTTGCGTTCATTTTTATTGAACAAGTTTGAGTAATTATTATTGGTGATTGTCTTCGTTATAGGATAAGTAGATTGGTTTTGATGGGTTTGTAGAGTTGATGAGATATTGTTTTATGATCTACTTAAAAGAGATTAATCATTGTTAATCTCTTCTTCAATTTCAATCTATTTTTACGCTGAATATGTAAAGAGACTACACAGGACACTGCACTTAATCGTTTGTGTTAAAGTTCAGTCCAGAAACAGTTTCGAACAAATCCTCTCTTTTGGCTGATCCCGAAATGTGGTATCCACAGTCCTGGCAGTCACGAGAAATTCACACTTGTTTCTCAGTTTTTTTAGTATCTGCGTAATGTAAGCTTGCAGAGGAGAAAAAATACTTTGGGTCTATGATTTAGGTTTATTTTAGTGGAAGAAATCACTAAAGAATCAGATTCATGCATGATAAAACGCATAAACTAAATAAAATTAAGAATATAAATGAATACCATCCAACCGTCACATATATAGTCTTGATCACACACTAAGATCGAATCTTGTGTGGTGGGTATCAGGAATTATGAGAGACATTTCGGTATCACAAACACCCATGCCCGAAAGAAATATTTGTGGGCCGCACAAACATTTCTCTAAGGGTGGGGATCGAACCTGCGGCCTCTCCTTTTACCGCCGGAGTCTAACCGACTGTACCACGGAGGCTGTCATATGAAATCTAAACATGAAATAGTGAATAAAACTGGCAACGACCAACATCTAGAAATAACCATGCAAAGATTGGTCTAGAGTTTAGACTCTAATAATAATATGAATTATCCAACACAGGTTCCGCGCTTTCACTAAATGTTTCCCAACAATCAGCTAGTGTTGTGTACAGTACAACAAACCAATCAGCCGTAACACGGAGACTCTCGTCTGATCAGTGTCGTGCCGACTGTACACCGTCGTTAATAACTAATTACACTTGTACTGTCCCGCTGGCACGGCGGGCAATTTGTTCGAGTAATTACAACAAACAAGCTTAATTCTACCCTATTTACTAAAGCTTAACGTGCAATTTCGACTGCACTTTATAAATTCATACCATTTAAACAAATTAAAGCTTTATGCTGAGGGATTTTAAATTCAAAATGCGATGGGAGAGTCGTTTGCTTAAGATGTTTTTCAGATAAAAGCATTGAAGTATACTCATTAGGGCATTGTCATTTCACTCGAGATAAAGTCAACCCTATTACTGAAAATAAAGAGTAGAATTTAGCATAAAAGCAACTGAGCCACTTAAGACATAACCAGAGGCAGAATAGGTGCAGCTTCCTGAGGAAAGATATCGGCATGTAATGAGATGAGTGGCATTCAAAACATCATTATCTCGGCTCTCGACAGGAGTTGAGCTCGGAATGCGGCGCTACCTTATTGTGAGCCTTTGTTCCTGCAAGACTTGTTTTACTAACTATAACGTTGAGGACGCTGGATAGGTTTAAGCTTTTCAATTAGGTTCTCTTTTGCGAACTTTTATAATCATCTTGTCTTATAATAGTATTGTTATGGAGGAATGCATCTGTAAATATTATATTAGCTGATAGTTCCCTGGCTTCATTATTTTAGAACATTTCAGTTATATTTTTCAGCTGGACAGTTTCTGAGATTTAATACAAAGCTTCGAAACAAGCAACTTAATAGACCATGAAGCGTGTCCCTGATTATGAGCTAGTGATTACATTTGGATTGGCGTTCATTATTCATTGATGGTGTTGTTAAGGATTGATCTTATCGATCAATTCTTATGAATCTACCAAATTAGACTTTCTTTTTTCCATTTGGAATCTTTTCCTTTTCCTTTATCATTCAGCTCTATCATCTAAGATAATATTCACATCCCTAATCCAATCAAGGTGTACACGAGCATTAATCGATAGTCTCAGCTCTAAGCCATTAAGCTCGGTGAATGTTAACTCCAGCTCAAAGTTGGCGTGCACTAACCGGATCATACAGACATCGATACTGCGAGGTAAGTGTGTTACGGCTGACTCTCGCATGCTAAACATCGTGGCTGAGTATGTCTTGTGGGTAATTCTGTTAAATTAGGGCTTTGTTTGTGTAGTTTTATGTGTGTAGGGATTTAGGGTAACATTATTTTGCAATATTTGCCATATATACTGTGTTTGTAGGTTAATATCATCCAAATTATGTTGCTCTTCTTAAACTTTTTGTGTGTTGAAAACGTTAATCCAATTAATAATTATAATAACAGTGTTAACCAACCATAGACATATTTAAGGGTTGTTGGTGACTATAATTTTTCAGGTGGCTTTTATAATCATCTGCATAGTAGCCTAAAAGTTCGGTCGATTTAATTTGATTTAAATAAATACACCTATAGTTACATATGTACATAGTCCTGACCCCACACTATGATCGAGTCTGGTTTCTGGTGTTATGGATGGGTATGGATGTTTTAATATTAAAACTTTCTAATAATCTATCATTATGTTGGGGGTAGTCGTGAAAGCAAGTACGAAAAAAGTTAGCTCTTGAATAATTTTAATTAAAAATTTTATATGAACAGTATTTATTAAACTATATGCTTGCTAACATAATATAAGTCATCTACCTGCCGTGTGTAGTGTTTTCTCTCTTTGGCACTCTCTCACTGGTGAATTCACTTCACTCTTACATCACATTCATTATGGAGTCGACACTGAGGACCACTGTGGATGAATTAAGGCAAGAATTCCATAAACGTATGGAGGCCTTTGAATCTGATCTACAGAAATCTTCAAGTCCAGGTACTGCTTCCTCTGGCTTGGCTGCTGAGTTTACCGCCTACAAGAAATTCATCTCCCAGAGTCTCACCTTGCTGCAGCAGCAAATTGATGCTTTGGCCCACTCTGTGGACACCATGGAGACACAAAGAAGGCGCAAAATGCTCTTGTTTCACGGAGTCGATGAAGTCCCTGATGAAAATACCTCCAAGCTCATTGTGGACTTCGTTAGACAGCGTTTTGGTATTGCGGCATTCCAGACAAGTGACATTCAGCGCTGTCACCGTATGGGTCGTCTATCGTCACCCAAGAAACCTCGGCCCATTCTCGTGAAGATAAGGGACGTGGAAACTCGCGACAAGCTTTGGTTTAGCAAACCAAAACTAAAAAATTCCGGAGTGACGCTGTCCGAGTTTTTAACTAAGTCACGTCATGATGTCTTCATGGCTGCTCGTGAGAAGTTTGGAGTGACGAAATGCTGGACAAGGGAAGGCAGCGTAATTGTCTTGAACGCTGGGGTCCGACACAGGGTTCTGTCGCTGGGTCAGCTTGATAGAATCTCTGCTGATAGTGAGAAGTCTGTTCCAGCAACGAAAGTCGCCGTGCCGAAAACCCGAAGAGCTGCAGCGTTGAAAAAGTGAAGTGTTTTGTTTTGTTTACTTTTATTTAAACGGTGACCAGGTAAACACAATGCATTTTTAATATAACCCACGAATTGCTTGTTTTTATTCCTAAGGTTTGACAAATAATACGTCATTGTCAAATGTCAGTGTAACATTTATTAATTTTGCGTTTCGTTTCACACTTTCACTAATTTTATTGTTGTCACTTTTAAAAGTTTAACTTATTATTGTTTTTATTTTATTACTCTTGGATTTCTTTTTTACTGTGTTACTACCTGGCTCACTTCATTTTGGATACATATGTATTATTTTTTTTTTTTTTATTATTATTATTGGTTGTTTGTTTCGTAATAGTTCACTCTGAAAATTAGATTTTTAATACTGTAAACACTACCGGCAGATGGATGTTCTGAATCGTACCTGGTAAATTTATACTTTATCGTATTTTATTATTATTTTTAGTTTTTATTATTTATATTTTACTTTAATACTATTTATATTTTTATTGTTTTTGATGTCTTCATTTGATTGCAGCAGTGACAGCGGGGACTATTTCTCAGCATGTAGTGAAGATAGCTTTGAAAGTATTCCTTCACTACCTGAAACTCTGTCGTCTCATTTCTCTGATGTCTCCAGGAATCTTAATGTCGTTCATTTCAATGCTCAGAGTATTCCGGCCCATTTCTCTGATATACTGGCTAGTTTTGACTGTACAAATTTACATGCAATTCTCATCTCTGAATCGTGGTTGAAACCTTGTTTGTCCTCCTCGTTATATTCTCTTCCTGGGTTCCACCTCATTCGGAATGATCGCACGTCGGCTGGTGGGGGTGGTGTCGCCATTTACCTACGTACTCACATTCCTTACTCTATTGTAAGTGTGTCGCCACAGTCTACACCAACGAATGCTGGCGAACATCTTTTCGTAGAGGTGGAACTCGCACATCAAAAAATCCTCCTCGGTGTCTACTACTGTCCTTCACTCCGTGTTAACTTTTTTTCCTCTTTTGAGATTCTTCTTGAAAACTTAATCCCCTCGTACAGTCAAACCATAATCATGGGTGATTTTAATACCTGCCTACTTAAAAATGACTCCCGGTCTTCCTCTCTTCAATCCATCGTCCAATCTAGCAATCTTTTCATTCTTCCTCTTTCCGCCACTCACCACTTTCCTAACTGTAATCCTTCTCTTCTCGACCTTATCCTTGTCTCGTCCCTGGACCTTGTTGCAAAACATGGTCAATGTCCAGCAGATGCCTTTTCCTACCATGACCTTCTTTTTCTGTCCTATCGTGTTCGTCCTCCCAAAGCCTCTCCTAAAATAATCCTGCGACGAAATTTTAGAGGCGTGAATCTTGCTGATCTTCGCAGGGATGCGGACAACATTGACTGGAGCTCTCTTATGGAGAATGACTCTATTGACACCAAAGTTAATATTTTAAATGACAAACTCATAAAACTTTATGATGTGCATGCTCCGGTCCAGAGAATCAAAGTCAAACAGCGACCGTCACCTTGGCTTACTGCTGACATAAAACAACTGCTCTCAAAGAAAGCCAAAGCTAAGTCAAGGTACAATTGTCGACCCAGTGATCTAAACTGGCATAAATATGTGGCGATCCGGAATCACTGCAGCAAGGTGTGTAGAAACGCTCAACGCCAATTTATCCATGAGTCTATTAAAACTGCAGACCAAGCTCAAGTTTGGAAATTTCTAAAATCACTGGGAGTTGGAAAATCGCGACAAGACACCGTCTCCAAAAATATGGATTTAAACTCCTTAAACCAACATTTCTGCTCTCCATCCAATTTAGATGGAACCACTAAAATTAAAACTCTATCTTATCTTTCTTCCTGTCAAGCTCCCAATTGTCCTCCTCTAGTTTTCAAACAATTTGCTTCCTGTGATGTTAGGAAGAACATTATGCTGAGTTCATCTAACGCGGTTGGTAGTGACTGTGTCGGACGTAGTATGATTATCCCAATCCTTGATGAAATCCTCCCTATCATTTGCCATATTTTAAACCATTCCCTTTCCAGCGGCACCTTTCCTCAAGCGTGGAAAGAAGCCCATATTATTCCTATACCTAAAAAAAGTAATCCTTCTACCTTTTCCGAGTTTCGTCCTATCTCCATTCTACCTTTCCTCTCAAAAGTTTTCGAGCGCCTTATCCATTCCCAACTATCAGATTTCCTTTACAATAACAAGCTCCTCAACCCTTTCCAATCCGGTTTTCGTCCTGGACACAGTACTACCACAACGCTTATTCATATCACGGATGACATCAGATCGGCCATGGACAGAGGCATGCTGACAGTTTTAGCTCTGCTTGACTTCAGCAACGCTTTCAACACGGTGGATCTTGATGTATTACTCAGTGTACTTTCTTCTCTTAACATATCTCCAGGTGCGGTTGATTGGTTTCGTAGTTACCTGTTCGGACGCCGGCAGAGGATATGTGTTGAAGATAAGTTATCTTCTTGGTGCACCATTTCGGCTGGCGTTCCTCAGGGTGGCGTGCTATCTCCTCTGCTCTTCTCTATTTTTATTAATTTGATCACTAATACTCTTCGTTCTTTCTACCACCTTTATGCAGATGATCTCCAAATATATTGTCATGCATATCCAGATATCCAAAACCCCGAGAGCTTTCAACTCGAGCTGACAAATCGCTTTGATTGTCTAGGAGAAAACCTTGCAGTGGACGAGCTAAACAGCGGTTTGGTAGAAGCTGTCCATACGGTGGGATCTAAGTATTTTAGACCTCGCCGTAGAGATAGACCACAAAAACTCTCGATCCACACTCTTGACCTCATGGCCGAACGTCGATCTTTAGCGCTGCAGTCTTCCGTTGACGCCGAAGCATATCGGCGGCTCAATAGACAGATCTGGAAGTCCTTGCGACACGATGTCCGTGCTCACAATACTGTGAGCATTAAGGAGACAATCGAGCGGAACGGAGGCTCCAAAGTGTTTGCAAGAGACTTGTCTATTGGGCAAAGCCAGTTGTCTAGGCTGAAGACGGAGGACGGCCGCGTAGTATCGACGAGGGCAGAGGTATTAAGGGAGATCGAGAGGTTCTACGGGCAGCTTTACACCTCGGTTGCCAAACCTGCTGTTAGCTCGGCCGAAGACCCGAGAGCCGAGTTGATCCGACACTTTAGCGATGATATCCCGGACATCAGCCTGTGTGAGATTGAGATGGCCCTGAAGCAACTTAAAAACAACAAGGCGCCGGGCGAGGACGGAATAACTTCAGAGCTTCTGAAAGCGGGCGGAACGCCGATACTGAAAGTCCTTCAGAGGCTCTTCAATTCCGTTCTCCTCGAGGGCTCAACGCCAGAGGCATGGAGCAGGAGCGTGGTGGTACTGTTCTTCAAAAAAGGTGATAACACTTTGCTGAAGAATTACAGGCCCATCTCGCTCCTGAGCCATGTCTATAAGTTGTTTTCGAGGGTCATCACAAATCGTCTCGAACGCAGGTTTGATGACTTCCAGCCTCCCGAACAAGCCGGTTTCCGAAAAGGCTTTAGTACCATAGACCACATCCATACGCTTCGGCAAGTTATACAAAAAACCGAGGAATATAACTTGCCGCTTTGTTTAGCGTTTGTGGACTATGAGAAAGCCTTTGATTCGATCGAGACTTGGGCTGTGCTACAGTCTCTCCAGCGGTGCCATATCGACTATCGGTACATCGAAGTGTTGAAGTGTATATATAACAACGCCACCATGTCGGTCCGAGTACAGGATCAGAGTACGAAGGCTATTCCACTACAGAGAGGCGTGAGACAGGGAGATGTCATATCTCCGAAACTGTTCACTGCCGCGCTGGAAAACGCCTTCAAGCTCTTGCAATGGAAAGGATTCGGCATCAACATCAACGGCGAGTATATCACTCACCTTCGGTTTGCCGACGATATTGTAGTCTTGGCAGAATCGCTGGAAGACCTTAGCACTATGCTCGAAGACCTCAATCGAGTCTCCCAACAGGTGGGTCTTAAAATGAACATGGACAAAACGAAGATCATGTCGAATGTCCATGTTGTGCCCACCCCCATCGGTGTTGGGGGCTCGACTCTCGAAGTTGTTGACGAATATGTCTATTTAGGACAAGTGGTCCGGTTAGGCAGGTCCAACTTCGAGAGAGAGGTCAATCGTCGAATCCAACTCGGTTGGGCAGCGTTCGGAAAACTACGCGACGTCTTCTCGTCCAAAATACCTCAGTGCCTTAAATCGAAAGTCTTCGATAGTTGTGTGTTGCCAGTGATGACTTACGGCACCGAGACGTGGCCTCTCACTATGGGCCTTATTAGGAAGCTCAAAGTCACTCAACGAGCTATGGAGAGGGCTATGCTCGGGGTTTCCCTACGAGATCGAATCAGAAATGAGGAGATCCGTAGGAGAACTAAAGTAACCGACATAGCCCACCGGATTAGCAAGTTGAAGTGGCAATGGGCAGGGCACATAGCGCGGAGATCTGATGACCGATGGGGTCGGAAAGTGCTCGAATGGAGGCCGCGTAGCGGAAAGCGCAGCGTAGGACGTCCACCCACACGATGGTCCGACGACCTGGTAAAGGTCGCGGGACGTCGCTGGATGCAGGCTGCCTCCAACAGGTCTCTGTGGAAATCATTGGGGGAGGCCTATGTTCAGCAGTGGACTTCCTTTGGCTGATGGATGGATGGATGATATCCAGATGAGCTGAAAGATGCTGTTTTAGCTATTAATGAAGACATTGGACGCATCTCAAATTGGAGTAAGGAGTTTGGACTTAAAGTTAACCCGGTTAAAACGCAGGTCATTGTTGTGGGCAGCCCCAGGTTGATGTCTAGGTTGAACTGGTCGCTTATACCGCCAGTCTCTTGCAATGATGTAGCTATTCCTTTTAACGACACAGTGAAAAATCTAGGTATTATTCTTGATAAATCTCTCTCCTGGGGTCCCCAGCTTCGAGAGTTGAGTAGGAAACTATTCGCCTCGGCTGGGTCCCTGCGGAGGTTACGCAATTTTCTACCTATCGCCACGAGAATATCGCTTGCTCAATCCCTCCTGCTCCCCATCCTTGATTATGCGGATGCCAGTTATCTTGATCTCACTGAGGAACAACTTAATAAACTTGAGCGTCTCCAAAACTTTTGTATTAGATTTATATTTGGATTGCGCAAATATGATCACGTCTCCGAATTCCGTAACAAGCTCAAGTGGTTACCCATTCGGTTTCGCCGGAATACCTATATTCTATCTCTTCTTTATTCTATACTTTTCAATCCCCATTCTCCCCCGTATCTTAATAACCGATTCGAGTTTCTTCATGATACGCATTCTAGATCCCTGAGGTCATCGGAGAACTTAACACTTAAAATCCCAGTGCATTCCACTACATTTTATAACAAATCGTTTACTGTACAAGCTGCAAGGCTGTGGAATTCATTACCTGTCACAGTGAGGCGGGCAGAGTCGCTGCCCATATTCAAAAGATTGGTCAAACAACATTATCTATCACAGTTAAACTGAAGACATTGCATGTATACCGTGTTTATTTGTATATATTTATATATGTATGTATGTGTATATGTGTATGTGTGTATATATATATATATATATATATATATATATGTATATGTATGTATGTATGTATGTATATATATGTATATATATGTATGTATGTGTATGTATGTATATATATATATATATGTATGTGTATGTGTGTATATGTATATATATTTGTCGCTATGGTTATTTTATGCATAATGTTGATACATGTTAGTTATAATATTTATTTATGTATGTGTTTATGTATATATATTTATTTATATATGCATTAGGTATGTATACTTATAGATATATGTCCATTTCGTACACCTCATGGTACCCCAAAACTTTCGTTCCCTCTTATCCATCCCATGGTTGGTTGTCTGTAAGAGATCGCCTCGAGCGATAAGACCGCCTTTTGTACATTTTTTTTTTCTTGTCGTTTATTTCTGTATTGTTAGTTTTAGGTGTACAATGAAGTTTTAAATAAATAAATAAATAAATATTTTTCCAATTTGCTGTAGAAATAAACCTTGATATATCCTAACGTATGTTTATTTCACCACTCATTAAGAGTCTCGAACGACTCATCTTGCATACCCATCTCACGGAGCCACAACTTCGCACATAAACAACTCCCCGTAAAAAGTTACTGTCCGATCATAATGTTGCTATAACTGGCTTCCATTACCGTAATGAACGACGTGGTGGCGGACAATCCGGAGAAGCCAGATTCTTCGGACTGCCCGGACACCCGGCCATTCCGGACGCCTCGTCGTCTCAATTAATGCTAATTGAATATTAATGTCGCCAATGCATATAAAAGTTGCGAATTGTCTTGGATTAGGGGTTTTAAGAGGGGCCACCTATTTTGAAGATGTGGGTTTAAATGGATGGCAGTAACGTGTTTACTTTTTACAATTCCAAGGCCTTCCTTGGATGTGTCTAATAGATCACCTCTTTTGTTGTCAATTGGTAGTTTTGTTTTTTTATTTCATATTATTTATTTTTTAATTTATTATTAATTTATATCAAAAATTAATAATTAATATTATTAATTTTTATTATATTTATAAGTATTTTACCAAAAGTCCGCAAATCATGTTATCATATCTGTTATCATGTAAACGTATTTATGACAATATTGTCCCACGTTTTGTTGTTAATAGGTGCCTTTTATCTTATAATTTATTGTACATAATTAGAATAAACGTATCGATTGTGCTTTATCTCGTATTGTAAAATGTAATCAAGTCATAAAATCCCTAATAATATACAATCACAATTTTTAACAGTTTTTTATCATCATGTATAGACAAATAATTCTTACATTCTACGTTTGATACAACGATATTTATCGATCTGTATCACTTTGATCAAGCAATCGTCATGTCGACAAATTTCTTAATAGTTAATAACACTGGTTGTGCATGCATCCTCCATTCCAATGTATTTTCCAATGATCTTCCAGCTAGCTCAATGACGATGTACATTATGTATCTCAATTGGATGCAAAATTACCAAAAACACTACAATCGTCCTAAATTCCATAAAATATTCCCGCACGAGACAATATCAGTAATAAGCAGTGATTTGGTAAATTAAGTTAAATCAGTGAAGCATATTTAATGTTTCTTCGCTGGTCCCACTCGACGGCTACTTGTGGAGCAATTTACATTCACTGGAGACGCGAATAATAACTGGCCTACTCATGGTGGCTCGTAGATCGCATGCTCCAGCGTAATTGAGTAGCGAAACCAGACAACACTACGAATGGGCTAAATCAAATAAGCAAATCGTCGTGTGCTTACTCCGATACAGTAGCGGGACACATTGTATGCACGCCACTGTATGACCGAAGGGATAAGGGCTCAAAAAATAGAGGAATATACCGTTTGCAGAAGACGGAGCTATATGATTTTTTCATTGATGAAAATCGCCCTCTGTGGTTTGTCATCATTATCAGCCAGCGAAATTATGAAAATGGTCACACCGAGTTGCCTTTGGATACATTTTTACTGTCTTATTTCTGAGTTTAATAATAAAAAGCCAATTAATTTCGTATATGTCTAATGTTTACTATTGAAAATAAGAGATTTGGTATTCATGTTTTAAAAACAGACCCAACAAGGTCCTGTGGCGTGGCGTCGCGTGAGCAAACTGTGCGCCATCCCTTAAGCCGTCACTGTTATGGCCCATAGAGAAATCTCATATGGCTTAAACCGTCGCGACGTACACTCACAAATAAGCCGATTTATGTGGCACGAACTGCGACGAAGGACGGCCGAGTTTAACCCCACACATAAAAATACTAATATCAATTGACAAATTATATTTGATGCATAAAAATCAGGCGATAATCTATTACTTCTTTTTTTGCCAAACTTTAAATTACTCAGCTCTCGTTCATAAACGTTGACTATAACAAGAGTAAATCTAAGCTGTTGCTTGTCCATAAAATGACTATAATACAAGTACCGTGTAATTTAATCCCCATTGACTGTATGATTGACACAACATGGAAGGCTCTAGAATGATACTACATGTGATTTACATCGCTTGAGCATGTTGGTTTGAAGATAATAACGCATCCACATGCACCTTTCAAACGTCAGAGATGCTATGAACTCAGACTGGCTACCGCAGACATAATCTACATGACGAACAGCATCCCCAAAGCACTGCAATATAGGAAATACAAATATCGATAAAACTGTGCATATATCGTGGAAGTGTTCTCGTAAATATCGCGAGGCATCGGCATTGGGCCGTTTAATGTGCTCGCGTAGTCGCGCTGCCCGTTAACAGAGCATTAAAACGCCTATTAGGTATTCATAACGTTTTTTATTGTGGCATTTATTATATTTCGATCGTAAAGTATTATCAAAATTTGAATGAGATGACTTGCTAGGAGACGCTAATGTCACTAGTTATCGGGGTAATGTTGAAGAATTCCAAATTGATATTTTGGTATTTAAAGTAATGTCGAAAAGTTAGCAGTTAGAATGTACATACGAGTATACATGTGTCAGAATGCATACAAAGATAAATAATAAACAACTGCGTTGCACAAGATGTTAATCCCTACACACATTGGAAGCAGTGCATCTAGCATTCACCAAAACCCTTTACCAACATATTGACTTGCAACAACCTATACGATGTCTTCTAGGTTGTTTACTAGAAGAGATTTCTGGATCAATCAAATTCGTAATAGTACCGCCACGTATTTAACCACGGCAACCCACTGTCTCTTTTAAATTAATAAGCATTACAATGAAAGAGGCAGATTACCTCCACCCTTATAAAAGAACACAACAATCAACCTTAAACTAACTTTAGCAAATTCCAGCACGTACAAAAAATACACTTTTATAAGGCTATTTAAGGTGGATGAATATAAAGTGGATTTATATGGATTATTCTGGAATGGTCTTCGCGTGGCACTGAGGGTTGGGGAGGGGGTGAGAGGGGGCGCAGGTCGTTCAGGAGACGGCATATATAGCCTTAATCTTTGCAAATGCCGTGAGTCCCGAAATTGAATTGGCTCTTATATGGAAATCGTTGCGTGCCTGTAAATAAATAAGATCCGTGATTTAAATGCGTTTAGAGGATAAATAGAAAGCCCGCGGACTTTTTGTATAAACAAATTGTGTTAGTGGGGAATTTTGTACTTTTCACTTATTGAAAATTGAATTTAAAACCAGTAGAGTTCTTTTTAATATTCTTTCAAATAGTGTTTATGTAAGTAAACTACATTATTTATAAAATCTTCTCATTGGTATAGTATAATAGCGGCTTGTAGGCTGAGAACTGTGAGGTCGCGTGTTCGGTTGCCACTGTACAAAGTTCATTTTATGTAAATTTTTCGATTCTAAAAATCCCAAATGAATTACCCTCAAATGGAACTAATATATGTAATTTGATTCCGAAATCTACGTCACAATAACTATCAAAGAGATTAAATTATGCTCTTTTTGCATGAAATAAGAAGAAACAATTCAAAGTTCATCACTTAGGGACACCCTAAAAGAACGTTTAATATGAATAAGAAATCACATATTTTTACGACAAATCTGACACGAAGACGAATAACATGGGGGCAATCGCGACAAAATCACAATTATAGCCATCAAATCTTTTTGTATATTTGTACAATCTGCTACAAGTATATGACGCAGTGATAATGCTGGAATAACGACCCATAACATATGAATGAGACGTTTGTCATAGTGCAGAAATGACCAGCTTATTCGGTGACCTTCTGTACCAATCATATAGACTACTATATGGAGATTATGTCTCTCTGTATGTGTGTTACGTGTGGTTTTCTCTGTAAAAAAATGTGTCTGTAAAAGTTTCTATTAAATATAAAAAGACTATCGGAATTTTATTTGCGAAACATGTCAAATAATAAATACGGTTAATGTGATGTTTGTTGTAAAAGCTATGTATTTATTTTATATAATTATGTTATAGAATGCTACGAATTTAAATTTATAGCTAACTAAACAGGTAAGAAAGGTTCTGGAGTGGAGGCCACGAACACGCAAGTGAAATTTCGGACGCACCTGCAAGATGGACGGTCGACTTGGCTAAAGGTGCAGGAACTCGCTGGGTGCAGGCCACTTCCAATAGGTCGATGTGGAGATCCTTGTGGGAGGCCTATGTTCAGCAGTGGACTTCCTGTGGCTTAGATGATGAAACAGGCAAGACGTTCATAATAATCCGTTTCCCTTTTTACTTATAGAATCTCACAACCTCAAAACTAGTGCCTTGCCTAAAATTTACCAACCATCAAAGGCATTATTTTCCTTCGAATCAAATTCTCCTTTCTCCGTTGATACAAAAAAATAACGAAGCAAAGAAATCATAAGGCAAGTGGACATATCCAAATAAAAATAGTCTCCCCAAGTGCCGCCGCGCTGTATATCATAGCAGAGCAGTAGATATAAACCAGGTCCACCATATACATATTTACATAAATAATAAAAACGGCTGTAGCCGATGGGCCGCGTCCACCCCGCCACTATTAACTTATGAAAATAAGCTACAATAACACTTTGTTTATTTTGCGTTATTCGTTGCCAGGGAAATTTTGCCATGTCCAAAGGAGTTCGAGTTGGGATTGTCAAACTTTGTCCTGGTCAGTTTGTTATTATATTTTTTATTGATTGCCGAAATAGAAATACAATTTTATGTATAAAATAATAGTAAGTAATGATTATTTATTTATAATACATATCAATGAATTTAAATTACAATACATATATCTAAAACATTTTATTAATACTTATCTTCTGGTGGCAATATATGATTTCTTATCGCTATTTTACATATTGAGTAATTGTTATATTCTATTTATCGGCGTATTACACATAATAAAACTTATAAACTTCTTACTTGATAAGAAGATTGTGAGCAATTACTGTGTCTCAAGATTTCGATTCCTATTCATAAGTGGTTGTAATTTTCGGGCTACATTCTTGAAGTTAGCGTCCAATTACAAAATATACCATTATATTACCATACCATTTTTGACTTGATTTATTTACCTCCCTTACTACAATTTTCATGCACAAATTATGTATAAAGTTTGAGTATCTCAGACCAGTAACGTTTTGAAGGAATAGGTTGTTTTTAGAGTGACCCACGTAGAGTCCAGCGGACGGATGGCGCCTAATGTATGTTGTTAATGTAAACACGAGGGAAAAAATCACGATATTCTCTTAATAATGTTCAGGTTGTATACGGGAGTATTTTAGATTGGGATTCGAGCTGACGGAATATGAAATATTGTTTTTGATTGAATGATATTTTTATAAATAATGGCAGTTTTTTTAGCTTATTTACATAATTTACGAGAAATATCTATTTTTTCCGGTAGTTCTCATTTGACTACGACCGTAATTGTTTATCACGTGGTACATATTTTAATGACGCACATATTGGTCGCGAGTTCTGTTGTTCTCTGTGCCTAAACTATCAGCTAGGTTCTGGTAGCATTTGACATCTCCCAAACAAGACCCACACAATAATAATAACATAATAGTTTAGCACTTTAACTATCTCTTCATAGGCGTTTCTATCCCGAGAGGCATAATCAATACTGTATCAGTCCATATACGTCCCACTGTAAGGCACGGGCCCCCTCTGCAACTGAGAGAACTATTGAGAGTATTGGTATAATTAATTTTACTTGTTTATTCAATCACAAATATTTAAATCAAAACAAGTAGCCGAAATCCGTACAAAATATAAACAAGGTTGTAAATTCGCGTGGAGCCGTCATAAATAGTGCGCGGTGGGTAAGTTAGGAGCAATCGAAGCATAACCTATGCATCCCTTTACAAATAAAAATAACTTAGCCGGGAAAAGCTCAAAAATGCCCTCGACGAAAGCGCCGTGAAATCTCGGCCTGGTTAGTGTGGTGATGTCGTTTGTCGATGTCGATAAATTGTGACATGGTTATTGATAATGTTTATTACTACAATGAAAAGATTACCTTGTGTATTTAACCGAATCTGGTTTATCATTGAGCTGATGTTTCGTAGAAGCATATTAGCCAATTTCGTTCATAATAATGTGATTTGGTATTGTTATTATTACTGTTCCTTTTCATATTTATCTTCACACAAGTGAATCATTATAGAAAAAGTAATAAAAAAGGAAGTAACTTTGTAGAGGATTTAGGAATTACAGAAGCTAAATTTTTTCGCTTTCATTTAAAAAAAATAGGCGTTCTAGTCTATAACTAACATTAGTTTGTTTTATTATGAATTAATTTATTAAATTAAAAAAAATATTAACATCAGATCTACATACATCGACAAAACTAACCCCATCCCTATGCCCACCTCATAAAACACGTGAAACAATATCTTCAACGCATCGTACCTCCGGCAACTTCTCTCTGCGATCTCTCTACCTTTATTCCTTTGTCATAAGGTTTAAATTTCATCGAAAAATATCCACGGGGTTAGGCAAAAATCCTCGGCTTTTCCTGGGCCATAAAATTATATTGGGCGTTTGTAAACGCGTCGACTGTTTGTCACCATTTGCATACGATGTTTGTATTACGGAAAGAACATCAATGTATGATATAAGATGTAATATCATAGATTGTGCCTGTATCCTGGGATGTGTTCGGTGCTTAGTTTATTACATTGCTTCATTCTTTTTTAATATATCTGTAATATTTATATTAGAACAGCTATTCTTAATAGTGGCATGGAATAATAAACAAATACATCCAAAACGGTCACATACATGGTTCTGACCTCACAATAAGATCAACTCTTGTGTCGTGGGAATCAGAAACTACGAGAGACTTTTCTGCCTCACAAACACCCTGATCCGAACCAAATACTTGTGAATCTCACTTATATTTTTCCTCGGTGCGGTGATCGAACCCGCGGCCTCACGTTTCACAGACGGCGTTCATCCAACTGCAGTCTGCACCACGGAGGCTACAAATGACTGCAATGCATTGGAAGATAAGGGTAGAGCAATCCAAATAGACTATCCAGATATGGTTATCTCTTACCGGGAGCTCAATTATGTCAGTCTAATAGATACATCAACATTGGCAGATTCTGAAACGTAACATGCTGAAGACACTTTATCATTAATTTCATATAAAATGATACCGAGTTTCTAATTGACAAGGACCACCTCTCACCGATGAATAGTTTTTTAATTGTACCTGCTTTTATTATCAGGTGCTTACTGCTGGTAGAGAAACTTTTTCGTACCAGAAAAAAAAACAAAAGAATTCTCTTTTACGTGTAGCAAAAAAGCGAGTACGAGTGGAGTACTCTACCAGTTCTCCTTATGATTTTTATTTACAATGTAAAACACTCAGTGTAATGGAGGCGGGCTGTACGCAGCGCATTGTGCGAGCGAGTGGATCCTATGATATTCATTACAGTTTATCCCGAAGAATGAATGAAATGAAATGAAAAGGAAGCGAGGTGCCGCCCGGGGACGGACTAAGGTTTTGAATGTAGGCCACGATGTTTTTACATATACCTACATAATGTCATTTTTGTTTTTGTAAAATTGTGATTTGGGAAATAATTATCGGAACAAATTACATAGTCTTGCTGTATAGAGTGGTGCCTATTATTTTAGTAAATTGAAACTACAACTTACGAAGTTTACATTCTTTAACCTCCTGGTAAAATTGTAAATACTACTTAGATCATATCTACTTAGATCATACATGCAGTTACCACTGCATGAAATATAAAATAGTTGTAGTAAAGTGCCCTATTGTTAAACTACAAGTAATTATAACTTAAAACTTCCTATTGCCTAATGTGCTGGTGCCTACATAACCAAAAACTCAAATAAAAACACTCGTTCACTTAAGTAAAATATCCTGTTTGGTATCCCCAATCCTTCCCTGTATTCTCAAGTCCTTGGTGGAGCTAAAAAGGGCAGCAGTAAGCGAGTCACGTACCGCCGCGAGCGACACAGCGACGCAGCGGCCCGCGGAGATATTATATAAATACACAATAAATACTGCTCACTTCACCTCGCGGTATGCTGATCTCCGCAGATGACTCGATGATGTTACGGTAGTACCCCTTGATTCATTTTTTATCTTGATCGATCTATTGTTTTTAATTCATGAATAAAAACGTAGTTCTTGTAATACATATACTAATTATGTGTTTTTCTCTTTAATTACATGAAGTCTTCACAAATATAATAGGTAATGTTTTAGTCTGAAGATCGAACTCGCGACTTCTTTCTCAGAAACTGTTACTAACAATCAAAATACTTATTATAATAGATCGACTATTTCATTTCCCAACTTCCTTAACATACATTTTCTTTATAATATAATCTATTAACAACCATTAATTAAATAATTTTGAATGTCCACAAGAAGCACCCCACATATTCGCGCAACTCCAGCAAGTTTCCTTCACTTATCGAGCCCACCTTGAACATTTTGACAACCCTTCAGCGGTCCTCATCTATCGTCAAATGGGCGAATTAACTGAGTGCAATTTCGCGAGGACCCTCCCGTCGCCTGAGGATCTACTTCACTCCCGCGCGACTGATAAAAGTATCTTTTTTCAACAGCTCCCATCAGATTGTGCTTTGATAAACCAACGGTATTTGGTTTTGGTTCTTATTAGAATTTTGTTTGTTTGAATGGAGTGTCTCGGAATTCTAATATGTTGTCTGTCAAGATTGTTATGTTTTTTCATGGTTTTACATTAACGCGAATATATTGAATAATTACATATTGATGAAAACTAACTTTTAAGGTTTTTATCGTGGATTTGTAATAAAAACGTAGGGAATTTTGAGAAATGAAAATGGTTTTATTTCAATTAGTGATTTTTTACTCCAAAAGAAGTCATTGGAAAATTATATATTCCTACTTAGACTTAACATAGTTTGTTTCTAGTTATTAAAAAAAATATGAAAAATAGTTGAAAACATAAAATGTTTTTAGATCCATAATTGTTCTTCGTTTAATAATAATAACATTAACTCAATAATTAAAGAGCATCACAAATTCTCCCAGCTTTCACAAGTGTGTTGTTAAAAATTGAAACATAAATTAATTAAATGAAAATTCAAATAAGTGAACGATTAATAATAATTACTTAGATGATATTTGTTTGGTCACACGGCGTATCCCTCGGCGAGGTTCCACTTTCCAGTCGGTGGGCCGTCGCCGCCATGCCCCGCAAATAAGCACTTCATCATCTTACAGAATTGAATCTCGTAATTTTATTATAAAGATTCATCATTTGTACTTATATATTTTTCTTTTTGTTTCAGGTACGTGGTAGATATGTAAGTTTGAATATATTGTGTATTTCGTTTTGAAGAATCGGATGAAAAAATTAGGGAAAATACGTAGGGAAATATTATACACGGTAACATTATTTCGGACGGTTTATGTTATGTTTTTTAAAAGTGAATCCGACACATTGCAGAGGTGGAGTGAAGAATACTGGATATTACATACTTAAGGTAAGTTATGTTTTACATACACATAGATCGTCTCATGATCATCTATAATGTTAATTCCATTTTACCTAGTTTTTTTTTTACAACCAATAACTGTAAAATCATTTGATGATTCTACTCTGAAAAATTATATAAACTTAAAAACTCAAATAAACTATATCAGGAACGATATTACTTACGTACAACTTGCGATTGCACAAATCCGTTTAATATTCATGGATACCAAGTTTTATTTACGTGAATCCTTTTTTTGCCAAATCAACAACATTAAAATCGAGAAAATTCGCTCGACGAAAACTCGCGATTTCATAAATCTGATGACTTTAAGGATAGTAAGTTTCGATACAATATACATATTGTACGTAGTTGATCGAAGATCTACATATACCTATTATTTCCGCGGCTTTCTTTCCATGCCAATTTAACAAACTCTTTATTCTCTGGAAAATTAGCTCGACAAATTCTAAATATACATAAGTCTGTTGCCCAATGATTAGACAGGTCGGTCGGGGTGTGAGCCAGTGGTCTGTGAAGCGAGATCTGCCTGCGACATCGGGGCACACGGTTCGATTCCGCTCTCCGCCCTACGCCATGTCCAATGTCAACTGTTTGTGCACTCGTATTCTCGTGATCAAACGCACCCTAATATTGTTCAATAAGTTGGTCCAGGCAAATCGCTTGATTTTATAATATTAGTATAGGGAGATGAACAGTTCAAAAAAAAAAAAACAATAAATGAATTTAGGTCTTCTTTCCTTTACTGGTAATATTTTATAAATTTAATCTGTAAATAAACCAAAACAATAACCTTTAGATCAAAACTCTTAGTCATTTTTTTCGTCTTTATCCCAACGGTTTTGGATAAACATTATCCTACATCCCTTCCTATTCTTTAGATAGCATGTATATTTGATTTTATGATGATCTGTCAAGAAGGTAAGCCGTAAAGTCGTAACAAACATAACCATTAATAATATTAGGCTTTGCTTAGTGGCGACTAATCCGGAGTTAGCTACGCTTGTCAACATCAAGAGTATCGATGCGCACTGACTTGGCTCCCCTCGTTATCAATTAATGCAACATCATTGGACCGGAAACGACACGCGACTGCTCATGTCGCTGCCACTGCTTCATGCACGTCAACCTTTGCCGTCATACAATCGAGAATTGGTTACAATAGGAAGAATTAAGAATGTGGTCAATGTAATAATTCTGCCTTTAAGTGACTTGTACATCATTAGAGCGCGCAGTAGTGACATAATGGTTAATAAACAAAAAGGTATCAACACTTTCAGGCCTCGAAAGGTTTCATATAAGGTGCCAAAGACTTTAGGCTATTGTAAAAACGGATTATTATATGATTATATTATTAACGATTCGAACGAACTATGTTATAAGTGATGAGGGCTAATATTTTTCACATGTTGTTATAATATTTATAAAAACCTTTAGAAATTTATGATTGAGGATCGTATGTCAGTTTTCTTTCATTTCTTTTTATAAAGTTGCCAACACGGTCTAAATAGTTACAGTAGTTACGACTTTAGCTTCATTGCATAAAATTAAATTACCAAAGGAAAGCAAGCAAAACTGGCAAATACTCTGCGTACATTCCCAAGAATAAATCCAACATATTTTAAATAAAAAGAAGCTGGCGAGGAGGCGAGGCCGCGTGCGCAGCGGGAGCCGGAAGGAAGCACACATAAGTCACTCGGAGAGCGCGTTTCCGCCGGAAGTGCGACGTGCCTGGACACGTGACCGTGTCAATTAGACGCAGGGGTCGCGGGGGGTAGTAGGTGGGGGCGACCTTGCTCACAACAGTTTTCTTGAGTAACGTGGCGTTTTTGGCTTGGAAAATTGTGTCATGTAAGAGTTAAGCGTAGTAGTAGTTAGTCGTAAACGATTGTTATAGGTTGTTGTTGCATGGCAAATAAACAAAAAATATATGAAAATTCTGTGCTTTGATATTTATTTTCCTAATCAAATAATGATTTAAAGTTATCAATGTTCCGAGCATAAATCCTACGACAATCGCATTTGTACAGAAGACATATTATATCAAGATTGGTTCTCTATGTATTAAATGCAAGAATTACTTGAGACACTTCAGTTTCTTTTGATATTGTATATCTATACGTGTATGTATATGCAAGGAATATCTATCAGTTTTAAATCTGTGGTTCAAGAATTTACGATGCTAGGTAAGTTTTTCGCGTTATTGTTCCGAAGCAATGGAACCATATTAGTGTCATAATTTTTTAGCCAAAGAAAGTTCAGTACCACATACATGTCCTAAGGGTTTCCATAGATGTTTCCAGACTTCGTTAGGTGAATAATATCACCAGTATTACTTGACTATTTAAAATTGTTTTTATAATACGTAGATATCCAAAACCATCCAGCAACAATGCGACACCGCAGCCGCTAATAACATAATGTTTGACACGTCACAAATCACAGCGCTAACGCGGCCGATGAGTGTTAAATGAAGAGCATTAGAGTGTCTGTCACTCAGCACATGATTTACTCGCCGGTCGCCGGTCGCCGCTCGTGATACGGCAGAGTTGTTTTGTGCACTTTATTTGTGTATTCAGATACATTATATTATTCCTCTTAGATACATAAATTAACATTAAAAGAAAATTAGGCATAAGATTATCCTCCGTCCGGAATGTCAGAAACATAAGGAAGTGCTTTTTTTCCCGAAGGTTTGATTCCCGTACTGTTACAATTATTTGTACGTAGATATTTGTTTCGCGAACATACATTTTTCGGTTTAAACAATGTTAAGTGATTTTCGTAGGACTGCGGTTTGACATAGCAATTTGAATAGATAAAATTAAAACGAGAATTCAAAATTAGCGCGATTCAGTATGGGCTTTACAAAAGAAAAAGATTGCTATACAGGTGGATACGCATATCATTCCAAATAATTATGTCATATCATATCTCGATTTTTTGGATGAAAAAGATAGGGCATATTCTCATCGAAAAACTTAAAACGTCTGCGATCGTTCAATAATCTCAACAACATAATCACAAACCTCTACACCAATAAATTAATTTTATAACGTGTTTATCCAATAGACAGGAATATTTATCAGTGATTAACTTCACATTTCCGTGAATTGGCTGCGAGACGCGCGTGTAAATCAAGCGGATCTTTCTCGGAACAAGCGGCGCTTATCTTCTGTTTTTGTACAACAAGACAACTCTGCATTAGCATTAGAGATTAATGCATTAACATAACTATCGTACGTGGAGTAGGCCAAGAATATGACATTCCCGATATAATATATTGGAATAGTTGTCACGACGATTGAGTTGTATTAAGCAGCCGTTTAATATGATATTTTATGCCGTTATGTTACCTGTGGTTAAATTCAGGTAGGTTTAGTCAATCTTTAGTCAATCTACTGTCTGAAATCAATCTGATCGGAAATTGTTTTACATATATGTATGTCTCAGCCCGTATACGTCCCACTGCAGAGCACGGGCTTCGAGGTACGATTGAGAGTGGTTAGGGCATATATTTTTACGGGTAACACGAATTAAACTCCAACGGAGACTTAACCAGCGAATTGAAATATGGTCACTGATTTGAATCAATGCGTGCTGCTAGTAGACCAGTTTGGTGAAACATCTACTACATCACAATACTATTTAATACTGTGTCAATATGTAAGTCTATTCATAACTTGTATGTCTATAAAAAAAAGTGTAGCAGCGAGACAAAAACTCGAGTACTAATTTGAAAGGACACAAACAGATGCAAACCGATCTGGACGGAGCTAATCTTAATTGCTTCCATTTAATCGCGATGTAACATGCAATTATATCATTTGAAGGCAAGTGACTGGCAGCCACCGGTGATGTCTGGACTTGTTTATGAACATTGTTTGCGATGCTTCATGTAGGTATATTTTCTTTATGAAGTGCGATCACTGGAACTAGCCAATATTGATATTATTACCGCCCAAAATACTTAGGGCATAAGCGAATCACAGATAGCTGGCAAAGGCATGAATTGCTATTTGCTGCGACAAGCAGTTTTCTTTTATCTACTGAAGCACTAGAAAAATAAGTCAGTAGTTAATCTTCTCAAATCAAAATGAGATGTATAAAATTAATACTCCGATCGGGTTCCAAGAACTGCGTTGCGATAACACCAGGGCTATATTATGATACAGCATTATTCCTTTTCAAAGGACTTTCTGATGAAAATTTTCTTTTACATGAAAAAAGTTCCATATGTATAAGATCTAGGGTATCATATATGTTACGGATATAGGATTGGATTTCAGGGAGGAACCCTGTTAAACGACTATTTAAAATTAGCAACACACTTAAAGTGACGTACCCATGTTTGAAAGTGTTCTGATGATATTGTAGTTCTAGGTCTTTGGACGTTATATGCCACATATGTAATTAATATGTTAGTAAGCTGTTATATCTGTTTTACAATACTGCCATAACAATATCTGCATGAAATAGATCCCATTCCACTATTGCCGTGCGAAGTTATTTTAAATTCATTAAATCACCCCGTTATCTGGCCACCGCGCCACCCGCCACACGCCACACGCCACATGTACGCCACACATCACCTAGTAATCGCAAACGGATGCGGAAAGTCCGCCATATTGTATGCGAAATCAGCTTGTCGAGCCTTCCGCACTGTTGAACACCTGTATCCATTCATTGTGGACACCACACTGGCAATAAAAAAACAATCTTATTGTTCATCCATAGAGTCTATAATCCAACACTTGATCAATAATTTAAATTGTTGAATAGCAATAATAGGGTTACAGAAATAAGCATTTTAATGTCACACCTATAAATCTCATTTTGCAACGAACCCGATAATCAGGTGACAATTCGAATTGTGCTCCATTTACAAAACGGCTGTGACGTATCATCTGTCCAGCAAATGCTTTGTATAATCGAAAAGCCACTCTGCGTATATTGAGATAGGGTTTCAAATAGTGTGTAGGGTGGTGTGTAAATCCGCGTGCCAAATCCGACGGCGTTCGCGGACAGGTTTCCGCCGGGTAGCATTGTTTCGCCGCCGTGGTGTGAATTAATTCGGATTTTGCAGGTAAAGTGTAAAGTGTCTGCCGGCAGATTGTGACGCGCTATCGGCCATTGTCTGCTAGTTTCATATTGTAAATGATTAATGCTCGGCGGAACGTGCGATACCCTTTGTATCTTCACTGGCATTTCGGGATTTGTGAATGAAAATATCTATGGCGTAACGTTGTAAATAGTTTTAGCATGTGAATTGGTATAGAACAATATTGTTATTAAGACAAATAACGTCACTAAGAATTTATAGGCGACTATGATAATTTATTTGGATTCTACTATGAGGTAAACCGGATAATCGCTGGCATATGTAATATGCATAACTTATTCTTTTTTCCAATATATTATATTAGAAGGAGATATGGCCGAAAAATCATTGTATTGGATTACTTCATGTTAACTTACTATAATGAAAAAGACAGATCTCTGGTTCTGAACGTTTCCAATAAATATTTCCAGGGTCAAGTCTAATTAGCATTCCTGATGGTTATGGGTGAGACCCATCAGGATTGCTAAGTGCCTGTAGTCTAACCAAGTAATATCATAAGATGCCCAGAATTGTGAAACTATAATTATGTTCAAACATTATATTCCACGTGTAAGGAATATTGAACCATCACGAGTTCAGTCACCTCATACCTCCGATGGCGTCACTCCAAAATTCTACCAAAAAATCTGCTATGTCACTGACAGTTTCCAGTCATTGTGCACCTGCCACTGTTGAAGTAATTAATTACGACCCTCCCCTCCCCTCTTGCTCCCATCCCTCCAAACACCCACGGTTCCAGTCCACCCATTTTAGCACCGTGTTGTGTCAAGGTGATGCCATTGTTTTTGAGAGTTCGGTTGTATTAACTTTGGTTACTGCTGGTTTAACTGTTGGTTAAGACTTAGTGGTTTGATAATTTGATGATTAAAAAGCTGTTTTTGTGGTTAGGTACGATGTTCACGGTCATTGATGCGGAGCTGCAACATATTCGAAATTCTTAAATACAAATGTAATTAATCTAATGGATGAAATTAATTAAAACTGAGGTCTTGGGTTCGAATCCCGGGTTGGGCAAAGTGATATTGGGTTTTTCTATTTATTACCGGCCCAGAGTCAGGAATTTGTGCCCGATATGGCGATAGGCTCGCCACCTTTCACATAGTGGGAGGTAACAAGGTGAAATGTGGGTGTCCTGGCAACTCTGCCTACCCCTTCTGGGAATAAGTGGGAGTTAACGTATAAAATTATTTAACATTACATAATTAGTACCTTTAATATATTAACTTTATGTATCACGCATACACACAATGACGCGTGGTTTATCCACACATAATTAAAGTAAAGCAAACCAAATTAATATACGTTTGATGACCCTTTCCATTTCATTAATTAATATACTGAAATCCAATTACGTTTATATAATTCCTAAAATAAATAAATGAAAAAATAATTGAATCATGCCTAATTACAGTCTATGTATAATGTTACTTACTGATGGTTAAACTGCACTATTATCTGTATTCATTCAATATAAATAACTACAAGTTAATCTGAGCTTAGCAGCGCGCGGTTGAGCCGCGACGTGAGCGCTTGTCGTTGATTAACGATGCGCGTGTTCATTGTGTGACACGCTGACTCGCAGTCGCGCTGACGTGACGTCACGTGGCCACTAATATGCGCTGACCTGTGGTATTGCTTACACGGTAAGATACAACTATTTATGAAAAAATAACTTCACATATTATTAAATAGTACTGTATAAATAACTATAAGTTAAGCGAAGCTCAGTAGCGCGCGGTCGGTTTGCGAGGTGAGAGCTTGTCGTTGATTAACGATGCGCGTGTTCATTGTGTGACACGGTGACTCGCAGTCACGTCGTCACGGAGCCACTGACACGCGCTGGCCTTTGTTATTACCTTCACGGGAAATACATCAATTTGTTAAAAATATTGCCTGTAATGCCTAGAAAAAGAGTGTAGCAAGATGTCCATTCATAATCTTTCAACTGTTGCTCTGCCGTGCCAATCCAAAAGACTGTAAGTCGAGTTACAATGTTTTCGCTTAACAAGGCCCAATTAATATCTTGAAGTCTGTTTAGTACCCGTGATCGACTCTTTTTTCATTTCAATGGCTATTGTGCTGTCATATTCATTTAGAATTTCAAAGCTAATGGTTTATAACGTACCACTTAACAATACCTCTTTCCTGTTTAATAGACATAACATTCAGAGACGCGAGGTAAACAACCACAGAGCAGCAAGGCGGCGCGTGCCCGTGTCACGCTATCATGTCAACTCGCACGCTGCACGCCGAGACACCTCATTAAACTAAGTCTGAAGTTAACCGGTACTAGTTTTCAATCCCGCCGCACGTGAAACCCGCCGCGAGTGACGCTCACGGCGCTCAGATTAGAATAAGAATGCACACGTTCTTAAAATAACGTTTGAATTAAACAGTACTTCTTCACAAATTATGCCATTTAAGCGAAGGTTCATGAAGTCTTAGGAGATGGACCGCCTTTAGCCAGTTTGCAGTTCTCTGCACTCAATGTTTCTATTAATTACATTCCGGGATTTCGTGAGTAGGTAAGTTTCATCTCATTTCAACTGAATCATTTGTCTCTAAAATGGTTCGCAGAACTCTAATTAGTGAACTCATATTTGAACATACCAAGACACCTACGCGTTATCACAAAAAAGTCCCTGGACCACGAGGGATTTTAGTCGCACAAGACCTATACTATACCCCAAATATTTATATATTGATAGCCCGCCGTAGGTGTTTTTTTTTCAACGCTTTTTAGCTGGTTGTAGCATATTTGTCATCGTTGGGATATAACATGATGATGTGTAACACTTAAATGTGTTGTTTTTGGAGCTCAGTCTGTGTGTATCGAATTTTGAATACGCCGCCATAATTATTTCAAACATATTTATATATAGTAATTTTAAATTACATTACACTTATCAGATGCATTATGATTATTTTGTCGTGTAACCACAAAAAAAAATAGACAAATCTACAACATATTGTGTAATTTTTAAAATCACGGCCACACGGAAGTCCAGCGCTGATAACCACCAGCATAATACTAAATGTGGTCCGTTTTTGTAACGAGCACCATTTGTATCTCAGTTTGTAATATTTTGGTTTTGTTACTCCTACTTTTTACAAGTAAATAATTTTCTTTCTTCCTTTCTTTCTTAATTTTGATTCTAAACACGTTCCTAGATCCAAATCATTAGACAAGTGATTAAAGTGAGAAGCGGTAGTTTTCAATCTCCGCCGGTGCGTCCCGCCGCGCCGCGTCGCTGCGCCGCCGCGGAATCTCGCGGTTACACGCAGACGTGTCAGGTGATACTGACGGGTATTGATAGTGCCATTGAGGGGCTTCATGTAGTATTGTCTTTGTAATTGTGCCTTAAATTGGCTGTATGCATTATTGTTTGCCTTTATATCATCAAATTCAAGTATTAAATAAAATATATGATAGTGTAGTCACGTGGATTACAAATTTTAAAACGGAGAAAAAAAACTGGATTATATTGATCTAATATTTCCTGCAAAAGCAAAACTCAATACTTCATATCAACTTGGTTTTAATTATGTATTACTTCATAACAATTAAATAAATAAATAATAAATAAATAAATACACCCAACAGTCACATACATAGTCCTGACCCCACACTAAGATCGAGTCTTGTGTCGTGTATCAGGAACTACGAGAGACTTTTCGGTCTCACAAACACCCAAACCCGGAGGAAATATTTGTGGGCCGCTCAAACATTTCTCTCGGTGCGGGGATCGAACCCGCGGCCTCTCACAGGTTTCACAGGCGGCGTCTAACCAACTGCGCCACGGAGGCTGTCAAATTGATAAATACTGACATAAAGGTATAAATTTATTACAACTAATCCTATCTAAAATATGCTTAAAAAATAACCACACTTTTAAATTCATACTGCAGCACTTAAAATGGACGTAGGTATAATTACATTCTTGCTTCTAATCTAAGACGAAAGTAATGTAAAACGTAGTAATATAGTGTGTAGAGATATTTTAACGTCGAGTGAAGTATGCGCAAACAGCGGCCCTCTTACGTATCGCTGTGAATCCGGCGCGGTCAACGCACAAAGGTTAAGACGAAACAATTAAATGTTTCTACTACTCCAAGTATGCGAGCGGGGATGGATCTTGAGCGTCGGGCTACTAGAATAGCGGGAGCATTATAATAACAACAGCTTTTGATCAACGTATATGATTTTCAAAGGGTATTTATGTATTCTATGCCGCCTCATTGGTCTATCAGGGTGAACCAGGTGTAAAACATGAAGAAAAGTTTTGAGATCTATTTTATGCGAGTTGTACGATTTGAAGTATTGCCCGGAACCGGCGAGAGGTTCACCTCTCACCGTCGTAATTATTGTAGGAATTCTCTACGTGTAGACCGTTTCCAACATAGTTCGTGTTGTGAAAATAATTAATGGAGTTTAAGTCTTCCTGGGGCAAGCCTGTAAGGTAGTGAGGAATATGTAGTTAATTCAAAATAGACATGAAGTGCCAAACATTTTAACAAATAAACGCTATAAAGTTTATTTGCTCGCTACATTAATGGCCCCACACTTGGCCCTTAATTTCATATGAACTTTTGCGAAGGTATTTGAGCTAAGGCCCGAGGGACCTCCCGCTACAATAGAACACATTCACTAAAGTCACGCAACTACCTGAAGAAGGGCTGTGTAATGTTATACTAGCTCTGCACGCGACTCTGGCTTGCTTTTTGTCTTCAGGCTAGCTATATTATAGGCATCATTTATTATTAAATAATTTAGTATAATATGCGCTATGGGTTTGGAGTGTACAACATTCATGAATAAACTTTAAAAACAAATATGAATAGCTTTTCCATAGTCATGTTAAATCTCCATAATAATAAGATAGTAACGTCAAAATTAGATACGTTAATTTACGAATACAAACTTAATATTGTACTAGTAAACAAGCAACACACTACAACTTGATCATCGTCTTGGAATCTTACCGTACGTATTCTTATGAATAATAAAGTATATATTGTGCAAAGTGTATGTTGTGAGCTGTTATAGTCTCAATACTCCAAACCTGTGGGTCCCCTGGACCATGACCGCTCTGTCTTGCGGTCTCTCACTGGATGTAAACTTATTTAGGTGCTGACGTTAATGCGTCATCAGTCCTTTGGTATGGCAAATATCGTTCCACCAATATCGCGTTATAGAAGATTTAATTACAGAGATGAATCTCGAAATACATAACACCCCCGATGCACCACCTATTTACAGTAGCCCTATGGGCGTATCTTCTATTGACGCCACACTTTCTAGTGGAGACGTTCGTATTGATAGGTGACGTGTTCTGCCGGACGCGTCGTGTAGTGGTCATCGCCTGATTGTGTACGAGTTCTTGCCTAGATTGACACAGGGTCCTGTCTACATTCTGTTTAATTTTAGATATAAGTTCAAGGGTGCTAACTGGAATTGGTTTAGATCTCTTTTCAATGATTTATCAGTCGAATCTTGAGTTGAATACGTAAACTTTTAAGTTAAGACTATGGACCTTGTAGAGACTAGGGGGAATTTCCGTGCTTTCCGGTGTTTTTGCCATACTTGTTATTAGATCCAGTACAATAGCTCACATAATAGGTCCCTATTAATATAATAATTTGACCCGTGGTGCTTTACAGCTAGCTTCTCTGGCTGTAAGTCTTTTTATCTGAGGTTATTTCCTCTCTAGTTCAAAGTTTTGTCTCCCGCCTTGCTTTCTTATGGAGGGAAATGGATTAATATATTTCCAACTCCTCCTACCAATTTTACTGTCTGGTTAATTTCTTTGCGGGTTAAAGACAAAGTTGACATTCCCGGAGACTCGCCGAGCTTCAATGCTCGGTGTCATAAAATGCGTGCCACTGTTGATCCTGACTTACAGGAGTTGCAGTGGTGGGTGTGAGGGTGGGATAGTCTCCAACTTAGGGTAATATGATTTTGGATTTAAAAAGGCAACAATTAATAATCACTAGTCCAGACCATGAGGATAGATGAAAAATAATAAAAAGTAAAATAACGTTAAGAATTGCTACATGTCGTTGGATCAACAGTCTCCACAGTAGAAAGTTAATAATCTTAATTTTAAAATTCTTAATAGTGCATGTTGTGCAAAATGATTTATTAGTACATAACACAAACCATATCTTTGATTTCTTCGATGCGTTGTGAACATTTAGTATAGAATATTGTTATAAATTATGGTATTATTATACCCCATTATAATGTAATTAATCAATTACTAGCCCCACGTGGGGCAGTCTCTCAGGATGTGACTCCGCGCTCCTGCGTCGTGTCACTTAATTGATGCAGGGAAGGGTTCACGTCTTATTTAACTCGAGCGGTGGTATTCTGTTCAATGTCATTTTTGTATAAGTTATCAAAATTGTATTGTCGTGGAAGTGACGTTGAACATACATATCATATGGATCGTGTTTGTATTGGTAAATAGTAAACAAATATATATCAATGAAATTATAGACCTATTATAATGCGCGCTACGCGGAAAAAAGTATTGGATAAATTTTCACAACCGTTTGGGGCTTATAATTTCGACCAATACCGGTGATCAAAACCCTAAATTATATATATTCCACCATATACTTTATGCAATGCATGAATTGTTATTGCATCGCTAGCTAGACTTGACCTCTGGATTGAAAGCTTACATATTAATATGTTACGATTACACCAAGTAGGCTCTAATGTTATGGCTATAGCAATAACATTATATAATAATAAATAATAATGCTATAGCATATCAGAATAAGGCAAAGGGCATACGCGCGTTGCGGGTCCCCACGGGGCAGACTCAATCAAACCTCTCGGTACAAAGGATAATACACACTGAAGTGTTTATACTCAACACTTGAGCTTCAAAATCCTTGCAAATCGTACTGCGATGCCGAGGCTTGGTCTACCATTGGATATAAGACACATATTATTACAATGAGAAGTTTCTATTTAGGTACCTATTTTCCTCAGAAAATATCACATTGTTGTATGATGTAGAGTTTACGATTAAATTGATTTCCTGGTTTTTACACAAAAAATCATAACTATTTACTTAATTGTTCAATTTTTTTTTGTTTTCCAATTGAAAAGAAACAAAATAGTGTCTAATATAAAGAAAAAGAGCAGTGATTACCATAAAAGTCGATGACCTTTTCCAAAACTCATCACATAATTTGGATGGAGTTTAATCAATGCTCCCCCGGTTATCAATGTCGGCTCGTAAGCCATGTTTGCAGAGCCAACATGGGAAAGGTGAACTCATGATGAGGGCACAATCAAGTATTGTTTGAGGCAAACAATCCTCGGATGCCAGCCCCCAGGTGAAACTAATAACTTTTGCTGAACATATGTAGCGACGCAGGGTAGGAACGGCCTGCTCTGATATAATATGAGATTGTACTTGATATTGGTTTTGGTATTTTGTTTGGTGTTCGAGATTGAGATGTTTTTCTGATATTGATAAATATGATGCATTTTTACACGAGTCTTAATCTAGGGGCACTCATATTATAAAATGACGAAGACAGGGCTTTGGACGAGTATTTTTATTTTTATGGAATGGTTCGTTTTGTATTAAATAAATAAATAACACTCAACAGTCACATACATAGTCCTGACCCCACACTAAGCTCGAGTCTTGTGTCGTGGGTATCAGGAACTACGAGATACTTTTCGGTCTCACAAACACCCAGACCCGAAAGAAATATTTGTGGGCCGCACAAACATTTCTCTCGGTGCGGGGATCGAACCCGCGGCCTCTCGTTTCACAGGCGGCGTCTAACCAAATGCGCTACGGAGGCTGATATTAACTCGTATGTATTCGTTTTTTACCTGTTAAATGCACCTATAAGTGCAGCGCAGTTCAGAGTATCCGCCAAAGTAACACTGTTTATTGTTGTTTCTCTAGACTGCTACGTGTGCAGTGCGATATTAAGTTTAAAAGTAATTGTTTATGTTTTAAATTCTTAAAAACTGTAGACTCATTTAAATGCAAGTATCATATTTATAATAAATCTCGTATATCATTAAGAGAGCTAATTTAATTCATACAAACAGCTCTATACGAATTTCACTCCAAATCCTTGCGTGCCTTTCCAAACCTGCCTCTATTTATGAACAACAAAATTGAAACATCAATTCCCCGAAAGGTTTACAATATCGCGCACCGCAATAGGTTTAATTTAACCGGTGTATGGGAGTAAGGCGGCGCCGTAACTAACGCTCCGTGTGCTCTACCGGTTTATTAATTCAGGTATCTATTCAACGCGGTATTAATATCGGGTATTGTAATTGAGAAAGCGGCACTTCTGTATCTAACCTGGCTGGATTTTGCATCTGTATATGTTGAATTATTAATATGTTGTGTAGAAAATTCCTGTACCTAGATTAGTCGGTTCGTGGTCTATTTAGCGATTTTAAATCTGTGTTAGGATTCTCGTTGTTGCTTAATCAACTTCTGTTTTATTAGTTTTTGCCATGATTTATTGTACTTACTTATGTTTACTATTTAACACTAATAACAATGTGAGATCGGGGCATTCAGGTAACACTAAAGTGCATAGGCGTTAGAAATTCCGAGAGCTTAGTACTTACGATTTACACCACGTAAGCTTAATGCAGGTTAGGGAACTCAACATATAAAAAATCTTGTAAGTACATATCTCTTTACATGCATGTTACAAGTGAGCATAAACCCTGTTAAATAGTCATACATTTACTTGAATTCAAAAGAGGCACATATGCAAAGATTACATTATATTCTCCCATATGGCGGCCAAGTGAAATTGAATAAATATTATCGTTCATAGATAGCTTATGATTACTAATCGCGATTTTAGATCAGACAGTGAGCGTAATACTTCGTAAGATCGCAATAATACAGGTCCATATAACTTATCACCGGTGCTTATCTGTAGTTTACTTTCTCGCGACATGTGGGTCGCGCGCGTGAACGCAATTCTTTATTTCGTCGGTGTAAGACGTAGTTTCCGTGGTGTAGCGGTTATCACATCTGCCTAACACGCAGAAGGCCCCCGGTTCGATCCCGGGCGGAAACATGTATTTTTGTTTCTTGATTTTTGATAACTTTTCGGTTGGATTTACAATAGGTCGTAAGGAAATTTGGACTACATAATACGTAAACTATAATTAACCTGTAAAAGAATGAGCTGTTAACTTCTACTTTAAAAGTAATTTCAATAGGTATATCCAGAGCACAGAATAGATTGCATATCCAATAATATAATATCATCGGATAATTCCAATAATAATTCAATTCAATTCATAAAATGATATTCTTCAACTCGGATCAGCATTTACATAATTACATTAGTGCATTTAGTTCTCATATCAAAGTCTAACCAGATCTTTTTATTAGCATTATACACACAGTCTATAAAGGCAAGTACAAGTCTACACTCAATATTTAAGGCTATATGAGTACACTCTCAGCAGACTAATTTCCCAAGGTAACACTTATCGTGAGGAGTAACCCTCACACGGCGAGCCGGGCTGGGAGCAAACAATCGCGGATCACAACGACCGACCGAGCGAGCGAGCGCCGCCAGTTATTAAAACATCCACCATCGACATCATGTTAATTACTTAAGCCAGGTTCTGTACGCAGTTGATATTGTTACAGTATTGCAAGTTCGTCTACAATGCTCATTTATATGAAATCAGTGTTAGTTGTTAATTTGTTGTGTTTAGTATTTTAAAAATTCATTTAATCTTGAATTTTATCTACAACCTTTCTACATAAATGAAAAAATAATAATAATTAGGTCTCTACGATTAGATTCGTGTTTGACACAATAATATATTTACTATCAATTGCTTAAGTGTTCACTAATGTCAAAGATAATATAGCATAACGTAAATCAAAAGAGGAGGATAAACTGCGATATTATTTAATAAGTATCGAAAATACAGTAAAAGAACATTTGTTACTCGTTATTAACGTTGTACCCAATTGCCTTACCGCAATACAGTTGCACTGCTTTAACAACCCAGCAATATTTGCGTCGGTCCGCGAGGCCGAGCCATTAATGAATTCAACCCATGTTTGAGTTAAACAGTAACGCGTAGGTAAATGAGAAACAGGTCATAGCCTGCGCCGGATTACGGTCACGCCGCTGATAATTAAACGATTTACATCAGATTGTTGTATTAATTTTGGGTTGATACTGTGTGCTTAGATTTTAATATGGTGCCGTGTTTATTGTTGAGGGTTATTTTTGGTGTAGACGGGTTACGTATAGGTAATTTTCATTAGCTACGGCGGATGAGGGTTAAAAGGTTATACGTACAATTCATAAAGTAATTGATTTTTAAATATTTTAAATGATTAGGCGGCTTTTAAAGTGTCCCGCTTTTAATTTTAGCTTGAAAGTAATACTGTTTTTAGACATTAAGTCTTAGTATCATGCTCTGCACATGATGGATAATGCAATTCAATCTTAATTGAGTATTGACTACTAACAGACAATAATTACTGTATTAAAAATAATAGACACAATTATTCTCTTTATTTTTTTAAACATATTTTTTCTATTTTTACATATATAAATTACAAAAAATATACATATAAAAATATAAAAAATAATTTATTTACCCTCCGGTGGTGAAGCTCAAGACCCAAGCCACCGGCGGTTAGGGAGACAAAGTGAGGAACCGCCTCACAATGCGTGCCGTGTCTGCCTTCTGTATTTGACCCTTGACCCAACAGCCAATTGAGAGCCTCTGTAGGTGTTGGTCGAGGCTCTTTGGTATCAACCCATGAGCAGAAACGACATTCGGGACAATAATTGTTGAATCGACATCCCATAGATAGACATCCCATAGACACAATTATTATTATGTATCATATAATTTGTCAGTGGGCCGCCCATAGAGTACACCATCCTCTCTAAAATACCAGACAGCCTCGGTGGCGCAGTTACGAAAGTGTAGGGTCGGGTTCGAATCCCGGATCGGGCAAAATTATTTACAGGTTTTTCTATTCATTATCAGTCTGGAATCAGGAATTTGTCCCCCATAACGTCGTTGGATGGAACACACAAGGTGAAACGTGAGTGTCCTGGTTGGTATCAGGAGAACATCTGCCTACCTCATTTGGGACAAAAGGCGTGAGTTTATATATGTATGCGAATACTAGCTACAGTTTTTAGTATATTTTATTCATGATTGAACTCGTATGACTCTATCACAGTTCTCTCACCTCCTGCAATACCAGCCGCTCCAAGCCTGTACATTCAGCGCATTGTGTGTTCAATTCCCCTAATATTATTTTAAGGGTTTTCGGTGCAGTGCGGGGTTGGTGTTACACCTGGCAGCAGCCCTTTGTTCCGACACAAAGATCGAACCACGCGCCACTATCGATCGTCCGTGTACTGCATAGTTAATAATAATTATTTAATTTTGGCAATGACATGAAGGGGTTTGAGAATTTGAAGCCGTAGATTAAAAGAATTTGGTATAGCAAAAGCTGCAAGCGTGATGTTGGATTTACATTATATAAATGCATATTTACTTATGTGAACTTTTAACTGGTTTCAAGCAACGTTAATTTGTTTTTTAAAATGTAAGTCGTTCCCATTTCTTGCGCCATTTGGAGATGATATGTATTTTACGATTAAATAAATCATAATTCTATCAAACAGCATTACGAATGAATTCTGTATCAGCCCATATATGTCCCACTGCAGGGCACGGGCCTCCTCTACAATCGACTACCGATTGAGAGTGGTTAGGCTATATAGTCCACCATGCTGGCCTAGTGCGGATTGGCGGACTTACATACCATAGAATTTTTATAAATCGCTATCAGGCATATGCAGTTTTCCTCACGATGTTTTCCTTCACCGTTTAAGTGCGTGGTGATTGACTATCAATACACACATGACTCCGAAAATTCAGAGGTGTGCCCTGGGATTCGAACCCGCGACCACCGTGAACATGTTGGCAGTCGCGTCTAGTCCGTTTACCAACAGGCTACCACGCACTACTTATGGATTAATTTTGTCAAAACTACATACATGATGATGTATTCTCCAAACTCAAAATTGCATGATCAATTAATAGATCTGCCATAAACTATTCAAAGTTACAACACTAAACCGCCAATTTGAAATTCCCACACAATATGAGGAATAATTCTTAATAACGAAACAAAGGGCGGTTGTATCTGGCCAACAATCGCGAGCCATGCGGGTGCCAAAGGAAATTATTAATTTCGACCATTAAACACTACCTACGAGCAATTGGGACGGACGGCCGACAAAAAGGGACCCTTTTGTGCTCTTATTAATAATAAAAGGTATTCAGAGGTAATCTTTTATATGCTGATGTTATAATTAGGATGGTCGTGAATGAGCACGTGAATGGATTTTCTGGGTTTAATGAAGGTAAATTGGTGATAATGTCTGGCGTAAAATTTGCTAGGTTTACATTTAGATTCTGTGCTAACAATAATTTACCATAAAATTATATCAGCGTAACCTCAAAGTGGCAATGGTGCGTTTCTGGGTTCAACTCCCGGGACGTTACATCTAAATTGTGTTAGTTTTTAAATAATATGGCGTGTACAAGATTTATTATTGTTTTTATTTTATTTGTTGAAATTAGCATTTATTAGTATGAACCTTTAAGATTCAACATACTATCTTTTAGTATAATATTTTGCAAATGAAATTATTTTAAACCAAATTTTCAAGGATTCAATACGCTCCCATCATGTCACAGTCTTGTAGTTCGGTGACCTGTTTCTAAAGTGTTGGGAATCTTCTGAAGTCGCTTATGACCACTTACCGTAATGAGATCTTATTAATTTTATATAAATGTTAAAATTTTTTAAATTCTAAGTTGTCACTGCTGGGAAAAGGTCTCCCTCAACTCCTTCCAACAATCCCTACATGTTGGACTTAAGAGTTAAGTTTCAATTTTAAGAGTTACCTAATTTAATTGTATAATTTCAAATAACGTTTGGTACAGTTACAGTTTCCAGATGTTAATCACAGATTAATTCCATCTGCGATGAATATGTCCAAAATATCAGACATTAACCCCAGGACTAATGAGGGTACATTTTTACCTTTTGATGTAAAACTATCACAAAACCGAGGGTTAACACGGAACCTTTTCACGGGATGCGGGTACTTTGTATCTCCAACTATGTTCTTTCTATTAACCGGAGCGACGGCGGCGTGCGGGCGTCACCTTCACAAAGTGCTTTTATTTAATTTCACACGTTTTAAGTTACACATGGGTACAAAGGACCGTTTTGTAACTAGTTTAGTTTTTGAGGGTTGGATTTCACTTAGTGCTTCACAGAATTGCAATTAGAGAGTAAATTGTCTAGCGGTTTACCTTAAAGGATTACAGTGACTGGCATTAACGTTTTACGAAAAGCTTTTTGGTTTAGAGGGTTAAATGTAATGTAATGATCAACAAAATTTATTTAGATAATTCGTTCAACCCAATCGTAATAGTTTAAGGATCTTTAAATGAAGTTTTTAAGTAACATTACATTTTTCATTGCAATAAAAGACAGGCGAGCTGACAAGCTACTTGATGGTGCCTTTTGCCATTCATGCAAAATTATGGAGGCATAACTAAGTTATTTCCTAATATTTCATTTTCAAAAGTGCATGTCGCAACGTCTTTATTACACCGCGGGAGGTATTTTATTACAACATTCTAAAATGCGGGTTTATTTTATTATTTAATTTACTACCAACAAAACATTCATAATGAAAATAATTTACACTAATTTTGACATATTTTAATAAATTAATTATTTCTTACAAATTTTAACTACACGACGTTTTGATTGCTTTAAACCTTTCATGGTCACGGTGGCCATTCCACCGATTAAATCCGTAAACAATAGTTTTATTTCAATGTGTAACAATTGCGTAGGTCTAAGAAACCATTAGTTATTTCCTTTTCTCACTATATTTCAATCAAAGGTATATATTATGTGGTCAGCGACAGTGAATGGTCACGTGGCATGGTGGTCCAAATGCGGCACCTACACGCGCCCGTACCTGACCATCGCCGGCGTCTCAATTGCCTGTTATGTGGGTCGATTGGACAACGGTGCCGTGGAGTTGATAGCCAAGCCACAAAGAAATACTTTTTTGTATTGGAATATTTATATATGAGCGCATGCCATTCTAGTGAAGTCTTATTCCATGTAATATAGGTTCATGCGCGAAATGAGTTTTGATGTTAGGTAGTTGTTTAAGCATACAATAGTAAGTTAAAAAGCACTGCATTTTTTTTATTGCAATGATTGGCTAGACGAGCATACCGATCGCCTGATGGGAAGATACACAACTGCTCATGAACAATAGCAAAACCAAACAGCACCTTGAATTATATAGCAATGCTTGTTATTCCACTGCGCTCGCCAGTGAGACATAAGATTACATTAACACTTCTTATTGGTATTATAACCATGTGTAAGTTAGTTATAAATTATTCCGTGAAATGCTTATAGTCAAAATCTATTGAAATTTTTGTCTGAAAATTATAAAATATTGAAAAATTCTGTTTGAGAAACAACAAAATATTATCTCTCAACAAACACGAAACATTGTTCACCTAAATCGTCTCTACGTATCTCTACGTTCCTCCGTAAACTCTATTAACTAAATTGTAGCGTCGAGCGGCTCGCCACCTGGCGGGCTGTCACCTTAACTGCCAATTGTGACTCTACCACGGACGTATTAGCTTTATTGTCCTCTCAATTAAGAGGATCGTTTTCCTCCTGTGTACTGTGCCTTGTATGAGTAATTTTAGAATGCGTTCTCGGAAATAGACTTTGAGCTCAATTGGGGTCAATTTTCACCTCTTTTTCACTTACTGTGTTTATTTTTGTTATGAAATAATTGGTTTGAAGTACAGGTATACGTAATATTTATATTTATATGTTGATACGTAGAATATTTTAACGGAAAATCAAAGAGCTGTGTTAATAGTGACTTTCTTTGCATGCTTCCACCATGCTCATTGGTGCTGCATTTTTAGGTTTTTCGTAGTATTTACATATTATGTTTTGTTTATATTCTAATATCAAAATTGAAGTAGTAGAAGTTCTGTGCATGACTCCAAGTTTGTATATCGTAGTTCAAGTTTAAAAAGTTTTTGTTATCGATGCAGATACTTAACCAAAATTTTATTACACATAGAAAAATATCAGTCTGTCATCTAAACCACAACATTCCAACTTCAAACTGTATAATGAAGCAACGAACAGTAATGATAATGAATATAAATGCCGTTTAAGAGTGCACCTCTACCCGGGGTGTAGCGTGCATGCTGTACAGTCTGCCTGTTTGATTACCGTCAATTGGTCGGCGGCGGTGATGCGGGCCCGGACCACCTCTCTTAACTACGTGTCGTATGACTTACACATTATTCATTTGCTTGTATTCATATTGAATCGATGTATTGGTTTTAATTGATTTTAACATGGATTGGGTTGTGGATTTCCTGTCACTGAGAATGAAAGGAAATTCACTGGTAATACGGACGTATTAAAATTTAAACTGGTAAATATATGTCGTATTTTATCAAAAAAGTCCACTATTTCATCGTTTGAAAAAACCTAGGGTAGATTATTTATCAAGTAATAAGTTACAGGGCTACTGTTTACTAAAACATATTATGGCTTTTTTAAGTACAGCTGTGGTGTAATTTCTCAAATCACTGACATGAAAAAATATCTCGCTGATGAATGTTGTTTGATCAGTATGATCCCAGTCGTTCCTTTCACATTGCCTCCATCAATACTATAAAACCAATTACGAATTTTCAGTGTGTTAGATTTAGTATTTGACAAGTAGTGATAATTTTCCACCAGAAACGCATTTTTCTTGTACTCTATTGCTCTTGCTTATTATCCGAAGAATATGCACGGCAGCAAATTCAACAATACTAAAAATTAACAAATAGTGGGCACTTAGTGCAATTTCCAAGGGATTAGCAGTAAGGGTGCGTAGTGTTGGCAGGGGAGCGTGGGCACAACGCTCCCACATGACGATTCCACGACGCGGCTGTGAATATGCGTGGAATTAATTATACAGCTCTCATTTATACGTCATTCTTGTATATCATTACGTGATTGTTTCTATAGTTTAAATCTACTTTTTTTATCATTTTGTGTGCAAGTAGAATCAAAATTTTTGCGAATAGTTTTTACTAAATTAATACACCCAACAGTCATATACCTACATAGTTTTGACCCCACACTAAAATAGAGTCTTGTGTCGTGGGTATCAGGAAATACGAGAGACTTTTAGGTCCCACAAACACCTAGACCTGAAACAAATACCTGCGGATCACACTAATATTTCTCTCGGTGCGGGGATCGAACCCGCGGCCTCTCGTTTCAGTGCCGGCGTCTAACCAACTGCGTCACGGAGGCTGTCTATTTTTTTTTTCGATTTTTTCATTTTTCATTGTTTCATTTTTTCGTCAATAAATTAAAATACTTCAGACTTGTAATTTATTTAATAAATTCTTGCTTCTTCTCTGATATGTTAGTTAAAACGAATGTTGTCAGAAACTTGTAAATGTATCATAATTGACTATATTTATTACGTTGACAAATTACACTACACTTTATATACCGAAGCCATGCAATTAATATTTGAAGTTATTAAGTAAATTAGCAGCTGATACATGGGCATTTCCCACATCACCATTCATTATAATCTAAACTCTTTGTTAGTAATGAAGGATGTAAATAAATAGGTCATATAACAAGATTAGACTAGATAAGAAAAGTTAATAATTAAAACAACACCAACTGATTCCATAAAAATAAACAAATCGCATCTATAATAACAAAACTTAATGGCAAAAATTCGTGGCACTTAGTGCAATTTCTGTGGGATTAGCGAGCGGGGTTGTCCACGCAGTGGGGACACGGCGCTCTCACGTGGCGACGCGTGGCGCTAGGGGAGGCAGGGGAGAGGTAATGCAATATTTGTTCGGCGACACACGGGCGACACGCGTGTGTTGCTATTGTCTGCTACTAGGAACAGAGGTGGGCAACATTTGGTTATAGAAACTGGTTGGATTTTTGCTGTTATGATCAGCGATACTTTATTTCTTGTTTGTATTTTTAAGAATAAATTAAATATTGGGTAACATGGATGGTATTACGCACGATTCATTCGCAGATTAACTGCGGCTTAATTCATCTGTAACTTGTAATGGACGCTTCATTAAATACATTATTGTTTTATATAACTTTAAAATCATACTCAGTATTTTGACGAAATTAATCATTCGAAAATTAAGAAAAGGAAAAATGTTTTAAAATCTAATTATACCATACCTAAGTACTGACCGTCCAGAAATGTTCTCAACCTCTGAAAATAACGGTAATCCGTGCACATGGGGTGCAACGATAAAAAGATAATGCCGCCCTTAGTCGCGTGCGCATAAAAAAACTGCTTTAATGACGCACCTATAGTCGGCGGCTTATCGCGCCTGCGCCCCACTCTCCCCTCTCGAAGCTCAAACAAATGAGCTTAATCATACCTCGGACCAGGGGAGACAGGGGCAAAACAAACGTGCTGGCAGGAGGTCCCGAATGTTTTTATTGGAGACACATAGTCAATGTCGCGAAAATAATTCCACGGATTGCATCCATTGAGTGAAACGATGATTTCTTGGCTGCGAGGGTAAATATTTTGTGGAAGGGTAATGACCTATATGACGTATTTGTGATGATCGATTAAACAAAATTATGAGATTGAAATATTATATTCACGATTGTTACTAGAGAAGAAATTTTGTCAGCACGATTTTTATACATAAAATATTTTTGTAGTATTGGAAATATTTAATTTTAAAAGTTTTTTGTTCTTATAGGCAAAGCTCAAACAAAGTCTCTGCTATATTTACTCATAGTTCATTTAGATTTTGCGTCAATATTTCAAAGTTTATTGAGCCAAAGTGATGGTTTATGATACAGAGCTATATTAAAAATATGGTTCTATACACAACATTATACATGGGGTAAAATGGATAGACAACCCTACCTAAAAATTTTACGGCTAAAATGCACTCCTAAATCAAATTAGACCTACTGACAATTTATTACACGTATGACATTTACAATAAAATAAAATAAAAAAACGCCGTGTGGCACACGACCCTTTCCAAAACTGGAAACATTACGGGCCCCCGTTCAAAATATATTTCAACTTAATCTAATAATAAAAACTATTTATTACGATGCAAAAAGTGCGGTTAAAACGAGTCACTTGTATATTAAATCAACTTGCAGAGCATGGGTTCGTACAATTGAATTTAGGGACATTATCGATTTAAACCATTTATGGATGTTGTAACGTGATTCAAAATAAGGAACATTAACAGCACAAATATGACAAAGAAACAAACGATATGTTGATGGCACAGAATAGGTAATCATTATTTATCCCTGATGATAGTGCATAGATTTTTATATGAGAAACAGTTTTGTACGGCGCTTACCACAATACCTAACCTAATACCTTTCCAATTGTGTATTACTCACATTCACATAGAATCAAACCTGAGAGTTCTTTACGGCATTCCTAATACTGACAATAGAAAAAAAGAAAGAAGAAGGAAATGAATTTTATTTATCACAGATATATGAAAAAATTACACGTAAAAAAAAATAGATTGTAACTAAACTACCTACTTTTATAAATACTGAGCTATGTATATTCAGTTTTGTATGAACAAATACACAGATCAGAAGTATCTAGAACTGACTCACATATAATTATTTATTTAGCACAATAAATGCCTTTAAACCTATATTTTATTTGCATCAAAAACGAATATAATTATTTATGTTAACGCCACCGAATTGTCAATATATCTATTATCTGCCAAACCGACTCATCTAACCTTTTAAGAAATACACGTACCCTTCACCTCGAAATCAAAACGGAACCCTTCCCAATATTAGATTAACATAAACAAAACCGAAATCGCGAAGACGGCTCTATGTTTTGGAAACCGTTAATTTGTGAATTTCTCAGCCCTTTGGATACAAAAGGGATGTTGTTGCCAGATGAATGCTCGTCTAAGTGCGTTACCAACCTTTATTCACTACATTGGAAGGAATATTTGATTTGCAATTTACGTTAGAGGTGTTCAACTTGTTTTCTTAAAGGATTTCTTCGTCTTGATAATTGTGACGTGAGATGAGAGTTTGTGGTAATAGACTTGATGTTTACCGATATCACAGGCATCAGAAATAATTTTTGTACGGAAATATTTGATGACGGACCTTCTTACTATTATCCAAAAATTATGTTATTGGAATAGTAAATCTTAAAACTGCTCATTGCAATGATTATTTCGTACATTATTATCTAGTCACCTTCATTAAACAGAACAAAAAATAATAATATCTAAAAAAAAATCATCATTCAGCTCCAACAACTCACCAGTCGCAATTTTAATGAATACGTCTTACCATAAACCTCGTACGACTCATGTGAAATGATTAGCTATAATGTGATTAATAACATTTTCATTGGAACCACTAAACGTGTCGCGCGGACATAAAGTTTCAATAATAATATACTCTAAGGTACGGGCATAAACGTAAACCGCACATCGTTTCGTAAATAATAAACTAACACTTATGCTCTTTTAGAGTATACATACTATTAAGTCACTTTGTACGCGTATCGTATTTTTTTGTGGCTGCATAAAATTTGGGGATATTTCTTGATACTATCGCTATGTCGAGCACAAATTCTATTCGCAGTCAACTCGTACGTGATCTTAAGAAAGGTATAAATTACATAAAATGTATGGACTGATTTGAAGTTAGAAACTACAATACTCAACGTTCACAGCGGGTGTCATAACCAAATTCGCTATAAAGTTACGGCATTTAAATTTATCTTTGACAACTAGGATTATAACAGTTACAATGCAATCTTAAATCAAACCAAGATTTACAAATATGCCAACACTTACCCTTACCCTTATGAAAATGCAGCCGACTTAAGAATTACTATTACAATTTATTCATAGGCAGTAAAGTAGAGGCGACGCGACGTGCGTGCGCCTAACCCTCACTAAATACACTGCAACAGACAGTCAAATCGAATTTTATTGAACGAATAAAAGTACATATAAATTTTATGATGTATAAACGGGACATTTCTAAAGTTTATGGCGCAAACACTGGGCCTGAGTGTTGTATAGGGGCAAAATACCATGCCGTACAGAAGGTTCGAAGGTTTACTGCAAAAACATGAGTTCGTTTTAATTCTTTTTCATATTCTTGACTCTGTGTGTTGGAGAGGTTGATTGATCGGCGGTTCCATTTGTTCCTATTTGCCGGTCGTCATCTCAACGAAGTATTAGGTCACTGTTGTGGAATTAATTGGGATTATATTATTGTATCGTTTTTATACAATTTCTTGTACATCATCATTATTATCATTACCATTAGCCTATACTGTTGTCCACTGCTGGACATAGGCTTCCTCCAAATTGCATTATTTCATGCTTTCTTCAGCTTGTCCTTTCTAATTTTTTGTACATTTACTTTAAAATATCTAAATTATCTTCGTATCTGATATTTTGTCCCATTCTGTACACAAATTATATGCCAGTATTTGAAATCCTTACAAATTGGAGTCCAAATAGCTACACCAGTATGTTGTACTAAATATCAAACAAAATACGTATTGTACCATCGGTACAGCTATCATGTTGTGCCACATAATCAATCAACCCCAAGCGGGCAATATTCCTGCATTCACATACATTGCTACTCCACTACACAATGCATTTATAACCACACATACTAAACGTTCAATACATATCAAACTGGCTTGATAATGATAGTTTTCGTTGTAAATTCAGGTTAAATTGAGAACATATATTTTAATAGGCGTTTATTGAAGTGTTTATGCTAGACCTCAGGGTCTGAGTGTACGTTTAATGGGTTCGTGAGTTAGCATGACTCAGTTCAATTCCGGGCCATTTTCTAATTGACGATGAATAGTTCTAACATTGTTCTGTGTTTGTGTTATTTGATTTGTGTAGCGTAAGAACAAATGATCATCTAATTTACCTGAATTGATAATAGAGTTAAGTGCATGGTGGCCTGTTGGTAAACGGACTAGACGCGGCTGCCCACATGTTCACGGTGGTCGCGGGTTCGAATCCCAGGGCACACCTCTGACTTTTCAGTCATGTGTGTATTGATAATCAATCACCACGCACTAAAACGGTGAAGGAAAACATCGTGAGGAAACCTGCATACCATAGCGATTTATAAGAATTTCTATGGTATGTAAGTCCGCCAACCCGCACTAGGCCAGCGTGGTAGACTATATGGCCTAACTGCTCTCAATCGTATTCTCGATTGTAGAGTAGGCCCGTGCCCTGCAGTGGGACGTATATGGGCTGATACAGATGATAATAGAGTGTATTAAGGACGAGAAAGAGAAATGGCAGAGGTTGTTAAGGTTTCAAGATCCAGACATCTTATTGACTTTATGCACTGTAACAAAATGCTTCATTTGTTTTTGTAATAATACCATGGATAAAACTGGATATATTATCGTGGTTGCACCTCATAACTTTGTAAATCTAAAAACATCAGCCACAATTTTTTTAAAGACCTATGCCTCGGCCAAAACACATGATCAAAAATCGATAACTGTATATGGACTTGTGTTTAGTGAGGTGTCGTTAGGCACTGACGTCACAGCATCAAGCCGCGCGGCGGAGGGGTGGGCAGATCGCTGCCGGTGACGCCGCGCGCATTAGTGCCTGACAAACGAGGATTTTATGCAAACGCCACCGCGCCTGCCGCCGACATGCGCCTTCAACGGTAGGTTTGGGACACTATCGGGAATTTAGCATGGCCTGTCTAAACGCCTTGTTATTAATAATAAAAAAAATAGGGCACCAAAAAAACAATAATTTTCAAAGTGACTTTGACCCGTACTGAAATTAAGCGTTGTCTAAGAAATTTCGTGCTAAGATTTTTGTCTTGTTATATTAACAATAAAAAGGAGAACTGTTTGGTGTAAAATACTTATTTAATATTTTTAAAACGCATATACAATCCACAATTATAAGAGTTACTTTATCTAAATTAAACAAATTGTTAAGTTATAAGTTTTTATTTCCTAAACTTATTTTTTAAAATGCATATCGACAAATACTTGGCGCTTCACTACTAAACACTCATAATATTTAAATGTGTAGTTTAGGCGCAGTAGGTAAATGGATTTGGTATAATTTCCTGTGAGACACAGTTTGGTGTAAGTCAGTATAATAAGACACACAAAATGATCTAGATATGTTGTAGTAGTTCAGTGCCGTAGACCTATTATGAAATCACAGAAGGTATATTCATGATGTCAATTTTGGACAATAAGTAAAGATTTACTTCATATTTTGCTAATTTTTGCACCAAAAAGTGTAGCAGATGTACCATTTTGAAAAGGCTGGCATCTATCGATCGGTGAAAGGAAATAATCTACACTAAACAATAAATAGTGTCGCTCGACGCTCGCCAACATTTAAAATAATCTCAAAAAATATTTTCGTTTTAATATTACGTTTCTTGCAATTTTATTGCTGTTCCCATAATCTCAAACTTTTATCAATGTAATCTTTTAAGCCCACTCGAATGCTGTTACTATTTTGGACAACATTACACATCGGCCCATTAGCTCAGTTGGTTAGAGCGTCGTGCTAATAACGCGAAGGTCGCGGGTTCGATCCCCTCATGGGCCACATTCAAGTTTTTTCTTTTTATTAATTTATTTATTGAAAAGTTATGTCCCGAATGTTTATAATGAAATTAGATAAATTTAATAAAATACAATTTTTTAGCCATTACTTGATTAAAATGAATAAAAATAGACCTGGCGGTAAATGCATTTCTGTTTTATTTGGATGGAAAATACTATAACTATATCTTAAGTTAATTTATAAAATACTATAATTAATTACTAACAATGCTTAATTTGTCATTTTAATTAAAAAAGATTGGTTATATAAATAAAAAGCGATTTGTTGCAATGATTGTGTTACATAACTTACTTATAGCACTGAGTGTTTCTAAACTGTACAGTCGCAATAATTTGTCAAACTACCGTACAGTGGTACAGTGAAGGAGATCGTAAAAATCACGAAGCAACGTATGTTATACGCGGCGGAAACTAATTTGCGTACACACGTCATAAAATCTCTTTTCCATAACATACGCACTTTAAGTAGATTCAAACCAAAACATTTAGATTTTTATGGATACTTTCGTGCCTTTTTTTTGGAAAAAAAAATGATGTATCTTATATAATATTTTTGGGTTGCATTTTATGTTTTTTTTAATTGCTAGTTAAATTTGAATCTCGGATTAATGTTTATAACGAGGGTAGGTAAACGGTTAGAAATAAAATTCAGAAAATGTTTAAGATTATCCGGTTGGGGTCTGGGTTTGCTACAAATCCATTTATTGTCTATTTGTTACTACTTATACTCGTATTTTGTATTTCTTATTTATGAGAAACAGTTTAGGCATAGTCCTTTCACTATATAATTGTTATCAATGCAAAATGAGCGTTTAACATATTTAATATCTGTGAAATATTCAACTAAAATATCTCTCAAATTCCTAACAAAAATATATCCCAGTTTTTTAATTACAACATAATGACATAAAGTTTCCAATTTTCGTAAAATGGATACTTGGGAGGGACACGACGTCGGTGACGATATTAATAAGTGCATGGTAACCTTGTTACTGGACAATAATCGGACGGTGCCAGCGGGGGTCCGGCTCTCGGGACACTTATTAGATTGTCACCCTAACCTGCCAGCGTGGTGGCAAAAAAGGATACTGATTAAAACGACACTGTGGACGCGGACGCGGTAGTAATTAAACTGCTCTTTAGCGGTGTGAGGTGAATTTGGACAATGTTTGTGTGGTAAATATTTGTTAAGGTTGTTAGGTTATTGCAAGTTTGGCCTAATGCTGGTTTTATTGTGGGAAGAGTTGTGCATGTTACTCAGATTTACATTTTATATTACTTTGGATATTTCAATAAAACATTTACCCGTTTTATTAAGCATTAAAATTAAATATAACAAATACACTAGATACCAGTGGCGTGCCTAGGGTCGTGGACTAGGGCAAGCCCAATATTTTGACGTGACAACGTCTTAAATTAGGTTGCGGCTGGGAGTCACTTATGAAAAAGTGTAACGCCCGGTAACGTTACGATGAGTCACCGAACGAGAGAGAGGCCCGCCGAATGCCTTGCGTCTCTCTCCCACTCAACTATGATCGGTCTGCCGCGCGCGCAGCACTAGAGAATTAGGCGCATTGAATCGGCGCATGCTTGTGTCTCTGTCTTTGTCTTTCTCGAACGTTCTTGGCGTTGGAAAAACAAGAAAGCGTCACAATACAAGTTCACACGTGTGGTTAAAGTATCGTCAGCTGTGTCTGTAGTGAAAATATGGAGTGCTTCGATTCGTCATTTATCATTTACAACAACTACAACAATAAAGGTAAATAATTGTACACTGATATTTCATTATCGTAAACTATGATTGATTGATTAATTTTTAGATTGACACAAAAGTTGAGAAACTGAGTTTATAGGTTATGTCATACTATTGATAAATGTTGATAGTGTTTTAGTAAACAAAATATATTTCTATAGTTAAAATTTGTTTAATTCTTATTTTCATTCAATTCCTTGTTCCTATTGTGCAATTTAATTATATTCATATCAATAAATATTCTACCGAGAAAAAGACGTTGTCACGTAAAATCTTCGCCCGTAAAACCGACTTTACAGGCAACCATTTTTTTTTAGTAAGAATATGTATTGGTACAGGGGCAAAATGGTATTAAGAAAAAGGAACGTGTTCATCATGCGATAGGGGGCGAGCCTATGCGATGTAATTAAATAAAAAAATATGTAGAAAACGACCCCAGATTCGAATCCGAGACCACAACTTTGCGCCATCGAGGCAGTCCTAGACCTACCACACGATCTATATAAGATTAGGATAAAAACCAATAAAATAATAACTATCTTTATCACCGTTATGAAAAAATCTATTACAACAAGTTGTTTCGAAAAAATCTAATAGATGGCGCGATTTTTACGGCCATCTATTTAATAATATTGCCTAAATACTGAAGGGCCCATCATTAGTTTTAAATAGATGAGTAAAACAAATGTGTAAGTTAAATTACTTTTGGGCATGCATGCATACGTAACTTTATATTGTAATTATTTTGTAAATTAATAAACGACACTACAATAGCACAAGTACGGCGCCGTGTTTAACTTCGCGGCCAGAAATTATTGTTAATACATTCATGTTATGTTTTTGTGTATGCATGTGATTTTTTGATTCATCATGAGCCCTGAAAGGAAGCTAAGGAATATCTGAAAAACACTAAGATTACTGTCTACTCGAGCATAATGTTAAGAAATCTCATCACATATTATGTATATGACGCATAAAGAGGTTTCTATACGCTGTTTACCGGAATTTTGAAAATATATTAATGCATTCACGTGTTTTTGTCAATTACTACAAAAATACCAGTTTAATTATTTAAATCACTATAGCCGGAACAATTCCAAAAATTTAAGTACATCGTTCGAAAAAAATATACAACACCGACAGTATAACTTATTACTATGAGAACATCCAGCAATCTATGTAGTTATGTGCACTGATCTATAAAATTGTATTATATAGTCTTCACTACTTTCGAGAAATACACAACAAATCAGGCGTAGGTTTTCGACCAGATACGAGTAGTTGTTTGTCTACGAAATGTAATGAATTTACCTTTTCCTCGCTGATCAACACTTGCACACACTTCAAACCATCACAAGGCACATTTTCACCCATTATTATACGTAATAAACATAAAATACTATAATTAAACGAAAACTAAACGTAGATGTTCAGTGGTTACTGGTTAATCGTCCGCTCGAAAGACATAATAATAAGCGTGAAGCTAGCCACAGGTCATAAATGATGGTCAATTCCAAATTAAGTATTCTAATTATATATTAATAAAAATATTTAAAACATCATAATACGGTCTCAAAAAATATAAATTTATTTTATATATTATCCAATATAACTTGTAGCAAAACATAAATATTTTTCGATAAATTTGGATCATAATATGACATGTCAAGTGCACAACTTTACTCCGCGAAGCCGGGCATTTTGCTTGGTACAAATTGCATTAAAAAATAGCTATATGTATAGGTACGTAGTGTCATGGTAGTAGCATTTCACCCATAGGTGCGACTGAGAGGGCAATATACGCCAGAAGCCAGGTAAAAGCACACGAGAGAGAAAAAGATAGATAATACTTTGGTGTGTTCCATCTTTTTAAGATATTGCGTCACGCGTGGACCAGCGTTGATTTTGAATGAAATAATTTTATATTAGTTTTTGACCTCGGCGCTCGCTTAGGCGAGTTGCCGGGTGCGGCGCTGCGAACGCGGGTGCTCCGTCGCAGGCGCGGGGCTCCATTACGCGCGGTAAATTTAAAAATGATAGACGTTTTGCATAAATGAATGTATTTTATTTAAGGTACTAATTTGCCTTTAGGATTGAGTATATGCGTATTAAGTAAGGCAAGCCGGGCTTTTGGGCTTGTATGGAAGTACCGCCACTGCTAGATACTAACCCTCTTATTCATAAGGACTTATTGCAGTTTTCATGAGCTGACTTTAAAACATTATTTATAGATGTCAAAACTCACAAATCTGCTTTTTTTAACAGTTCAGCCATGAGTGGTTTGTTGTGCAGCATGAAGCTATTGTTTCAAATCTTGACGGAGATGTGTCTCAGACTAATAACTAATATGGACTAACTAACTTTCGAATGGCCGAGACCTTTGTTTAAGCAGAAAAAAATCAGGTGTCTGTTAGTTGGACGTTTTATATTACTGCCAAGTGAATGAAATCAGAAATTTTTAGTGAAGTGGCTATATTAGTTAAAATATGTAGAAAAAACATGATGAATAGGAAAATATAATGAACGTTTTATCTCCTCTTAACAAGATTAAACTAATTTACATTTATGTGGTTGATTAGTGGTTTTATGAATAAGGAGGTTAGAATTTCTTCGTTACTTTGCATGTTTTGTTATTTTTGCGTTTTTAAGTATTAACAAGAATGTTTAAATCTGAGCTAGACAGAATTAAAAAGCTCTTCATTGTTCTATATACTCATGATACAAAGCACGTATTACAACTGTGATTTTCGCGTAGCACAATAATTTATGAAATTAAATTTTATTCTCACCTCTCATAGTCCCATATATGGTCCCACACCAAATCACGTCCAACACAATATCCCCCGACATCCACGCTATCCTGCGGGACAAAGCCGATGTGACCGTTACCATGCCTCGTCCCCCGCACCTCGTCATAAATAATTCCCGCAATGATTTTTAGTGCAGTATGATTTATGACGCGAACAATGCCAACCGGTTGTCACGTGTGAGGGTGTTATTGAAATAATAATATGGTTATAACAATGAGCCTATGTACTGAGCGCTGGGAAACTGATGTTTTGTAATATGGAAATATCTAATTTTTAAATGCTTAGGACAAGGAATACTGATGGTAGGTCTCTTTTATGTGAGGGGCCGTCTGGGTAGGTTGGTACCTACTCAGGAGGCTCCTGTACATTGTCCATTGCGGTGGTCTGCAATGTCTATTTATCGTCCCACATCAGTGTAAATGCACTGTTATGTTCCGGTTTGAAGGATATTGTAGTTAGAGTAAATACTAGACATATTGAGACTTAACGTCTTATGTATGAGGATGACAAGCGTAGTGGAATGCCAAGTACTGCTTTTAATTCATGGTATTGTTTGGCTTTGCTACTTGTCATGAGCGGTCATACCACTTACCCTCAGGCAAATTGCATGCTCTTCTCCCCATTCAATGTGATAAAAAAAGCAAACGAGTAAACGACTTACCTGAAAGCAAGTTGTTGCCGCTGCCGATTAACCTCTATAAAACTTGGATGATTGGAAATTTGGCGGCCACGCAAAATTTAATGGGCAAAGACCAAGAAAACTTCCGGATGAAGGTTTAGGATTCCGGCCCTACGGTAAATATGAATGCAGCATGGCAGTTTAACCATCAATTTTATATAAGATAGTATGTCAAGTCCTTGTACTACAACCCGGTTGCAATTTTTGATGACTTGTTAAAATATTTTTTTACAAACGACTTTGGAGGCGTAGGATGTTATTTCAGATTTATAGATAGAAACTTTGTATTCTCCTAGGACACAACTCTTCCATGGCACTCTTCGTAAAAAATAAGAAAAATGTTATTTATGTAAAAAAATAACAAAACATCGATCAAATAATATTTACATTACTGTGTTACACTTTCATAAACGTAACAATCTGTATCAGCCCATATACGTCCCACTGCAGGGCACGGACCTCCTCTACAATCGAGAGTACGGTTGAGAGTGGTTAGGCCATATAGTCCACCACGCTGGCCTAGTGCGGGTTGGCGGACTTACATACCATAGAATTTATTTTTTTATAAATCGATATGGCATGCAGGTTTCCTCACGATGTTTTCCTTCACCGTTTTAGTGCGTGGTGATTGACTATCAATACACACATGACTCCGAAAAGTGAGAGGTGTGCCCTGGGATTCGAACCCGCGACCACCGTGAACATGTTGGCAGTCGCGTCTAGTCCGTTTACCAACAGGCCACCACGCACTTCAAACGTAACAAACAAATATAAAATTCAGTTTTACGTTTTTATCCTTTAAAATTTCAATTTACATAATACATTTATACATACACTCATGCGTATGTCCCATTGGGATAGGATGAGACTATTTAGCGCTAAGTGCTGCGGTCCATACATACCTCTTTCGATTATTCAACTATCCTCAATCTATTCATACATGCTCATCGGTTTTGAGAACTCCGTATTTTCCTTTCTTTAAGAAGGCCAGCGTGGTGGACTATATGGCCTAACCACTCTCAATCGTACTGTCGATTGTAGAGTAGGCCCGTGCCCTGCAGTGGGACGTATATGGGCTGATACAGACAGACAGACAATAGGTCTTCTATTTGATTTTTCCAGGACCACCTCGGACGTCCGCGACCGACTCTACCATCTGTTTTAGCATCATAAATTTCTTTCGGCAGTCTCCTTTCATCAATCCTTTTGAAGTTGCATTCCTTTCTCAATCTTTGTCACTACGTCTCCTTTTAATCGACATTTCTCCCTTATCACACTATTTTTCATTCTATCAACCAGGCTGACTCCACACATGCTCCTCGATGCTGTCATCGCTACAGTATTGATATCCAACTTTCGTGCTTCATCCGGCACGCTCAAGATTCACTGTCATGCATTAGTGCTGGCACCAAGACTCCTTGATGCATTAATAATCGAGAACGCTGTGAAATACCTACTGTGAAATTGAGATTTGTCCTTAACTACATCAAGGTATTTTTTTGGGATGTTTCTTAGTGAGAAATTATCGGCTTAACTTGAATGATTTACTAAAGAAATACATGTAATTATTTCTTATAATCAGCAAAAGCTTTCCGCCACGTATCCCTAGCATAATCTAAAAGCTACAGATAACCACACGACATAAAACAACAAAAAGATTCAAAAAATCAAAATCACTGACTCTCTGTTAAAAACTGAGCAAATGATTGTGACAAACAATTGACGTACAATCGGTCCGGAGGGTGGTTTACCCCCGCGCGGCGATGCGTGATGAATCGGACGCCGCCCCTGCGCCAGGATAACTGCACAAAGGTGATATGTGCCTTGCTTAATTTTACTATTAGACACAGACTGTAATTATTCTTCTTTTATTAAAATTAATTTTATTTATGTGACATTGTTACAAAAAGAATATGAGGTGATATGAAAAAAGAGTCAATGGATCGTAGTAGTAGTTTTCTATATTTCTTTCCGCTTCGCGATAACCGTCGTCGGCATCACAGCCAGATTTTTAACTCAATCTCCTCCATTTCGCCCGATCTTTAATTAGAAGAACATTGACATTTCTATTGTACCTTGTCCGTCTGTCACTCATCCCTTCGCGAAAAGGGTGTACAAAAATAAAAATCAAATTAAATAGGACACATGTCCGCTAGCTCCAACTAAAATCATCTTTACAAAAATCAATAATAAAGAACAAAAATCCAGGGGACTGAACAAAGGCAAGGTGCACACTAGCGAGTGACGCGGTCGCACGCGTCACGGCCATTGTGACACGGGCCCCGCGCCACGTATTATTATTGCAAGATTTATCGCGTGGAAAATTGCACTCATTGTACTTGCGACTGACTATACATTATGATTGTGAATTATATCATATTTATGTTAATTACAAAGTGTCAAAGGTAGGGGATGTGTAACGGTCGTGATTCTTTCCTCCGTGTTTTTTTTGTGCCATTTGGTTTTATTACACAGTCAGGTCATAAGTATTGTCACACAGTAAAAACTTTTCTTTAAGAATGCTGGCCACAAAAAAGTTTATTGAATTAGAATTTCGAATTGTTCATGAAAATAAAAATGTATACTTTTTAGAATTTTACTCTATTTTAAATATGGAGTGGACGGTTAAAGAAGACCGTGTTGCAGTTATTGCGTTGCATCGTTGCGGTTACGCGCCAATTCAAATTTTTGACATACTGAAAAATTTGAATATAACCAAAAGATTCGTTTATCGTACCATCAAACGATACAATGAAGACTCTAGTGTAGATGACAGGTCAAGAAGTGGTCGCCCTCGGTCTGTTAGGACTTCAGCAGTGATAAAAGCTGTGAAGGCGCGAATTCAAAGAAATCCCAAACGTAAGCAGAAACTGTTGGCCCTTCAGATGGGGTTAAGCAGAACCACGGTGAAAAGGGTATTAAATGAAGACTTAGGGCTTCGGGCATATCGAAGAAAAACAGGACATCGTTTGAATGCTCGTCTAATGGACCTGAGACTGAAGAGATGCCGCGCTTTTTTGAAGCGGTACGCGGGAAAAAAATATCGTGAAATTCTTTTTTCAGATGAAAAAAATTTTACCGTAGAAGAGAGCTACAACAAACAAAATGATAAGGTGTACGGACACAGTAGTGAAGAAGCGAGCAACCGTATTCCGCGTGTCCAACGAGGTCATTTTCCATCCTCGCTCATGGTATGGTTGGGAGTTTCGTATTGGGGCTTAACAGAGGTACATTTTTGTGAGAAAGGTGTAAAAACGAATGCAGTTGTGTATCAAAATACAGTCCTGACGAACCTTGTGGAACCTGTTTCTCATACCATGTTCAATAACAGGCACTGGGTATTCCAACAAGATTCGGCGCCAGCTCATAGAGCGAAGAGCACACAAGACTGGCTGGCGGCGCGTGAAATCGACTTCATCCGGCACGAAGACTGGCCCTCCTCCAGTCCAGATTTGAATCCGTTAGATTACAAGATATGGCAACACTTGGAGGAAAAGGCGTGCTCAAAGCCTCATCTCAATTTGGAGTCACTCAAGACATCCTTGATTAAGGCAGCCGCCGATATTGACATGGACCTCGTTCGTGCTGCGATAGACAACTGGCCGCGCAGATTGAAGGCCTGTATTCAAAATCACGGAGGTCATTTTGAATAAACTTTAGTGTCATAAGAATCTATGTTTTGTTAAGTTCATTTTGGTATATAAATGGTTACATAATGAATAAACTTGTTTCAATTATTTTATATTAAACATGTGACAGAATTTATGACCTGACTAGGTATTTTCCTCCCTGTGCAAATGTGAGCAAATATAGGTATGTTTGTTTTGATAAGAAATTGGAACCACTATGAGTATGCAACAAACAGAATCCAATGTTCCGATATTAGTTTACAGTTCCTTTATTCATTGGTATGAAAATTATTCATTCTTCAAGTAAAGTTTTGTAGGGGTCGAGTTTACTGAACAGTTTTGTAAATCGCTCAGTCAAATTTTATGTTACGATTTTTGCTCAGCCTGTCCAGTATGATTAATTGTAGATACTGAATTTTAATTTGGTATAAATTTTAACCATCCGATCCAATCTAGTTGGGCATCCGATAGTGACAGCCTCCGTGGCGCAGTCGGTTTGACGCCACCTGTGAAACAAGAGGCCACAGATTCGATCCCCGCACCTAGATAAATGTTTCTGCGGCCCACAAATATTTATTTTTGGTCTGTGTGTTTGTGAGACCGAGTTCCTGATACCCGCGACATCCGATCTTAGTGTGGGGTCAGGACTATGTGACTGTTTATTTCTTTCTTATTTATATTGAGTTAAACGCTACGATAAAAGTGGCAAAAATAAGACTAAAATTTTATATCCTGCACGTGTATTTTAAATGTTTTTAAGTCCCAAAAATTACAGAAAGGGTGTAACCTGTCTTATTATCAAATACATTGTCCATACACATATTAAAGTATCTCAATAAGTTATACCAAAGCATTTTAATTTTAAATTTGCAACAACAAAACGCGCGTCGCATCAGCGAGCATCAACCGCTGTTGGTTTTACATTAATCGAATTCAAATCACCTTTCGGAAACCCTTGCATCACATACAAAAACAATCTTTTTTAATGTCCAAGGGCTGGATGAAAGCGTTAACTCGGCTAAGCCGCGGTCCCCTCGCTGCGCACAATGCATTAAATACCTCTGACAATGGAATCTGACGCGCGGATTGACGCGCACGAGCGCCGCGCTCCGGTGTGCACCGCGCTTTACTTTCAATTCCGATGTTTTGGAAGAAGAATGGCGTATGTCGTTTAGGTCAATATTATTGCTGATCAATGGAAATTAAATATATCTTTCAATAGATACCTTGTGTTCCTTGAATGATAGAGATTACTAGATTTATTGTGGTGTAAAGTATACAAATGTGTAGTTTTACTTCAACCTTTTTATAAAAAGAGTAGGTATTAAAAAAATGCTATCAAAATTGACGGAACATTCAAGATTTGAAAAAAAACAAACCTTTCTTGATAAATATCTTACACCAAGTACGGCAAGCAGTTCGTGTATTCGTGTAACGTAAGTGAACCAAGCCATCCCGAGGCTAGTTACTCATAAATACTGTGAAAAAGATGTTTTTAGAATGATGGGTGAAACAAGACGGACTTACAGATTGTTAGTTTAAAGTCCGCTATGCACTAATTGACAGAACGGCTGTAGCCCCGGTGGACCTGCTTAAGTCAGATTTCTGTAGTACAGGTCCATTCCTATTTAGTAAAAAAAAAAACGCAACAAAATAACGCCTACACCTCAACCATGTGTGTAAAACTTGTAAAAATAATTAATTTAAAAATAATGAACAATCGAATCTGTCGCATACGTCGTTTTGCAACGAATATAACTTCGTATAGAGGTTTAAATAAGTTTCGATGGCAGCACGGTGGTCCCAAACAATAGCGGGGGATGATTCCTGTTCGGTGTGCGATTTCATTTCACATGTGGATGATTGCGCCATTTCTCAGGTTTCATCCCTTGTTGGGGTAAACAAAAAGACTAGCACATTTATCAAGTATTTAAAATGAAATATACTGAAAATTATTTATTAAATTCATACATTTTTAAAGTCAAGATTTTTTCAGGTCTGAGTTTTAGTCCTGATTTATAATAGCAAGATGTGGTTTGTTGTTATTCTTGCATTAAAAGTGCTTAGGGTGGCGACGGTCACTTGAAATCAGACAAACCATTTCCTCGTTATCCCCTTCACAAGTATTTCAAATAAGTAATTAAAATTAATATAAAGGTCAATTTATTTCCTGAATAAAAAAATATCCAAAAATAGAACACGGGAAGTAATAGAATAATTAGAAAACTTAATGACTACAACAGCCACTTGTGAAAACAATTTACTCTTACGTCGTTTCCAGTCTCCCGTAAACATTATAATTAGAGAGAAGCCCATCAGATTGGGTTCGGACGCTACACACCGGTCACACGAGTGCACGCGCCGTTTTTGAGATCTTTGCCACTGATAACCTTAATGAAAAGATCCCGGCCAAGAGATAGCGCAGATGAGTGCCACAATGCATCGGGCTGCAGAGGCTCCACTCTCCGCAACTTAGATAGAAATTGTTGTGAAACTTTGATTAAGTTATCTGTATGTATCAATGCGCTTTAAAAAGTGTTGTTTTTATATTTGGTTGGTAGGGCAGAAAACCAATTTGAATTGCATAAGTAATTCCGATGTTGGGAACCAAGCAACAAATCAATCTGCCACGAATACTCATTAATGCCATAGAATTTCAATTAAGTATTTAAAAATATGGTTTCTTAAGATCTAAAGAAACTCACGACAGTATTGTAACAACGCAGCATAATATTACATAGAAATTATAAAGTGTAAGAAATATTTAAAACATACAAGATATTATGTTTTAATGTGTGACAAGTTTATTTTACTAACTTAAAATTCCTTCCCTTACCCTTCTGTTCATATTTTCCTACGCGGCCGTCCAACCCTCAGTCCGGAGCACGGCAGAATGGCCTGTGATGGGCGATACGCGTCACCGTGCGTGCGACTGACGTCCCGCTAGTTTGATACCTCATTGAGATCCCATTCCGACTTGATTTCTTCAACCCAGCAAATATCGGATAGATCACCAGTTATTATTTGAGTTCTTTTATTCGATTTTCAAATCTAAGTGGAATTTGATACGTCGGATCTTTTTACAGATGTGATAGCATAAAGGACAAAATATTATTTTTTACTATGAGTAAAATTGTGAATACATAGATAAAGCATTGTAATGGTCGGTTCATGAATGCTAAAAGTGCTTATATTTACTTAAAAATATAATTTTCAAAATTCGTTAAATTTAGTATCAGAATCTTTAAATAATATTTAACGATCTTTACATTAGGCAACCAGATGTCCGCATATGATGTGAATAAATAATTACAAATTATTTGCATGTTATTTTATTTATTTATTTTAATCTTTATTGTACACTGATTTATTATAACTACATGTTAGAGATCGCATAGGTCATTAGTTTTATTGGAATGGCAACATAGTCCGACTTGATTGACGTCTGCTAAGTTATCGGTTGCCCATGGCAACGTGAAAAAGATCTGTCAGTAGAGTCCGAGAAATAATAATTTTGGTATTGTTGTAATTGTTATTCTTGCCGGAACAGCGCCGGACGTGCGCACTGATAGATTATTGAAACCATCACGTCGGACGATAACAGCGATCCACTTAAATCTCTGACAGCAGCGGTGGGATCGATAATAAAATCATCCCACATGTCTACCGCAATGCCCACTACCCAATCTGAAGAATATTTGCGACCGGAACGGGACGCTCAAGAAGATAATGCGGCGGGTCCATCAACATCAAGGATTGAAGGACATGGCGTGTCTTCGCCCGAAACTTGAACTACGTTCTTTTCAAAATATGATGACGGGCTTTCGGGATATCAACCAGAAATTTTTAACGAGTGTCGGCGATTCTAGGAACTTGAGAGCAAGCGAGGTTTATGTACCATCTTTTGATCTGGACAACTGTCAGTTCACTGTAACTCAATGGAGGTTCTACGATTTGTTTCGCGAAATGGTGGAGTATACAAGCGACCAGGCGGCGACGTCCGTCGAGTATTCCACCAACAAGGTGGCGTTGATAGATCGGTTAGATACTGGTTGTGGTGAGTCTAATGTAATAGAGGTGGTGCTCTCGGGCATCACGGACATTCAGGTATGTACAGATTTACTCAAAAATACGCCTACCAGTTTTGTGGCACTAGATAAGCATTTTGGTAAATATTATAAGATTAATAATCTCAAGCGAAATACTGATAAGATGCGAATGAACATGAAACTCCCAAGTGTTATAGAGACGGTTACCTACTGAACCTCGCTGTGATTATTGTAATAAGGTCGAACACTTGAAACGCTACTGTTCACATTTAAATAACAAAAATAAGGACGGTGGTACTCGTTCTTTTTCGTCTGTTGATAAACCTAGCGATAAGCCTATTACACGTTGTTCTTATTGTTACAAAGCTGGACATTTTGAATTTACTTGTTTCATCAAACAACGCAACGAAAAATCGAATAATTTATTACAGTCAAAATCGGTCAACGTTTGTTCGTCCTCAAATGAGTCTTTTGAAACTAATTGAAATATGCATCGGTTGTTATGTTTTGCAAGCATTGATTGACAGCGGTTCAGAATGTTCATTAATTAGAAAGGAAATTGCTGATTTTTTTAACGTAATATTAGTTAGAGAGTAAGGAATGGTATGGTGCGATAGATTCCAATACGAGGAACGAACAAAATTTATCTGAAATAAGACAAACGGCTAAGAGCAGGATGGACGAGCAGGCGATGAAAGATAGAATTCGTTATGACTCTAATAAAGCCACTATTCGTCCTTTTGTAGTTGGTAGCTATTATTAGTCTAGAAAAACTGAGTTGAGTTTACGTTCGGTACTGAATTAAATTATTTTTTATGTATTCCGTATGGATTGAAAGCTTTTTCGCTTTGTCCTGGTTTTATTCTGTTGAAAGTCATTACGCTTTGCAGATGTATGGATTGAAAGCTTTTTCGCTTTGTCCAGGTTTTATTCTGTTGAAAGTCATTACGCTTTGCAGATGTATGGATTGAAAGCTTTTTCGCTTTGTCCAGGTTGTATTCTGTTGAAAGTCATTACGCTTTGCAGATGTATGGATTGAAAGCTTTTTCGCTTTGTCCAGGTTTTATTCTGTTGAAAGTCATTACGCTTTGCAGATGTATGGATTGAAAGCTTTTTCGCTTTGTCCAGGTTGTATTCTGTTGAAAGTCATTACGCTTTGCAGATGTATGGATTGAAAGCTTTTTCGCTTTGTCCAGGTTGTATTCTGTTGAAAGTCATTACGCTTTGCAGATGTATGGATTGAAAGCTTTTTCGCTTTGTCCAGGTTTTATTCTGTTGAAAGTCATTACGCTTTGCAGATGTATGGATTGAAAGCTTTTTCGCTTTGTCCAGGTTGTATTCTGTTGAAAGTCATTACGCTTTGCAGATGTATGGATTGAAAGCTTTTTCGCTTTGTCCAGGTTGTATTCTGTTGAAAGTCATTACGCTTTGCAGATGTATGGATTGAAAGCTTTTTCGCTTTGTCCAGGTTGTATTCTGTTGAAAGTCATTACGCTTTGCAGATGTATGGATTGAAAGCTTTTTCGCTTTGTCCAGGTTTTATTCTGTTGAAAGTCATTACGCTTTGCAGATATATGGATTGAAAGATTTTTCGCTTTGTCCTTGTTTATTCTGTTACGGTACAGAAAGCCTTTACGCTTAGCTTTGTGTGTGAGGTTTAAAGCAGTTTGTAAATAATATGCTTGTGTGTGCATTGTGCGCTGGATCATCTAGCCTGGATCAGATGTTGAGAAGCAACGCGAGAGCGCGTTGCATTGCAGGATGGCCGTGTTAGAGATCGCATAGGTCATTAGTTTTATTGGAATGGCAACATAGTCCGACTTGATTGACGTCTGCTAAGTTATCGGTTGCCCATGGCAACGTGAAAAAGATCTGTCAGTAGAGTCCGAGAAATAATAATTTTGGTATTGTTGTAATTGTTATTCTTGCCGGAACAGCGCCGGACGTGCGCACTGATAGATTATTGAAACCATCACGTCGGACGATAACAGCGATCCACTTAAATCTCTGACATACATAAGGGATACTATTATATAAAATACAATAGTACGAAAGGCGGTCTTATCGCTCTGAGCGATCTCTGCCAGACAACCTTTGGATGGATCTAAGAGAAGGAGTTTGAGCGGGCAGTGTAAGAATAAAGAATAAAAGCTCAAAACGAAAAAAAGAAAAGAAAATAATAATAATAAAGTAATTAATATACAAATAATAATGTTAATACATATTCGTAACATAATACACATACACTATATATATATAAATATATACATGTATATACGTAAAATACAAATAAAATACATACAATATATATATAATAATAAATAAATAAAAAACACATCAATATAATCTATTTATAGCGAAAAGTAATGCTCTTTCATCAGCTTTTTGAAAGACGACAAAGCATGTTAAATATCAATAACCTCATTTTGAAAAATATTTTCCTCTGATTATAAAAGACAGCTTTGATTTGATGTGGATGCTAAATGTCACAACTATATTTATTCCAGCCATGAAATCAAATAATTTCCATCAATTTTGCTTCTAAACATTCTCTACCAACATATAACGGTATGTGCATTTTCAATCAAACACGAATAATTCCCGGACAAATTCTAATTACATATGGGGTATTAAGCATCCCAAAAAAAGACACAAAGCTCCAAAACAATAGAGTTTAATTGTGAGTGTATCGCGTCGCGTGGGGAGAACGCACCAATGTCGGGAAGGTAATTAATAACGGAGTTCACGGCGGAAAGATTTTTAATTTGCGACACACGTGCATGTCGAATGGCGACGCGTGCCGGCCCGGGGGACTCTATGTGCTACAAGTAGATAGGTATTTATTCTGCGGACGTGTGCTCAGATGAATGGCTGTTATTAATGTACCCCTTTAGGTTTTGTTTTGCTAGCCGAAAATATGCTGCTATTTGCATAATTGAGAAAATCGATTCGTGGATGTAGCTAAGCAAGATTTTGATTTTTTAATTTATCATTAAAGTTACTGACGTAAAGAAGGGCTTAGAAATATATTGTCAAACAAATAGATTGCTCCATTTGTGTTACATAAACATTAAAGCCTGTTTTTTTTAGTCCATTCGAATATGGAACGGAACGACGAGTTATACCGAAATAGTTCCAATTCGAGCCGAGTTTTACACAAAAGTGCGACGTTCACTGGCCGTCGATTCAACGAACACTTTTATCAATGTTCGCTTTTCAATAAAACCTCTAACAAACTGGCCAGTTGACGCTCGCAGCTTTTTTCCGCCAATAGACTCACATCCGCCGCCGGCCGGAAGTGGCCCGATGCCCGGCCGGCCCACAACAGGAGCGCTTACCTTAGTTTTTTATTTGTGGCCCCGTTGATTTATGGTTGTTGCGAATTTGTTCGCGCTGTGTCCGCGCCAAAACGATTTTCGCGCTCGCAGGAAATCTGCCGATGCCCGTCGTTTGCAAATCCAAATATTCTGAGAAGTTTTTCCCTCAAAACTGCCAGTTGTTTGCATGTTGAACTTTGAAAAATCTCCACTGAGTGCGAGTTCGGAAACTTCGGGAGGTTCGCTTTAGCTATTTGTTTTGGCTTTGATCGATTTCTGGACTTAACGATGCACTTTTGTATGCTTAATTATGCTGGCCTTTTAGGGAAATTGAATTGGTTCGATATTTCAGAAGCTCAACATTAAAATCTCTAAGTTTTGAACTAAAGGAAAAATTCAAATAGAGCCCTCACACGGGTCTGTGGCTCAAAAAGACTTTAGTTTTATCCTGAAGACCGCTAATATTAATGCATGTAAATTAACAGTGCTCAACGATTATTCTTTGTACGACGTTAATGATTTTTTCAGTTCTTTAGCTTGTAGTTGCCCAGACATGACTCGTGAACTCATTACCAAGAATATTTATATTTAAACTCTAAGCAGAACCTCAATAAACATAAATACAAAGAGAAATAAGACATATTTCATTAAGGACAGTCCAAACAACGACAATTGAATCAGGCGCGTACCTTCAGCGGATTACGGCGACTTATTGCTGCCGACAATAACCCCCCCGTCTCAAAAGAATAATATGTCTTTATAAGGGATCCAGAGGCTTTCCGTGCCTCGCTTCTCAGTTCTTACACATTTTTCAGTGAAATGCGAGAGCGCCTTTAGTTTTTTCACGAGAAGTGACATTCAAATTTCAACCTTATTCCCAACATTTTAGATTCATTTTGCCACGTAGAGCCGCCTTTTAGAATAGATTGCATTGTCTTGTAACGTAAATCATTTCGAAATAAGATTCTTATTCAGCGTCAGACGAATTTATGTCTTAAACGTGTAGTTTTAAGTTGATTTTTCCGTATAACATTGATGGATTAATAACTTTATGTCGTGGATAGAGTCTCACGTGGTAAAAGGTCACTCCTGCCTTGACGGACCGAATTAAATTTATAAAATGAAGGAAAGAGATGTGCAGCTTGATTATCTACGTACCAGTTGTCTCTGGTCTTAATACGATGTTTTAATTGTTTATGCTCTGGTGCGGATGTTCAGTGTGGATAGAGCAGTACTCCGGCTTAGCGAACAACTGCACAACAGCTAATTAGGCATTAGGGAATATGACTGTACAATACTAAATCTATACTTAGATGGTTTGCTCTTTATAAAGAGTAGTCGTTGGATACAGTTCTATGTTGACTTAGATAATTAATCAGGGATTCAGTAGTACCCAATATAATGATATTTTTAGGCCATTAAAAGTATTTAGGATATAGCTTAATGACTAACGTAGCAACAATAGCGATTGATGAGTTATCTTGCTCGTCGAGACATAGAAATTCAAGATTTTTGTCACGTATTGATTACTTTCCATTATTGTATTTGTAATTTCGTTATTTACCAATAGATACTTCAAAAAGAAAAACATTTGGTCCAATAATTGAGTGCATGTTTGGTTTGTTAGTTTTTCAAGGTAGAGCTTCAGCGCAGCTAGTCTTATATATCCTATATACGATAAGAATTCAATTGCTGTTAATGATTACAGAATCACAGACAATAATAGTATTAATTAAGCAGAAAACACAAATACTCCTATGGGGCTTACTGTACTTTTCCCCTTTGAAAAGTAATAAACTGTACTAAAATTCATAAAAAAGCGTATTAATAAGATCTCTAATATTATCACCTGTAGTATATAGATATATTCATAACCTTTGCATCTGTTGTCTTGAACAAAAACAACGCTTATCAGGGGTGAATAAAAACAGTTAGAGATGTTAATGGATACGGTGTGAACACGTGGTGTATAGCAAACGAGCCGATAAATATTAAAAAATGGCAATTACACATTACATTACATTATTTATGTGACTATAAAATTAATATATGTACATATTTTCATGGCAACATATTCCTAGTTTCTATTATTCTTCATAATATTTCTGAGTTTATCCGATTTCTATTATATTTACACAAACCGTGTTATCTCATACAGGGCAAGAAAAACTATTAGATGCCAAGACAAACGGTAGCCAGAATACCAACTACGCGGGATAATAGGAACTTATCTCCTAAGAAGTGGGATAAAAAGGAGTTTTTATTGCTAGGGTCCTGGGAACACCTTGCCTCTATAATCTTTCATTTAGCGAATTGTTTACGACCAATGATAGCGCTATCTCGTTCACTCTTGTTTGTTTTGGTTATGCCTGTCCCGTTTATGTTAAGGTGTAGTTTTCTCTTTATTTTGATTGTGTTTAGGACAGGGCTGTGAGGGTTTACTAGGAAAATAATTTTGTTTATTTTTGTGTACGTTTCTAGAATAGTTTTTTGAAATAAATGGAATATTTATGAGCAACCGAGATATGTTTTTTTTATTATACTGGAAAAAACACAAATACGGGATATATTAATATATCTGTATCAGCCCATATAAGTCCCACTGCAGGGCACGGGCCTCCTCTACAATCGAGAGTACGATTGAGAGTGGTTAGGCCATATAGATATATTAATATTTAGTTGAAACTCCTACCTCCTCTACTCCATCTAATTTCGGGAAAATTCGAAATACTCCAGCTATTGTTGAGACTCTAGTAAAAACTAATCATTTTGGTACAATTAATGGCCACAAATGCGATAAAATATATTTTACTAATCCGCGGTGATAAAGTTAGAAGCAAATACATGAAATCCGGTGTCAAAAGTGGAACAACAGATTAAATATTGAACTCTACCCCACTTTAAAATCACAGGTTAAAGATAGAAAAAGTGAAAGCAACATTGATATCACCCGTAGCGTTGTTTAGTTCCTAATTTTCACGCATTTTCAATGTTACGGGTATTTGTGCTTGTGTGGTGGGTAGGATTGTTAGGTGGCAGCCCTGACGGTGACCCTTAGTAATGATGATTGGTTCGTGCGCGCTTATTGGAGGTGGCGCGTACACACGAATTCACTTAGCGCGACGATACCTTGTACTTTACTACATTACATGATGTCATCGCTCCTACACAACACTGAATAACTTTTGTTAGTATTGCCATCATTTTAAGCCGAAGAAATAAACGTGATTAACTAGTACATAATATACCTACACACTAGACAATACTGATAGGCAGTTGAGTACCTATTTCATATAAAAACTTGAGGAGTTCCTTTAGGAGACTGCAATTTAGGCCCAGCTTGGCTATGAGCTCACTTCCAATCATATCTTGTGAGGATGTCTTGGGCAAAATCCTTTAAACTTTGAGGAACAGTAATAGCATCTCTAAAAACGCTTTCAAGAATACACGCAGCAATATGTTTGATATTTAGAGGTTGGAAATTTCCTAAAAACAAAAAGTCCTTCAATATATCCTTGCCTCCGCTCATAACTGGGCCACGTTTGTTTCGTAAGCAATAGATATTTATGTTTCCAGTCCGATATCTAATAGCGCGTGTCGCTCGAACAATGCCGCGGTATTCATAGTGATTTCGGCCCATTACCTCTGTATACGCGAAACCGATCGTTCCATACATTTCACTCACCATACAGCCATCGCTTGTTTTCACTAAAGCCCTGATTTGCTATAATTATTGTTATTTATTTGTTTATTTCTCGTCGTATTTTGTGTGAACGTTTGAAAGGGTATTTTGTGGTAAACAGCTTCATACGACATTTTGTTGGTATTTTCTGTGACGAAGTAATAGTAACTATTATCAAAGCCTTGGACCTGCTCGTATATTAATAAAATAATGAACGAAACAATTTAGGCGTCTCACCTAGTTTGCAAGGTATATACTACATTGAGGTTTGAGATTCATTTATTTCTCTAAAGAATACATCAATTCACTTAAACGAGAAACAATTAACTTATAAATACAACATTTCGTGGGCTTTGCAAAAGTTTGTAACATTTAAAATAAATAAAAAACACAAGACTACGTAAAGACAGAACATAAAAAAAATATTTCAAATGATCGAATCATACGCGGGTAGATCTATACAAAATTGCAACTTAAGTGGTAAGTACTGACCAATATCGAATAACAGAAAGTAAAAAAAAAATGGTTCCACTGAGTACGCTCCACTGGAAGTGACACTAACGCTTTAAAGACGATGCATTCTGAATATGAAATTTAAGTAATTTTTTAAACAAGTACAAGGATTTTGCGTGTTTTATATCTTTTGGCAGTTTGTTATAAAGTTTGGCACCCTCAAACATAAGGGATTTTTTTCCATAATTAGTTCGTGGAGTAATTAGTGTTATATTATTAGCATTTCTCAATCTGATGTTTTGCACTTGATGTTTTTTAGTAAAAGTAATTTGTGTATGTATATCTTTGTTTAGTATTTTGTGTATAAGTATACATGTATAATAAATGTAGGTTTGTTCAATGTTAAGTATTTTTGTCTCTTTATATATTTGTTGAGTTGGTGTAAGGAAATCGTAATTGAACAACATTTTTACTAGTTTATTTTGAGCTATTTGCAAAATCTTTAAATTTGTTTTGGCTGCAGTACCCCATAATTCTATTAGGTAGTCAATTTGTGATTTCACTAGAGAGTTATATATAATATAGCGTACCTTGCGTGGAAGGCAACGTACGGTGCTTCGTAATAATCCGGTAAGAGAAGTTAATTTAGATTTTATATTTTTAATATGTGGACCCCAATTTAATTGACTATCTATGATTAGTCCAAGGTATTTTTCATGGTCTATTTTGCTGACTGGTTGGTTGTTGATCGTTAAAGGTACAATATTTTTAATTTTTTTATTCTTCGCGGCGAAAATTACATATTTAGTTTTAGCTATGTTGATAGTCAATAAATTGCACTGATACCAGACGTTCAACAGGTCAAGATCATGTTGTGCGTCAACAACAACGGAGTTGAGAGAGCTACCAAAGTAAAAAAGGCAAGTGTCATCCGCATATAAAGAAATGTCTCCTTTTAAGCCTATATCCCGGATATTGTTTATGTAAATGAGAAATAGAAGGGGACCTAATATTGAGCCTTGTGGTACTCCACATGTAGTTTCTTGCGATGTACTTTGATATGTATTAATTTTAACTACTTGGTAACGGTTTGTGAGATAAGATTGAAATATATTAAATGCCGTTCCGTTAATCCCTATATCTTTAAGTTTTTTTAGTAACAGTTTATGACTGACAGTATCGAATGCCTTTTTCAAGTCAATAAATACTCCGAGTGCTATTTGTTTTTTATCTATGCTAAGCTTAATTTTGGTAACTAGATCGATTGTTGCCGAAAGTGTATTTGATTTTTGTCTAAACCCATACTGTTTTTCGTACAACATTTTTTTTGACAGTAAATATGATTCAAGGCGCGTGTAAAGTACTCTCTCAAATATTTTAGATAGCACTGGTAGGACCGAAATCGGACGATAATTATTTGGATCGGTTTTGCTACCAGTTTTATGAATTGGGGTGACTTTTGCAATTTTTAGGGTATCTGGAAAGTATCCCTGTTCTAAGCATTTGTTTATGCATCTAGTTAGGTCGGTTGTGATAAGTTGTTTTAAACATTTAATACATTTTGAGCTTATTCCGTCCAGTCCAGAACTTGAATTAGATTTAAGGTTGTTTATAATTTTTAATATTTCATCAGTGGTTGTTGGAGACAAACGAGTGAGTGTGGTGGTGCCAACGTCAATGGAGCGTGCTACAGTAGTATACACTATATTATTATGAAATTTATTTGGAATATTATTTGCTAAAGTTGATCCAATAGTGGCAAAGAAATTATTAAAGCATTCACAGATTTCTCTTTGATCGGTAATAGTTCCAATCGATGTATGAAGTTTGTTTATACTAGTTGCTTCTTTTACATTATTATAGCATAAGTTATTAATAAGGCTCCACATTTTTGCCGGGTTTTGTTCACATTCACGGAATGCTTTGCAGTAATATTTACTTTTCTTGTTTTGTATAGATTGTGTTACTTGGTTCCTTTTTTGTTTGAACAGTTCTTCTTTTTCTTTATTATGAGGGTCGTTCCTATAATCTTTCCATAGCATATTTCTGATATTTATTTCGTCTATAATTGATTTTTCAATCCAGTCCTGCTTAGGGGGGTTAATAATTTTATATTTTGTAATTTTACTCTTATTCATACTAGCCAATATATTCTTTTCTAGTTGTACATAATCCGAAATTTCATTATTTTTCATAATTGCCACCATATTTTCATACAATTTGTCGTAATTGAAGGCTTCGTATTGGACTCTTTTGAGGGATTTGGTTTGGTATTTTTTTAGTTCCAAGTAGATTTGTTTGTGGTCCGACATTGGTGACTCGATAAGTGCTAAGTGAAAGTTGTCTTTAAAAAGGTTCGAACATACATGATCTATGATAGTTTTAGTTTTATTTGTCTCTCGAGTGCAAAACTGTTTATCTGTTTTATTAAGTATTGTTAAACCATTTTCTTCTAGAGTTTCTTTATATTTTAATACTACTTGATCTGTATTTAATAGATTAATATTAAAATCGCCGAAAACTAATATTCTCTGCTTATTATTTAGCTGCATTGGATAAATGTCAAGAAATTGTTTAATATTTGTATATTCTGGTTTTATGTATATAGCCCCTATATAGAGAGCGTAGTTTTCTAGGTGGATCCAGACGTAGTGGTTATCATTGTGGTGCTTTTCTTCGATTAGCGTATGTTTTAAACTGTTGTATGCAAAAATTGAAACTCCACCGCCTCTTACATTAGGTCTGAAGTTATAATAATGTGTATAACCTGGAATCTGGAATTGTTTAGCTTCGTCATCTGATTTTAACCATGTCTCGGTTAAAACGATTAAGTGCAGCGGTTTACAAAAAGACTGTATGATGCATTTCAATTCATCGAATTTCCCTGGCTTTACAATACTTCGCACGTTGGCATATAAACATCTCAGTGAGCTTTTGCTAGTACTAATTTTAGAGTGATTTTCAACAATTTGATAGGTAATATTTGTTGCAGGAACATTTTTACTGGTTATTCTTGTTAATTGGAGTTTTTTGGTGCAGCTTCTGTTATTGTAGGTATGCCTTTGACATATTTTATAACGAGGTTATTTTCTCCTTTGTTTTTTCGTTCTTCATATTCTTTTTTCACGTTCTCTAAGTAGGCCCTTTGTTGAGGTGTCTGATCTGAGTATATTTTTATTGTTTTATCTTGTAGGTTATTTTTTTGACGTAGTATGGATTTAGCTGAATCTGGTGATTGGAAGCACACTTTAAGTGGGCGTGATTTGTTTGGAATATACTTTCCGAGACGAAGCAAGTTCTGAGGTTCAGGGCAAAGTGGATTAATCAGAGCAACTACTTTGTTTACTTCTTTTTTGTCTAACTCCTTCCTTTCGTCTCGGTTATTAGCTTTTGGTTCAGGTACTCCAATTATGATGATATTCTTGCTTCTTATGTTTCGCTCATTTATTTCTACCAACAATTTTTCCTGAACTTCATCTTTAAGACACTGAGATGAAGCTGAGGGAGTTGATTTTATGGTATTAATATCTGCCTCTAGCGCTTCAATTTTTTTATCTGTTGCAAATATATTCTCAAATAAGTTGCTAACGTCATTCTTAATTTTGTTTTGTTCCGTAGCAAATCTTTCTGATGTCGTTTTAATATCATTGATTTGTTTCTTTATAGTGGTAACATCTGCTGATATTTTTGCAATAAATTCATTTTGGTTTGTAGTTAAAGAAGATAACATTGCCATCATTTCAGTCATTTGTTTTCTCAATTCACCCAACTCGGTTTTCACGTCATCATCCGAGTATTTTCGCTTATTGCGGAGCGACACATGTCCACTCGTATCGGTTTGTATGGAGCAAGACAAGTTTGGCTGTGATCCACTAAGTTTATTTGCGATGCCGCTTCCAGTTGGTGAGCGGAGTATGCTCATGTTGATCTATGTTGTGTTTCTTTAGCCTCTTCTGTGACGTATGACGTATGACCGGTGCCGGAGCGAGATAAAAATGTTTTACCCTCTCTTTCCACCAAAGATGCAGCGTTAGACACACACTGTTCGCACATTCAAATATGCCACGTATTTTATACAGCGTATGGATAAAATTAAATTGTGCACTGTACTAGATTTTAATAAAACAAATTGCGACACGTCTACTTCGTACTATTGCCCACGGCTCACTCAATTTAGTCAAGTTCATTTGTCAAGAAATATTTTTGCATAGCTAAATATTTTTCGTCATAATTAAATAACGTCATATTTTTTGATGCATAACATGTTCAATTTTCAAACAATATTTTAATTCATCATTGAACACATTCACATATTTAGAAATTATACGTAGGACCCTTACAATATACATATGTATCGAGTATAATAATCGCATCAAACCACCACAACTCACCACACACACCTATACAAATTTCAATTCCCCTTGATTCATTAAAAGATCCAATAATTTAATCTTTTGATCACGAATGCTTTGACAATGCCATTCACAAACTTTCTCACAGGACTAACGATGGAACAATTATTTCATCCAATTCATTTCCACTCATGCGGTGAGAAACAAAATGGCTGACGTGGCACGCGTCAAGTCTGAAGTCACCTTCCGTTAAAGACGCGTGTTCTATAGCCAGCCTAATTGCGAATATCTCCCGCCACGTGTCGCCGAGTGCGTAGCGTGCTTTAGCTACTCATTCTTTTCAATTCTGTTTTATATGAACTACATTATTATTCAAAAATAAACTTTATTGTTTTTTGTTAGAGTTGGTATTTAAGTGATATTGTAGTGGTGGTTAGAACGTTATTGTGGGGATAATTTACAACACTGTGACAAATGAACGTTAGTTCGAAATTTGAAATGCGATTTTGTTCCGGATAAAGGCTGGGAATATAATACAAATTGTTATTTTTATTTATTTGAAAGGTATGGATTATAATTTACTTCACTTCTCAGTTAAAAAACTGCATAAGTGAATGTAACCTATTTTTTTAACACTTATAAAATATCATAACCGTTTAACTGAATGAAGCTTAAAGTAAATTACTTTAAATTGACGAAATATTTAATACTCCATAAAATATGAGTGTTAATAATATTCTGAAAGATTAAAGTGGCCGTTTCAAAAAAAGATATTTGAACGTGGGAGAACTATGAAATGAAAACTTGATGACCATTATTTTGTACATAATTATTTATAAAATGGTTTATGTGATCTTACTGTATAGATTATTTGAGTGATTTCAAAATTTTATGCTTTTCGATTGAAGCGATTCTATCGGATATAATATTCGAAGTATTTAAAAGTGGTATCAATAAATTATAATATTCTCTAGTTATTCATATAGGAAGCTTTTTACCTGTCTATAACAAAAACTCCCTGAGTCCAGCGATGCAATATCCGCACATAAAGCGCTTCTATCATAGTCCCAGCAGTTTGTTATATCAGCAAACATTCATGTAAAAACCAACCATATCTCAAATATATACGACACATATTGCCTCACAGCACTCCGTTTTTGTAATTGAGATACAACGTAGAGGGATATAAAAGCTAAGATACAAGTATAGAGTTGAAAATTGAATGCCGAAACACCGTAGTAAATGTTCCCGACAGCAATATGAACTGCGCAAGATGTATGAGGTATCGGATTAAAAATATTTGTAAGGGCCATTTATACATGATGTAATGAAAAGTCCTAAACGTCTGTTTATTAACCACAGGGTGCTCCGTTAATTGAGCCCGCCATTCATTCGGCGCGCGGATGTGACGTAGGTCGGACATCTGGTGAAAAGATTTAAAATTGTAATTAGAGCCGGCGACAGTTTTAGGACAAGGTATTATAGGATTGCACGGGTTACTTGCTTTGTATGAAACAAAAACTTTATCAATATGCTGGGATGGATTAGGTTCGTGGTACAAAGGATTTTATGTAAAACGATGTTCGTAATCAGCTAGGTTGGGATGTATTATATAGATTCTTGATAATTATTTCCGAATATTTAACCAAATAATATTATATTAGTGTACAGACCCTAGTGGATTTGAGACGATATTTTCATACTGATACGGATTTCACGGCATTTGGATATGTCTAAACTCGATACAATTTCCCTTGATTATCAATTTGTAATATTTTTTTATTTTGTCGATGGGAAGACGATTTAGCGTCCTGCCAGATGGTAAGCGTCTACTATCGATCATGGACGGTGACAATCAAGTTGATGCTTTCGTAACGTACATCATCTACACACTAGTGTTTGTATGTATTAACCAAATCCTTGTAACTGAAACGTACAGTCTAGTAGCGACTGGTTTTTTTTCAGGGTGTCCATATTCGACGGAAAGAGGTTATCTGTTGTAGTGATTTAGATTGCTTTAGAAAATTCGCCAACCCGCACTAAGCCCGTCTGGTGGACAATGGTCCATGCCATCTTAATCAAACTCTCGAAAGTAAAGGAGTTTTTTGTGCAATAGAGGGAGATTATGGGCTATTACGGTTTTACAGATATACGTCTTTTTCGCTAAAGACGTTGGCAGAGGTGCCAGAACACCCATACATTGCTTGATATGTCCCGTCCCACGATGTGATAAGGGGCTAGTCTATTGCCATATCGGGCACAAATTTCTGACTCTGGGCTGATAATGAATAGAAAAATCCAATATCACTTTTCCCAACTCGAGATACGAACCCGAGCTTTGTAATTATACCCTAGCACTGCTACGCCACCTAGTCAGTTACAATTTTACCTGTATTAATAAATACTAACACCGATTGTATCCCTGATATTCTCTTAAAATCTTTAACTACATCTTTGTAATTTAGTAAGGTTGTAACAACAACATGAGGCGGTACCGGGTACACCCGGGTGTAGCAGGCTATGCCCGGGTGCAGCGACTACCCGGTCGCGTCGTGCGCTGGCATTCATTACTGTGCAGTAATGAGCCGCGCCCGGCCGCCCGCGCGGCTCATAGACTAGTATAACGTAGAAAGCGAACAGATGAGACATGAGTTTGATACAGATGTAATAACTTAGAAACTGAATATATGAGACAATAGTTTGATATTGGTGTTATAATGTATACTTGGGTAATCATGATTATGAAATCTTGTTAAGGTCAAGGATATAAATGTGTTTTATTACACCCAATGCATCCATCATGTGGGACTGTTTTATATTGTAGTATGTTAATAATGAATTATTTTAAATGAACGTCGATAATATATCGTACTAACTAGACCAAGTATATTCACATATTTCAACGTGAAAAGATAATTTAAAATGTAAATTGTATATAGAGATTAAGTTCTATGTGTATCGATTTGTCATAAGAGCTCTTTAATAAATGACCAATAAATACATTTCATTTCATAACGATCGATAATGATCATTTACTGAAGAAAAGAATATCTGAAGAATCGCTTGAGATATTCTTCATATTCACTTTATGTGAGTGAGCTGGGATTGGAAATTTTTGACCGATACTAAGCTTTCCCCCTAGCATATTAAGACATAGAAATAAAGTTTAAAAAATTACGAACAGTACGAGTGTAAAGTCTACTCAGGAATATACAGGCATGAGGTCGTATCAATATAAACTGAAAAAAGCAGCAACAGCAGTATTGTTATCCTTTTCATACATCACCCCAGCAAAAAATGTGATTATCTTATATTCTCAAATCTAAATTCGCTTCTGCGAGCTTACTCTATGTGCTTATAGGGTACGTTAGCACCTTTTAAGGCTTTTAAAAGGCTCTCAGAGCGGCTAATCATGCGGCCCGCGGCGCTCCGGCACAGATTATCGTACTTTGCTCGTATTCACCGGCGCTCTATATAATGTAGAGACCGGCTCTATGTTCTAACTGGAGCGTCTTAAATAATACTCTTTTTACATGTAATGGATTTTGCTCTCATATCCTTTACACAGGCAACTTTATATCACTTTTTTATTCCGCATGAGATAGGTCTGGGAAAGCCTTTTTTTCATACATGTTGCAGGAATAATTTCTACTGCAGGAAAAGGCAGCCAACTCACAATAGTTTGACATGATGGTGTATGGCAAAGCTCTATCAGGTCTCTATTGTTTAGAAGTATGCTCAGTAATTGAAATTTATAAATTGAGACAGTATAAATCAAATTGGCGGTTAACTGCGGTTCATTTGCTCCAACTATATCACTTAAATATATAATAAATAAATAAATAATAACACCCAACAGTCACATACATAGTCCTGACCCCACATTAAGATCGAGTCTTGTGTCGTGGGTATCAGGAACTACGAGAGACTTTTCGGTCTCACAAACACCCAGACCCGGAAGAAATATTTGTGGGCCGCACAAACATTTCTCTCGGTGCGGGGATCGAACCCGCGGCCTCTCGTTTCACAGGCGGCGTCTAACCAACTGCGCCACGGAGGCTGTCGAATGTCGACAGTATAAATCAAATTGTATAATATATATTGTAGCAATATTAAATTTAAAATTGAAAACACTTTGATTTAGCAACTGGACGACCCAATTAAAATTTCAACGTACACTCGAGCTGTCATATTTTTTACATAAACACAGGTTTTATTTGAAGCTAGTAATATCGAAGTAATATTTTCGTGATGAAATATTAGCAAAACACGCGACTTTCGTTGGAAAAACATCGCCACTCGTCAACGTACGTTTCCGGCGCCATTTGATATAAACAAATTAACTGCGATGTGACCGATATTCACTGCACTAGTTGCCGCGCTCAACTTTTTTTGTAATACATTGAGTATTTTATTCCAAAAGATTTGTAGAATTTCTTTTAAAAAGGTTAGTGCATAGAAAAGTTGTGTAAATAAGGTAAATAACTGTTTGGGAAATACATACGACTGAAATTTCTAAGGAACTCTCAGAGGCAAAGACTCACGTAGAATGCTGATCCAGTGGAGTTAGTTAATCAGTTATACAAAACTAAACCTCACAAGATCCTTTGACTGAGTTGATAAGCAATATCGTAACGCTAGTAATTCTAAGTTTCAGTAAGGGTGCTCCAGTTTTAAGTCTCAGTAAATACCTTGAGAAGTATTGCTGTTTTATTTTGTAATAGATGGTGTTTATATCATTTCCTCATCAGTCTATTGCTAGCATCCTTGAGCAATACATGGTAGTCTTGATCTCGATTCCAACGTTCGATAATTTTTTTGTGGTTTCTCATAGTAAATCATCATGTTGCCTAATATGGCGTAATATAATGCGACTAAAATTACCAGCCTCCGTGGCGCAATGACACGTCTGAAAAGAGAGGTCGCGGGTTCGAACCCCGTATCGAGATAAATATTTGTGCGATCCACAGATTTCATTTCGGATCTGCATGTTTGTGACACCGAAAAGTCTCTCGTAGTTTCTGATATCCTCGACACAAAATTTGACCTTAGTGTGGTAAGGATGGTGTATTTTATGGTAAAAAAAACTTTTTCGGAAATGAAGTAGCTACAGTCAAACTGATATAAAAATATTTTTCAATGTATGTAAACATCATTGTATATTAAATTGAATCCAACGGTAATAATGGTTTGATGTGGGACATGCGCGCCGTCGTCTACTTTAATTTACATTTATTTATGATTTAGCAGCGTCTCGTGACGCAGGTAGGTAGTAACGGGTTCAATCCACCTTGGAACATTTATTCGGAAAATGTTAGATTCTCGGAAAACCACTTATGACGTGAATAAAATATTATATTAACGCAAATGACCGCTTAATAACTCCCTTGTTGCTATCAAAAAAACTGGTTTCATATTCTATTAAAAGTCATCATATAATTACATATTTTAAAAAAAATCAAATAGTCTTACACAAAATAATTTGAAATTTGTAATAAACTTATTGCCGGCTCAAAATTTGTTGTAATTGTTAAAAATACAGTAGGTGCGTCATAAATTCCACCAGTTTTGTCTTTCTTCTTATTTTACCTTTACTCAGCCAAAAGTTATATTTAAAAAAAAATCATGTACCCCACATAAGTAAGTTCAAAACCTAATTTAATTATTTATCCTGACGATAAAAAAAAAACATCAAGTGTTCATAATCCAGAAAAAATATGTAATACTATAAGTAAATAAAATAAAAATACGCAGTAATTATATTAAAATTTATCAGGTTGACGACCTCGCATCCTTTCCAAATATTTCCGCACATTCCAAAATCATTCGCTAATTACTAATTATTTCTTGAACACACACGAAGAGTATATTCGTGTCACTCTTTACATTTTATTATATTGTAAAAAATGTAAAACATTTCTCACAATTAATTCAGATTCACATCAAAGAGGCGGATATTATACATCATACTCGGGCGCTAATAAGATCCAACAATGTAACACTTTCGGCGCGTTATGAAACGAAGAAATATACGATATATATTCAACCTTGTCTAACGTATTTATAAAAGTAATATGTAGAAACTACGTAAAGGTATACATATTTTTCTATTCTGCAACCCTATTTGTGGTTTAGTGTACAAACATCTCTAGAACAAACCAAGTAAATCAAATAATCATAATCAAATAATTTGTTTTTTTAGTACTATAGATCATAGGCTTTATCAACTGATCTGTGGCTTTTGAAATTACTCAAACCCATCAGTCACAGGCTCGATTACAGCAAAACCACATAAAAACATCATAAAGACGTACCTCCACGTGCTAGGTAGGGCAAAAAAGTGATATTACACCGGCAAACGTGAATATAATGGCGGCTCAAAAAAATGACCGGACATATTGAGGGAGTGGAATGTAATAAAGACTAGGTAATATGCTGGGACGGCGCTGCGGTGGGGGGTGAGGTGAGGAGGGGGGGGGGGGAATTCTCTTATGAATAGACCGGTAGCTGCGAAATGAACTGAGCTGAAAAACCGTATGGGGAAATGTAATGACTGAGTCGTACTTAGTACGGGACTGTCAAAGGAATGATATATCTGGGGATTTTGTTCTGGTTTTAATTATTGTATAGTGGCTGATATAAAACGATATACTAGTTATGTAACGTAACTAGTACACGTTATCATTTCACGTAAATAATTTCCGGAAATAATAAGAAGTATAATTTAATATTATTTTCGTTCATCGTTGCCGCTATGTAAATTCTGAGTTCTACATTAAAATGAGAAATGTGATATCTTTAGAAAAAAGTGTTTTTTTAATTATTTAGTGATGCGCCTACTTTGATTTCTCTCCACCACACATAAGTTGTATATATAAATAAATAAATAAATAAATAAATAAAAATTTAATTAAACATATGTATAGGTTTACAAGTCCTATATCCATAAGCCCTAAAATATTTCTTGGAGTCACGGTCAAGTACACCATTTAGAAGAAAAGTTTTTGTCCCTTAGTTGCTAATTGCCACAGTAAGTAATATATTAGTATAAGAGAGTTAACGATAATGTCGGCCACATTAGTGGACATTTGTAGTGGAAAAGAGTGCGATTATAGCTTTATTATACACCACAATTAGTGTAACGACGCCTGAGCGGTACTGAGATTGAGTGCCGGCAAAAAAATCTAATGGCGCTAATAATACACTATTAATTTGGCCTGCAGTGTCTTGTAATGATTAATGACTAGTGTTATTTTATTAAGATAGTTACTATGGATAGTTTATTTAGTTTCTTTAATGCTCTAAAGCTGGCGTGCAAATTTATGGTCTGTCAACCTTGAGCTATCAGGTTCAAATTCCTGGTTAGGCAATTCAATTTGTATAAGGTTTTCGAATTGAGAAAGTTTAGTGTAAAGAGTATGTGTTGTGCGGACTGCTGGTTTGTAAAATATGCCTCGCTAGTTACTAACAGTGAATTTACTAATAAGGAAAATAAAAGAACCTTAGCAATATAGCTATTTTCATCACAAAATAGGTAACCAAAAGTAAATGTAATTACCAATAACCAAAAGTAAATATAAAGTGCGTTATTGAGATGAGAATTGGCTAAATTTCTACACCAATTTGTAGAAAACATCACCTAATTAAAAAACAATTGTAGCACACATCCCAGATATATTCTGGCATGCAATATCTGTATTTTATTACCTTAAACCCCATATAAAAGGAAGCTAATGTATGTAAATACTGCATGCGTACTTTTAAACATATTCTAGGTCGCCGTTAAGTGGTAGGTAAACATTTTACTTGCGCACACAGTCCGGCCCCCGCGGTGACCTGCAAACACGCAGACAAACAAACCACGCGACGGCGGTGAAAAATTTACATATCGAATGTACTGCATGTGGATGTTTATTTCAATTGGGTTAAAATTATATGTACTTTTTTAAAATGTGTGGTCTGTTTGGTATAAGTAGTAAATTATATTTTTTTTATATACATATTTATTAGCTCAACCAGGGAATATTTACTCTACTTACAGTACCAAAATATGCAATTGTATTTAAGTGTAATAGATTTCGATCATATTCTCCTTGCCCCTACCGTAGCATGCCCGGTAGTATAACGTATAGGGCCTGATTCAGATATAAAAGTTACCCCTTTGAAAGACCGTCACAACATATTAATTATGATTTGGTATGAAATGTAGTTAATATTAATTATGTTTTGGCTTCATGTAGTTTAAACTATGAAGTCTTGATTTAAAGTTGAAAGAGAAAAAGAAAGAGTTGGTGCAATCCAATAAGGAATTCCTTTCCCCAAGATTTATATGAAGTACTTGTTTTGAGAAAGAAGAAACAAAAAATATCCTACATACATAAACACCCGCATTTGGCCTTATATGTTCCGTCCTACGATATGATACGTGGCGAGTTTATCGTCATAACCGGCAGAAATTCCAGACTCCCGATTCCTACTGAGGCAGTAATCATATCATAATCATACAGTTTCTGATTTAAATACATGTGATGTAAACGAATTCTATACTCTTCAATTCTGCACTGAATTTACAGCAGTGCAGTGATCGGGATTGCATTCAATCAAATTAAGTAGTACGTACATATTTCCTCGCGATAGGTAACGAAGGAGATGGCGTGTTATTGATAAAATCAAAGTGGGTTCTGTACGTGTGTACTGCAAATTGAACAGTATTCACTGCTGTAAACCGAGTTAGAGAGTTTCAAGCGGTTGAGGTATGGGTATGGTGGCGTGAGCGGAGCGAATTACTGGCAATATTTTATATTATCTTACAATTACGAATTGAAGAGGAACGTCTGTAGGGTCTGATGGGAGAACGGTGTAAAACATAGGATAACTTGAATCACGACATGTCATTAATAAAAATAGCAGGATATATGAAACGGATCCAAATATTACTAATTTTGTAACAGCGGTTATTTTGTACTTATGTGGTGTTAGCGTTGCATAAATAATTATTCATTTGCAGAAAGTTTTGGATAATATATTGTTCATATTGATGACATCGAATGATTCAATTAAATCAAATATTATATGTATTGAAAATAAATATAATATGTACATTTTATTTTCGTTGGATTTTTAAGAAATAAAATGAAAATATTTAAATACTCTCAAAAATACTTTCTAAAAGATTTTAATTCCTGTCTCAAAATCGCCCTCGCTCATCCTAACACTGTGAGCTGACCATTAATCTACACTTTTATGATCGGGCGCGGTAGTAAATTACGTCGGTTGCAAGAAAGAGTTGGTGTTACGACTTAGGTGGGTCCCCGTTTGTTATTAAGTTGCGGCCGCTTTATAGGTGCTGCCACTCCACTACTCACTCCCTGCTGAAATTCATCTGCAATTTTGTTGGCTGCTGTTTTATTGATATTCTACAGTCAATTGTGTGGATGCACCTTTATTTTCTTATACTATTACTTTTACTGGTTGGTCTCTCAGGTGAGAGGTGGACTGGGTAGGTACCACTGCAATGTCTATTTCTCCCGCCAGCGCTGATAATGAATTACGGCCGAATTATTGGCCGAAGCGGTATTCATACCCGAGACCTCAGCTTAGTAACTATAGGTACTGTAGTACAACTACGCCACCGAGGCAATCAAATATGTATGTATGTATGTATCGAAAAATTATTACGGCCAGAGGTTCAAACACACCTCTCATTTTAATACAGATTTTTGCGTACGGCAGAAATTCAAATAAGATAACCTTAATTTAAAATATACACGTAGTGAAATTAATTTAATACTAGTTTTAGTCTGTATATTCGTGTCGAAATCCCAGCAGCTCGGAAACTAGAATATGGGTCATTCGGAATGTGGGTTGAGCCGCTACAGTCGACTGCCCTTCTTTCGCATTGCCTTATTATAAAATAAATGTATATGCTATTTTACCTGCCACGATGTCATGTCCATGTGGAGATACCATGTTTTCTTATGTGGAAAATGAAAATACTTCAGACCATAATTGTATACTTTTGGAAATGGGACTCTTACTCTATACCTTTTATTTTACTCATTGCTTTGGTAGAACAGTGTATACCGATTCCGAGTTCTGGGTGACTTCACTTGACTCAGCCGTACAAAATCATTTAATCAATAATGAATTATTACCTTAAATTATTAAATGAACTGCTCTGAGTTCAGCTAAGCTACGACTTCTGTATAATCATTTTATTGTAAACTTGTTTTGAAAAGAGCAACACTAGAGTTTTTTGCTCGTTCTTCTCTGGCGAAAACAGCCTGTAGGTAAATAAGGTAGGCATGTAGGTAATCAAACCTACATGCCACGATGGGGAAAAAACTTAATCGTAGTTTTCAATACTAACAATGCCACACTGATTGTGACTTCAATTTTCAAAATCATGTTTGACTATCAATTTATTAACGTTATTTATATTTACATAAATATATGTCTAAATGTCCCTACAATACCACAAAATAGTACTATTAAACCCAACTTTAACAGAATCTACAACAACAAAATCTTAAAAAACCTTTGAAACGAAGCCACCCTGAGGAGCGCAGCTCCACTCAATCTTCTTTCATAATTAAAGTGGCTTTTACCTCAACCCCCACCCCGTACCACGCCTCCCCTCTCTCGCCCCCCGTCCTTTGAGCGCGGGCTCATTACCTAGGACTTAGGTACGTCTGGATAGGTTTTAGTGCTTCTATAATTAGGTACAGCTTTTGTGCTTCGTTGTTATAAGGTTTTGGGTTCAAATGATGTTTTTGATGCATTAATAAATTTAATTTGTGATCATAGATAAATATTATTTTGTTAAATTTGTAATGGATGTTTTTATTGTATATTATCTCCCATATATCGTGGCAAAACTATTACGTATATAAAATTACATAATATACATCAAGATTCATATTGTCAATTTAGTACATATTTACAGTAATATATTATTTTACGTATTAGTTATAGCTATATTGGCTTTATAGATGCACTTTATGTAACGAATGTAAACTTTGAAACTGTAAAACGTAAGATTCATAAAACTGAAATGTGAATTGTTAACAAACGTCTATTTAAGAGATATAAGAATAAAATAAAAAAAGTATTACAATTTTTAAGAATAATATGTTAACACTATTACTCTATGTTGTACCGCATTTTTAAACATAGTTTAAAAATGTTCTTATATAGAATTTATACTTGGATATTGCTTAATTTTATGTTATAACCAAAATCTAACAGTATATTGATATTTTCGCACCGAAAATCTAATAAACCTTCTCATACTTTATCGATACAAACTACCATGTCGCAAGTCATAACGGCAAACATTATTGACCTGACATTTCAAAACCATTAAAACTAACATACCATCCAAAGGTCACTCCGTCCTTTCCGAAGGTCGCGCCGCGCCCACCTACACTCTAAATTTAGCACACCTCAAGGAAACATCAATCCGACAACACATGCGCACAATTTGCAACCTCGAACGCCCGACAAACACCTTTAAAGTGACGTCACTTAGTCTCCGCACGTGCCCACACGGTCTACCTTCACCGACCTGCGAAGACGAATAACGCACCTGGTCCACCTACACCTGGGCACACCTTTGACCAATCAGCGCGCAGCTCACCTGCGCAGCTCGATAAAACTGGGCGTGGCCTCGCGCTCGGCAGTCCACCTGTACGCACCTGCGATTTTAATACGCAGGTGTGCGGGCTGTCGCGAGGCCACGGTTGGTCCAACCTCTTCCAATCGTCTACCTGCACACCTGACTCTTACCTGTGGGCGGATTTGGGTCGTCGTATCTGGGTCAGCTATGTATCACGCTGCGTTATGTACGGTCTATGTTTTAAATGCTTTGTTCGTGGAGTTTGTTGGAGTCGTATTTGTTATCTTGTTTAGTGAGATTATGAGAATTACGTATACACGTTTATTTGATTTTAAATTGCTGACATGAGTAGTACTCTTTGTTGCTTTTCTGGAATAACATATCGCTGGTGAACAGAATAATTGTAAATAACTTGATTCTATATCTGACTATTTGTATTCTTTTGGGTACCTATTGGCTCGCTCCTACGTCGTCTGAGGTGGTTTCAGATATAATTCGGGAATTACATTTTATATGTGATGACGTGGTGTCACTTATGTGGCTTCTTTTAACCTAATTTTGTTGATAAAGAAGTTATATTACAAGTTTAATACTGTATAAAATAGAAGCATATTTAATACTACCGACAGTCGCAATCAATAATGATAAATATTTGAAATTATTCAATAAGTGTCGCCACAATTACACGACTCTACAGCTAGAGACTAAGTACCCTAATTCGAACTAGAATAACACCACTTAATACTATGCAAAGTACCTCAGCCAATATACCTATATACTAGCTAGCTCGCAGAACATCACCTAAGACGGTATATAAGGGGGTGGCTCGTCTGATTACAGGGAGGCAGGCGGCCAGGTCGAGGCAAGTTTGAAGACAAATTGTGTAGCGAGGTGCCTCTGGGGTGGAGGGTGAGTGGGAGGGATGAAAAAATGGCGGCGCGATGACGTCTCAGGTCGCGGTTAAAAATAAATGGAAATGTACTGGGGAAATGTGTTTTATGTAGAGTTCGCGATAAATCGAACGAGAGTTCGCTCTACTTGGGAACATTTCTTGCAGCTTGTTACATGAATGTAGCGCGAGATGTTATGACTTGTACAATATGTAGTTTTAATAAGTTATAGAAAATAGACGATGGATGGATTGTAAGACATGTTTCTGTTAGTTCTTACACATTAAGTAACAAAGTTTGTGCATAAAGGGCAATTTATATCCTATTTCTAAATAAATTTAATGCCTAAAATGGGCTATGTTTGTATAAGTACCCAACGTATTAAACAATTAATAAATTAAATAGACAAGTATACGAATAAAAACGATGAAAAGAGGTCTAGGTAAACGGTATTAGATATATGGCACTGCTTAAAATTTGACTGCAAAGATTTCACTTCATATTAAGTTTTTCTATCATAGTGATGCCACTCTGGTCGAACACTCTTGTAGGAGTAGGTCACTACAATGTAGTTAAACCAGTTCTGTATTATGAGTTCAAAGATAACAGCTCCTACAGTATATTCGAGTACATTGATACGTTTCACCTTTTCTTTATTATTTATTGCAATGAATAGCGAGACGAGCATGCCTTTCGCCTAATGATAAGCGATACGACCGCTCATGAATAGTAGCAAAACCAAACAACCCTTTGAACCGAAAAGGAATAAAACTTGGCATTCCACGGCGCACGCCATCCTGAGACATAATATGTTAAGTCTCAATATATCCAGTAGTTACTGTGGCTACAACATCCTTCAATCAGAAACACAACAGTGCATTGACACTGCTGTTACATACCCAGGTGGCCTCTCATATATGAGAGATACACCACCAATAAGATCACTTAACATATTACGAGTACAAAAAGCATTTTGCTAAAACATTTCATTTACCAGGTCCTATGGTGAGAAAAGCCAGGTGTTCGTCGCAGCTTTATTGAGCTGACATTACAGTAAGGAGCGGTAATGTCGGTTCAAGTTTTTATCTGGTCGCGAGCGCTCGTTATAAGTTGGTGCGCTTCCGGCGCTCGTACGCTTTCGATTAGTTGCTAACTTGCACCTGTTTACCTCTGCAACGTGTGGAAAAATAGCGGGTTTATTAATTAATTTCTTGTTTGTAACTGGAATAAGTCCTACTGTAGTATTGGCGATATTTTTAGATAACTTCAAGGAACGGAGCTTCAAGGAACCACTATTCTATCGTTTTTTTATTGTGATGAAAACTAGAAGCGACACGAAATCGCTCATGGGTAGTGAGTGGAATGCCAAGCATTGCTTTGGAGTTCAAGGTGCTGTTTGGTTTTCCTACTATTCCTGAGCAGTTGTATCACTTACCATCAGGCGAATGGCATGCTTGGCTCGCCATTCATAGCAATAAAAAAACACTAAGATCGAGTCTTCTGTCGCGGACATCAGAAACTACGACAGACTTCGGTCTCACAAACACTCAGACGTGAAACAAATGATAGTGGTTCTCACAAACATTTGTGTCGGTGCGAGAATCGAACCTGCGCCTTTTCGTTTAACTTACTGCCCTCACTGTCGGCGTCTAACCAACTACGCCATGGAGACTGTGAATACAGTTTTTTTATCATTGATATACATAGATATTTTACACGTTTTACAATCTTGTTCATCTCCTCCTTCGAAGAATTCCACATAGACTAGTTATAAGCGGCCTGCATGCAACAACTTCCCGCAACTAACTTGTATTTTAACATTACTTTAAACTATTAAAGGAAGTGTATAGAACAATGTTTCATAAACATTCCAAGGCACAATTTTCAATGATCGCTAGGCATCTAAATATCATAAACAAAGAGCACACAGCGTGTAATTGGATGTTGTACAACTCTTGATATTCCGCTAACAATAGTTCTTGCAAGAGAAAATTTAATTTAGGTAAATTCGCTCATGTCGGCAGCAGGACGGTTTTGTGTTTGTGTTTGCCTTTTAGTATCAGGTGGATGTTTATTTTTTGATGGCTTAAAGAATGGTCTAGAATATTCTAGTCGACATTGTGATTAAAAAGTAATGGTCACATCTTAGTTACGGTATACGGGAAATTACGTTAATGGATTCTATTATAAAAATACATAAGTCTTATAGAGAGACGTAGTAAATTAATTTCTTGCCTTCAATCAATACATATATCAACTCGCGCATTTTTCCCAGATGGGGTAGACAAAGGTGCGACCAGGACACCCTCGTTTCTCCTTGTGTATTCCCTTACACGATGTGATAGAAGCCTATCGCCATATCGGGCACAAATCTTATTACGAGCTGATAATATCAGTTTCAAATCAAATTTCAATATCACTTTGCCTGACCTGGAATTCAAAGTTTTGCAATTATACAGTAGGTAACAGCACCACCGAGGCAGTCTTTTTACCATCGAAACTCCTCATTTTTATTCATTTTTTGTGATACAAGTTTTGTAGAAAATAAATTAGCAACCCGTACCCTACAATGTAATAGGATTCTTGTATTAGGCCCATTTGTATGGATATCATGGGCCATGTGAATTGGGCCGGCTCATGTACGCTCTGTCGATGAAATGTACACCATCTAATTTGAGTAAGTATATAATTTATGTGAGATATTTGCATGTATATGGCGCCGCACCTACATACTAGTTGTGTATATGCTCATTCTGTACAGTAGGGCGAGTTTGTTCTGGAAGTTTTTAGTTCATTGTGCTGTGTTTTATTTATTTAAACTGTATGTCATATAATTGTACATGCGGATTCAATGCCGCCGGCATTTTTTACCGGTCAACCTTAAGGAGATGATGAAATGAGATCAAAAATTTATGTAGGTATGCAGCGAATATATTCGTATTAAATTAAATCCTGTCAGGTGTTTAGATATGTTTGGAGTTTGATCATTAAAGCGATATAAGTATTAAAGATCTATTTTGTAGTCCCAAGCGATAGTATGATATGGTATGATATAATCACTATAGTAGGGACGTGAGGTTCACTATTTAGGCTAACGCGGAGGCAAGGTCTTAACTTTTCTCGAAACGGATAATTTGAGACAAATTGGTGGAAAGTCATAAGACACGATATTTCGTACCATGTATGAAAGAAAGAAATTCCGATAAGTTTTTAACTAACTTGTCCTACTATCTCATACTATCTTCATACAAAGTATTTAGACAAAAAACGTAGGTTAGAGAATGCCTATTCCGATGTTTGTACGGCCTCGTAACGGAGTGAAATACATATTTACATAAAGCAATTCGTTAAATATCAGCCAATACATTTACACAGGCTCCAGTATATCTATTCGATGTTGCTAAAATTTGTAACAGCAATAAATTTGGTAATGTTACGGTTCATAAAGTGACCTCATGGATATTATAACAAAACGTGTGGCTTATTTCAAATATAAAACTTAGGTGTTAGGCAGTGTGTCAACTTAAAAATAACAAATAATATTATGTCATTTTTATGGGCATACAGGAGGAACTATCCTGACAAACCAGAATAATTAAATTTTATGAATAAACAAAATAAAGATATATTTTTTCATTACACTTACACGATGTTTTGCATTAAGATACTTCATCTTCTGCAGAGAAAAATATATACGATTTCCCCGCGGAAATACCTCTCTAGAATAGACTCCATCCAGGGTAGTATCCATTATAAATTAATAATAAAACGCTACATATAAGAGTAGTTTATTATTCTCGTTGCAGCCCCCGTCCATTACACCTCTTCCCAGAGGGACAGTTTAAACAAGCATCACAGTTAGCTGATAATTGTCTCCAACACGAAGCACTAACTTACGGCCCTCCACCGTGACCCGAATTGACCCACATTCAAACACGCTCTAAATTTATGCAAAGTGACGGTAGATTAACAAAATACATACAGAACAGTCCAAGCTTTGAGGATAGCACAGATTAATGAGAGAATTGATATTTTGGACATAGTAAAAATCTCTGAAAACATTATCTGTAGTGAGTCACATGGTTTTCTAGCTTTTTATAATAAATGAGGAAAATGCAAGATAAAGAGGGGAGGAGATAAGGCTTAGTGGCTTGTCCAATTCATTCACTGCTTCTAAATATTTTTCTTTCGGATTAGTCAGTGTTACTACCATAAGGTGAAGCAGGGCTCTGTAACTTTTAAATATATTTTTATCAGTTTATTCATTAGTTATTCATCTACATATCTTGAGACCATAGAGATAAAGAAAAATACCCCTTTAATATCTTGTTATAATATTTAACCGAAGTCACTAACATGGGTTGTCTCCTCTACACATTTGCTGCATGCTCTTTGGCATGCGGCTAGAAGGCTAACGCGGCGTGACGTCATCAAAGCGCCGGCTAATGACGTGTCCTGTTACAGGGTAATAAGGCATGCGATGGGAGGTGACGGCCGCGCTGTGCCGCCGACGCCACTGAAACCACTTACGTACAAGTACCTATTATGTGAACTGGCCTTTATCTATGTGGATCTCACTGATACTATGAATTTGGGGCTACATATTTAGATTACTCTTATTGACGGTGGCTTAACTTAGAAAAAACGAGCGCGAATAATAATCATCGTTTGGAGTAACTTAACATCAGATGGCGATAAATCGTTTGGTTTTAAGGATATTTCCATTTTACGCAGATAATATTGGCCTGCAATTATTTCTAACAGCATTGATATGCAATTGTTACACTTTAAGTTTTTACTAGATAAGCATTTCAAATAAACAAAATCCAAATTGATGCTGTTAGTTTGGACTTCAAAAATAAAGTCAAAACTTAAAGTGTAACAATTGCATATCAATGCTCCAAGCCTCCCTTAATCTTTTCGTAGACATAGATTTAGTATAGAAATATTTCTGGTATGTACTTTGTGTCCTTATTTGACAGTAATATTTGTAATATCGATTAGCGGGAGATTATTACTTATTTGTTTGTTGAATTCAAAATATAAATATATATCTACGGCCTTATTCATAGATAGGTGTAAATATATTTTAGTTATTTTATGTTTTGTCTTCAACACTCAAAATGAACCCGAAAATCGTTCCAAAGGGACAGAACATACAATGAAGTAGGTTTTAAAATTAAATATATTTTATTTAAATTTTAAAAATATGTATCTGTCATTTACATTATAAATAAAAGAAAATAAATAACCGCTTAAACAAACATACAGGTAGCACATTGTAAAAATCAATGAAACAAAATGACCGAAAATTAACAAAATAAACGCATATTAATTAACCGTAGTCCTTTACGAACGTTCACAATGCCCTCCATTTCCATTGTTGAAAAATCCAAGAGCAAAAAATACGTAAATATAATATTACAGTGGCATTTAATTGTGGCATAGCTAAACAAAAAGTGTAGCTGCTCGGCTTATTAAAACCGGTCCGGGAGCTAGTGTGGCTGTGTCTAATTTTCCGGTATTGCCTCGCTCCCCCGCGGGACTCCATCCACTTACTATGTTTAGGGTTTATTTTAGATCATTTTATTATACACGCGGTTGTGGGTTTATTTTGTAAATGCGCTTTATGTTTGGCTTTTTGAAAATTATAGTGTGTTTGTTTGGAATTTACCCTTGGTGTGCATGTGGATTTTATACAGAACATATTTTTGGATAATATGCTAGTTCTTGGAAGTGGGAAAAAATTGTGCCCTGCATTAAAATGCAATTAATTACGACTGCACGAGCAATTTTGTGAGACCCTGGTATGAGATGCATAAACCTGTCGCACAACTGGTAGGTCAATGAATCGCTCGTAGTAGGCATATTTTAGTATATTTTGTGTCCTAATTTATGTGTACCTATACTAACATTTAATTTGTAATTTGTGTATTGTAATTTACTAACATTATGGTTGTATAATTATTAGCCTGAAATAAATGAATTATTATTATAAAATCGAATATATTGTTTATATAGGAGTGATATCACAACTTACTGCGCAACACTATAAAAAGTATATCATATGTACATTTTCTAATATCAACATGGACACTTATCTGTGTTTGTCTGGAATACACGTATGTGTTTCAAAATATAAGAATTATTCAACAGAAATTGCTAAACCCTACACCTAAGAAGGGTAATTTATATATAGTTAAGTACAGTCATATTTGAAGTGTAATTATATTCATTTTATTTTTATTGATTTTTCTATTGCTAGGAATGATGAGACGAGCAAGCCGTTCGCTTGATGGTAAGCAATTCGACCGCTCATAAACAGTAGCAACATTCCACTGCGTTCGCCATCCTGAGACATAAGATGTTAAGTCTCAATATGTCCAGTAGTTACTCTGGCTTACAATGTCCTTCAATTCGAAACACTACACTGCATTTACGCAGTGTTGTTTCACGGGAGAAATAGACATTAGAATTTTCATAATTTAGTCAATTGTAGCAATAGTAAAACCGATCCTTTGATTATCTGAATGTCCCATTTTTGCAAATATCTATTTCGCAATTCCAACTAAAATGTAGGTACGAAAAGCATTTTATAAAAACCTCATTCGTAATGCAAGCAGAGTGTTACAGGAAAGTTTCTTTTCGCATAGATTTCATATTCCGACCGGTCTGCGGAAAAAAGGTGTCCGCACAGTTTTTGGGCCAACTTTGAAATGAAACAAATGCGCGGCTGACGCCCTCCGAAAATATAAGTTTTTTTACGTGAAAACAACATACCTTGGTATAACCTTTTGTGGTGAAAATGTGTTATTTAAAATTAACTTTGCGAGACATACATTTTGGTTGCAGTACGATTAATATATAGTGCTATAATCATTAAGCAGAAATCAAAAAGTATTGAATATTGTATGATTACTTATTTCACGTAGGGATCAAACCGTGACTGTGAAATACTAGACATATTCACAATATTATGGTATTAGCTTATTGTGATAAACTATTATTAAACATCAGATTCAGGTATGAAACTCTTCAACTTCTTAAATGATATCAAACCACTTGGCACGTGACAAAATATCCAACTATAAACTAGGATATAGGGTGTTGGTAAAACCAATTGGAGCAGTATATAGGGTGTTAGTAAAACTTAACGACTTCCCGACGTCGATCGTTACCCGCGCCTGTAGGTAACAGCGCGCCAAACTTTTCCATGTCATAAACGGATACTCGGCCACAAGTTTTCCAATCTCCCGCCCGTTCCGCTGCGCAGATATCACTATATACAACCTGTGTTGGCGTTTGTGCGTGTTTTCTATAAATGGAACTGGTTTGTTTACATAGCATTGATAAATGTAGACGAACTCAACATGATGCGAATTTGGCGGTGGATATACTCCGTAGAACTTACGAACCAGATTGGTGACACCCTAAACAAAAGCCTAATCAGAAGTACTCACAGCTATCAACTCATCTCTGCATCTCTTAAAGGACGACTGAAAGATAATGGCACTGGCATTAAGTCCGTCTTGTATACTTTTGTATACGAGTATGAAGCCTAATGAATAAAAGTACTATGAAAGAAAATGCAAAGGAGATATTTTTTTGCCGCTCATAAACAGTAGCAAAACCAACAAAACCTTGAATTTACAAAGCAATGCTTGGCATTCCACTACGCTCGCCATCCTGAGACATAATGTTAAATCTCAATATGTCCAGTTGTTATTCTGGCTACAATGTCCTTCAATCCGAAACACGACAGTGCATTTAAACTGCTGTTTGACGGGAGAAATAGACATTGCGGGGGTACCCACCCAGGCAGCTTCTCACATATGAGAGATCTACCACCAGTATGAGAAGAATAAAAAGGCTGAAAATGCATATATTATAGTTAATAACCTGTGTAGGTGACTTAATTTATATTTAACGCAAGCAAAACCGCTATAAAAGCGAAGTTGTGTGAAATTTTACAGCTCCAGCCTTACAGCGCGCGAGAATAAAACTCTTAGACATTGTCACCTCGCCAGAGTTGCGTCGTAAAATTTTTAACTTATTGAAAATATTGTAATGTATGTTGTGAGTGCGAGTGATATTTGAAAAGGTTATAATAAGAATATGCTTTATACTTTGTGTTTCTTTAATGGCAGTTCCACCATAACTTATTATTTATGATAATAAGTTTCTTGAGTTTCGTCACGTCGTTTGTTTTGTGACTACTTGTGTGAGATATGTACTAAGTGGTCTTCTATACAATTCCCAGTCCTGGAAACATACTTTGTATAGTTTTTTTGGTTTGAAAAATCTGGTATTAATTACCCTGGCCTCTTACTGACCTCTCTCTGGCACCTTCGTTTTCGGGTAGGGATTGACTGTACCTTTAGAACACAGCAGGACATTTAAAAGTTATTGATTAACTGATACGTATCCAGCTTATTCCTCGTCCCGTTCTCTATTATCTACTGTATTCCAATAAACATTTGTCTGTTACATTTGTCTCGGCAATCGAACGACAGTCTCTAGTTTCACCGTTCTTAAACAAATGTGCCATGTCGGCTGTCAATATCAAACCATCTAAACTTTGCACTGCTAAAGCTCAAGAAGTTAATTTCCCTCAAAATCAAAGGCAGTAACATATAAAAATGATTATTAAGATCGGAGTGAACATCGCGCCATTACAATAAAGCGAGCGGTGACGGGCCGAGGTATGGTCCGGCACATGTGGCCGGACAAAAAACGGGCCTTAATAAAACTAGGTGCCGCGGGGGTCGGCGTAGAGATGTGCACCTTGATATAACTGTCGATATTGTCGGTAGTAATCAGATATACCATGTTGTCAAGGAAAAAACGATATCAACTTGAATTCTAAATTTGAAAAAAAAAAATGTTTTAGAAATAGTTGATGGCACGGTTTACCTGATGAAAAGTATTATCGGTAAACCTAAGCGATTAGTTTATGAGAAAGGCGAATGGAAAGTGTTTCTTTACAGTACAACTATTATAAACATAAAATTTAAAAAATCTTTGTCGCGTCATTGTAAAAATAAATACTCGTACAAAAATTATTAACGCCTCACACGATTCGTAACGACGCAATATTTTGTCTGCAGAAATTTATTCATAAAAATATTTCACCATTACGTACTATTCCTAATGGGAGTATTTTCACTAAATCGTTTTAAAGCTTTCCCCGTATATTTTAAATAATACCAAAATAACGGGACTAAATAAGGGACCTAATACAAAACTTATTGTTTAACTAATATCTTTAAACCAAAATCTACAACAAAAATCAGTAATATCGATACATCGCCGCACATCCCTACCTCGGATGGGTTTAATTACACGGCGCGGGCGACAGGTTGTCGCGTGACGTCATCCTGCTGTGTGCTTACTGCTTACCTATGTTTGTTAATGTGTCTGTATTGTACGTAACTGATGCATATTGTATTTATTCTGTATACTTTTTAAGCGTAGATCTGATCAACAAGCAAGGCGCTTGATTTAGTTATGTCTCTGATTTAGAGATTGTGAATGCGTCATGACATTAAAAAATAAATATGAAAAGATGGGAGAAAGGCGAGGAACGTAACTACTGTTAAATGACGTGAACACTAATCAATAAGAGTCGTCGGCTTATTATAAAAGTAGCGTTTTCAATGTAGTCGAGCTGGCTAATTATTAAAGAGGCGAAGATCACTATCATATAATTCATTATGATAATCTATACATATAAATAAAATTGAAGTGTCTGTTTGTCAAGTGAAAATATTAAAAAAAAAACCAACTACATATCGTTATATACACGATACCTATGAAAATGACCTTAGAATTTATTTTGTCTGTCCGTCGGTTTGTTCCGGCTAATCTCTGAAATGGCTGGATTGATTTTGACGGGACTTTTATTGTCAGGTAGCTGATATAATAAGGAGTAACTTAGGCTCCATATATTTTAGAAAAATTCTTTTATTTTAGAAAAATAAAGGTTTTGTTAAATTCCACGTAGTAATTAATAAAAGAGGCGACGATAGTTATGATACTCTACGACTCGCATATTGCTTAGTTCTACATTTTATAAGCCATGTAAATTAACTATGAAAACAATACGAATATCCAGTAACCTTTCTGCTGTAGTTTACATTAGATTTATTAAAGCAGTTTTGGAGTTTGCTGTTCTAACATTCATACGGTTCACTTACACAAAACTATAAACATTGAGCTAAATTAAACAAACCCCAGGCCGTAAAACTTAGCTCTTTTTTATAATTGACTCTAAAGTAGGCAATTAAACTGTTACATTGCGTACAAAGTAGCCGTTGTTGCTTAATGCCTCGTTAAACCGTAGTGCTCTAGATGGAGTCTCGATAATACGGTGCGTTTTAAATCGACAATGTTGGGTGCAAAGATGTAGTGTAATATACTCGTTCATACCGGTATGGGAAAAGAAAGAACCCATATTCGAACCTAGAATTCAGGATACTGAATTTTTGATAACATGTGACAACTACATGTGTAATTTCTTAGTAAATAATATCTGAATAAACGGTGGAGAGAAACATCTTTAAGAAGCCGACAAAACAAAGGCCCTCACGAATTTTAAGACTATGGAAAGTATACCATCTGCATTACGCAGTGTGGTAGATTAAAATAAGTAGCTTGATGTGAATTGTCACGCCGCTGGTTATGAAAATATAAGCATAAACATTCCGCAAATAACTGTACTTAGAAAATCAGGATAAGAAAAAAAGTAATATGTAAACTATTAACATTATTTTTATCAGTTGTTTTCATCTATTCCTCTCATAGCAGTTAACCATATTCTGTAAAATAGCTTTATAACTATATAAATTATTCATTATCTTTTGTTTCATAAAGCACTGTACCTTGTATGGTTTCAATCAATTATCGCAGAGCAACCTTACGTGTTTGTATCGAGGCTATAGGTACTGTTCTAAAAATACTTCAAGCTCATTCCTAAGTATTCAATTAATTTGGCCCTTCTCTTGAATAACATTGCTTTGTTTTAGTTTACCATTAAAAACATTAAATATTTTCGTTCAGTCGAAAAACTTACACACAAACACCAATCTTAATATGCGATATATTAAATCTGTATCTATATCATCTTACGCTCTACTGTAGGCCACGGGCCTCCACTATAGTCGAGAGTACTATTGAGATGGGTTACGCCGTTATATAGTTGAATAGAACCACTGTATTAAATTTTATTCTTTCTGCATTGTAGAATATAAGACCTGCTGTGACGACCAAATGTAAAACGAGTGACCATGCTTTCAAACTCACTTAAAAATATTTGTGCGATCCACAGGCATTTGTTTTTGTTCTGAGCGGTTGTGAGACCGAAAAGTCTCTCGAAGTCTCTGAGACATAAGTGTATAGCCAGGAGTATGTACATATGTGACTGTTATAATCATTTATTATTTATTAGATCGGATCTACAATACAAATAAGATGGTTATCCTACATATTAATAGAGCTCAAAATCCTCTATTACATTCTATATACAGATATCAATAAACCAAAAAACAAGGTGTATAAAAAAACGACACGATAAGAACAGAATGTAGGTACAGAAACCAGTTCAATCAACTCGCTATTGGGTGTTTTGAAAATCCATGTTAGTGATAAGCGTTATCTGCGGGACGTCACGGGCTTTATCAGCCGACGTTAATACGAAACGGGTGACCCGACCTCCGATAACGTGGAGATAAAGCACCTTTATTGTTTTGTATTCTTGTAGGCCGACAGCCATACTGTTTTGTCGCAATTAATGGCGAGAGAAGCATGCCGTTCGCCTGATGGCATGCGATACGACAGCTCATGAATAGTAGGAAAATCAAACATCTTGAATTACAAAGCAATGGTTGGCATTCTACTGCGCTCGCCTGAGAGGTAAGATTTTAAATCTCAATATCCCGAGTAGTTACTCTGGCTACAATGTCCTTCAAACCGAAACAGAACAGTGCATTTACACTACTCTTTGCCGGGAGAAATAGACATTGCGGTGGTACTTACTGAGGCGGCCGGTCACATATGATAGAAATACCACCAGTAAAACCATCACTTCGCCTTGTGTGGGAGAAAATAAAATAAGGTAAGATAGTTAAGGCCGTAAATATTTAAATATAAAGTTCCATTTATATCACTACTTTATACATAAAAACTGTTTAGAACTGCTTATGGAACTAATTTAAAACACATACTGCAAGATCTCATATTGTATCATTGATTTATTCAATTCAAACTTGGGATTTTTTTCCCATACTTGTGTGTTGTTCTTACCCACTCCTTAAATTATAGTTCACAAAAGTTCCCAGGTCTATTACAGAGTTAACAAAGTCAAGTTCGGTTTATTTCTGTACGATCAAATTAGAAGATTATGTTCGCCCAAATACTGACTTCTCAAAATAGTTCTGAGAATGTCAATTTAAAACTCATTGTGGTTGACGGTACAGCTGCAGTGTCCTTGAGTTTAATTAGCACATTATTTTGAGACGTCTATAAATAAATTATATAAAAATATGTAGTATATCATTTGATACCGACTAAGATGTTGCAATTTAATAAGATATATTGAAATATAGAGAAATCATATTTATAATCGGTCTGTGGATGTTGAAGTAACAGCATGTATTCTGTGGCAAACTCTGTATCCTTCAGGGGATAGGCAGAGGTAGCCACTAATACTAAATGCAACGGACGTCTCGTTTTTCATATCATAATGCATTAAATTGGTTACCGGATCTAGAAATCGAAACCTAGACCAAGGCCAAGACCAACCTAGGCCAACTGAAATTGACCATAACAATGCCTAATGTGTAGTGTATAATTTTCTCACTAGATCAGTACGACTTTCATTACAATTTTCTTCAATTTGAAACACAACCGTTCCTTTACACTGCTGTTTGGCAGGAGAAATATAAATTGCCGTGGTACCAAGACGGACTTTCACATATGAGAGACCTACCACCAGTAACAGACGTTTTAAGTCAGAAAAATAAATGTATCCAAACTCTGTGCCTACAATGAGTCCACCTATTAGATAAGCAGCCTACGCAGTGCGCATATCGCGCGCTATTTCCAAGGAAGTGGGGTCGGATGTCACCGTTATCTCACCTACGCCTTCACATATTGGTTGCTTGCTTTGTCATTAGTTTTGAAGCTCTTTTGTGTTATACCTCCGTGGCGCAGTTGGTCAGACGACGGCTGTGTAACGTAGGCCGCGGGTTCGATCTCCGCACCGATTTTTGTAAGGCCTAAAAGTATTTGTCTCGGGTCTGAGTGCCACTTAATTGATCTTAATGAGAACTCAGGACTGTGTATGTGACTGTTGGGTTATTTATTAATTATTATAGATACATAAATTCACGCCTAGGACCTACATTAGTAGGTACTATAGAGTGTCAGGTGCTGTCTAATAATGTTTCTTTCGCTCTGTTCATTGCCATCTTAGAAACCCAACTCTGAATCTTCAGGCTTTTAATAGCGGTCTCTGCCTTTCTATAAACGAAACAGACAAAAAATCCTAAATGACTAAGTGAACCACTATTTCACCGGCCGATGACGTTCTTTAGAGTTTGCAAAGAATATTTACTTTTTACTTTAAAGTTCATAATACGATCATTGTAGAATATATTGTAGTGAGTAGAGACTAGAGACATACAAATAAATATATACGGTCCTTAAAACGGAGCTGCAATATCCCAAAACAGTTCAACGCCATACTTAAAAATATAAAGAAGCACACACACACACATCAATAAAGACACGTCTACAAACGTCATGTTAAACAAAATGGCCGAGTATAAAATTCATTCGACACCGGTGAGTCCCGCCTACATAAACATCAAACCTGTCAAAGATACAGCCGACATACTAACAAAAACAACACCCATGTGGCCTCACCTTTGCAGGTAAAGTCCTACGCACTCCACCACTCAATATTGTACTTTATACTGGTTAAATAAAGTTCAAAATTGATTGAGGTGGAATACGTTTTTATATAAAAAATGTGTAAAAAGGCAAGCTTTGTGATACCACATGTGCCGCCTTCTGGGAATGGAATAATTAACGCCAACGGTTTAGGTACGGCCGGTTCTAAGAACGGTCAGGTTTTTGTGAGTCTGGATGTTGCATTATTTGTTTTATTTGATATGATGAAAATGGATTCAATATTTGTACTGTATCAGCCCAAATACGACCCACTGCAGGACACGGGCCTCCACTGCAATCAAAAGTAAGATTGAGAGTGGCCATATAGTCCACCATGCTAATGCAGTTACATTAGGCCAGCATGTTAGTTAGTGTTGGTGACTTTACATACCATAGAAATTCTTACAAATCGCTACGGTATGTAGGTTTTCTCACGATATTTTCCTTCACAGTTATAGTGCGGTTTCAATATTACATAATTAAAATATATTTGCATCATCATTACTGAGACGTAACGGTGGAATACAACGATATACTTCAAGACGCTGCCAGTTAACCAAAAATACAATCGTAAAATTTGATGTTAAATCACGATTAATAATTATTATCGTTTTACACGAACAAAATGAAAAAGAATTTATTTGAATTCGATAGAAATTTGTTTATTAAAACATCTATTGGCTAAATATTATTATATTGTTTGATTTATTTATCATATTGAACGAATTTGAATGGATATTATCCTATCTCCATTACAGAGTTTTATATGCTGTTAATAATAACCTAGCAGTCACAAAAATACACAGAAGGAAAAAAACAATCACAAACTCGCTGTTAAGATACATATTTCTTGAAATTGATAACAATAACAAGGTATATAACAGTTCCGCGACGTACTTTATTAGGTACCAAATTATAATGGATTTTTTTTTTAGATTAACGCGAATGTTACACATTAAAATAAAACACTTTCGTAGTCCGCCACGTAGTCACGAAAGATGTAAAGTAATTGAAACGTTGGGAGGCCAAAAATGTAAAAATTAAACCAAATCCGCTATAAAATTCGTAAATAATAGTTTTATTTCAATTTATAGTGGAACGTACTTTGCAAGATGTAACCCGCGATCATTAATTCTATTCATAAGCTTTCGTATGTTACACCAACTATACAATGGTAAGTTGCATTGGGATCACACCATAATACAAGGATGGAAGGGGTAGGAACGCAAGTTCGTATATTTTATGTGAGTTTACGCTATTACCCCTTACGCACTACTATTACGGTGTTAACCCATTGCAGCGTTTTTAACCTAATGTTAATTACCAATATGTGGATTGTAATATATAGTATTACTCACCTAGGACAAAGTTTTATACCAACTTGTCATTTTAGTCAAAATTATAGTAAACCATCGCTGTCATCATTTTCCTGACAGACCAAATATGTGTATGAATACCAAAACAGGTTAATTTAAAAAGTAAATTATAAACTATAAACAAAAATAAATAATAATAGTAATAAATCAAATTACATTATGTAACATAATATGTTGACAAAGATTTGAAATAAATGTATTTTATAGTTCAAAAATACTTTTCGTTGCAATGCTGGCTTCGCTACTCGAATAAGTACATTTAAGAACGCTCGGCGCCATCTAGCATCAAGTAGTGGAATCAACGAATAAATATTCTGGCTGTCGGACAACTTCCAAGCGGTGTTTTATGTTTTTATTGTGTTACGATCTATTTATGTATGTAGAATATAAGGATTAAGATATTTAAATACTTCTTATATTAGCCAGTTTTAAAAGGCAACCGCGTTGATTATTAGTTTAAACGGTTTCGGAGATAAAATGGATTGATAATCTTTCTGTATCTGTATCAGCCCATATACGTCCCACTGCAGGGCACGGGCCTACTCTACAATCGACAGTACGATTGAGAGCGGTTAGGCCATATAGTCCACCACGCTGGCGTAGTGCGGGTTGGCGGGTTGGGTTGGGTTTGATAATCTTTGGCTTTGATTTCTTGGATTTGAGCTTAGATTACCTACATGACATGAATAAAGGTTGATATTAAAAGGTTGGCTGGGTAAATAATAGCAAAAAATTAAAGATATTGTCAATTTTCTCCGTTTTAATAACTGATCATCAGAGACAGACTAAGTTCATCAGGCTGGACTAAATGAAATTAGCGGCTTGCGTGGGGCAAGCATTTAGACTATAGCACGAGAGTCCGCAGGTTCGATCCCCATACCGATACGAATGTTTGTGCGGCCTACTCGTATTGTCTCAGGGAAGGGTGTTTGCGAGACCGAAAAGTCGGTCGTAGTTTTTGATACCCACGACACAATACTTAGCCTGGAGTCAGTAACTTTGTATGTGACTATTGTGTGTACTTATTTATTTAACCCTTACCCAAGTTTATTATAAGTAGTCCTTTGTAATGTAGGTCGAATATCGACTGCTTTTCACCCAAAAAGACATTTTCAGACCTGAACAGTTCACTGTCATATCAGCAAACACGGGTATTGTTTTTATAATTTTCATATTTGGGTGATAAAGAAAAAAAAAATTATCATCCGCAACCATAATCACGGGTGTAGTACCTGAAGATATTGTGATCATTTCCTACTTTGATGATAGACTGTTGGAAAAGTGCGTGGTGGCCTATTGGCAACGGACCAGAAGCGGCTGCCCAAATATTATTTACGGTGGTTGCGGGATCAATTCCCGAGGCAAAGCTCTGACTTTATGGAGTTATTTGTGTATTGATAGTCAATCACACGCACTATACCGGTAAAATTACACATCGTGAGGATACCTGCATACCAAAGCGATTCGTAAGAATTGCTATGGTATGTAAAGTCCGCAAACCCTCACTAGGCCAGCGTGGTGGACTATATGGCCTAATCGCTTTCAATCGTAGGTTCTCTCGATCGTAGAAGAGGCCCGTGTCCTGTATACTCACCGACTTATTTGGGCTGATACAGTACAGTGCATCTTTATTTCGTTTGAGCAGGCCGACATATTTGTGTCGACTGGTTATAGGTTATCGTTTTGTATTGCTCTGCATTCACCATGAGTTGCATTAAAAATCATAATTTCTTTATTTATGACGTACTTTGCAACAATAAAACACACCACTATACAAGAAAGTTAACACCGAAACATTCCAATTAATCATTACTTTGTCCGGCACATAAACGCAAAACAGTAAAACGTTAATAGCTTTATCTAACCCTAAACATAGGTGATCATAAACGGGACAGAGAGCGCGTTGTTGCAAACTGGGCCACGTCGATACCGCGTCCGGCTGTTCCGCGAAACGGTTGTCCGGCTAATGACATGTGCTAATTCGCACGTGCGCCGACGCCGAGGTGCGCTGTCCGGATCGTGTTACGGAATGGACGGACGGACGGACAAATGGACGTGCGATAGACGGCTGACGGGTTGCGGAATGTCTTCAAATTATTTGCTGTACCGCTCGTGTTACCTGTGCCCATTGTTTAGCTGGTGAAATTATGATTTAGCTGGTGAATAGCAATTTATGATATCTGGCAGTCTTAACGGTTTCATTTTGGCAGTCAAACGCACGATTAGTTTTTATGGATTTACTATGATAGAGTTACTTGTGACCAAAACAATCTACAGACATCGATTTTTAATAGAATTTAATTAATTTGAAGATATGAAATGACACATTTTACGTTATTCTTTGAAAATTTTATTGAGATACAAATATAGATGAATCTCTGACGGAGGTGAATTAACCCGTGACTAAGCACATTAATCGCTAATATTTAATAACCTCGTACGTGGTAACACGAGCCCGCGGTGTCAGTGTCAGGATGCGTCCATCCGGCCGCGCCGGACGTGGCATGAACGCGCCTTTGTGCAGCATCGGTTGCGCCGGACGGCAAGCCGCGCGGGCCTCGCAGACCCACCACTCTTCATTTAGGGTTAGCTTTATTCAGCTAATGTTCGTGGGGTTATGACATCATTTTAATTTAATACATCCTTTGATATCAAGTTTTGTCTTGATTGAAAATCATAAAAGTATTTTTAATATTTCAAGTCATCCATTTCTCCTTGCGCCTGGTTGAGTTGAGTTGATTGCCTAATTTGTTTTTTTTTTTGTTATTTCAACAATTACTTAGATGTAAATAATAAACATCGATGCTGTTTATAGTTTTCCAAGCCCTCTATAGGAAATGTGTCGGTACCTGAAGCGTTGAAAGTGTGAATGGTCAAAATATCATCATCATCATCAGCCCGTTGCAGACCACTCTAGGTCATAAGCCTCTCCCAAAGTACGGTGAAAATATATGTAACTCAATATGTCCAGACAGAGCTACCTCCATATTCACATTTTCTGCCTACGCGCAGGTGCTACAAACATCATTTTTTGTACATATACATATCGATATATTTGTACGATATAAATGGAAATTTTACAAAATGAATATTTCGAGAATTTTTTGACAAATTATTTTGATAGCCATGTTTTCCTCCGACGTCATAGAAAACAGGTGCCTTAACTACGTCTTTCCAACAGAAAGACGCCGAATAGTATATGTATGATGCAATATTTATTATTAACAGATAGATTCAGCAGAACCATTTACGTTTCTCCTCAATGAGTTGTTGTACGATTTAGTTTATACACCTGTTCCACCCACTATAGAGCATTTTTATACTGGAATGTGTCTACAAAGCACTTAATACTAAGTGCTATACATATGCAGCGACACAATTATTTCGATCTGCTCGAAATGGCTGTATTTAGGTTGAACCCAGAATTTTACTAAGCGTCAGTGACTATCTTGATTTTTCATTATTTTGTATAACAGTTGTTATAAATATGTGCGAACATAAATATCCTACTAACTTCTTGATCGAACAAACAACACAAATCGTATGCCTTAATGAGGCGTCAAGACTATGAAAATTTTATTTATTATTATTCTAACGTAAATATTAATATTCCGTATCGATATCTCATGGCAACCGCGAGGTAACCTGAAAACAAACAAACATTTTTTTCGTTTGATTTATTTTTCCGCGTCAGATCGCTCGGTTATGATAAAATGGCCACTGCACGCTATAATTAATAGCTTTAGACGTGTGAACTAATGTTGAGCTATTTATTCACCGCGTGTAAGATAAAATGATCTTATTTCGGATGAGTTCGACTTTTGAGCGATTTTTTTTGTGTATGACTTGAAACAAGTTTGACTTTCATTGCTTCAGCACCACAAAGTTAACATCTCAGCCAATGTACTGACAGTTTTTCTAGCCACATCCTATCTCATTTGATTGGAGCATAAGGAATTGTTCAACATTCTGGAATTGATTTATTTATTTAATCTTTTTTTCCACTATACAGAGATACTATTTAGAAATTACACAGTAAAAATAATGGCATAAATGGCGGCATTATGACACTAGGTAATTTTTTACAGGCAACCGTGGGAATGACATATAAATAGAAGAAAGAGAGGGCAGTAATTTAGTCAGAAGATGGATTTTAAAATTATAGCTGAGAGTAAATAAATTGCAGAACGTATTGTTCGCTACGCTGCGCATAATTTGTGTAAAACGGTGAGGTTACTTTGAAATTTTTTTTTATTTTGGACAACAAACAGTCGTGTACATCAACAAAAAAATATAGATTATATGTTTACAACTTACAGACTTTGAGTGCCAACACTTAAATAAAGCTAGATATTACATTACAAATAAAAAGGATCACAATATAAACTATGCACACATATCGTTAGTGTACTTTTATAAAATACATAGCGTTTATGCGTCTAGAACAAAATTCTTATAATTCACTCAAGAACAACTCTTTTAATTTTCTTTTAAATTGTGCTAATGAAGTGTTAAACATATCAATATTTTTAATTAGTATAAACGGTCAAACCACGATAGAAAAGTGTATTGGAGGCATAGTTGGTACTGCAACACGGAACTACAAACAAATTATTAATTTTACGCATTGATCTTTGATTGATGGTACTTTGAACTTTATTTGCTCAAGCAAGTTAGGGGAATCAATAATATTGTTAACAATTTTGTATAAAACCATTATGTCCTGAGATTGGCGCCTGAGTAACAAGGATATTACCAGGAATTACTGCAGGAATTAATCCTGTAAGGGCCAAAAGTATCTCATAGGATCTCTTTACTCCCCTACTCTCATCCATCGTAGTATATCGGCGACGACTGTCGCTTCACCTAACCAAGTTTTATAGCCAATGTCGAACACTTCCAATATCGATTGACTTCGTTAATACATGCCCGATGGCCGGCCGATGAATACCCCGTAGTACAAACATGTCCTAGTTAAAACGCATAGACTTTTATTAATGGCGTTTTGATGTTGCTTTTATTACGATTTTATTTTTCAAACGTAGGTATCGTTAGGTGTAATGTGGTAAGTGCTAAGAAAAAACAAAACAAAAATACTAAGAAAAGTATATCCACTTTGTAAATAAGAAAATAGTAATTTACATTTTTTGTGTAATACTTTGACTGGACGAAATGCTCTCATATTTTATGCGCTTTGGAAATTTATCAAAGGATTATTAGATGAGCTTTTTAGACATAAATTAATAGTATTGCTTCTGTAATGAAATTTACGAAAGTTTTCTATTTAATTGTCTGTAAGAACTAGTTTGTACCACCTTGAGATATATTTTATAAAATTATAACATGTGTTTTGTTTCTTTTTAGTGATACTCTATTTTGTAAATAACTGATGTGACTCCAACCAAATTAATAAAGTGATTGGCTTACCATTTTATAATCACGGATATTTGTGTTGAACCTCGCATAAAAAATAACCATCAAATATTTACTTAAAATTTGGAAAACATGTCAGGGAGTTGCCACTACAAGCAAAGTGGCATTAAAATTAGAGTAAAAAAATTGAGACTAGACGAAAACAACAAAACAAAGCGTCAAGAATCATCAGACACAGCGGCGTTGTACACTAAATACAAAAGAATGTCAATAGTCAATACGACCTCAACACGCGTATTTTTACCTCCCATTACAACGTCCCACCAAGAATGCATTTAAATCAACGAGAATAGTACAACCAAAGGTGTCTTACACTGCCGTTTAATTTATTGCAGTTATTTTATTACGTGTGCCAATTTTTTCTACCGCCGCGCCGGTGCGCACTCGAATTCTTGGTTATTTCTGCATCCATTAATATCGCTGTTTTCCAAATTGCATCGCTGTTTGTTGTTGGAATTTCACATGCTTTTTGCTGTGGCAGGTGAGTTTTTGGATCGAAGTTTTTAATTAATTTAAGGTTGCGCTTATCTTATAACAATTGTAAAAGCTATGTGACGAGATTACAGCAGATTGAATAAAAATGCCAGTGTATAATGAGGGTTTAATCGACATCAAGTTAAATACGGGGCCATGGATATTGACTTCAATGACTTTTTAATTCTCGTGAAGTATATCATCCCATATACCGGGTATATCGAGACTGCTACCGAAAACGTAGCCAGGCGGTAGTTTTAGTGACTAAGAACACAATGCAATTAAAAGTTTCGCAAAGAAACGCGACAATTTTTTTTATCGTTTTTTAAATATCAACATTTTTGGGTGGTGAATCCATAGTTTTTGCTAAAATATTTATTTTAACTGTTTTATACCTTAGAGTCTTGATAAATAAAAGGGTATACACTATTTTTTTTAGGAAAAAATGTATTTACCACCCAAATATGACCATATGAAAAAAAATAACAAAAAAAATCGTCGCTTTTTTTGCAACATTTTCTGTTGCATTGTGTCTGAAGTCGCTTAAACTACCACCCGGCTTCGTTTTCGGTAGCAGTCTTGATATACCCTGTATGTCCCACTGCAGAGCACGGGATCCTCTTCAATCAAGAATATAAAGTGTTACTATTGAACTCGTAAACTGCATTTTTATATTATTAATATGAGCGATAATTATTAGTATTTGCCGCCTACATTGTAGCGCAGGAGTATGAATGTTTCAGTCATGAATAATTATTTTGTAAAATATTAAATATCCCTTCCCATTAGAGCATTCGTTGACCGACGAGTAAAGTTCCATTTTAATTTATAGCAATAGTGTTTTCTGTATGTTGAAGGAGGATGCTGGGCAAGAATCGATAATTCCGTGACTAGGCAGTTCGGACGTACTATGCGCCCAATTAGATTACCGCGCTCTGTTTATTCTAGTACAATAATAATAACAATATTACAAATCTGTCGTTGCAAATAAAAACACAAGTAATAAAATTCACGAAAATAACTAATTTAATAGCTTTATAGCTAAAGTGTTCTAACAATTTGATTTACATGCTTCGGCTTTGCACGTGGAATGCAGTTGGCATTGAATGCTAGAAAATCTGATGTTTTGCAACAGCCAAATCATTTGTTCGTAGTTTTAAATGATATTTATTATATTGTTATTATGACGCGAGACCTAATGTACCGTTGCGACGTTGACTAATACGAGTGAATTTTGATGGACATTGTTTTTATAATTTTTATTTTTGTGGATTATAAATTGTTAAACATTGCCAGAACGTTGAAGGTATAATAAAGGTGACCATAAACAAATTATAAATAAATAGACCTGACAGTCGCTTAGCCCTGACCCCACATTTAGATCAATTAGATCTTGTGTCGTGGCTATCAAAACTACCAAAGACTTTTTGGTCTCACAAACACTCAGACTCGAGACAAATACGTGTGGGCCTCACAAACATTTGTTTCGGTGCGGAGATCGAACCCACGGCCTCTCGTTTGCTACTGCGCCACGGAGACTGTCAAACCATAAAAAGTGTTAAACCATATAATTAAACATTTATATATCAGTATCCCAGCATATCATTGGTTTGCCCTAGTCGTTATTTTGGGTCGGAAACCATTTTGGCGAACTCTGTGTGACAAGAGTGGCAGCTTTGTCTACTCGTCCAGTGATACATGTCATTAACGCCTATAATATGAGTTTTTGTATGTGTTATCTTTAGACAGCCTCCTTGGCATAGTTGGTTAATAAATCGCCTATAAAACATGAAGCCGCGGCCCGGGTTCGATTCTCGTACCTACACAAATTATTTTACGACCCACGAGTATTCGTTCGTTCGAAAACTCTTTCGTTGCTTCTGATACAAACAGAAAATACTTGGGTGTATTTATATTTTACGAAAATACACTTTATCCTTATTGTTAGTGATTTATAAATATTTGGTACAAAAATATAATTTAGTGTTGCGTTGCGTTTTACGCAGTGTATTAGCGAGATTAGCAACACATAGCCGTTTGATTTACGAGTGGGGCCGCGCATCGGTGCCGGTTATCTCGCTAATATCTCTGAGTATATCTGATAAATATCTTCTCTAATAAATGCTAAGACGTCATAAATCTTTTTAGCGCGTTATACTTTTGTTTAGTTCAGTTTGGTGCAGTAATTTAAGTGAGAAAAAAAGGCAATATTATGTTGGTGAATGGTCTCGTGGAAAAGTAAAAGAAAAAAATCCCGGTATCTTATTTTATTTTCTTTGCGATAAAAAGCTAGGCCCAGCTTTTAATTTATAAATAATTTCATGAGAGTAGAACGGCATATTTAACAGCCTTACTAATAATTAATATTCCTTATCTAAAAATGAAAATTCTTGGCAAGTATAGGAATAAATCGTTGCACCTCAACTTAATTATTAAAATTAGAATTACTTTTGATTTGGTAACCATATGGTACTTTAAAAAAATAAGAAAATGAGAATCTAAGTATTTAAAATACACCAATACACGAATTATGTATGAATTGCATGAATAAAGTAATCATTTTTTACGTTGTACTTAATTGGAACAAATCTCATAAAAATATAAAGTTAATATAGCATTGTGTGTGAAGAAATGCGTGGTGGCCTGTTGGTAAACGGACTAGACGCGGCTGCCAACATGTTCACGGTGGTCGCGGGTTCGAATCCCAGGGCACACCTCTGACTTTTCGGAGTCATGTGTGTATTGATAGTCAATCACCACGCACTAAAACGGTGAAGGAAAACATCGTGAGGAAACCTGCATACCATGGCGATTTATATAAATTTCTATGGTATGTAAGTCTGCCAACCCGCACTAGGCCAGCGTGGTGGACTATATGGCCTAACCACTCTCAATCGTACTTACGATTGTAGAGTAGGCCCGTGCCCTGCAGTGGGACGTATATGGGCTCATACAGATACAGATAGCATTGTGTCCTTACTGTAAACATTTATACTGTGGTCTTCGGTTCAAGGCGTGTAAAAATATGGTTCTTGCCAGGGCCCATGCATTAATTCTGACATATACAGCTATGGATGTTCATCACGCGTTCCTCTGTATTCCCTTTATTTACTCGAGAATAGAAACGCTTATATTAATAAAAAATAATCATTAAAAACATTCGGTACAAGTAGCTTGTAATATAAAAAACTTTTGAAATAGGTACATAATTTAATTTTTCATACTATATTTTGTTAATACCCAATAATTCGATTGTTTGTCTCATGGCATGCATATTGAGGCTATCATCATTGATGCTTGTCGGCAATGCGGGCTTACATACAGTTTGGGGTACAGTCAAACCTTTCTTGCCTGTCGAGGAACAGTTTCAATACGATTCGATTAATCAAATCAGATTAATATAAATTACGAATTAAATTAAAACCGTCGCGAAAGGCTGACGATTTTTCATACAACTTAAGTTCTTTGAAGCTTAGAAGAGAAAACAGTCAAGCGGCACTTTTCATAAAAAGACGGAAATTTTTAAAACACCTAAAACAAACAAACATTGGTTTAAAATAAAGTGTCGGTTGGAGTTGATAGAGGTAGATTTGTCCGCGTCTCTCGGCGATTAGGGCTCGTTCACACGCGCCCGGCGCGATGACAGGCTAATGCGCGCTGACGACTGCGCGCTTGTGTGAACGCACTCTCTGTTTACAATGTTCCAGAGTACGCCAAAAGGGCAGATACATTTCGTGTATACATTTCATGCATACAAGTATACATACATTCGCAATGTTAACTTATTTATTAATTTATTCTTTATTGCATTGTACAGAGAAACATTGAAGAAATCACATATTAATAATAATAGTATGTACAAGTGGCGGCCTTATGTGGTTGAGCAAAGAGATACTTGACTTTTCTTTTCATTATTAGCCCAGTGTTAGGAATTTGTGTCCGATATAGCGATAGGCTCGCCACCTATCACATTGTGGGACGGAACATACTGGGCCATTCTGGGATATAGGCGTGAGTTTATATATGTATGTATGTATGTATGTTTATTCTATTTTATTTTGTTGATTTTTGTTTTGTTTAAATGATTGGATATTTATTGTTTGTGCTTTATTTTGTTTGCACTGGCAGTAGTTATTCTAGGATGGATGCCCAAAATACGGGCTTGCCTACTTTGAGACCCACATTTTGTATACTTAATTAATTGTAAAATGTGTACCTTGTATTTGTATTTTCTTGGAGGTTTTTCGCAAGAAATTTATTCTTATTCTTAAATGTATTATTTCTTACATGCAACCATAGTATGAATTTTTAAAAAATTGTGATGTGACGTGAGATATTGATAGTTTTGAATCCTAGGTCTGGCCTAGTTGTGTGGGCTTTGAAGTTTGCGAAAAGTATGAGTTGTTTTAATTTTTTTTTTTTTGGAGATTGCAAATTTTTAAGAAAGCTTACAATATTTTCACATCTTGATTATGTGGTATGTATAGTAAGTAGTTTATTCCTAATCTTAAAAATCTGGTAGATTGGAACACTTTGAATTTAATATCTCAGTAAATTTCGCACTCCAAGACCGCGAAAATTAGTACATCGTTAAAAAGTTTTATAATGTTATACAAATAAATATGTGAAGCGCATAACAATTATCGTTTGTATTTGTCACCCAAATGTAAATCAACAGGAGGCAAATTAATGAGCGGCGGGCAGGTTTATCATCAATAAATCTTAACTAAGTACGCGAATTTGTTTTCTAAATCCCATTAGCACATGACATGAGACGCTAACCTAACATTAACAGCTGCTAGAATATGTTGTTATTTCTTTGTTTTTAATTAAAAGTCAGGTTAAACACTGATGAATTTGGATTTTATGTAAATATAAAAATGTGCGCTGATCCTGTGGTGTAGTAGATAGCCAGAAAAATCAATTTTGTCGACTAAACTGTAGGAAGCATAATTGTTTTGATCGGACAACTGTTGGATCGGACTCAATTTGATTACTTGTTATCTAAAGTTGCACAGGGATACATTCTCACCTCGAAGATAGATTATCGTAAGAAAAAATGTTAAAAGTTGTACCTATCATTATCAGAACTCATAATCCATAGCCAATATGTCATGTAATAATGGCATAAGATTGTCGTCACGAGAAACTCTCCTTGTAAATAGGGCTTGCAGTAGATAAATTTGGAATCACTTTTTCAATGCACAATAATAAAACCAATAACATATTCGATTGCAAAACGCCGCAACCTCTACCCAAAACTGAGCTGTGCCCGCGCACTTCGCTCCAAAACAAACGCAAAAAATATGTTTACAGCATCTTCAAAGTTATCAATGTGTCTGTCTGTACGTCAGAGAGGTGTCTGAGTGATTCCCATCACCGGCGGGAGATGGATGCCCACGTCGCTTGGACCGGAGCCAGCTGCGGGAAACCCAATTACCAATGTTTGATTTTTGCTTATAATTATTCAAGGAGTTTGAGGATTTATTGATTTTTTTTCAATAGTTTTTGCTTTTTGCTCTCGTGGCAGTATGGGGGTTTCAAATATTATTCCTAGGTGGAGCAATTAAGGTAGGATGCCAATGGGGTTCCTTGAATTCGTTTTGTGCCTGAAATGGCATTTTTTTAAATTGTACATTTGTTTTGGCAAAACATTGAAATAGGAGTATTATGATATTTCTTAATTATAACTCCATTAATAATAAAGTTGTTAATAAGGATAAGAACATAATATCGTAGACGGTTGGTTACATACAAGGGTATGTAAGCGTATTTGAGCAGCTACCACCGCTTATGACTTAGCTAACGAGCACATTGTAATGCCATGGCGCATTTAACAAGGTGTTAAAATAATAGTGTCAGTACAATACTACGCTGCATAAAATAAAAATAGACATATATATTTATATTATTTAACTATCTATGAGTATTAATATGTGCAAAATGTTCCTACCTCTTTATCTCTGTTAACAGAAACATAAAATGCATCTAAATATCCAACGAAATCTCTTGTTGAAGATAGATAGATTATTGAGAACGGCTGTTAGTAAAGTTAAAACGATCTGGGAGGTGTTAGTGAGAGCAGATGAAGCAAACATAATACCTATGTCGGTATCGAGTAAAGCGGTGTTGTATATTGTCCACCTACGCTTATGGTGTTATGTATTTATATACCTACATATGTATATGTTTATGTATGTATACGTGCAAACATGACTGACTACCTTCAGACGAGCAATCTGTTCGTCAAGTAATTCTTGCTAATTGTAAATGATTATTTATAACCTTAAAAATATTTCTCATTATAATTGGCATTATTACATTACGGGCAAATTGCTGGGGGAATTTCCTGCGGCGTTTGTTGTTCCTGTTTAAAGGGAAGTAGAATCAGTTAACTGTTAACAAGTGTTTATGAGAGAGTATGAAGTATTATTCCATATTATTCTATTACCTAAATATATTCACGAGAGGACTATCTTTAGCGGTGTAATTACTATATTTGTTTTAAAATTGTGATGATAGATATAGAATAGTGCCTATATGAACCCATAGCGCTAATATAATTTACGTGGATCAAATGTTAATTTTTATTTAAGAAATACTTTGCTTTTGTATTCGACCATTTATTTACTAAGCATATTTGTATAATGACTATCGTTCATTCAACAACAAAAGGATCATTTACGTTTTTCTTAGAAAAATATATTAGAATAACAGGTTCTTCACTGTCCAATTATTTAGATTTCCTTCAAAAGCACCAATTTCAATCCAGAACACATTTTGCATTAGAAAACACTATAAATACGCAGCATAAAACGTAATAGCCTAAATATCTCCGGAGCATAAAATTTAAATTACCTCGTCGTGTCAAAAAGTTTAATTCCACCATCCATCACAGGTGAAACATGTTTACATTCTATCTACCTACACATTGGCTAAAAAACGTTGGAAATAGTCCGCAGTCGTCGCGGCGACGTTGACGGATGTCGCTCGTAGCGCCGCGACAAGCGACACGGCGACAAGGCGACACACCGCCGCACCTGTTGTCACACGCCTAACACTCAATCTCAAATATATTTTGTAACTATAAGTTATTTGTAGGAACGGAAATGGGTTATATTTGAATTTGTTCGAATTTAATGTTCTGATCATCGCGCGGTGATATATTAATTTATGTTTTAAGTTTTAGAACGATCGCGTCGGTGGCGCCGTCTTCTGGTGGTGATCTGTGAAACACTTATTTGAATCTTAAATCAAGGACCCTATTTGATTGGAAAATCTTATATGGATGATCACTTTGCTTCTTCAGATGTAGGTAAGTTCGGAGAATTATGAGTGGCATTACTGACAATTTTGCCTACATATCTTTAGGCATGCAGGCATGAGCTTATGTAAATAGATTAACAACCGTTTTAATTTGAACCAATCCTTGATTGTAGGATGCTAAAGATCTAGCTTAGTGGAAAAGATCTAACAAGATCATGGACCATGCCGAATATGGCAACTGTGTCAAATTAACGATATTTTTAAAGAATCATGTGAGCACATTTTCAGTTCTTATAAATTGCTAATCTAGTTATTTGTGTATGAAATATGATCGCCTTTCTACTAGTTAGTAGAAAGGCGATCATATTTCATGATGATGACATGATTCACAGTTGTGTTTCTTTATTTTTCTATAAATTTGCATTATATTCCACCCAAGCGCCTTCTGAGAACATGGCTTCCATGAACAGACCAGGTGTCGTCAACGTCTCACCATAAACGTGTTCACGATTAATACGTGCACATTTAACGCTTGCGAAACGATGTAATAACTCTAACAATTAAACAAATCGTAACCTTATCACCGTGCGAATAAAGTTCAAAAGACAAAACAATCTGCAAAGGTGGCGCAAAGGGTAAAGGCGCCATATGCGGATCATTTACGAAATTAAAAATATATCTTTTTTCTTGAGGCAATAAAAACTGGCGAGTGAGAGGTTAATGTACTTAGCGATGATATATACACGTGCATGTTTGGTTATTTTTGTTTTTGTGGTTGTTGCTGGTGGTCTGATTATGGCTTTGTCGATTTCAATTGTGTACAAATTAGTGGGCTTGTAAAATTATCAAAGAATCTTTGTCTCTTTTGTAACAAAGTGGCTACAAAGCATCTGATAGTAAGTTCGCTGCTGGATTTGATACCGATTGGCGAGTAATGATTATAATCTCTACCTACTCGACATGACAGAAATATGCCGTTATACTCAATTGATTATTAACGCTAGTTGATAAGGAAGATCATCATAGCTAAACTGCCTTGATTCTGTCTAAAAATAAATACTTGCCTCAGGGCAGCCTCGAATCATTTGCAACTAAAATCCAAGAGTCGCTTGCAACGCATTTAAAACATTTAATCATTTCGTAATGGTCACGTCAAATTTAAAAGCATGTCACATCGGTAGATACGTATAAAAACATCGCTAGCACGTGATAATCAACGGGATACATGTGATCCAACGGTAATAGATCCTACACCGTGGGAGACGGGGAATCTCTTCCAAACCAGTCAACACGCAACTCTATTTCACTAATCATAAGGTAGTAATTTGAATTACATCCTTTTTCAAACCAAATCCATTGCTCATGGGTTTGAGAGAGTTTTATTTTATGCGACGACACCGTGGAGTGACGTGTGAACACTACTCCGACACTTTCACAGCGTCACTGGGGTATTTAATAATATAATTAAGGAGCTAAAAATAAATCGAATGTGATAATTTGCAAGTGATGAGTGACTGGAGTGTCAGCAATTGGATGGAGGTAAAACAATGACACCGAGACACTGATTTGATAGAATCTATGATTGAAGAATAGGGTTCAATAGTTCATCAGCTAGGAATGACTATTCTTTTCAGGAGTACTTGGGTTCATTCCTCGCAGGGATAATTATTTTCAGAACCTACCAATGCATACATTGAATTCCGTTTTCATAGACACATTTATGTAAGTAATTTAATCGTCGACAACATATATTGCATTAACGTCCTAATTGCATCTATACGTACATAAGCATCATCTGTCCACCAGAAGAGTTAGTAAGAGATCCTACTAATAACGAATACATTCAGCCAAATCCCAATAGTAACAGCAGGCCAGCCAATAGCCATATTACGCAGAGAATAGAATTCAGAGCGATAATATCAAAACGTAGTACAATATGATACAAATACAAGCACGTACAACAGCTAATCTGAAATAAAACGTGAAATAATGTCAGATAAAACTTTACAGCGTATCGTGGACAATTTCATTAAACTCCACCGTCCGACTGTTCCTTAATATTGTTTAAAACGCGCCGAAAGCTCCGTGGATGTATGCAAATTATATTTTAAAAAAAATGCAAGTGGCCAGCCACATGTCGCCACGGACGAGCGCCCTCGCCGCTTTTATTGCTTTTATATTGTGTCCATACTTGCCCACCTTCCTCTCTGCGTTTGGATTTGATTGCTTATTTATTCCGTATTGGTTGAGTTGGATTTCGTTGGTATTTTTTTTTGTTTGATTAGATGTTGCAATATGGGGTTGATAGTGCCTACTATGGGTTCGTTCATCATTCGGTGTAGTGGATGCGTTCGTTCCTTAATACATTTTAGAAGCTTGGCCATGGCACCTCTGCATACTCTTCCGGGGTTATAAGCTTGATTTCTTTATTATTTTATTTTTATCTTTGACTTAGCAACCTTCAAAAAACGAGCGTATTGCCACCTTAAAGACCAACAACGCATTTCCATGCCCTACGGTGTTGCAGGTGTTCATGGGCGGCGGCGATCACTTACCCTCAGATGAACCGCATGCTCGTTTGCTCTCAATAACATAAAAAAGTATGCTTTCTGCTAACACAGCTATTATATCGCTCAATATCAAGAGTTTTCTAAAATGTAATCTCAAAAATGCACGTACAATATTTGGAAATACGTAAGAAATCTTTGCTATAGGAACATCAAACATACAGGGTGATATTAAACGGAGATCGCATCACATACAGCGGGTGTCGTTTTACGAGCGACCCAATCTTACGTCGTCCACCTTGACGTCTTAATAAAGGAGTGGCGTGGACACCGGACCTCGTAAAAATTATCTACGGAAGGAAAAGTGTTTCTACCCCGCGGGGGATTTTATTCAGACACGTAAGGAAAATTTAAATAAAGTTATACTCGTATGTATATTCTGTAATGCTCTTACTGTTTCGATGGTAAATGAACAACTCAAAACATAGTTTATGTGAAGTTATTCAAAACCGACTCCCTTACCGACCAACTAGTGGTAGGTTCTCATCATATGTGAGAGGCCGCCTGAGTAAGTACCATCGCAGTGTCTATTTCTCCCACCAAACAGCAGTGTAAATGCACTATTGTGTTCCGGTTTGAAGGACATTGTAGCCAAAGTAACACGACATAATGATGCTGAACATCTTATATGTCAGGATGGCGAGTGCACTAGAATGCCAAGTATTGCTTTGCAATTCATTTTGTTGTAAGTATAGTTTTGCTACGGTCCATGTGCGGTCGTATCGCCTACCATCAGGCGAACTGCATGCTAGTGTCGCCATTCATTGCAACAAAATTGAAACTTACATAAGTCGAGTATTTTTTAGTTTTGAGATGTTGATGCAGGACCTCATATGAACCTATTCCCTAAACCTTACCTTTATACCTTAGCTTAAATACTTTTTAACTAAACAGATAGACAGCAATCACATCCTTGTTAAAGTAAAAAACCATGCAGCGTCGAGGTAAAATTACGAACACCTTAAAATATTCACCTGAAAAGATTTCAAAAAAACTATTAAATAAAACAAATCACACAATTCAACCGAATTATTATGCAATTGCGGTGTTTTTTTTAAACGAATCTATTCGTAGCAAGTTGTAATAAATGTGTGGGGAGCGGGGATGTGGCGGGAGGGAGGGTGTGCGGTGTGCCCAAACATATAAAATATATAAAGTTTGACCGCCGCCGGACACTGACGCGGCCACCTACACGTCGTATGTGGCTTACATGGAACACCTTGAGACATATCCTTTTTGCAATTGCACGGTGCAGTTACTGCAATTAATTTCGGTAATGGAAAAAAGACAGTGAAAATGGCGTGAGTTTATTGTAATATGTGTGAATTAATGTTTTAGAAAATGGTGATTACGTGTCCGTTTACAATAAATTATTGTTCCGAATATTGCTTAATATTTATCCCAGTAATAAATCAGCTCGTTGGTCGTATAGACGTGTATGAGTGATGTTAATTTAAAAAAAATAGGGTATGTATTTTAACCTACTCGTTTCGGTTCGGAAAAATCTTATATGCTTTGCCGGGGCTTGGGGTTTGTACTTATCTAGCAGTATTTATCTACCACCACCAGTAGATTACCCTATTATCTGATTTTGTGACTGAAATAAACAAGACCATCAGATACAAGCATGAGCTTTATAACATATTTTATATGAATTTATTTCATAAGCACTATGATTTCCTTACGCGTTTAATCTTAATAAGAAACACACAAACATTTAGGCCAAGGAAGCGGGAAAAAGTATAAAAGAAAACGAAAATACAAAGAAGGCAGACTGACTCGTCCTACATTTTTTCCTTTATTGGCAATTTGAATCACAAAGAAGATCGTTGAGGAATTAACACTTATTTAAAAGATTTTAATGTTCAAAATTGGGATATATCAAGTCGCCGCCATGTAGGCCTACCTTACGCATAGCAATATTGTATCAAGTAGAAGTGTCCACGTAGGGACGTGTTTGTATGAAAAATATTCCAATATCGACCCCGCGCTCCCCCCACCTCGCCCTCGCCTCGTATAGGTGATCGTCGAGAGATGCTCGGAGGTCGGACCTTACGTCCACGTTTTATGCTCTTAAAGGAATCTTTGTTTCCTTAACAGAACCGAGACTAAGACATGGTGTGACACAACACTGGACCTTATTATGACTTTATGACTATTTATGTGATTGTTGAGGGTATTGTTTTAAATATAAGTGTATTATTATTTTAAGTAACAATGATAACTTAAACCATTTACGCCCAAATACTGGAACGCAAATTAAATATAAATGGCGCTTAAATAGGTTAATCCAGACTAAATGTACTGGCTGTTAAGAGCAACTTATTATTTGAATGGCGTTCCAGTATTCGGGCGTTAATAATTCTGTTTGCTCCACATTACATGCTGTGTTTGCATCTAGGAGAATACAGTCTTACCGCAACATATTTTGTTATCTATAAATTACATATAAGTTTAGTTTAAGATTGTATCCAGTTTAGTAAACCAAATATAGGGAAAATACTCTATTTTTGCATCGATCTCGAGAATAAGCCAATCTGTGTACTCCAAATGTGGGTGTGTCGATAATTTTAATATCATATTAATCTATTTTCGGAATCAATACTTATAGCAAGCAATATCGTTTATTCATTTCAACCATTAAGAGCGTATACACCTTGCGCGCAAAGTCAACTATAGGTATTTCTTCGTTAATTTCACGCACACATAAGCGACCAAAGCTATGTGCGTAGAGCTGCCGCGTCGGCTCGCTATACAGTTAGCGCAACCAACTTTGATCCGTGCGCTTCAAATATTCAATTGAAATGTAACTGTAATAAAATATCATAAACATATTTTATTTGCATTATAAGTAGACAAATATCCCATCAAAAACATCCTGTAAAAAATTTCCAAGTCTCGCAGCTCAGGTTTTCTACCGCAAAAAGTTTTGAGATGCATGTAATACCAAGTCGAATAATTTATTTAGTCCTTAAGGGACCTTCTATATAAAGTTATTACGTTAGTTATTACCATATCAATATCTATTTATTTAAAACGTAAAGAATTTTTAATATTGATATGGTAATAACTAACGTAATAACTTTATATAGAAGGTCCCTTAAGGACTAAATAAATTATTCGACTTGGTATTACATGCATCTCAAAACTTTTTGCGGTAGAAAACCTGAGCTGCGAGACTTGGAATTTTTTTACAGGATGTTTTTGATGGGATCTCACGTCTTTTTGTAGAGTCCTACTTTTTTCCTTCTCGGTACTAACGATTTTTCTTAAAGCCTCTGTCTTATGGATTTTTCTTATTTTTGTAGGTATCAATTTATCACAAATATAGCGGATTTGATTATTAATGTTCTTGCTTTCATTGTAATTGATATTTTCGAGCTAAATAGTCTATTTATTTGCAAGTTTTTCTTCGTCATGTTTTTCTAGAGGAATGTTGTACAGTTTCATGGGCTGAATACACCATTTCCCTCTCTATATCCCCTCCTGTTATGCCTCATGTATATAGATATCTATCTACAACTATTATTCCATTATATACGGGTACAATGGTTCATTAACTGCAAATGTAACTTTGTAATCCTATACATTTATATGGGATTACAAAGTTATTCACGCAGTTGGTCTATCTAGAAAACTAGACACAAATTATGAAATGTTTGAATTTTCCCTTACTTTAGACACTAATTCTAAATTTGAAGGTTCTATGTCTGCTAGAAGTGCCTTAGACTTTTGATGATCGGTCAGTCAGTCAGTGAGTGACAAAATTAAGAAAGTTTGACTAGTTACAATTCTTAAACTACTGGTTCAAATTGAATGAAATTTAATTTAAATATACCGTGTTTACACAATGCCTGCTTAGTAACTGAAAATTCAGGCTTCATGCTTTAGCCACAACGAAGTTATAGGGGGTTGAAAATGGTCTGAATTGCTTCGAGAAAAGGATGTTACGGCCTATAGCTCGACTTGGAGGGGGCTCGGCCGTGCCCCCAGATTACTGTGCAAGCAAAGAATAATACAAATTTAGATACTAATCATATTTTCGTTATTATTACATTGTTAAGTTGCATTCAAATCAGTGTTCAATCAGTAGACACTACGGAAGTTTTATTAATCATTTCGTGTTCGAACACATAAATAGTTTTAGGGGCCTTACAACCCCTTACAATTACGAAATATATTTAATTTTATATTACAATACATAACATAATTTAGCCTCGGAATTACATGCCATTATATTACCTGAAACATAATTTATACTCACTACAAAATCATTGTAGGTAATAAAAATAATTAAATATTTTACTACCAAAGTACTAAGATGTGGTAATCGCAGTCCGCGCGTGGCTATTTTTACTACGCACGGCAAAAATCGACTGCAGCTAGGCCGGAGCGACGAGCGATACGTCCTCCCTCTAGAAGGCCTTGCGGCGGTCTGATTTGAGCCACGTCGGACAGCGTGTTTTATAGTGGTTTTTAAATATTTGTAGAAAACATAAAAACTAATTTTGTTGAAATATAAAAATGGTAATTTATTGACAAGATGTTTTTCTATTATAATATGCAATTGCTATAAAAAATTATGTGCGATAAGTTGGTGAAAAAAAATATGTTCTTGACGAGAGTTTCTGAATAATTTCGCATTGTTTAAATTTTTATTTTTCAGGAACTAAACACAAAAAGATTAATTTTCTCAGCAAAATCCCTCCATAAGGGTCTTATTAGTCTGATAATATTTTTATTTTCATCTTATATTTAGTGGTTTCAGATATCTTAAGCTTCTAAATTGCCATTTAAAGCCTAAATAACGAAACTTGTGTTCAGTAATCCTGATAGTACTCACAAATTATCCATCAATCTATAATGTTTTCCACCAAAATCCCTAGATGACAACCTTTTCTAAAATTAGTAATAATTATTTTTCCTTTAAATTGTTTATTGGTGGCTATTAACTCATTTGAAAAGTCCTGTTTTTAAGCCAAAAAGCGCGCACAGGGTATAAACGCTCTTAAAGCATTTGCGGGCAGGGTATGCGTATCCTATAATACCCACATAATAAATAGCAGAATAGAGTGGGTAGGTAGATGGAGTAGTCAAAGAAAGTGTGTTGTGTTCTGGGCTTAGCTCATGTTGATCCAATATATATGTGTATATTATATATATTTAAATTTATTGAATAAAAAACAATACTTTATCAAAACAGCATCAAAGAAACCACTGAGGTTCATATTAGAGGTCTTTATATTTCGAGCAGGCTGATATAATTGCGTGACATGTGTTGTTTAACTTTCCTGGGAGATATTCTGTCTGCACTGCGCTGTACTTACCATTTATTCACTCTTTCATTCTCGTATCAAAATCTTTAAATATTCGCTAATTATTTTTTCTTTCGCGTCTTTAAGGCCTTTGTCATTCCTCCTACAATATTAATTTATACAGTACTTCATCCTTGTATACACTATAAACTGAGCTACGAAAAAAAATCGAATATCGAAAATAAAAGTTCATACAACAACAAAAATTCACAACAAACCCACTAATGTGGACAGTTTTTTTCCGTAAATCAAACAACGTCCATTACGGCACTGCACGGACATACAACTTTACCTATTACCGGACTGTTGATATTAGTTTTTCACCACTACACTCTGAAAAACATCGGGTTTCGGGTATATTTCGATATACATTGCTTTTTATGTCTACAAACTACTTCACAGTGGTAAATTGAACAAGCAATGATTACAAATACGTTTATAATAATTCTAAACTATTCTTGAACAAACGGTAAAATTTCCCATGATATCATAAATGAGTAACATGGACGCATTATTGTGTTATTAGCAATAAAATAAGTTTTTAAGTCGTTTTCATATGCAGTATATTTAACTTTAAGGGTGGCATTGTGATATCGTGCATGGAAAATATATTTTTAATGTTGTTGTCATTATTTATAGAGATCATTTATGTATAGAACTGTTAACTCTATAAAAACATTGTAATAAAAGAGTATCATTTTATTCCAATGATAGGTTTACATGTTCTTGAGGTAACCATTAACAACTACTTTGCCTTAAAAAAGGTCTGCTTTTAACGATAGTACAAAAGCTTACGATATCTTTTAGACTAACATAATTCAAGGATACAGGAAAATATACACAAATCAAAACATCTCATCAATTTCTACTGCATTTGTCGTAAGGTTTTCCCAGAGCAAATAATTCAAGTTATTGACATCTCAACTGTAAAGTTTTGTGAATATAATAAAAAAAAATTTAGTAAACAATGCGATGCGTTAAATGATTGTCACAAGACTTTAATCTACAATCTTATGTGTAAAGCTTCCACAGCCTCCTTGGAGCAGTTGATGCGATGCTGTCTGTGAATCGTGAGGCCGCAGGTTCGATCCCCACACGTAGACAAATATTCGTGTAATCCACAGGTTTTGTTCGTGAGTCCGAAAAGTCTCTGAGCGTTTCTTGAGGTTTCTGATATCTACGACACAAGTCTCAATACACACACTTATGTGTGGGGTCAGGACAATGTATGTATACCTATATGTACAATGTAGGGCTTATTTATTTATATTCGGAGGTCGCAGTTTCAAAGCCAACGAATGAAAAGTTGACTACTAAGTTAATCGTTCATTTCAGTGAAAGCAAACGGCGTGATAGTACTGCATATCACCTACATAAATTCATTCCACAGAGACAGCTTATAAAATAATAAGCCAAATCATTTTGAACACAACTTTAAAACCATGCTTTGGCGACATCACAAAGTTTGAAAAAGTACGAGTAGATAAAAAATAGAATGAAAATAAACATTAAAAATGAAAAATAAAATTAAATACTCAAAAATAATATAAAGACTTACATAATAATAACTGAAAGATAAAGACAAAACACAAATATTTGATAAAAAGTTGGTGCCAATATATAATCCGATATTGTAACCTTTTAATTGTTTGTGAAAAATATCTCTAACATGAATGGCTTTGGCGGTGGATATACACAGATGCTTTGAGGAAAACTTATTTACACATTCTCCATCCAAACCTGTGACATTTCCTTGGACTCTCGGATATCGTGTTTCCGCTGGCGCTTGCGAAGTTAATCTGGACACTCCCTCCTATATTGTTATCATGGATGGATACTACGTAAACGTTCCCCGTATCTTCCTCGGTGCGAGTTGCTGCTGAGAAATGTGCTGACAGCGCGAGCAGCACGAGCACAAAACAGATCCAGGTGCAACGCATTATGAGGGAACTTGTAGCGATGAGGGTCGTGCTTCGACTGGAGCTTGACTAAATGAACATCGCGCAATTGCAAATTATCTGCTCATTATCGGCGAAAGTTGAACCCGCGACATGGGAATGGGTTTATTTATTAACTGATAGGTGGATTCAAAGCTGTCAATTTTATTTATAGTATTGTCTTAGAAACATTTTTTGTGTAAATATAATGCAATTTAAATGTGAGTACTTGGTTTTGGAATGTTGAATCAGTAAAAGTTAGAATAGTATAGCTTCCATAATGTGACATTTGGTTCTATTATTTTTTCTATTTTTATTTATGTTATTCACATATTTGTCAAAAATATAGACAGCTTATTATAGTATATAATGCAACCATAAACTCATTGACTGAGTAATAAACCAAAAAAAGCGGTTTAATTTAAAGTTTGGTTTAAGTTTATACGTATTCATAAAAGAAGACGAACGTAAATTGAAATACAAATTAAATAAAATTATAATATAAAATACTGGTTTATTTGAGAAAATAAATTAAAATAGAATTATTACAGTTTAATTAAACACTTTAATGTAATTGCATTGCTTACGATCGGATAAGTTGAGACGATATACAAGAAAGACTAATTTGAAGGCCGCTGGGTTATCATGAGGAAAAAACGTTTCAAAACGCAACCAATTCTTCAAAACAGGTAGTGTGGACTCCTGGTATTCGCTGCGATGGTTGCTTAAAGAACAGTTGATTTTGCTTGTAAGTACTTTTGCTTAAACTTCACTCCACTTGATCAGCATCTTCTGCAACTTGGTCGAGGTCCTCTCCGCGGCCCTGTTTCGATAGCATTGTTTGAAGCGCCTGGATAATTGATTTGAATACTTCCGTGTATGTTGTTATCGTGAATGTTTGTATGGTACTCATTCGGTACAGGGTTGGCCTCTGTAGGAGCCAGCAGAGCTACGACAGCGAGCAGTAGACACAGCTTGGTGACGGAGAACATTGTGATGCAGTGAGGAGTGCAGGAGATATGTACACGCTACCGCGGCCCGTTTACGTATGATACTCGGCAATCGCGGTAATGGTTTTATACTGGTGCTGACCATTAACCTGTGACATGGGGAACTCCGCTTAAATACTGATAACGATGGCATGAACTCATAACATCGTTCAGTTACGCTGCTAATAATGAGGTAAGGTGATGAAAAAAGAAAAAGATTTATTTTGTTGAATGGTATTGTCGAGTCTCAGTAATTTTATGTTCTACAAATCGCGTGTGGGGATAAAATATATTTTTTTCTATTTCAAAACTTATAAGACAACGATAGGATCGGGTAGATAAAAGGCGATAAACGCGGCGATAACATTTTCACGCCCAAAAAAATATTTAAAGAACATACTTATATTAGTGGAAGAAAGAAATACAAATATATCCTGAACAATCCGATATACTAGTGAGTTCTCCAAAATTACTTTATATTGTTTTTCTACGAATGACAAGATCAACAGGCTACTCCTGTGATGTTAAACGTAGTGCCTGCTCAAAACAACGCAAAATTACTGAGAATTTATAATTATTAAGCACTGTATTACACTCGTCATCATGAGATATGAGGTGCTCATCACTTCTTAGAGCAGACTGGGTAATTCAACGTACCTATTTATACAATAATTGTATAGTATGGCTATGAACATTTATGTTTAACTTTACATTTGAAACACTCTCTGAACTTGCTCCAGGAAAATGTAAGATTATTTGTTGAATATTTCTGGATAAACCCAGCTATTCATGCTAAAAATATATTATCAACATTAATTGCATATTATGAGGTTGTTGTGTTGGATGTCTTATCGCGAATATTAAGGTATAGTGGCTTCAAGCTTTGAGATCCTAGATTTAATGCCAACATCAGACGAACTGCCTCAGTGGCGTAGCTGTACTACGCTAATGCCCGAATACTGGAACGCCATTCAAATAATAACTTGCTGTTAACAGCGCACGGCCCACTTAGCCAGTACATTTAAGCGGGATTAGCGTAGTTAAGCGTAACTTATATTTAAGTTGCGTTTCAGTATTCAGTCGTAAGTTACAAAGCTGAGGCCTCGGCTTCGAACCCCGAGTCGCGCAAATGTAGTGGAGTTTTCTATTCATTATCAGACCGGAATGAGGAATTTGTGTCCACTATGGGGATAAGCTCGCTCCCTATCACATCGTGAGACGGAACATACAAGGCAACTTGTGGGTGTCCTGGCACCGCTGCCTACCTCGTCTGGTATAAAAGGCGTACGCTTATGTATGTATCAGTCGGTATAATTTTGGTATCTCTTTTTAAACTAAGAAAAGATCTTATTCAATAAAAGTAGATCGTCATCAAAATCAATATAAGAAATATAGAATATAAGAATACTTACACTTGAATATTCTGAATTCGTCGTCTGATGATAAAATTGCTTTTTGTTGACCACGAAAGCTGTAAAGTAATCGAAACGTCGGGAATTCAAAAAATGTAAAAATGAAATCAAATCTGCGATAAAATCCGTAAATAATAGTTTTATTTAAATGTGTAACATTCGCGTAAATCTAAGAAACCATTATAAAATTATGCCAATTTTGTACTTTGTTGTCAGTGTAAAAGTTCAAAATTGCAACAACACGTTTATTACATTCTCTTTATTCATCAAGCTAAAATTCATAATAAGGTATCAGACATTGAAATAAAACTATTATTTACGGATTTTATCGCGAATTCAGTTTAATTTTTTACATTTTTGACTTCCCGACGTTTCGATTACTTTACAGCTTTAAAGTATCAGACGACGAACAAACGAAGAAATAAGATACTTTATTTCCGAAAACATTTTATTTAAAATTATCTTATTGAACTTAATTTATCCTTGTTATCCAACATTAAAAATTAATCACACGCTGTTTATTTTATCATTTTGTAAGATATTTTTGTATTAGCTTTAATATTGGGCTTCGTTAATATAATCGTAGGTACGATAATAATTATCAGTAATTAGGCGGAGTTCCCTATGTCTAAGGTCAACAGGCTGTCTCGTTATAAAACAGCATCGCAACAGCAGAGAGTCACATTTAGGCGAGTTGTGTTAGTGCCAGTATCTCTCCTGTACTCCTCACTGCATCATCATGTTCTCCGACACCAAGCTGTGCCTATGGCTCGGTGTCATCGCTTTGCTGTCTCCTACTCAGGGTTCACCATACAGAGACTACGACAATCACTACGATACACACATTTACGACAACAACATTGGCGGCAGCGTCCAAGTCAATTATCCAAATTCTCATCATAATACTATAAACGAAGCTCCGAAGTACCGGTGCATCAAGTGGGAATATTTGTAAATGAAGATTATCATAATAACTCACTATGAAATGTATTCAAGAAACGTCACCAGAAAGTCTATAAATTGGTGTTTGGAACATCATCACATTGAATATCAAGATACAGCCGTCCACCCAAACGTCAGGTCTTTTCCCACCGACTTGCCGACCTGGCATTCCTTCTCTCCTTGTTAATAAGGACTTATATTTGCGATTTGTCGTAATATAAATTAGTATTTTGCAATACAATTTATTTTATTGATCCTCTTATTTATGTTACATATTAAACAAGTAAGTAAGTAAGTGCGTGGTGGCCTGTTGGCAAACGGACTAGACGCGGCTGGCCACATATTAACGGTGGTTGCGGGTTCAATTCCCGAGGCAAAGGTCTGACTTTTCGGAGTCATGTGTGTATTGATAGTCAATTACCACGCACTAAAACGGTGAAGGAAAACATCGTGAGGAAACCTGCATACCGTAGCGATTTATAAGAATTTCTATGGTATGTAAGTCCGCCAACCCGCATTAGGCCAGCGTGGTGGACTATATGGCCTAACTACTCTCAATCGTACTCTCGATTGTAGAGTAGGCCCGTGCCCTGCAGTGGGAAGTATATGGGCTGATACAGATTAAACAAGTTCTAATTACCCAAAAAAATATTCAAACATTGAAATGGACTAAGTGTCTATACTTTTACAATACTTATATCATGAAAAGCAACGTAACTCCGTCTATCTTGTTTTTTTTCACATCTCAGTTTACTTTACAATTGAACTGTTATCGAAGAAAATTAAACATGCAAATCACACAATGGGAAGACACATAAGTTACTTCTTATACATAATTTCAATTTTTGGGGGAAGATAGAAGATGTAGTTTTATTTCTATATAATCAAAATTCGACAGTGAGTTAGTTTTTCGCACGGTAAATACTCAACTGATCATAGTGAAACTTTGCATTTAATAATACTCGTAATATGTTTTTATGGCTTCGGAAAAGTTTAGGGGGTACCTGTCAATCTGAAAAAAAATATATGTAGTAATATTGTTAGAAAAACAACTTTAAATCTTAGACCGGAATAATAACTGAGCCTGCGCCAAAATTAAACAGAAACATAATGCCCCAAATACAGAACTAAGGACCTGTAGAATCTACACGAATACATGAAGTGATTGATGAAAGTGGATGAAATGATAGTAATGTCAGGATAGAGTATACTGTTGATCCATAATCTCTGTGTACCTACTCCTATGGGATAGAGGCGTATCGGTTATCTATGTATATAATGATGATTAATGATAACAGATGCATTTTTTTGTGTTACGTCATAACAAAATTACAATTTATAGCCATGTGAGGTAAACATACTTTATAAATAATTCCAAGATAAACTGAGTGGAAACATCGCGAAATTAAAAGCCTATTAGCGATACAGAACCAGGTGTCATGGGCATCATTTTTTTAAACTTTACTACGGCCTAATTACTTTCGATACTCTGTCTAGACTGCGACGTACTTGCTATCAGGTGCGGTGTACTTACCATCCCGTGCCAGAATAAAAAAGAAGAGAAATTGCTAATATTGTTCATTCGTAAAATTGCACATAACTTTTTAGATTTCCCGCACTTATGTCAGAATTCAAATTTCAAAATAGATCCTCACAAAACCCGTAAGTTTTAAACTCCCCAGGGTGCATCAAATGAAATCATAATAAATAAATCAATCAAGAGACCCAACAGTCACATACATAGTCCTCATATTAAGACCAATTAAGTGTTGTGTCGTGGGTAGCAAGAACTACGAGAGATGTTTCGGTCTCATAAACACCCAGACCCGAGACAAATACTGTGGGCCTCACAAACATTTTTTCGGTGCGGGGATTAAGCCCGCGGTCTCTCGTTTCACAGCCGGCGTTCAACACAGGAGTCCCATGCTCCACAGGGGGCGATTATTGGCTCATACATTGCGGTATTCCTTATCGGCGCTGCAAGCAACTTAACTGTACTGTATCAGCCCATATACGTTCTATCCACGAGCCTACTCCACAATCGAGAGTACGACACAGAGAGGGCAGACAATAGGGCAAGGGGTAATAGGTAATGTATCCTTGTTATTCAACAAAATAAATCACTATATATTTTTGTAATTTTTAATATAACATTACAATTAGCCTTGAGATTGGGTTTCATTGCATACATAATATTGCCGTAGGTACCATAATTATCAGTAAGTAAGCGGAGTTCCCTTAGTATAAGGTCAACAATCTGGCTCAGTATAAAACAGCCGCCCAACTGAAGAGAATCACTCTTAGACGAGTTGCGACTGGTGTTAGCATATCTCCTGTACTCCTCACTGCAACATCATGTTCTCCGCCACCAGACTGTGTCTGCTGCTCGCCTTTGTGGCGCTGCTGGCTCCAAAAGAGGCCGTCACGGGCAATCGGTATCACACCCACATCACAGATAACAACATTGGCGGCAGCGTACAAGTCAACTATCCAAATTCTCAACACAATAACATAAACGAAGCTCCGACGTATAGGTGCCTCGAATGGGAATATTTGTAAGAGACGGAGAACATCACAAAACATACAACGAAATGTATATGGTTACTGGAAAGTCTACTAGTTGGTTGAAATAAAACTATTATTTTTTACGTGTAATAAAACTATTACTTTCGTGGTAGCTGTAAAGTAATCGAAACGTCGGGAACTCAAAAAATGTAAAAATTAAACCAAATCCGCGATAAAATCCGTAAATAATAGTTTTATAACCATTACAAACACCAAAAGACATTTGGCCGTGCATTTAAATGTCTGATCTTTCCCCATCTTCCCCTTGCTTAAAAGGTTCCTCGGCATAATTTTATCAAATAGACGCTACCTCTTTCTTGTCAATTAGTGTTAATATTTTCGTTTTTTATCAAATAAACGAGTATTTGATAATGCAATTTATTTTATTGATCCACCTATTAATGGTACACTAATAATGTATGCAATGTTTAATATCACCTTAATTGTAAATTTTAATTTTAAATTATTTATTACATTTTATTTTTCGAGCACACATTAATAATCACATTTCACTTCATCCACACTAAATCGGCACAGGGCGGGTCATCGTATCCAATCGCGAGACCCTCCCTTGCTGGTTATCACCTCACACCACACCGATCAGTGATACAATTCACCATTAATATAAAACACAGGAATTAAAAAAAAAATGTATGGAACCCAAAACGCACCAAACTTACATGGTGCCTGCCTGCTAGCTATGACTTGTACTTAGGTACTTTGTGTATAATGGTGTTCGAAATCTAGGCGGATATGAATATCCTACTACCAACGAAAAACTATCACGTTATGTTGTATTAGGCCAAATATGCTTTTGGTTAGTTTTGATTTTTGTTTCAGTCTGTGTGCCATTAATATTAAAATAATATACATATAATAAAATGAATAAAGTTGAAATGCATCTTGACAGTAGCTGTTTACCTGAACGTTTTCACAATAATTTTGGAACTATAGCATGAATATCGGATTGCCAATCTGCACTGCGCACTTAAGGTGAAAAGCCTAACCTAGTCTAACTGTCCATGATCAGTAGTGAAACGAACGTGTGCTAATATTAATTTACATTTTTAATTCGGGATCGGGCCCGGCTTCTCCCGGGCTTGGATAGTTTTTAAGTCTAGTCCACGTTAACATTTATTATTTCGCGTAACAACTGTGTTTTTATTTTTTAAACGCAATGTGACCGCCTTCGACTATATTGCTTTTTCCGTTCCATCCCGTTAGATTTAGTTCTGTCCCATGACAAAAAGCACGCAATCCTTTCCGCTCCCGCCCCGTACCATACATTCGAGTTTGAACGAGTGGCAAATATGTATATTTGAATTCTTAGTCATCACACGGGATCACTACATTTTTTTCGGGATAAAATGTATAGCTTATGTGTTTATCCAAGGTATTAGCTACTCCTATACCAAATTTCATCAATATCGGTTCAGTCGTTTTTGCGTGAAAGAGTAACAAACATCCATACCTTCAAAGAAACATTCACAATATTTACAAATACTATAAATTAGACAGTAACTTTGTATGTATGTGTGTCTGTCTACTACGCTTTCACGGCTAAACCATTAAACAGATTTTGATAAATGTATATACGAGTACAGTGGATAGATTAGACATTGAGAAAGGACATAGGCTTCGTTTTATTGTGTTGAAGATGCTTGAAAGGGTTGAAATAAGAGACGAATGTATGTATGAAAGATTGGGATAGGACGGATTGCAAAGGCACGAGATGAGGCGTGATGAGACGAGAAAGGACAGGACGAGAAGAAACCGAATAGACGGGACGTGGCAGGGTTGAGCAGGACAGATCGTGGAGGCACAGTACATTAGATGAGTTACGTTGATTTTAGGTATACAAGAAATTGTAAAAAAACATGTACCTTATGTGAGGAGTGGACTCAAAAAAAAATCCACCAAATTATTATGTAAGAATTAGGTACCATTCCGTTTGGAACACGCTGTATTCACGCTCTGGGAAATACAAACGTGTTATCTGTTGGGTTATTTTAAAAGTAACACGCTGGTTTATTTGCGAATATACCCAGCGATAGATAAACAAAAAAAGACAAGATAAGTCATCAAGTTCAGTATAGTTAGGTATGTCAATGTATACCAAAATAAGTTCTGAAATCGGACTGCGCGCTCTACATGACCGTGTTGTAAAATGTTAAACAATGTGATGGCCCGTATTGTTGGTGTAGATATCTGAACCTCACTGCTGTACTTAGGACAGAATAGATAGAGGTAGTATACAAAGGTCAGAGGTGTGTCGTGGAATTAGAATCAGTGACCACAAGAAGGCAGCCGCATTATGTTTGTTATCGACAGCCCAATACTCATTTTTATTGGGATACCTGCTGCGATATAAAACCAAGGAATTACCATGAATAAGCAAACTCGTAATTATGTTGTTTCATTCGTGGTGGGAATCTAGAAAAGCGTAGGTACGGTCAGGTATATTATGCAATTCACACTTTTAATATGAATCCGCGAAATATTTGCTAAATCCCACTGATTGATTAGACCGCACGATGACTGATTTTTTATTTTTTAAATATAATTATTATACCTAAAAGTATTTTTGTCCGAATGTATTTTTAAGCTAATATAACGAGTTGAAGTTATCGCTCAGAGGTCGACGTATTTTTTTTATTCTACGTCATTATCAATTTAAAAATATTGTGTGAAATTAATTACTATCTTTGGAACGTTCTTAACATATTTATTGATCCATCCAACTATGAGCCTGTATTTGTTCACCATAGGAAGTTCGTAATTACAAGATTATGAATTTATTGATAATATTCCGACGCTTGATTCCCACTAACAGCCGCTGCCAATAAACAATCCCAATCTAAATTTGCCGTTTTAGATTGACAGCTCAATCTTTTTCTGATACCATATTGCCAATAATCAATCTCAGTAGTGAAAAAACTATAGCAATATGACAAGAGACCAATAGAAAAGTAGAAAACAATCCAGATTGACTTCAATCTTTCGATTGATTATATATTGGCATCGGCCGTTAGTCTGTCGGCTCATCTTATTATAGTATAGCGTAGGTATAACACCTACGCTACTTTGCTACATACGAGTATGCTACTTTTTTCCTTTACGTGACCTCTCTGAGAGGAGAGAGACTCCATAGTATACCTATTGTTTTGTAATCATCTATTGTATTTTCGAACTTCCTTTATTTTAGCACAGAAGTATATCATGAATCGTTTTTCCAACTGAATTATGTTTGAAGAAGTTCTATGTAGATATGATTTCCATTAGTTTACCAAATTAGCATTTCTGAGATACTACTATTGTATGTTGTATTCCAAAGATCAACTCAATACACAATATATTTATTGCACACATGTTATAAAAATGTTCCAATTTTATATTAATTCATTTTATGTAACGATATATTTAGAATATTGTGACTAAAGTTTTAGTGGTTTTAAAAATAGAGGCTAAGATATAAAAAACAACATGAATATTTCTGTGAAATTTCACAAAAGGAATTTCTTTACCTTCAAACCCAATTAAAATACAAAGACTGGTTAAGGGCAGTGTGTATTTGTTTTCATAAGAAAGGAAAAGCACGTATTATGAACATAATTTATGTTACTTCTTTTAGATTTATCATACTACCTTATCGTTAATGTAAATTTAAATGTGGAAAGCAGTGAATAAATAAATTATATCCTTAATGATGATAGTAAAATCGAGGTTATAATAAAAGCGATACCGACGGAGTTCCCAATGTCAAAGGTCAATCAATGTTTGGAACAGTATAAAATCATGAACGCAGCTGCTTTATATCAAACATAGACGAGCTTTGCTGGTAACTCCATCCCTCGTGTGTCCCCGCACTGTATCACCATGTTCTCCGTCACCAAGCTGTGCGTGCTCCTCGCCATCGTCGCACTGCTCACACCAGCAGAAGCCATTCCCGCGCCCGGAAACTATTATGACACTAATATCAGCAATAATAACATTCACGGAAGTGTCCAAGTCAATTACCCAGAAGCTTCACACAACACTATTGAACAAGGTCCAAGAAGGAGAGGATGTTCCCGTAGAAGAAGTTGCTGACTGTGAAGATTCGAGTCATCAACTGAGGGACCAACACAATTTATCAACTGTCCCTTTTGTGTAAACTGTTATTGTGAATATTTTTCGTTACTCATTAGAGGCAGCATCGTGAATACGGACTAGTGATCAATAACTGACAATAAATGCTTTAAATAGTGTGCTACAAAATGTTAAACGTCCTGTTTTACCTTCTTTTGTGATATGTATGTGTGTAAATATAACGAATTGTGAATCTTCCTTAAATAAATTATTATTTCATATAACATTGGTTCAATGTATCTTCTTATTATTTTTACTTATATTACCTACGAGTATTTAATCTTACCAACTGTAATTGAAAAAAGCTGGGGTCGAACTGTGCCAAAAATATTTTCGGTCTTATTTGTACATACACGTATAAAGAAGGATGGCCGCTGGTAATGCGAAGGTCGATGGGGGCGGTGACTGATTACCACCAGGCGGGCTACAGCTTGTTTGCCTGCGAATATGTACCAATAAAAACATAATTTAACGTTTCGTTTGGCTGGTCTTAATATATAATATTTTCTGAGTCGGGCTTTGACAATTTTATCCGTAATACAACCTTGAAGCTACTATTCCATACTATTGAAATATGCTAGCGACACCACTAGTGTTGCTGACGTTCATAAAATATGGTAGCTCTTTAAGATTAAACGCGGCGTGAGTTTACATTCGACGTATGTAGTTGTTCACAGGATGTTGCAGAGTCAACTTCACTCCGTCCATTCGATCTTAAATAATATTTTTTTGGACCGAAAAAATGGCGGCCTGTAGGTAATGGGCAAGATGTGGCAGTCAACATATTCGTGATGGTTGCGGCTTCAAATTCCAGGGTACACTTTTGAGTATTCGAAGTATTCTGATTATTGATACTCAATTACCACGCACTGTAATGATGCAGGAAAACATGAAAAAAATGCATATAAGAGCGCTTTATAAGAATTTTTATGGCGTGCTGAAAATGCGTGGTGAATTCGACATTTTGATAATGCATAACCTGGTGTATATTCAAATATACACTTAATTTTGACCCTTGAATAGATGCCGTTACATATTTTGATTTATATGAGATAAAACACTTCTAAAATATTTACCTTGCGCAGCAAAATAATAACGCTAGTCAACATTCCTTTTTTCCGTTTATTCAATCATCCTTTTTCAGTATTCTTTATGTCTGTATATAAACGGAAAAAATAAGAAAATATTAAGTACTTCGAAATATGTATTTTGGTATATCGGAAATATAAGTACCTATAAATTATGTGATTTAAATATGTTATACAGATTAGACAGAAGGGTATGCACTAATTAAAAGTTCATAGTTTACTCCAGTTTATGTTTTCAACTATTTATATTTCACCATATGGTCTCGCTGACAACAATTACTTTTATACTCATTCTTTTCTACAAGGGAAGTTAGTTAATATTTATGGTAGAAGATCTGAAAAAGTTTGCTATTTCCAGATTTTGATCAAGAAATGATAAATGTAATGTCTGTGTGGATATTCAGACGTCACAAGCATTGGTTCAGTGATTGAAGATATCGATACGTATGGATTTAATTAAATTGGAAATTCGGTGAAGGTATATTAGAACAATTATAAATGTACTTTCGTTTTCCATCTGTCATCAAGATCGAGAAGAGATGAAGTTTTTACATTAGCGTACGACCACTTCAGCACAGGCAGCAACACAAAGTTATATAACCGCTGTGATATCACCATCGCTTTCTCCTGACTATGAAAAATATAAATAAAGGTAACCAAGTGAACAAAATTAGTTATTAACGATATAAGTAGACGATAGTTTATACGTAACTTATAATACGAATACAAAAAGAATTTCAAGATACATAGATAAAAAAAATTGTGATTTTAAGAAAAAAGGATAGACTTTAAGAAGAGAGCTAACAGCTGTTGATCCTGGCTTGCAGGAGTTGCAGTGGCGAGTTTGAGGGTGGTATAGTCTCCAAAAATCCATGACGATAACTCAAATGGGAACGTGGTACTGCTCTCATGATAATAATCTGACGAAACCTACATATTCTTTCTCTAATATAGCGGCTAGGGGACATGTTCGCTATCCGTTTATGGATATTAATATTTTCAATTTAACTAAAATATACGTGATAGCTTATTGACCTCATTACCTCATTACGCCAGACTTTTATCACACAAGTGTGAATGGGATTCCCTACATCAAAGGTCAATAATCTGTACGGTATAAATTCGCAAACACAACTATTTCGTGTCAAACAGAGACGAGCTGCGCTAGTGCTTGCATAATTCCTATTCTCCTTACTGCATCACAATGTTCTCCGTCACCAAGCTGTGTGTTTTGTTCGCCATCGTCGCGCTGCTGGCTCCAATAGAAGCCCTCCCCACACCTGGGGATCGCTTCGAAACTAATTTTGGCAATAATAATATAGATGGGAGTGTGCAAATTAATTATCCAAATTCTGCTCACAACACTATAGAACAAGGTCCGAGTAGAAGATGTACCCGTAGGAGAAGATGCTGAAAGTCGAGATATTAGTGAGTGATTGAGCGGCAGACACGATTTTCCAACAAACCTGTGAATGCAAGAAGCAATGATGGTCCAGCAAATAATTCCATGATGACTAATGAAGAATCGCTGAAATAATGGACCGCAGAATATTTTTCCATAAACCTTTATTATATTATTGAATCGTACCTGTTTAGTAATATTATGTACGTTATGTATACCATACGTTATTTTTCGCCAAACCTATAATGTTTTATACTGTATTAACTTTACTAAACGTCCAAACTTTGTAATTGTATTTCTGTATTTTACTCGTAAAATTCAGAAACCGCATTCAAAGACACGACTTGTTTTCTCTCAAATTAAATGTTGTTGCAAAATATATATTTATTTAAATAAAAAAGTCTCCGGTAAACATCAATTTTGTGTTTTATATAAACCTACTTATGTATATTTGATACACGGAAATGTTACATTTATCGAGCGAAGCAGCATTGATGTTTTTTTACATTTAAATTTGAAAAGTTCAGAAATCATAAATGAAATAATTATCAAAATACAAAAATAAAAAATACACGAATTACAAAATTCTCAAAAATCACGCATGTACATACGATATTAATGATTTTATGTGTACGTAATTAGTTATTCACATTCACTTACTATTAAAAAAATGTATATTATTAATATTATATATTATTAATTAAACCGCAAAGCATCATTACTTAGTTTTAAATAATTATGAATACATAAATAAAAACAGCTTGACACAAAATGAGAAGAAGTGATGATACAGGCTGACTACGTAGTCATTGGTATCGTTAATACTTTAGGTAAAACTGAGAGTGATTTAGAATACCTACTAAACGAAGTTCTGTACGTTTCATAGACAATATAATATTATAGACCAAGACCCCGTGGCCGCCTTAATTTCGTCATTTTATAAACGCTAAAAGTTTGTCTGTGGATGCTTCAGGCATATGCATTACATGATCAGCTATCATGAGGTTTCGCTCATAGTTGCTTTGGAATTTATCATCTTTAATGTGTTCGGCAATATTAAAAAACCATCAAAAGTGTGAATTCCAAGGGAACTTTTGCTGATAATTGCCTAAATAACATAATATATGAAATTCAGCATTTATAATTTATCGCTGGAAAAATTACATTTATTAAAGTTTAAAGATATCGTAATATTTAATAACATGTAATTATATAATTTCAACCAATCAAAAATATAACCCAGACGTGAAATATTTGCTCAAGATACTTTTTATTTAATATATCAATGGAACATAGAAAATTTGCATAAGTTGATACAAACTATCTAAGAGTGGAAAGACAAGTTGATTATGGCAAGGTATTAAGATCAACTGAAAAGTTGCAAGCAACTCTACCCATGACCACCTAAAAAATCAATGTTATATGGAAACACGTTGCGGGTCTTTGGAGAAAATGGATGAAAAGAAAGTGTTTTTTGGTGGTAACAAAATGTTTTTTATTCAGGAAGTTTTAAGGTTTATCTAGAGCATACTACACGATCAGCATGGTAATCATAGCGGCATCGAGGGAAACAGGTGGTGTGCCATGAAACATGGTTTTTTACTCCAATACCGTCATTTGTGAAGTCTTCATCAGAATCCCAAGGATGTCCCAAATGTCCTCTATACGGTCCAGCGTGTGTGTGGTGCAGCAGCGTGAACAGCGCGAGCAGTAGACCTAGCGCGAGGCTGGCGGCGCGGAGCATGCTGGCGGAGCGAGAGCGGCGGAGGAGAGAGCGAGCTTATTTGTTGAGAGCGGTTCAACTGCCTTTATATTCTTTCTTATCTACAAAACGAGCTTAGGACAATATTTTTTTCCAAATCTTCATGCCAAATGATCATTATGATAATAATTATATCTAAACATTTCCTTGGATATTCTAATGTCATAAATATTGATGTGATGACTAATATGTAATATGGATATAACGGCTGTCCTGGAACTCAACAATAACCTGGCAACGAGACATAGACCATACTATAACGGTAAGAGGCCAAAAAATATATACTATATACAGTCCTATATCGTATCAGCCCATACCCTGCAGAGCTCGGGCCTCCTCTACAAACGATAATACGATTGAAAGTGGTTATATAGGCTACATAGGCCACCACGCTGGCATATTGCGGCTTGGCGGACTTTACATACCATAGAAATCGCTATGGTATGCAGGTTTCCTCGCGATGTCTTCCTTCACCGTTATTGGGTGTGGTGATTGAGTATCAATACACACATGACTCCGAAAAGTCAGAGGATTCTAACCTGCGAGCACCGTGAACATGTTGGCAGCTGCGTCTAGTCCGTTCACCAACATGCCACCACGCACTTCACACAGTCCTATATACGACAGATTTCAAAGAATTTTAGTGAACTTTAAAAAATACTACCATGCCCAGCACATGTATTGTCACTTTCTCTTTCTTGACGTGATACAATATAAAAAGAAATCAAAGATTGAGTAGAGAAATGTTTCATTTACAATGAAGACAAAATCAAACACTACAATGTAAAAAAATTACCTCCAAAAAGCAACAAATACTATCTATTTAATTTTACTTCTACATATTGATTATTTCCTTTTGATTGATTATTGACCTATGCCTTATATTAATTTAAATTTCTGTAATCATACTCTCGATTTAAGAAAATCGTGTCTTGCAGTAGAAAGTATATGGGTGGTTACAGATAAATATTCGGATTTAAAAGCTAAAGAAGGTAGGTAAAATTACTATTTTAAAATTTCAGACTATCAAAGTAGCAGTATAAAAATAAGTGACCGTCGTTAACCCAAGGGAATTACGCGATAACGTGGTTTTATATTGTTATCAAAATACTTGGATATTCCAAGTCAAGAGGTCAGCAGTCTACTACATTAGGACTGATATATAAGCCCTTGTCATGTCTTTGATATCTCACAGAGTTCCACTCACTCGCAATTCACATCCTCACTCCGCCATGTTGTTCGTCACCAGGCTGTGTCTGCTGCTCGTGCTCGTCGCGCTGTTAGTTCCCGCAAGAGCCGACTACGATGATTATGGTGATTACGGAGACGACCATGACAATACTTATGAAACGAACATTCACGATAACAACATTCGTGGATCCGTGCAAGTAAACTATCCCGGCTCCCATCATAACGATATAGAATATCGACGCCGCCGAAGTATTGATGCCGCTGAACCAGAGCACACTGAAATTCATGGAGTGGATGATAAGCAGTCATCTCCATTATAAATCATCACATCGATGAACTTAAAGACTTGGGAGAACTACCTACCTCTGTGCTGTTCCAGCGTGTCACGGAAAGCTTCATCGCGTGGATCAAAACTGTCAAGTATTATAAAAATTACTCCAGAGCCACTGTACTTCCCTTTAATGTATTAGTATGCGTATATATACAATTTCATTTGTAATGTATTTTTATTAAATGTAATAAATATATATTTTTTATAATTTGTTTCTTTGTTTGGGATGATTTCATTATGATCGCCGTCCTGCTGCTTTGCACGTGTGCCCAGTCCTGTGCCGTCTCTTTTACTCCCATGACTCAAAGCGTGTAATCCTATCCCCTCTTAGCCCATTCTTTTGATATACCATATTTTTTTGGATAAAAAGCAGCCTTTGTGTTAATATGTGCGCGAGTAATGTGCACTGAGACCCAGATAAATTGAAAACTAGTCTAACAAACACTGTTTTGGGTTCTATTTTGTGTATACCGACCCCCCCCCCCCCCCTTATTGTTTTAGCGAGATCAGCAATACAGCCCAGCACACTCTTTTGGGCTGTTTAACTTTGGAGTGACAAGCGTAGAATACTCCGTGCAGCCGTTAAAGTAGTCTACTGGCCGCATAGCGGCTCGCCGCTGCCTGTAAAGAAAAAGGCGCCGGGTGATAAATTACTGAACCCGTGCCTATGCCCTGTGGTACAGGCTGCAAGAATTCCGGCTTGGTGTATCCTGTCCGTCCCAAGAGACGAATTAAAGAGATCGTTGGGGTCGTTGGACAAACTACAGGGCCGGTGCGCCCTCTCTCACAACGACTCCGAGATTTTCGGTAAAACGTATGGGCTATTCTCTATCGTAGATTCCCATAACATCTTAAGTGGGCGTGTGAAAATAGTGGTATATGTTGGGCATATAGGTACCACAATGGAACGACCAGCAATGGTTTTGCGCCGAGCGGTTACGCGAACCTAAAATGGGGCGCTTCTTGCCCTGGGATGTCTGGTGCCGCCCATAATGCTTGTGACGATCATCGAAGAGCGTTTAGCCAGTACGTTGCCATAGGTTTTGTTTAGAGACCCAGCCTGGTCAAATTACACAGCGTGCCGGGCTGGAAGGCCAGAGACATTGACGACCTTTTCGGTCTCCCCTGGTGTACCGCAAGGGGAGCTTAATAGTTTTACCTCATGGCATAACAAATGTTTTATATGTCATGTGTATATAGTATGTTTCGCGATTTTTCTTGCATATTGTAGCGTGATGTAATTAACCTTAGGAATAAAAGTCCAGCTGGCATCAAACTCAAAAAAAAAGTGCTGGTATAATTAAGTATTTTAGATTTATTAAAAGATTAGTTTATCTTTTTATCACAATTTTATTTGGAAAAACAGGATGTGGCCCTTATGGCATACTACGGATAAAAATTGAACGATATTTTTATTAAAATTGAGAGTTCAATTCAGTAATCGCATTATAAAGTTTGTAAAATTCACAAATTAATTATTATGATTCATATTTTGATAACATTACCCACTAGTACGACAAATTTAATTAATCATGACCTTTTTATATAAGTTATCACAATATAATATTTATCTTATAGTAGAGGGCGTGACCGCATTAAATTGTGGTCTTTCCATATTAAGCTTTCACTTCAGTCATTTAAAATATTATATTTAATATTTTTAATTTGGTTTTTCCTCATCTTTAACAATCATCTGTTTCATTAACCCAGAGTTCATGCATATAATAGTTTTATTTACCAATTTGGAATGACGCTAAAGGTCAGCAGGGGTATCTCTATATATACGATAGCTGGAATCCATTGCCATTTTTACCTAAATGACGTCTTAAAGTTATAATTTGAGTTTAAGCCTACACCTCCAAAGGGGTACTTTCGCGATAGATTCTATTGCACGTGGCCTTTCCTATCTCTTAAACTCTAAATTAATTAAAAGCAACCGTAATGATTTTGCGCCGGGCAATCACTAGGAAGGAAACTAGGACGCTTCTCGTCTTGAATATATCAGGCGCCTTTCATGCTGAGCTGGGGGAGGAGCGAGTGGTTGAAGTCAGCATTTTAACGTAGCATTTGTCGGGACCCCGACCGACTGCATAATTCGAAAGCATATCATCTATCCATCAGCCATGAGAAGTCCACTGCCGGAAATAGGCCTCCCCTAATGATTTTCATTGTGGCCAGTTGTCAGCATCGAAATACCATATAGTGCTTTCCAATCAATGGCAAGAAGCCAGAAGTTAATTGAAAGCGACGTACACCTTTCATTTTCCCTGGAACGGAAAAGGAGCTTTCCGCTCCTCAAAAATAGGTAGATGTGGTAGAACCACGCTATTGTCACGAATGGGCAGGCTCGTCCGTAGCGGTACCACTGTCTAATAGCGCGTTTACACAATCGTCGATGTTCGCCGATGATAGGCGATGACACGTTTGCGCATCATTGCCACAAATTTTGCGCACCTCGCCACGTATTCGAGCGAGTTGTCAATAGATAAGTCGTCAAAAATGGACGTCGATCGACGTCGATGCATTAGCGGTTGCCACGACATTTATTTAAAAAGCGCGTATAGATACGAGTTTTATGAATATATATAAAAACCAAATAATACCGAGTAAACAGATAAGTAGAAGATTGTGGATGTTAAGAATTTACCGCAACATAACTAGGTATTTGTAATCGTAAAAACAGCGTTTTTTCTAGGGATATATTTTACACTACATAAGAAAACAATATGTTCTTATTATCGCCCTTGAGTTGTTGTTGTTTTGAATCATCATTAACATTTCTGATTCCTTCCCGTTACATCCCGTCTTATCAAGTTTCATTCGATGCCATACCTCAATCCTGTCCTATTTTATTCGCCTCATACTTTCTAGCATACCATCCACTTACATGCAAATAGAGCGTCGTAGATAGCCAGAACAACCCTTAAAGTAACTTATTATTTGTATTACGATTAATATCATGGTTATAAACACAAAATAGAAAATAATACATTATTTAAATAATTATTGAAACGATTATATTGAATAACAAGAAGATAGACTTATATAAATTACGACGGATATATTTTTTGAAATTTATTAGGATTAAAAATTTTGCCTTATAAACGTAATAGATAACGTAACTTTACCCGTTTACACAGCTCACACAAGGCAATTGGTTCAGTGGTGTAGGCGTTAAAAGTTTAACAGGCACTAGACTGTCAAACAAATAGAAGTGTTAGAGCCACGCTGTTGTCAGTTATTGCTCAGCATGAATGATCAACGTGAAGTAACAGCTTTTCCATTGCATTCGGTAAGTGAGATTGCTGGATGCCCAATGCTCCTTTCTTCTTCCCATCCTTTCTCCTTTCCACTCCTCTGCCATTTCATGGACACGCAATACATCTTTGATCCGAACGTTATGGATGTTCATGGGCGGTAGTGATTACTTACCATCAGGTGATTTGTTTTCTCATTTTCCATTAATAAAAACAGACAGACGACAGACAAAGAGTTTCGTTTGAATTTATAATATTAAGTAGACATAATAAGATGAACAGAATCAGAGCAGCACGAGCAGAGACATAGAATTAATTGGATTGATAGAATTGGCTGGTCGTAAAATTATAAACCAAATAACTCTGGTGGATGAACCCTTATTCATCACATAGCTCTGAATTATAACAAGTACCACTAATACCTGGTTCAAATCAATGGGTGAATTGGCTATAGTAGAATACTGGTTTTGAGATGAGATGTCATAAATATAATGAAAATAATAAATAACACCCAACAGTCACGTACATAGTCCTGACCCCACACTAAGATCGAGTCTTGTGTCGTGGGTCTTTTCAGTCTCACAATACCCAGACCCGAAAGGAGTATTTGTGGGTAGAACAAACATTTCTAGCGGGGCGGGGATCGAACCCGCGACCTCTCAGTTCACAGCCGACGTCTAACCAACTTCGCCACTTAGGCTGGCATATGATTCAACGACATTTATTTTTCATTTTGGAAGTCAATCATTTAACTAATCGCAAAGCCCGCAATGCCTAGTGTTTTTTAAAGCAGGTACTCATAAAACTCGTAGTAGAATTTCATAAAAAAACGAAGTTATTAATAACAGACATATTAATTGGATTAAAAACTTGAATTGGTAATGGACGATGAAGGTTTTTGGTCGTATATATCCACAGACGTCCACAGATGTCAATTGTGTCATCTTTGTCAAAAATATAAAAATATACGAAAATTATGATTATTTTATTTAGTATGGGGTGTAATTAAATAATAATGTACAAACAGTTTATTTAGAAATATTTCAATTAGTAATTGTGCTTTTTACGTACACTATATTGCATGTAGTGAGAATTGAACAATGGTGTGGAATTTTATAATAAGAAAATGAAACCGAAGAAGTTGCAGCAGGCAACTAGGTGCAGATACAGCTGATACGCACGCGTGCCCTGTCCTATAATTCGACTTATTTATTTTAAAGTATTTTTTGTATATTCTTGTTTGAAATAAACATTTTCTGTACATCTATAATTTTATTTATTTTCTTTTAGTATATATTGTAGAAATATCAACCCGCAATAGCAAGCTAAAGTGGAAGTAGGCGGACCTTATAACAATAAATGAACAAATATTTTGAGAAGACCGGTTTTCTGTAAACGCAATGCACGTCATCGGCATAAGCGGAGTGATATTCATACAGATATAAATCATAATATTCAAATATATAGTTTAAATCATGTACAAACACTTATAAACTATGATACTTATTTCTGAATAGATTTCGTATTGTGATCAAACTGAACCAATTATTATACGGAAGTAACTGATAGCTCCGGAAAATGCTAGCTGTTGTTACTGAAACTTGTATTTCGATATTTTTTTAATGAAAAATTAAATTTCTATTGTGATAGCAATACACTGTCACAAACCCGCGGGGCATGTGGCTAGAAATCCATAACTAGCGGATCGTCGACGATGACAGGCAAACATGGGTATTCTCACTTTACTCTCACTCTGATTACCGACAGTTGGCGAAAAACCCCGAACACGAATGTTGTAAAATTTTACCAGGGTTATAAGTTTTGGAACAAATCCCTAAATTGTGGGTGTATATCTTAATAATTTAATTGGTTCATTTTATGATAACGAGTTAAATTATCAGAGTCATTACACTGTAATGTGAGTTATTTAGTATTATAATAATATAAGATTAACAATAAAAATGCATTACAAAAAAAAACACTACACGAGTCAACATTATAAATAATTTGTTACTTATTTTAACATAAGCATAATTTTATTTACTATACTTCGCGGAACCGCTACATTCTCCAGATTTGGGAATGAAAAATATTTCGTTAGCAACACTGCTTGATGTACACGAATATCGGCAATGAAAGGCAATAAGCCGTACACATTACCGTCATCGCCTATAGTTGCCGATGTTGGGCGATTATGTGAACGGGGCATAACATGTGATTGACAGATTTGTTCGGTGAGCGAAATTGCGGGATGCCCAATACTTTCATTCCTTTTCCTTCCCACTCCCCTCCCAACTAGATGGGCCGGCAACAAGCGTTATGTCTGTTCTTGGGGGGCAGTGATCACTTACCATTAGGTGACCAGTTTGCATCGATTGCCGAGAATTTTAAAAAAAAAAACAAGACATTCTCATTGATTGATTTAAAACTGAATTAACGGCCAGTGAAAAAGAAATGCCTCACTACCGCTACATCCCAAAACGATTTAGGTATGTCTCACAAACATTTAACTCATGGGGATTGAATACGCTGTCTCGTTTTACAGGATCTCTAAGCTAACTGTCGCTAAACTCAAAGTTGAGTTATGTTATAGGACTGACTATTTACCTATAACTGGTCCGTAACTAAGAGGACTTAAGGGACACCTTGTTTAATAACAGAAAGTACTGATGGTTTCTTAGATTTACGCGAATGTTACACATTGAAATAAAACTATTATTTACGGATTTAATCGCGAATTTAGTTTAATTTTTTACGTTTTTGACTTCCCGACGTTTCGATTACTTTACAGATTTCGTGGTCACGGGGCGGACTGAAGTATTAGACGTCTGCTCTACGATTCCGTCAGGTACGATTTCTAGGTGAACTTATAGCGTAGCGTTATTTCTGTCAAATTATCCGAGTGTCGAGTTATCTCAAGGTAAGAGGTATACCTCTTACCTTGAGATAACTCGACACTCGGTTTATCATTATCGCTATTAATAAAAATTGGAATTCCCGTAATGTCTAGTCCAGTTTGGTTGCTGATAACGAAAATATGTATGATAAGTTGGCGGACACGAAATTAAATTAAAGCTCTTATATTCGCGGTATGGTACGAAAAGGCATAATAGGCAGAAACAGATTTGGGCCTTAGGAAAAGTTCCTCTAAGTCCTAAGGAATATAATTGCATAAAGCTCATATTCCCGTATGAGAATTTAGCTTATCAACTCGCCATTACAATTTGAGCACAGCAATGTTTTATTGTGAGGGTCTTGACTTATAACAATGTAGAGCATACCAAGATAGAATTCGGCAAAAAGTATTATTTATACGGAATACTGTACAATATATTGTATAAATGGCTTCACACAATTATTATGGTTGTATAGTGAATTCTATTCAAATATAGTATCCATGCGGTGATCGAACGCAGAACGTCAACTACTTGGCTACTTCACCTTTGGTCGTTTTTGCAACATGACGTTATTTTAGTCTGGATTTCCCAGAACCGCAAAGTCATGCGATAAGGCGCTAATATAAGCAGAGTACCGCTAGCTTGATACTCATAAGCACGTCAGCTGTCGTCGTGCGCAGTACTGCATCATATTTCAACTAGTTCTCTCCGCCGCCATGTTCTTACTCACCAGGATAGGTCCACTCTTCGTGTTTGCAACGCTGGTGGCAATTTCCGAATGTGTGGATTATTATAATGTCCACATTGAGGACAATAATAGAGGAGGGGGTGTACAAGTGAATTTACCCAATTCTGGTACCAATTACTTTCAACCGACAGAGGATTATGATGCCAGGGGAACACCTACTAAAGGTCAGAAGAGTTATCGAGGACAGTTTGAAAAACCCGCTGCGGTCAACTCCAACAATGGCCGCGATCAGAGTTCCTATGACGAGCCTACAACATACAGTTACCCGAACTCGACTAAATACTATCCTCATCGAAAAAATACGCAAGTGGTAAATGCTGATGGTTCTGTGGTCCAAACTATTTATCATCCGGATAAAAAGATCACGCAGGTTATTGGAAGGGATGGTTCAGTTTACCAGACTATTAACAGGAATCCTGAACAACAACCTAGTGCCAGCTATCCTCAAGAAAATTATGGACAAGATCCTCAATCAGCAGGAAACACTCACAAGGTGGCTGTTGAGACCGGTGTTTCTACTCAAAGGCCAAAAAGTTCTTATCAAAAAACAGACCAATCCAGCAGTAAGGCTGCACCAGAATTCGAAGATAAGAAAAAATGGAAGCCAGTTCGTGTTAGACTTGGAAAAGTTGTGAGCCAGTGTTATTGTCCGAAACAATAATATGTTTTAAAATAAGAACTTCATACCTATGTGTAATCCAACTATGTTCAATTTTAAATATCAAATAAATAAAACGAAAGACGAGATCTCTTTGAGTTGGGTATTAACAGTTGAAATATTTTGTTTTAATAAGAAAATCCACCAACGCACACTAGGCCAGCGTGGTGGACTAAATAGCCTCAATCATACTCTAAGATCTAGAGAAGGTACGGGCCTTCCCTGCAGATCCCACTACTGGTACCCTGCAGTGAGACGTTTATGGTCTGGTACAGCATAGTATTAAGAAAACATTTGTATAACATAGTCAAATTTTTTGTACATTGACTTGGTATAAGGTTTTAAATATTGTTTGTGATCTGATATAAGAATTTCACTGTATAAATAAATGTACATATAATTAATATTAATCATAAGTTAGCTTTAAGTGATATACACATTTCTTCAGAAACTGTATTCCAATAGTCATCAGTTCGGTCAAAGACTTCTTATCGGTCGCACGCTTTTTTGCCGGTCCGTCTACTAAGTGGTCCTCAAACTTTTTCTGCACTATTTTTATTTTCGAACTCAAACATGGTCCAGTGTGGCAGGTGTGGTGATGAAGTGTGTGAAGCCAATGCCGTATTGTGTAGTGGTTGCAAACATCATTTTGACTACGCCTGCTCAGGTGTCACTGAGAGTGGGTATCGCCGGCTTGGTGCCGAACGTCAGGCTGCCTGGAAATGCCCTAACTGTAAAACACCCAAATCCGTAACTATCGACCAGGTGATGCAGGAATTAAACAGTATCAAGCTAACTCTTGCACCATTGGTGGACCTCGTCGCTGACATCAAAGTCATCAAAAAGGAAATCGCCGACATGAAGTCTACATTAGGAACATACGCCGAGAAACTTCGAATGGTGGACGAACGACTACTCAAAGTTGAAAACACTAAAGATGACGTAACTCTACTAAAAGATCAAGTTTCTAAACTAGAAGAAGCCCTAAATGAAAATAATCAGTGGATGCGTCTGAACAATGTGGAGATCAAAGGTGTCCCTATGAAAGAAAACGAAAATCTAATTGACATAGTCTCTAAAATTGGATCAAAAATAATGTACCCTATTGTCAAGCAAAATATCAACTTTGTTGCCAGGGTCCCCTCACGAATAAACCAAGTAAAACCTATTATTGTATCCTTTTCAAACCGCTATGTCAAGGAAGACTTCGTTGCTGCTGGGCGGTCATTTAAATCTTTATGTTCATCAGATATCGATCTCGGAAATAAAAGTCGCATTTATGTAAATGACCACTTAACTACGCAGAATAAGACACTGCTCACTAAATTAAAAAAACAAGCAAAGGAGTGCGGTTTTGAATTTGTTTGGGTAAAAAACTGCAAAATTTTTGCTCGAAAAAATTCCGAGTCGAAGGTGATAGCTATAAAAAACGAGAAAGACTTAGCCAAAATATGTTAAATTCGTTAGTAATCAATTTTTTTCTGTTATCTGTACAATCATTACTTTATAACGACTTTAATAATAATTACAATGTAAAAAGTTTGAGAAACGCTATCGGGTCATTAACACTCCTTTGTGTACAACATTGTATTGCGAGTGCTTCTATCACTAATATTTTTACGACTACCCGATCTTACTCGATACTCACTGTATTAGTTGTGACGAGTTTATTAAATAGTAATTATTTATTTTCTATTTACAACCAATTTAACTTTACTATAATTCTAGATAAAATGTATCTTTGCCAGACTTATTTAACTAACAATGTGATGTTTAAGTTTGTGGACAGGAACATGTATTTTGTGACCTGGATTATAATTGTTTTAGTTACTCACTACTTTTTTATCTACGTTCATTGTTGTTCTTGTTTTATAAATGGCTAATATATATTATCAGAATTGCAGAGGACTCCGGACAAAGACAGATATCTTTTTTCGTAATTTGTGTATGTCAAACTATGATGTTATTTCCCTCACAGAAACATGGCTGTTAGATGGTATAACGGATAGTGAGATATTCGACCAAAGATATTTGGTTTACCGTCGTGATAGGAATTATATGCTTACACAGCAGTCTAGAGGTGGTGGGGTTCTGATTGCGATCCGCCGCGATATAGCAAGTACTCCCAACTTTAAATGTAATTCATCGGCCGAAGATTTGTGGGTAACCGTTACATTAAATAATTCCCACATTAAGAAATCAATGAAGCTGCATATTTGTACTATATATTTATGCAATCAAAATAAAGGTAACTCTTTTTTGGTTCAGCTCAACAACTTTCTATCTAATTTAAAAAATATGACCGAACATTTTAAACAAGATGATTTTCTTATTATGGGGGATTTCAATATGAGCAATATTAATTGGATTCAATCCAGTTTAGGTCTACAACCTTCTAATGTTAATAGCTTGCCCGCGAATAATTTAGTTGATGCCATGTATGACTGCAATTTAAATCAATTCAACTATCACACTAATGCATTCGGTGGAATATTAGACCTAGTCTTATGCACCAATACAGTGTCTGTATCAATGTGCCGTGATCCTCTGGTGCCTGAAGACCCTTTCCACAAATCTCTGATTATAAAACCATGCTTTATTGAACTGGATGCATTGGATATTCCTAAGCGAACAGTTTACTTGTACCGACATGCTGACTACGATCAAATTTGTAGTCATCTTTCCTCAACTGATTGGTCGTTTTTACAAAGTTCTAAGTCAATTGAAGATGCTATTCAAGGGTTTTATGACATTATTTTCCGGCTACGTAATAGTTATATTCCAATCCGTACTACACCCAGTAATAGATATCCTCCCTGGTACAAATCATATCTCATTAAAACAATAAAAGAAAAATCTAAATATTTAAAAAAATACAAAACATACGGCAACCTTTCTGATGAACTAAACTTTAGATTGTTACGTGATAGGGCTAAGAAAGCTGAGGAAAAATGTTACAAAGACTACATGTGTACTGTTGAAATGTCTATCTGTCGCAACCCAAAGCTTTTTTGGTCATACATAAAAAATAAGAGAGGTACTAGCTCCTATCCGTCAACAATGACATATCTATCTACCACATGTAATACAAGCGAAGGCATAAGTCAGCTATTCTCTTCTTATTTTAGTTCGACCTTTCTATCCAGTGGCTCATCACAATACAGCCATAGCATTACAACTGATCCTATTTGTGATTTATCAACCATCGAAATTCATGCTGAAAGAGTTCTTAAATTATTAAGATGCCTCGACCTTAATAAATCAGCAGGCCCTGACACTCTCCCATCGTTATTCTTAGTAAAATGTGCTAGTGAATTGTCAACTCCTATTTCTATTCTTTTTAAACGCTCCCTGAGCGAGGGTATCATGCCAAAAATATGGAAATCCGCATTTGTGACACCGATCCACAAAAAAGGCCCGAAGCATGATGTCACCAACTATAGACCTATCTCCAAACTTTGCCATGTAGCCAAAATTTTTGAACGCATAGTTTTTGATCAAGTGTACGACTGTTTCAAAAATACATTTATTCCCCAGCAGCATGGTTTTATTAAACATAGATCAACCACTACTAATTTGGCCGTTTTTAATGAATACCTCACTATCAATATGGATCGTGGCAATCAAATAGATTCTATATACACAGACTATAGTAAAGCTTTCGATAGGATTGACCACCAAATTTTACTTAAAAAAATCTCGACATTAGGCATACGAGGTGATCTCTTAAAATGGCTAACATCCTATGTTTTAAATAGAACGCAAGCTGTAGTCTTGAACGGGTATACTTCAGACTGGGTTGATATTCCTTCGGGAGTCCCGCAGGGCTCACTTTTAGGTCCTTTATTATTTGTATTGTTTGTAAATGATATTGGGTCTTGTTTTTTACATTCTAATTTCTTGTTATTTGCTGACGATATGAAAATTTTTCGAGTCGTCAATAATATTGCTGATGCATTACTTCTACAAGAAGATTTAAATAGACTTGATTTATATTGCAGTGATAATAAGTTAAATTTAAACGTATCCAAATGCTTTGCTATTAATTTTACAAGGAAACGTAACGTCATTTGTTTTCCATACGGATTAAAGGGGTCTAATATAAATTTTACTAATGTGGTTAGAGATCTTGGTGTCCTGCATGATACCAAATTATTATTTGACCAGCACATTGAACAAGTTATTGATAAAGCATATAAAGCGCTCGGTTTCGTCATTCGTGCCTCAAAGCCATTTAAAAATATGAAGACAATAAAAATTTTGTATTGCTCGTATGTTCGCAGTCATCTTGAATACGCGTGCCAAATTTGGAATCCACTCTATCATATATATAGTAATAATATAGAAAAAATTCAAAAACGTTTTGTTAGGTATTTAGGCTTTAAGTTCAAACTACCATATTTGCCTTATGATGAGCAATGTAATAAGATTCATCTTCTACCCCTCCATATTCGTAGAAATATAGCCGACATTTGTTTACTTTCTAAGATAGCTCAAAATAAAATAGATTGTCCGGATCTTCTTTGCAACATCAAGCTCAACATCCCTACCAGAAAACTAAGGTCCAGCAATTTACTACATGTTCCTCGGTGCCACAGTAATTTTCGTTGTAACAGTTATTTGCCAAGAGCTATGCGCTTGTTTAATAAACTCAATCACACTTCTCAAATAGACCTATTTTATAGTAGCGTTCGTAAAATTAGTCATATCCTGACTAATGAGCCTAAACAGCTGTTGTAAGTTCATTCGGTGTTTTAAGTTATATAGTTAATTTCTAAATTTTAATGTTTTAATTCTGTATGTGGTAGCTTTTAATTGGCATCTAGATATTTAGGATATTGTTAACATGTAAAATTAGCTGTAAGCTTCCCAAATATAATAAAATAAAATAAAATAAATAAAATAAAATAAAATAAACAAAAATAAGATACCATCTTTTAGTATATTATTATGCAAACTAAGTCATTTTTTCTTAGTTTAACCTTGTTAGTTTACCAATGTGCCACCCTAAATTGCTATTAGGCACGTTTTTATACAACAATGTATTAGAAATATTAGATAAATAAAATATCAAAAAAAATAATCCGTTATTAAACTGATGCCACTCATCGCAATGCCGATGTACAGACTTACCTATGCCTTCACTTAACACCAGAAGAAAACAAAATTAAAGGATGGAAGGAAACACGTGTACAAGCTCTTTATTACTAAATAACATATTAATGAGGCTATAGAAATATTAATCATCACACTGTTGGTCACATGCCAGATATTATCAAAACTCTGGTCATAAGTAAAGTCTCGCAATGCCTGTGAATCGCTTTAATTTGACAGAAATAACGCTACGCTATAAGTTCACCTAGAAATCGTACCTGACGGAATCGTAGAGCAGACGTCTAATACTTCAGTCCGCCCCGTGACCACGAAATCTGTAAAGTAATCGAAACGTCGGGAAGTCAAAAACGTAAAAAATTAAACTAAATTCGCGATTAAATCCGTAAATAATAGTTTTATTTCAATGTGTAACATTCGCGTAAATCTAAGAAACCATCAGTACTTTCTGTTATTAAACAAGGTGTCCCTTAAGTCCTCTTAGTTACGGACCAGTTATAGGTAAATAGTCAGTCCTATAACATAACTCAACTTTGAGTTTAGCGACAGTTAGCTTAGAGATCCTGTAAAACGAGACAGCGTATTCAATCCCCAAGAGTTAAATGTTTGTGAGACATACCTAAATCGTTTTGGGATGTAGCGGTAGTGAGGCATTTCTTTTTCACTGGCCGTTAATTCAGTTTTAAATCAATCAATGAGAATGTCTTGTTTTTTTTTTTTTTAAATTCTCGGCAATCGATGCAAACTGAATTCTATCTTGGTATGCTCTACATTGTTATAAGTCAAGACCCTCACAATAAAACATTGCTGTGCTCAAATTGTAATGGCGAGTTGATAAGCTAAATTCTCATACGGGAATATGAGCTTTATGCAATTATATTCCTTAGGACTTAGAGGAACTTTTCCTAAGGCCCAAATCTGTTTCTGCCTATTATGCCTTTTCGTACCATACCGCGAATATAAGAGCTTTAATTTAATTTCGTGTCCGCCAACTTATCATACATATTTTTGTTATCAGCAACCAAACTGGACTAGACATTACGGGAATTCCAATTTTTATTAATAGCGATAATGATAAACCGAGTGTCGAGTTATCTCAAGGTAAGAGGTATACCTCTTACCCAATGATTTTCAAAACACAACACAATATTATTTGACGCTAGAAATAACCAACTTCGTGGTCGAGTCAACCACCTAGTTTCAATATGTACATGTGTAAGTATGCTACATTGCAATGGTATTGTTTTGATATGGTAGGTGACAAACCACCTTGATTGTCTCCCAAACACCAGTACCTATAATAAACAATAACTGTATCTGTATCAGCCCATATACGTCCCACTGCAGGGCACTGGCCTACTCTACAATCGAGAATACGATTGAGAGTGATTAGGCCATATAGTCCACCACGCTGGCCTAGTGCGGGTTGGCGGACTTACATACCATAGGAATTCTTATAAATTGCTATGGTATGCAGGTTTCCTCAGGATGTTTTCTTTCACCGTTTTAGTGCGTGGTGATTGATTATCAATACACACATGACTCCGAAAAGTCAGAGGTGTGCCCTGAGATTCGAACCTACGACCACCGTGAACATGTGGGCAGCCGCGTCTAGTCCGTTTACCAACAGGCCACCACGCACTTATAATAAACAAATATAATAAACAATAAAGTATCAATTATTTATTGCTATAACAATGAATGGCGAGACAATAATACCGTACGACCGCTCATAAACAGTAGCAAAATCAAACAACACCTTGAACTATAAAGCAATGCTTGGCATTCCACTACGCTCAGCATCCTGAGAGGTAAGAATCAATCCTGAATATGACCTGTAGTTACTCTGGCTACAAATACCTTCATACCGAAACACAACAGTGCAGGTTGACGGGAGAAATAGACATTGCTGTGATACCTACCCAGGTGGCCTCACACATATAAGAGACCAGGAGTAGTAAATGTAACTAAATTGTTTATTTAATACACAGGAGGCATATGGATCTGTGAATATCGAATAGTTTGTACATCACAATTTTTCTATGAGTAATTTCCTGTTTCATTTTGTTTAAAGCGTGAGTTTCAATAGCCGGGTTTTAGATTTTAACTTTTTATTTAGTTAAAGTATTTTAGTATTTACTTCTTTGCCACGCCGATATTGTATATATCTGAACTAGTATAGCGGTCCGTCCCGGTTTCGCCCGGGTGCAAATACTTTTTGTGTCCAGGCCGCTTTAGAATCGGGATATATTTCATGTGGTTTTAAATATTTAAACGTTACTGCCGTTTTTTAAACTTCGCATCCCATTACTTTGAGATTGAAAAAAAACGAATGTATATTTGGTCGCGATAAAAAGTAGCGTATGTCAAATATTTATGTATGTGTAAGTATGTAAACATGTGCAAATTTCGTCAAAATGGGTCTAGCGGTATGAGGGTGAAGAGGTAGGAATTAGGATTATCTACGCTTGAAAAAATATGATGTACCAAACGTTATCTTAGTTTGAAAATCCCTGTTCAATGATACGACATAATTATGACGGGGTAGGGTGAATACTTTTTTAAACACGTTTTAATTAGCTTTGCTTGCACTCTTATGTACACAATACATAATTAAGTGAATGTAACAGAGTCTTTTAAGTCGATTTTAGAGCACATCTAAACGTCGGACTGATTTAAAATGTTGCCCACTTGTCAAGGCTCCATGAGAATACAATAATTTAAAAAGTTTTTAATTATCATTGTCATTGTTTTAGTGGGTAATTTGCGCGCCGCTTACCACCGTTGGATATGATAACTATTTTAATAAAAATAAATTTAGTTGAGTCGTTTAACTAAAGCATGTTTTTTATTTATTATTAAACTATTATTTTTGTCGTGGATCTCGTGCCCTTTAGAGGCTACCATACTTAATTTATCATGATTTCACATAGCTTATAACCGGTGGACAAACAAGACGCTTCCAATGACACCTCATTCATTCAGTCAAATTATGAAAAGTAGATATTTGAAAACTAGTTTCGAATTTTACAAACACACGTAGTACACACTGGTCAGTAACATAAATCCTCCCTTTTATTAAGGGTAGTTGGGTAAAATTGAAAATAAAAATAAAATAATTAAAATAATGATATTTTCTTTAACACTCAACAGTCACATACAGTGACTGGACTGACCCTACAGGAAGATCGAGTCTTGTGTCGCAGGTATGAGGAACTACGAGAGTGTTTTCGGCCTCACAAACACCCAGACCAGAAAGAAATATTTGTGGGTCGCACAAACATTTCTCTCGGTGCGGGGTCGAACCCGCGGCCTCTCGGTTCACAGGCGGCGTCTAACCGACTGCGCCACGGAGGCTGTAAAGAAATATTGTCTTCATTAATTGTAAAAAAAATTGTTCTGATCCATCAATTACACTAAAAACAGTAGAGATCGTTTAAGTGTGGTTAGATATATCCTTACGCCTCCACCACGGTTTTAGAAGAAGACGGTAGAAGCGGCTTACGTCTAGCGATTTCCTACACAATTCGTTATGTCATCTGTCCACTTTGCAAAATATTCGGTAAACATTCTAAGTGAGAACCTATATTCAACAATAGATCTCCTGGGACTAAATAACAAAAAGCTATATCTTAATACCTTATTTATTTCCATATGCTGTAATGAATAAGTAGGACAATTAATAATATACACATTTCTCGTCTTATTATTTATTTACAAATAAACTTTTAATACATTCATGATTATAACGCATTATTAAAACAGGCTCTCATTTTTCTAACCCTGTGCGTATATAATAAACTCTTGTGTATTTCATTCAACAGGAAACAATTTTTCATAAATGGATTTCACATAACCATATAGCTTTAAAACCTAATGGCGTTCGGGGCAGTAGCATACTTTGTTCGAACCGGGATATTTATATGCCCTCCACAGATTTTTGTCGGCGAAACTCGCTACTGTGTTGGAGTCAAGTCGAACGACATTCTGCTGTACATTAGTCACGATGTGGGTGGACGGAGCTTCTGTTATCGGCACTACATTGTGTACTACATTGTGTGTTCTTCCTTGTGACTGTGGATAAGCTCCTTCATTTTCTTGCGTATTTCCGGCAAAAGGTTCTTGTCCACGACTGTTCGACTGATACACGGAGCCATCACTTCCAATCACTTGCGTTAATTGGCGACCCCCGTGATAATTTGTCTGCACTACGGAACCATCAGCACCAATTATTTGAGAATGATGAGATGGGGCTGGGTAACTTGGGACAAAAGCACCCTGGCCAAAGGCATTCTGACCAAAGGAACTCTGACCATATGCACTCTGATCGAACGCACTCTGACCATAGCCCGTGTTGGTATTGGTAGCAACAGGCCGCTGATAATGTCTGCCTTGATTTTTCTGACCATACGCCGTTGCTCCTCCTGCTCCGTAACTCTCAGCCTCTTGGAAGTAATTGGTTCCGGACTTAGGTAAATTTACTTGTATACCCCCTCCTCTGATGTTGTCCTTAATGGAGACATCGAACTGATTATACTCCACGCCACGGGATGACACCGCGAGCGTCGCCAACACGAAAAGAAGATAAGGCTTGGTGAGTGAGAGCATGGTGGCCTAGTGTTCTGTTTGAGATGCGATACTGCTCACGACCACAGCTCGCTTGTGGCTATCGAGCTAGTTTCACAATACTTATATTAGCGCCTTATCGCTTGACCCCGCGACGCAGGAAAGTCCACATAATTAAGATTACATCACGTTGCAAATGTTTATCGTTGGAATGGTTCTGTGAAAATTTACATGGGCTGTGACTATGGAGCGCTGGGTTAAATACCTAAGTGGGCCTGTTTAATATTTAAGTCGGATTATTAATTTTTAATTAATTAATTATTTTCTTCTGATACTATCCATATAAAGGTTACCTGGAAGAGATCGCTCTAAGCGATAAGGCCGCCCATTGTAATACCATAAGTCTTATATTTAATTTGTCTGATTTTGTGTGTTCTTGTATTTGGCTTACAATAAAGAGTATTGTATTGTATTAATTGAGAACATTATTTGCACAGACTGGTTTTGTATCTGTTATAACATATCGATTATTACATACAGGGTAGATACAGATCTGGTCCCACGTGGAGTAAAGTCCTCGATAATCCTGATCTCGCGATCAATACCTGATGCCCAATACCCCTTTCCTCTTCCCATCCTTTTTCCTTACCGCTCCCCTTCAGAACTGACGCGCCGGCAACACACCCCTGATCCAAGCATTGTGGATGTCCATGGGTGGCAGTGATCACTTACCTTTAGGTGACCTGATTGGTCGTTTGCCGCTTCTCATAAATAACTATAAACAATAACGACTGTGCAGCAATGTTCTCGCCTTAAATATATGATTCGAGAAAATTAAATTGCAATACCCCAACATTTCATTTGGTGGTGTTAGTTTACGAGCTCTTTTTGAAGTGTTAAACGAACATCTATACTCCATCGTTTGAGGTACTTAACTAAATGTAAACAAACCATAAAAAAGGTTATTTAACATTGCCATTTCTCATTTCTAAATTAATTGAAGACAAAAAAATGTTTACGTAAATGTAAAACTACATTGATTATAACAGTTATAATTATGAATGTGTGAGCTTGGAAACAATAAAATTATGTAAGATCATAATTAAATTTTCTAAATTAAATGATGTGATTTTACATAATGCAATCTGTCTATAAAAAAGACCCAAACAGTCAGGCATCCAAAAAATGTTCATAAAAGTTACAAGAAATATTATGCTACATAATCTAGAAGTACGACTTTACTGTAATGCGACGAATGTATGTATACTCTATTTTCTAATGTTAAACTCATTATCAATTATTTTTTACTTTTTAGATGGATCTTTTATGAAAGCGTGTGTTTTAGTTTTTTTAAACTATAATTTAATTGCTTGCACTAAAAAAACTATGAATGGCATTTTTTTTTTCAAAAAAGTGAAATTTCTGAAGATTCTGGATAAGATGATATCATATATTATTTTTATAAAAAAAATATTGTCATCGCACCTAGATAAATATGCAAAATTTCAAGTGACTCCGACTTTTTGAAGTTCTCGAAAATCGACTTCACAGATTCTGTTACATACATTCATACATACAAGCGAAGTTAATAAAAGCGTGTTAAAAAATATTTGCTAACATTTAGCGGTCTCGCTGTTTTTGCAATTCTTCTGTTCTTTTTTTCGCAACAATTAACTCCCATTGAGCCCGGCGAAATAGATCTAAAAAAATATTTATTAGGTTTACTCCAGTCATTATTGTTTTTAAATAGCCAATTATTTGTTAATGTATTTATATTTTATTCTTTTGTAATGTTTGAAATATAGAAATAAATAGTTATTGACATAAGATTATTATTGAAATATAACTATTATTTACGAATTTTATCGCGGATTTGGTTTGATTTTTACATTGTTTTCTTTTACATTCGTATCGTATATAAATTTCGATCATCCGAAGTTTCGAACTTCGTTTCGGATTAATATAGTAGGGCCCCTGAGACAAAATCACACGCACAGCGGGGTCTTCAAAGTGCTCGGGCGTTGTAGACATTGAAAAGACTAAACGATGGAAGATGAAGTGCAAGAAGCTGCCGTGCGATTTGAATAGGTTGCGGCTGTTACTAGTCTAGTCACAACAACCTCCATTATAAAAAGTCAAAACGGATTATGTCGGCATTAGGCCGCTCTACATGGCACAGTGCAAGCATGCATTGTTGAGACCATTTTGTATTTTGCATACAACAAAAGAGTAGCGCAGAATTCCATTTAGCAGCCCGGCATAATTGTTTCCATTGGCATGGGACTGCCGTCCGATGCCAATGGATACTCTGCCTGGGCGGCATTTGCGCTTACCATCAGGTGCAATGCCGCCGCTATGCCGGGCCAGAGTTATAAAAAAAAAAACCGCGGCGTGGCACAGTTATTGCAAAAAGAAAATGAGCCACATATTTAGTGAGCCAGATATTCTTTTTCAATCGAGAGAGTACGATTGAGACAATCGTGATTTTTGTGATCACAGATGATTTCACATCTGTGAAATAACAGTAAAGAATTGTGTTTTGAAGGGAAAATATAAATAAAAATAACTTTATAGCTGATGCATGTAAACTCACGATTTATTTTTTTATAAGTCTTGCTTATTTTTTATTGTTATCTTTTTATAGTGGTTTTTAAGATCCAAAGATCTCTGTTTTTTGTTTTGTTTCGTTTGCTGTACACTCTTCGATCCCACATATAGTAGAATTGTTGTACTACGATGGCTGAAAACCAGTGCTGTTGTAAAACAGCGTAACTGAGCTGGTATCCATTGTACACGCATATTAAAGCAAATATCAATATGGCCCTGTACTGATGTTACCTTATTACTTACATTCTTATTTAGTTTTGTGTGAGGAGGAAATAAATGGTGAATGGTTTGTAATTCGAAAATATGAGATTTTCGAATTACTGGACTCCATATAAAAATACACTCACAAGAAATAATTTTAGTCGAACACAGCTTTGTGGCTGAAGTTATAGTACGTAGTAGTAATCTCACCGAACAGCTCAGATTTGAACTCAGCCCGATTCACCTTGGGGGTTAACGGTTTTACCCAAGATATCGCTATAAATGTACTTACGTCAACACAACGTAGTGTGTTATGTGCAAAACCGTGCTCAACAAGTACTACAGTGCCTCGATCAGACGCGATCCACTTGTGTTCTCACCGCCTGTTTCTACTCCTGGCTCTCCTGACGTCGCTATCATCATCTATTCAAGCGATGAAGACGTTGACACGGCTGGTAAGAACGTTCAGATCGTTTACAATTTATCCATTTCTAATAACACTGTTACAACGGGCAAAATCTTAAATTATACGCTGCTTGAAGATAGTCTACGTGTAGCCAGTAAAAATATTTGTAAAAGTTTGGGTAGCAATGTGCAGGGAGAGATGTTGCTCGCTGACATTCAGGGACATGACTACTGCTAAGTACGAAGACGAAGATTATGAAAAATGATGTAAGTTAATGATGTGATTGTTAATTTATTTAAAAATAACAACTGTATCCAAATTGTTCCAACGGTCAAGTATGATTTGATATTGAAAATTTATATCAAGTGATTTAAAATCACGATGAGGTGTTTCCTACCTTCCTACATATTTTAATATGTATTTGAAATTATTTTTTATGAATATTTAAATTCAAAGTGTTATGAAAAATTCAATCTTACTATAGGCTCAGGAGTCATGAATGGCCGTTGCGTATATTAATTCATAACCGCTGAAATTGACGATTGAGTAGACATACTATTTTTTAAAATATTTATTAAAAATAACGTAGTTTAAGAAATACTCAGATTATTTTTGTAAGTTTTATTCGACATACTGAACATATTATTAATTATGTTTATCCACTAAGAAAATCAAGGAAACGCACAAGCATATTATGGTCCAATAAGCCGACATTCCTTTATGAGCGCTGCTGGCTCTTGGTGGTGCGATTTTTTCCTGCCGGCCACGGTGTCCTCGACAATCCGGTGAACCAGAGGGACAAACTTTAGTCACAGTTTTCCACTGTCCACCATCATTTACACCTTCCACTACTACACTGGTACCTTCACCCTCTCCAGGGTTCACTCTCAAAACACCATCTTCGTCACTAGTCTCGAAGTAATTGATGCCGGACTTCGGCAGGTTCACCTGTATACCGCCGCGTCTATTATTATCTCGAATGTTTACATTAAAGTAGTCATTTGCATCTGCTTTATTCCGTGCCATCGCGAAGATTCCGAGTAAAAGGCACAGCTTGACTGAGAACATGGTAGAAGAGTTTGAACAGGAGTGACGTTTCTCAGCTACGACTTGCCTCCGAATAACAAACAGCATTTATTCCTCGCACTTATATTGTTTGATACTGACCTTTGGCACGGGAAAATCTACTTACTGATAGTAATATCGAACGTCTGTAATATATATAAATATTTTATAGATCAAATAAAATTTAATTACTCTTGGTTGTTTATGTCACTGGGTTTGCAAGTTTCATTTAATAGAACCTTATGAGCTTTGAATGTTTACTAAAATATATAAAACTAGATAGTTTTTTTCTTCTTTCCAAACTCGCTAATTTCAAGATGTCTATGTGTACAACTGAAACTTACTTTTATTTTTGTATATACCAATTATTTATCGCAGAAGGCTTTACAGAGTTTGAATGAAAAATAATAATTAGCCTGATTTATATAAAGTCCTCTCAATCCAACACTCGGTTGTAGAGTGCAGTGAGTGTAGGGGGCTGAAACAGTACGAGTACAAGACACTCGTTATTAAAATTCTTTGACATAATTTATGTTACATACATATTTTGTATTCCAACGTTATTTTAAAATCCTTAACTAAGGACTGAAACGATTATTGTATACCAAATTATATGTTTGTGGTAAACATGAGAATGATGGTGAATGGTATGATGTAACAGGCATTCAGTGTGTTGAGTCCCTAACTAAGTCCGACGTCTACTTACCAGCAAAAATCCCGCAATGGTCCTTTCGGCCTATTTTAAAAGAGCCCGGGTACTCGAGGTGCCAATTCATCGGCACTACCGAAACTGGCTATCTAGAAACTAAACTTGAACCTTAATACGATTGAGTTGTAATTACGGATTTCCCGCCATTGTGTTCAGTAGTCACAATCTAATTTGCTAAATAAACAAAATTCCTTTGGGTTTTTACGTCCTATGCGTGACAAATATTTAAAATCAAAATTAAAATAAAACCAGGTTTGATAATAAAGATCAAGGGTGAAGTTTTTTTTTTAACTGTTTATTTTCTTTACTTCGCCCATGAGATAATACCAGTTACTTATTGGAATTCATCGCATAAGGAGTCACTGTGTAGTTATAAAAACAAAATACCGGAACTTAATTACTTAGGCGTCTTTCCACGAATGATGGTAGATGTTTCATGTTATTAAAAAGCTCCATGTATCCTTCAGATATCCCTGGGTCAATCCTAATTTTAACATATAGAAGAAAAAATACTGATGTAAGTACATACAGTACCTTTTACTTCATGGGGGAATTTTAGTGTAATCGTCGGTCCTGTCACAGATTCACTGCAGATTGATACTTTAGCAGGATTGCTTCCATGGTGATCCGTGGGCTTTTAGTGGCAGCAGGCAATTTCTCAGCTAGTACATATAGGCCTTCTCTCTCGCCTCTCGGCGTACTTTAGGTTCACTTGCCAGACCAACTAACTACTAACTAGTTTATGTTTCGCGGTTTAAATAATTACCTAACTATTTTTTACATTTATATTTGTAAAAGGTTTAACGATCGATGTTCAATATTGAAACAAAGTTAATGGTGCCCTATTTATAATCCAAATTTTTATAATATCATTGCACCTAATTAACTTCAATAATCTTTTGAAGTTTTCGTGTCGTAGGTTATGCACAGATAACAACATGTTTAAATGACTCTCCGTGCGACTGACACAAAACAACGAGTTGGAACGAGGGAGAGTAAAAATAATAGATGAAACAGTCTTAACACACAGATTTTTTTATTAAATCGCAGATCAGCTGAATGAGCAGAAAAAAATTTAATGATTTGATAGTTATTCACCCCGTGACACTATAATATCTAAATATAATTACGCTGGGACTTAACCGACTCTGCAATATCAGAGTAGCACAAAACGGTATAAATACGACAAGCCGTTACTTTAATTACGCATTACAATAATATTGTGTGTTCATCATGCGGTCAGTTCAGTTGTGTCTTCTTGTTTTCCTCGCGCTTCTGTCACTTACACGGACATTTCCGATCTTAACTCGAGGATTCCTCGTTGACAAAAATAACAACGTTTATAATGTTTACTTCGTGAATAACACAATAAATGGGAATCTTCAATTGAACATGCCTGGTGCTACAGGTAACGTCTTGTCTGGATCAGCTATCACTCCAAGTAGAAATACTGGGGAAACCAAGGAACGTGATTGTTTCTATTATCGTGGGGGTTGTCTTGGGGGCAGCAGGAGCGGCAGTGGGCTCCGGACATCAAGCGAACGATCTTCTTCCACTAGTAGTGGATTCCGTCGAGGATTTGGCCGATCTGATGCGCCGAGCCGCAGAGATTAGCTAAAGTTCAAAACTGATTATTGGCTATAATGTACTTACTAATTTATAGAAATTAACAATGTCTCCTTTGGAAGAGGCATTTATTTATTAGTCAAAGTGTAAATATACCGTATGATATTATGATTTTTACTGTTTCAATTGTATTACAGTATTATGCGCCATAAACGTGATAAAATATTTTGTGTTTTACTGGTTTGTTTTTTTGAACTTGTCGGTCGGTCTCAAATAATAAACATAATATTACATTTTATCTGAAGGCTTAATAAATAACTAAAAATGACATTGAAGGGAAAACAAAGCAGTTGAAACTAGCACTATATAAAGAAGATGCATGCGACCGACATGCCAGCACTAAAATCCCTATTTTTCATTCCAATATCACCCATTTTATCAAAAACATAATAATGGAACTATAACCCAATTTTCCATTGATTAAAATAATGTAAAGTGGTGTTACATGGAAGGATGAGCGGATTCTGTTTGGGCAATGACTGTTATCTATACACGTTGATAGTGTTGTGAAGTAGGAAGTCTATACGTCAATAAACAAAATAAGGGATTTAATGCTGTAGTACCTACATGTATCTAAGTTCAAGCTTATATCCCGACGAGGCGGGCCGACCTGGAGTCGCTTCCATTTCACACATACTTCTGACCTATATTTATTAGGAAGTGAGCATATTGCCATGCTATTATCAAAATCCAGCCCTGATTTAAATAAGGTATTTTAAAATGACAAATTCACATACAATATATTTCCTGACCTAGGATCCAGGATCTCTTATTTTTGTCGCTTGAGTAATAAAGCAACACATATTAATATTTCACAGATATTATTGGTAAGTGAATGCATACAATTAAATTAAAATAAACTATCATATAGCTCGTAAGCTGAATATTGTACTATTAACAAATGGACTATAATTGAAAAATTGTCTGAGTAAAAAAAGATTTCTGTATCTGTATCAGCCCATATACGTCCCACTGCAGGGCACGGGCCTCCTCTACAATCGACAGTATGATTGAGAGTGGTTAGGCCATATAGTCCACCACGCTGGCCTAGTGCGGGTTGGCGGACTTACATACCATAGAAATTTTAATAAATCACTATGGTATGCAGGTTTCCTCACGATGTTTTCCTTCACCGTTTTAGTGCGTGGTGATTGACTATCAATACACACATGACTCCGAAAAGTCAGAGGTGTACCCTGGGATTCGAACCCGCGACCACCGTGAACATGTTGGCAGTCGCGTCTAGTCCGTTTACCAACAGGCCACCACGCACTTCTTCTATAATTTTAACATATAGAAGAAAAAATACTGATAAAAGTACATACAGTACCTTTTATTTCATGGGGGAATTTTAGTGTAATCGTCGGTCCTGTCACAAATTCACTGTAGATTGTTACTTTTTCATACTCGCGCCCCTCCCGAACTGATTGGCTGACAAAACAGCCATGATCCAAGCATTGGGATAGTCACCTTTATTTACCTTCAGGTGACCTGATCGATCGTTTGCCGCTCCTATGCTATAAATGAACCAATAACGAATGTGCAGATATGGTCACGACTAAATGTTGGCTATGATTGGAACATACTAAATTGGAATAATACAACATTTCATTTGGTGGTGTTATTTTATGTTAATGAAACATCTAGTATATATATTTTTTAATTCTGGCCCGGAATAATGACCACATTGCACCTGATGGTAAGCGCAAATGCCGTCCAGGTAGAATATCAATTGGAATCAGACGGCAGTCCCATTACAATAGATACAATTATGCCGGCCTGCTAAGATGCCTCTTCACACTACGGCGGAAGGACCCAGGATTATAAGAAGGTCCTAGTCCCGAGGAGGTGTCGGATTTCTCGTTCACAGGTCTCTCATCAACAACATCGTATCCATCGAAAGTGTGTCGAGCAGGGTAGTATACCTTATACTCAGAATATCAAAAAGATATTCGTTGAAGGTCATACAGGTATTCGCGCCGACCTCGACACACCCAGATGAAGAAGTAGAGGAGATGTATGAGGACATAAGTCGGGCCATACATACTTCCAAAACCTACTTCAATGTTGTTATGGGGGACTTCAACGCGAAGTTGGGCAAGAGAAGCGATGCAGAGTTGAAAGTGGGACAATTTGGACATGGGCAACGGAACCCCAGGGGTCAGAGGCTGGCCGACTTTCTGGAGAAAGAGGGACTCTTTGCGATGAACTCTTTTTTCCAGAAGCCGCCTCACAGGAAATGGACTTGGCTGAGTCCTGACGGTTCTACGAGAAACGAGATAGATTTCATCTTGACGACGAATAGACGGATATTCGGATTTCGGTAGATTAGACCTTGGCATAAGGTTACCGTTTATTATGTAGACAACGCTTGAAGGGGTTGAACAACGGGATGGCAGTATGTATGGAAAAATCTAAACTGTTGAAGTTAAAGATGTCAAACTTTACTCATTTTTGAACAAAAATAACTGCACACTTTGTTTTCTTAAAGTTAAACATAAAGGGGTTAAAGTAAGGGTTGAAATGTTATATAAAAATCTAAACCGCTGCAGTTATAGAACCACATGGCATTACAGATACACAACACTTTATTGAACACCACATAATATAAAATAACAAAAAATAATAATAGAAAAACTTACAAATAGTGAACAACTGGCAACTGGCATTGCTCAATCTAGACAAGTTTATAATCAAAGTATGTAATCTTTTGTGTGTATTTTCATTGTAAAGGACATTAAACCTGATACACTGGGAATATCGGCGACAGCAGCGGTGGGATTACAGTTCCGAAAGACCTCAGGATCTCCGGATAGCGTGACCTTCACTATAGAACAAGAGATGGGTCTCTTGAATTGCATTGCGAAGTCTGCTGCGACAAGCGCGACAAGCGCACCATGGCTTCTAACTACCACCGTTCAACCCTGATAAGGGATCGCAAGATATCAGGGACTGGTACGCTATTGTGGACGAAACTATTATGCAGTTGAATGTCTCTCCACATGACGCTCAAAAGAAGGCTATTCTGGAGTTGCGAGGCGAGTCAAGACATGGGCCGACACGTGGTCGCTACATTCAACCACGTGGGAGTAAATGGAGGAAGAGCTAATCCATTAGAAAATTATATCAATGAAATATGTTACTTTACCATTTGTTTTGTATAACTCACTTTTAAAACTAAAATTGATTATGTTGGTAATATCTTAGAAAGTGGTACTGTCAGACAAGGTCCAAGGAAAAATCAGGCTTTAATTGACTTCGCAATACTTACAAATATAAAAGAATTCAGGCAATTCAATGGCTTAGCTGGCCATTTTAGGGAGTTTGTACCTATTTACTCCAAAATCATGCCCTCTTTAAAATTTAACAAGAACTAATATTAACTTTAATTGGACTGAACAACAAGACTGCTCGACAACAAATAGTTAACATACTCACATCTTCTCCTGTATTGACTATATTCGATCCTAAGTTACCGACTGAGCTGCATACTGATGCCTGCTATATTGACTATGGTACTGTTCGGATTCAGAGTCAAGATAGAAATCCTTTAGTTACAGTTTATTTCAGCATGAGAACTTCAGATACAGAGAGTAAATTTATTTCATATGAACTTGAAACTCTTGCTGTGGTGAAGGCCATAAAACATCTTTAGCATTTCCTTCATGGCCGGTCATTTAAAGTAGTCACAGACTGCTTCGTGGAATAAGCGAAATTTAACCCCGAGAGTACATAGATAGTGGGCTTATTTACAAATGTTCCAATTTGAAATTGAATTTCAGTCGCAACCGAATATAAGAATGTAGTGAATGCCATGTAAATCTGTGTTCAGAAATTATTAAATCTATCTTCTTAGTGGGGTCCGTTAATGCTGCTACCCTTGATCACAACTGGTTCTTCATTTAACAAAAGCGTTACTCAACTCTAGCTAGTATTGTTGAACAGTTGTATGGTGATTAGATTTCCAAAACGATTGCAGATACTTATGTGATATTTCAGGATAAATTATTGCAACGTAAGGTACAAATAAATAACAAGACGCATTAATAATACTAGTTTCACGTAACTATAGTTGGAATCTGTTATCTCATTACCACGATAACCTGACCATTCTTCAGGGTACTCCCCTCTCAGTGCGGAATGACCTGTGTATCCTTGGTGTGGATATCCGCTGTGATCTCAATCCAAGGAATCACATCGAGGGCGTAATATCTGCCACATCACGCAGGGTTGGAGTCCTGAACAGGGTGCGTCGGTTTTTCACGCCCGGTCAGCTTTGCCGCTTATATAAAGCGCAGGTCCGGCCGGGTATGGAGTACTGCTCGCACCTTTGGGATGGATCCGCCCAGTACCTGCTCGATGCCTTGGATGGATTGCAGCGGCGGGCCATCCGCATTGTGAATGATGCAGACGTTACGAGCAACTTGGAGTCGCTACAACTCCGGAGAGATGTCGCCTCTCTAAGCGTGTTCTACCGCCTGTATCACGGTGAGTGCTCTGAGGAATTGTTTAACTTGCTCCCCTCCTCTCCATTCCTAACCAGAACCACGCGTGCTGGCTTGCGAAGCCATAGCTTGACGGTCCACACCATCCCGGCGCGAACCAAACGGTTCTCAAATTCGTTTCTGTGCCGCACCGTCAGGCTGTGGAATTGTTAGCCGGCGCACGTGTTCCCTCCTTCCTACAATCCTGGGTCCTTCAGCCGTGGTGTGAAGAGGCACCTAAGCAGGCCGGCATAATTGTTTCCATTGGCATGGGACTGCCGTCCGATGCCAATGGATACTCTGCCTGGGCGGCATTGGCACTTTCCATCAGGTGCAACGCCGACACTATGCCAGGCCATTATAAAAAAAAAAAAAAACACCCTTATGTGACCAGGTTAGGTTAAAAACAAATTTAGGCAACTGCGTTATGTGTAGAATAAGAAAAGGTGTATCGGGTGTTAGGTAGGTTGTCCTACATCCTATTGATAAAATAGCTATACCTTTCCATACTGGAAAGGTCCCCGAAAGGATGGCGCCCGTGTGCATTGCACACTTTGCACATATAGTAGCAGGTGCCCTGAATTTAAACACCAAGCATTCGTGCTGATAACGTGTTGTATTAATAATAATAATAATAAGAAAATGTTATATAGATAAAGATTGCAAAATAAAAGAGATGTTGACTAGCACGAGTGTATAATTGAAGTACTGTAACTAAGGCTAGAAAACAAAAGTATATTATCAAAATTAGAACTGAATATTTTTTTCTACTATCCAGTGTTATCTATAAATCAACCACAACATGATAAACATGTTGGATTATGAAATAAAAGATAGTAACATTCTCAGAACGCGGGTGTTTTAATTAATAAGCTAAAGCAATATTGAATTGTTTTTGTTTTATTAATTTACCTAACTATTACTTTGAACATCACTTATTACTGGTCTGGTGGTCTCTCATATGCGAGAGGCCGCCTGGGTAGGTACCATCGCAATGTCTATGTCTCCCGCCAAAGAGCAGTGTAAATGCACTGTTGTGTTTCGAATTGAAGGTCATTCCTCAACACCTTATGTCTCAGGATGGCAAGTACAGTGGAGCCAAGCAAGCTTTGTAATTCAAGGTGTTTGGTTTCTACTGTTCATGAGTTCATTATGCGACGTCTAAAATATTAAATAATTTTAAATTATGCTAATGCAATGCTAAAGACTTAGAAATTTAATTCAAAAACGGTTATTGAACGTTACCTACCTTCGTCATTAATTTTACTGAAATAACTCATTTATTCAGAAACGATCCAGTTTCGGTAGTAAATAAAGGAACTTTTTATTGAATCGCAAGTTTTGACAGATATGCGACTCAGTGGAGGTCTTGAAGTTTAGTCATGGTACGAATTGAATGAATGAAAACGCGACTTGCGAACGATTTGCGATCCAGTTTAGGTGGTAACGTACATAATTTGATCGGCTTAACAATGTCATGGTACGAAAACGCGAAGCGGTTCAGAATAGGTCCCAAATTGCGTCGCACTAAGAGGTCATGGTTACGCTACTGTTGTTTACAACAAGCAGCGAGAACAAAGACAAAGTTATTCATGTTTTAATGCGCGGGAGCAACGCCCGTGAGTCAGCGCCGCGCACACCTTGACACACCCAATCGACCGCAATAACCGACACAACACCTTATCTGTTAGTCAGAAAGGAAATAGTGATGCGGGAGTTGGTAACGATTATATTAATTGTCGATGTATTTTAAGTTGCGTTTACGGGTATTGCAATTTTATTCATCAGCTTATTTTTACTTTTAGGGTTAATGAATAGGGATTTTTTTTTGATAATTTATAAACAAATGAATGTATACTAGGTAGCTTAATTTTATCATGCAGTTTTTTAAGATTAGTATAATAAGGGATATTACGAGTATAAGATATTTTTATTGCTTTATTTTGTATTAACTGCAGTCTATTAATATTAGTGGCGCACGTACTGTTCCATACTGGACATGAGTACGTAATGCAGGGCCGGACTAAGGTACGATAAATACTCAATTTAGTATCGCTACTGAGACAAGAATTTCTATTTATTATAGGACTCAGGACATTTAAAACCTCCATACCTTTTAAGCATAATGTAGTTGTATTTTCGGACCGGTTTAATTTAGTATCCATTATAAGACCTCCTGGTCTGGTTGGCTAGATCCCAGGATGGGTGATGCCTTGTGTTGGGCTACATTTCAGGATGGGTGATGCCTTGTTTTGTTTGTTTGGTATTATGATTTATGGTATTTTGGCTAACTCGAAATGAGTGACGCCTGAGTTGTAATTATATCGTAATGTAAAACAGCGCAAGGGACGCGCTGGAGTCAGTATGACCGTATGGACGCTATCAGCGCATATTAGTATGTGATTATGTTATCCTAGTGGTGGCGCTTCTGTTGACGATTTATGTAAACTTGTATGGAATTGAGTTTGTTTATTAAAATAAGTGTAATTTGTGTAAAATAAATCATACATATACTATAGAAGAAAAAATTCTGATGTAAGTAGGTACATACAGTACCTTTTACTTCATGAGGGAATTTCAGTTTAATCGTCGGACCTGCCACAGATTCACTGAAGGATCAATCCTTCAGTTTTTACTTTAGCAGGATTGCTACTATGGTGATCCGTAGGCTTTGAGTGGCAGCAGGCAGTCTTCAAGCAAGTATATCCGTGCCTACTTTCACCATACATTAGATAGCGATAGACCCGAAAGACTTAGTAAATACTACACGGTTCAAATAATGAATTAAATTTTTACATTCATATTTGTAAAAGATTTAACGATCGATTTTCAATGTTGAAATAAAGGTAATGGTGCTATATTTATAATTCAAATTTCTATAATATCTTTGCACCCAATTAACCAATGATATTTTGAAATTTTCGTTTCTTAGGTTATGCTTCGATAACAACAACATGTCTAAAAGCTCATCTAAATGACTCCGCGCGAGTTACACAAAACAACGAGTTCTGTGTGTGTACTGACGTGTGCATCTACTGCGCTTTACGTTGTATCACAATGTTAACAATTAGGGAGGCTGTGTCTCTTTCTGGGGCTCATCATGCTGCTGCTGTCTGCTTTCGAAGCCACCACTACCGAGAAAAGTAATACCAGTATCTTCAGAATTGACATACACGACAACAATATAAATGGATCTATACAAATTAACCAACCAGGTGTTTACAATAACGCAGATTACGCAGACTATTACTACAATGACAGTTTACCATAGAAGTTAGACTTGTCACTACCCCTACGTACTAATTTTGTTAATATACATGCTATTAAGTATTCAATAAATCATTTTAGAATTATTAATCATCTAAAATTTAAAGTACACCATCGCGGAGTAGCCAACAGACCTGAAATCTTCATCATCATCATATCAGCCACAGGAAGTCCACTGCTGAACATAGGCCTCCCCCAAGGATCTCCACAGTGGCCTGTTGGAAGCGGCCTGCATCCAGCGACTTCCTGCAACCTTAGCCAGATCGTCCGTCCACCTTGTAGGCGGGCGTCCGACATTTCACTTGCCTGTACGTGGCCTCCACTCGAGAACCTTTCGGCCCCAACGGCCATCGGTTCAACGAGCTATGTGCCCGGCCCACTGCCACTTCAACTTGCCAATCCTATGGGCTATGTCGGTAACCTTGGTTCTCCTACGGATCTCTTCATTTCTGATTCGATCTCGTAGGGAAACACCGAGCATAGCCCGCTCCATGGCTCGTTAAGTGACTTTGAGCTTTTAATGAGGCCCACAGTGAGAGGCCACGTCTCGGTGCCGTATGTCATCACTGATAACACACAACTATCGAAGACTTTCGATTTTAGGCACTGAGGTATTTTGGACGAGAAGACGTCGCGAAGTTTTCCGAACGCTGCCCAACCGAGCTGGATTCGACGATTGACCTCTCTCTCGAAGTTGGACCTGCCTAGCCGGACCACTTGTCCTAAATAGAGATATTCGTCTACAACTTCGAGAGTCGAGCCCCCAACTCCAATGGGGGTGGGCACAACATGGATATTCGACATGATCTTCGTTTTATCCATGTTCATTTCAAGACCCACCTGTTGGGAGACTCGATTAAGGTCTTCGAGCATAGTGCTAAGGTCTTCCAGCGATTCTGCCAAGACTACAATATCGTCGGCAAATCGAAGGTGAGTAATATACTCGCCGTTGATGTTGATGCCGAATCCTTTCCACTGCAAGAGCTTGAAGGCGTTTTCCAGCGCGGCAGTGAATAGTTTCGGAGATATGACATCTCCCTGTCTCACGCCTCTCTGTAGTGGAATACCCTTCGTGCTCTGATCTTGTACTCGGACCGACATGGTGGCGTTGTTGTATATACACTTCAACACTTCGATGTACCGATAGTCTATGTGGCACCGCTGAAGAGACTGTAGGACAGCCCAGGTCTCGATCGAATCAAAGGCTTTCTCATAGTCCACAAACGCTAAACAAAGCGGCAAGTTATATTCCTCGGTTTTTTGTATACCTGCCGTAGCGTATGAATATGGTCTATGGTACTAAAGCCTTTTCGGAAACCGGCTTGTTCGGGAGGCTGGAAGTCATCAAACCTGCGTTCGAGACGATTTGTGATGACCCTCGAAAACAACTTATAGACATGGCTCAGGAACGAGATGGGCCTGTAGTTCTTCAGCAAGGTGTTATTACCTTTTTTGAAGAACAGTACCACCACGCTCCTGCTCCATGCCTCTGGCGTTGAGCCCTCGAGGAGAACGGAATTGAACAGCCTCTGAAGGACTTTCAGTATCGGCGTTCCACCCGCTTTCAGAAGCTCTGAAGTGATTCCTTCCTCACCCGGCGCCTTGTTGTTTTTAAGTTGTTTGAGGGCCATCTCAATCTCACACAGGCTGATGTCCGGGATATCATCGCTAAAGTGTCGGATCAACTCGGCTCTCGGGTCTTCGGCCGAGCGTTAGCTCACACTAAATAGTTACACTAAAACGGTGAAGGAAAACATCGTGAGGAAACCTGCATACCATAGCGATTTATAAAATTTCTATGGTATGTAAGTCCGCCAACCCGCACTAGGCCAGCGTGGTGGACTATATGGCCTAACCACTCTCAATCGTACTCTCGATTGTAGAGTAGGCCCGTGCCCTGCAGTGGGACGTATATGGGCTGATACATGTACATGTCATAAAAATGGTAATTTATTGATAAGATGTTCTTCTATTATAATATGCAATTGCTATAAAAAATTATGTACGATAAGTTGGTGAAAAAAAATAAGTTCTTGACGAGAGTTTCTGAATTATTTCGCATTGTTTAAATTTTTATTTTTCAGAAACTAAACACAAAAATATTACTTTTCTCAGCAAAATCCCTTCATAAGGGTCGTAAAAGTCTGATAATATTTTTATTTGTACCTTATATTTAGTGATTTCCGATATCTTAAGCTTCTAAATTGCCATTTAAAACCTAAATAACGAAACTTGTGTTCAGTAATCGTTATAGTACTCACAAATTATCCATCAATCTATAATGTTTTTCACCAAAATCCCTAGATGATAACCTTTTCTAAAATTGGTACTAATTATTTTTCCTTTAAATTGTTTATTGGTGGCTATTAACTCGTTTGAAAAGTCCTGTTTTTAAGCCAAAAACCGCGCGGAAGGTATAAACGCTCTTAACACACAGGCATGATTGTGTCTAATGTCGAGAAGTAATCATCCAACGCCGTTCTATAAACTATATTGACAATACTATCCTTGACGACAATGCAATGCAGTGAAGTCACTTTGCTGAGATAGAACTTAAAAATGAGTTAGAGATAATTTTATTGATAATATTATGTGAAAAAGCTACTAGAACGGATCGTACAGCAGCTGGTAATCCTGATTATAGAAAGTTCAACTTGATCCCCTCCTCTCCATTCCTAGCAAGAACCACGCGTGCTGGCTTGCGAAGCCATAGCTTGTCGGTCCACACCATCCCGGCGCGAACCAAACGGTTCTCTAATTCTTTTTTGTGCCGCACCGTCAGGCTGTGGAATTGTTTGCCGTCTCACGTGTTCCCTCCTTCCTATAATACTGGGTCCTTCCGCCGTAGTGTGAAGAGGCACCTTAGTAGGCCGGCATAATTGTTTCCATTGGCATGGGACTGCCGTCCGATGCTAATGAATACTCTGCCTGGGCGGCATTTGCACTTACCATCAGGTGCAATGCCGCCACTATGCCTGGCCAGAGTAAAAAAATATATATATTAAATTATTTATTATATAACTACAATCAAAAAGGCGTACTGCTGCGTAGCTGTCACGCAGTGGACGGATTCATGTGCGGTGCATGCACCGCACCTGGGTGGGACACGTTTCTCACAAAGAACGTCTTATGTAGTGTAACATTGATATCGATGTCTAAATATAATTACGCTGGGACTCACCAGACTGTGCAATATCAGAGTGAAGTGCGCAATATCAGAATGGTATAAATACGACATGCCATTACTTTAATTACGCATTACAATTATATATTTGTGTTCACCATGCGGTCGGTTCAGTTGCGTCTTCTTGTTTTCCTCGCGCTGTTCTCACTTATAAGGACATTTCCGATTATAATTCGAGGATGCGTCGATGACAAAAAATGCGACGATCATAATGTTTACATCGTGAAAATCACAATAAATGGGAATTTTCAATGGAACATGCCTAGTGCTAGTGGTAACGTCTTGTCTGGACCAGCTCGACAAAGAAGAAATGCTAGGGAGACCAAAGAAGGTGTTCTTGTTACATACCGCGTGGGGAGTCCTGGTGGCAGCAGGAGCGGCAACGAGTTCCGGACATCAACCGAACGATCCTCTTCCACTAGTAGTGGATTCCGTCGCGTATTTGGCCGAACTGATGCACCGAGCCGCAGAGATTAGCTATAGCTCAAAAGTAATTATTAGCTACGAGTATAATGTATTTATAGAAATTAACTATGCCTACTTTGGAAGAAGCATTTATTTGTTAGTCAAAGTGTAAATATAAATTCTATACTGTCCTCTATTCCTATTCTTTTCTTATATCCATACAAAGGTTGTCTGATAAGACCGCCAACTGTACTCTTTGATTTTATTTGTAAAATATTGAAAGCCTTTTGTTTTTTTGCGTGTGCAGTAAATAATAAATAATAATATCGAATGATCTTATTATTTTTACTGTTTTAATGTATTATGTGCCATAAATGTGATAAAATATATTGTGTTTTACTGGCTTCTTTCTTTGACCTTATCCTTACCTTAAATAATAAATATAATGTATTATATCTCAAGGTTTAATTAATAACTAAAAGTGATATTGAAGGAAAAACAAAGCAATCGAAACTAGCACTATATAAAGAAGATGCATGCGACTGACATGCCAGCACTATAACCCGTATTTTTCATTCCAATATCACCCATTTTATCAAAGCCATAATAATGGAAGTATAATCCAATTGTCCATTATCAATTAAAATAATGTATAGTGGTTTTACGTGGAAGGATACGTAATTCTGTTTGGGCAATGACTGTTACCTATAGACGTTGATGATTTTGTAAAGTAGGAAGTCTGTAGATTAATGAACATAATAAGGAATTTAATACTGTAGTAATTACTTGTATCTAACTTCAAGCTTACATTAATCTACATTTCACACATATCTCTGACTTATATTTCATAAGAAAAGCATATGCAAGAAAAGCATATAGTATCGAAATCCAGTCCTGATTAATATAAGGTATTTTAAAATGACAAATTCACATACAATATATTTCTTGACCTAGAAACCTAGGATCGCTTATTTCTGTCGCTTGAGTAATAAAGCAATACATATTGATCTTTCACAGATATTATTGGTAAATCAATGGATACAATTAAATTAAAATAAACTAACATGTAGCTCGTAATTAAAATATTGTACTACTAACAAATGGACTGTAATTGTCTGAGTAAATAAAGATTTATTTATTATTACCTACTCAAATAGTTAATGTTATGATATTAATTTCCGGCTATTGATTTCGCTAGATAGATAATGGACAAATGCTGGTAACTTGAAACGGAGATCATCTTACCTGCCGAATGATATAATACCTGTAAATTCTGGTATAGTATTGGACCTACTTCATCCCAAAATTGACAATGAAGTCACGCGTTTTGCATAGGCGATATCAACTATTTTTGTAGATGTTAATTGGGTTAATTGCAAATTCATTTAAAATACCAAGTAAAAAGCAGTGATAACAATTTATCGCAAATCGTATTATATAAACAAACTTTACGATATTGTAGTCTTGGCAGACTCGCTGGAAGACCTTAGCACTATGCTCGAAGACCTCAATCGAGTCTCCCAACAGGTGGGTCTTAAAATGAACATGGACAAAACGAAGATCATGTCGAATGTCCATGTTGTGCCCACCCCCATCGTTGTTGGGGGCTCGACTTTTGAAGTTGTTGACGAATATGTCTATTTAGGACAAGCGGTCCGGTTAGGCAGGTCCAACTTCGAGAGAGAGGTCAATGGTCGAATCCAACTCGGTTGGGCAGCGTTCGGGAAACTACGCGACGCCTTCTCGTCCAAAATACCTCAGTGCCTTAAATCGAAAGTCTTCGATAGTTGTGTGTTGCCAGTGATGACTTACGGCACCAAGACGTGGCCTCTCACTATGGGCCTTATAAGGAAGCTCAAAGACACTCAACGAGCTATGGAGAGGGCTATGCTCGGGGTTTCCCTACGAGAACGAATCAGAAATGAGGAGATCCGTAGGAGAACTAAAATAACCGACATAGCCCACCGGATTAGCAAGTTGAAGTGGCAATGGGCAGGGCACATAGCGCGGAGATCTGATGACCGATGGGGTCGGAAAGTGCTCGAATTGAGGCCACGTAGCGGAAAGCGCAGCGTGGGACGTCCACCCACAAGGTGGTCAGACGACCTGGTAAAGGTCACGGGACGTCGCTGGATGTAGGCTGCCTCCAACTGTTCTCTGTGGAAATCATTGGGGGAGGCCTATGTTCAGCAGTGGACTTCCTTTGGCTGATGGATGGAAACAAACTTTTCGTATCTTAAGAATTAAATATAACCTATTTTGTTATGCCAATAAAATATTTTATGCATAGATTCGTGCGAATTACTCATTTGAATAGTTTTATTAAGCTTACTGAACTTTGTTTCGAATCTACTAGATAAATATATTTTATGGAAAACTACAACTTGTGGTCAATAGAACATAAAACACACATGCTGTGACTGAGCAGCGTGCACTCAACTGATTCCTCGACCTGCGCTGTACACATTTATACGGTCACTTATCAATTATGGTTTTTCCAAGCAGAATGTTTAGCTTATATTAAAATGTTATATATTATTATGTTAATTATTTTTTAATTTTGTTTTGTTAGGATTAATTATTTGTCTTTTTTGTATTTTTTGTCGGTGTCGGTGAACCGTATTAAGTAAATTAATAAATATAAAGAAGTCGTTCCAAGCATATCTACGTTGAGAGAGAGTTCGATGGTTTATTGCTCATGTTTCTTATAATGCCAGATAATAAGACAGACGTTATTTTAAAAAGTAATTTACTATTGAAATAATTGGTGGAATCAATGTGCAATATGCCCCGCCCATTGCCACTTCAACTTACTAAACCGCTGGGCTATGTCGGTTATTTTAGTTCTTCCACGGATCTCCTCATCTGATTCGATCTCGTAGTGAAACCCCGAGCATAGCCCTCTCCATAGCTCGTTGAGTGACTTTGAGCTTCCTAATAAGGCCTATAGTGAGAGGCCACGTCTCGGAGCGTACCTGTCACGCAGCGGACGGATTCGTGTGCGGTGCATGCACCGCACCTGGGTGGGACACGTTTCTCACAAAGAACGTCTTATGTAGTATAGTATTGATATCGATGTCTAAATATAATTACGCTGGGACTCACCCGACTCTGCAATATCAGAGTGAAGTGCGCAATATCAGAACTGTATAAATACGACGTGCCGTTACTTTAATTACGCATTACAATTATATATTTGTGTTCACCATGCGGTCGGTTCAGTTGTGTCTTCTTGTCTTCCTCGCGCTGTTCTCACTTATAAGGACATTTCCGATTATAACTCGAGAATGCGTCAAAAATGGCGACGGTTACAACGTGGATCTCACAGTAAATGGGAATTTTCAATTGAACGAGCGTGGTGCTAGTGGCAACATCTTGTCTAGAGCAGCTGACGCTCAAAGTATACATATTAGGGATTGTTTTTACTACCGTGAGGAGTGACCTGGTGGCAGCAGGAGCGGCAGCGGGTTCCGGACATCAAGCGAACGATCCTCTTCCACTAGTGGATTACGTCGCGTATTTGGCCGATCTGATGCCGCGAGCCGCTGAGATTAGCTATAAGTCAAAAGTAATAATTGGCTATAATGTATTTATTAATTTATAGAAAGTAACTACGTCTACTTTGGAAGAAGCATTTATTTATTATTCAAAGTGTAAATATATCGTATGACATTATTATTTTACTGTTTCAATGTATTATGTGCCATAAATGTGATAAAATATATTGTGTTTTACTGGCTTCTTTCCTTGACCTTGTCCGTGTATCTTGAATAATAAACATATTGTATTATATCTCAAGGTTTAATATATAACTAAAAGTGACATTGAAGAAAAAAACAAACCAGTCGAAACTAGCACTATCCGAGAATAAAGAAGATGCATGCGACTGACATGCCAGCACTATAACCCTTATTTTTCATTCCAATATCACCCATTTTATCAAAAACATAATAATGGAAGTATCATCCAATTGTCCGTCATCAATTAAAATAATGTATAGTGGTTTTAGGTGGAAGGATACGCGGATTCTGTTTGGGTCATGATTGTTACGTATACACGTACAGCCTTGGCCAAAAGTATTAGGCACCTTAACATTTTTGGAATTACGCATTATTAGGGCGAAAAATAAAACTTAATTTGTTGTTTACAGTTATATAATTATAAGAACAACAAATTAAATTAATATTTAGTGGGCCCTTCCTTGGCCTTTATCACCGCAGCCATCCTTTGCGGTATGCTGCGCTCTAGCCTTGCGGATTTGGTTGTGGATATAGCATACCACTTGTCTCTTCAAGCGTTTCTTAAAACTGTTTTTGATGTTATGCTATGCTCCCGTATCTTGCGCTTCAGTACACCTAAAAGATGTTCGATTGGGTTAACGTCTGGTGACTGTGCAAGCTATTTTAGAAGGACCACGTTATTGTGCCTTAACCACCACATATTGATTGCCAATTTATGACAGCGAGCATTGCCTTGTTGGAATTTCACTTCATCTGAGTTGGTGTCACCAAACATACCCATTAAAAACGGCATCAGAACAGTTTCAAGCACATTTATGTACTTTTGACTGCTCGTGCGGCCTTCACAAACGAACATTTCGCCGATGCCATAGGCAGCCATGGAGCTCCAAATCATAATGCTGCCGCCTCCATGTTTTACAGCACACACATCACAATTGGGATGGTATTCCTCGCTGATAGGACGCCTCACAAGAGTCACAGCCGGCGTTTTAAACACCTAAAATGGAGACAAAACACTTGTGTTGGATATTTTATTAATTTTACAAGATGATGATTAATTATGGCGTAATTTTTGTTATTTTCCTATGCGAGGTGTGGTATAAAACTTACCTCAAAGTTTGGTTCATCGAAGCATACCAGAAGAAACGAATCATCTTCAGTGTAATATTTGTACTTTAGAGCCCATATTAGTCAGTACTTTTTGCTGTTGTGGGAGAGCCCTGGCTTCTTTCTGGCTATACAGCCTCTTAGGCCTGCTTCTATGAGTCTTTTTCTTGCTGATCGCAAACTTATTGGTTTCCGATTTTCTTGTGACAAAGCAGCAGCGAGCTCGGAAGATGTTTTTTTACGGTCCTTGAGAGAGTCGTGTATTAGTTTTCTGCCCTGGCGGGCAGTTTTCGGGCCGTTTTTTTCTTATTTGTGTTAGAGCCAGTTGCACCAAACGTTTTCAGTGCAGATTGCACAGCATAGCGGGAACATTTTAATTGTTTGGCAATTTCCACCTTGATATTTCCCTCTTCGTGAAAAACCTGGATTTTTATTCTTTCTTCAATATCAAGATCGCGATTTTTTGGCATTTTGAACGATTAACTTTCTCTACTTCACAAAAATAATACACACATAGCAGCTACTTAACACGACCGAGGTGAAAAATAGACTAACAAGTTGCCTAAAGTATTCGTAAAAAAATCTCCTGAGCTACTTTTGGGGACCAGATGTTTTAGGTACCTTAAATTACCCTGTCAATGCTTTAAAATGAACGTTTAGTATTCGCGTCCACTCTATTGCTAAACAAATTAGTTGTTTTTTAAATATTTTATGAGATACACTTGTTTTATAGGGGTGCCTAATACTTTTGGCCAAGGCTGTAGATGGTGTTGTGAAGGAGGCAGTCTGTAGATTAATTAATAAAATAAGGGATTTAATACTGTAGTACTTAGATGAATGTACTTAGATGTATCTAAGACCACTAATATTTCTTCCGGGTCTGGGTGTTTGTGAGACCGAAAAGTCTCTCGTAGTTCCTGATACCCACGACACAAGACTCGATCTTAGTGTGGGGTCAGGACTATGTATGTGACTGTTGGGTGTTATTTATTTATTTATTTTATATCCCCGACGAGGCAGGCCGATCTGTAGTCACCTCCATTTCACACATATTTCTGACCTATATTTAATTAGAAAAGCATATGGCCATGCTAGTAACAAAATCCAGTCCTGATTCACATAAGGTATTTCGAAATGAAAAATTTACATACAAAATATTTCCTGACCTGGAGACCTAGGATCGTTTATTTCCGTCGCTTGAGTAATAAAGCAAAACATATTAATCTTTCACAGATATTATTGGTAAATGAATGCATACAATAAAATTAAAATAAACTATCATTTAGCTCGTAAGAAAAATATTGTACTACTAACAAATGGACTGTAATTGTCTGAGTAAATAAAGATTTGTTTATTAATACCTACTCAAATAGTTAATGTTATGACATTAAGTTCTGGCCGTTGATTTCGCTAGATAGGTAATGAACAAAAGCTGGTAACATGAAAAGGAGATCATCTTACCTTCCGAATGATATAATACCTGTAAATTCTGTTACAGTATAGGACCTACTTCATCCCACAATTGGCAATGAAGTCATGCGAATTGCATAGGCGCTATTAACTATCTTTGTAGAGGTTAGTTGGGTTAATTGCAAATTCATTTAAAATACCAAATTAAAAGCAGTGATAACAATTTATCGCAAATCGTATTATATAAATAAACTTTCCGTATCCTAAGAATTTAGTTTTACCTATTTTGTTATGTCAATAAAATATTTTATGCGTAGATACGTGCGAATTACTCAATTGAATAGTTTTAATAAGCTTACTGAACTTTGTTCGAATCTCTGGATAAAAGTATATGATGGAAATTAACTAATAGTGATTTACATCAAAAGTAAATTAAAAAACAGAAACATATTTATAGTTACATCAACTTACAAAAAAAAAAACATACAGTCGAATTAAGAACCTACTCCTTTTTTGAAGTCGGTTAAAAATTAAGATACATATAAATAAACACAACAAACATTCTTACACATAGACCTGACCTCGGAAGAGGAGACAAGTATTAGCCATGAGTGTTTGAAGATACTTTTGAGTTTCACAAGGTATACCCCCTCCCGCCCTGGCCTTTCAATTTCTAGCCGGCGCCTAACCAACTGCGCAACAGAAGCTGTCTTCCAATCTCTTTTATTATCTTCCTGTAGGACACCTCAAACATGTTAAATATTAAACACCGGGAGATAACTTTATAACAATATTCAATGTAAAAAAATACAGACATAGTATATAAAATAATTTATTGTATACCTTATAATTACATTATTAATATTATGTACAGTCTTAATTCCTACGTGATAATGCTTAAACAATTACACACGTACACAGTTTTTCCAGAAAAGGAAATAGCAGCATCTTATTAGTCCGCCACCGTAATTGTTGACATGTACATTGATGTCACCTCCAACTACGTTATTGTTTATGGGAACGTAAACGTTGCCAGCGCCAAGCTGGTAGAACTCGCAGTAGAATGTGGCGCTCGTGGTGGCCAGCAGCGAAGCTACGAGTAGCAGATAAATGCAGGTGAAGGAAGACATGCTGTGACTGAGCAATGTGCACTCAACTGATTCCTCGACCTGCGCTGTACACATTTATACGGTCACTTATCAATACTGGTTTTCCCAAGCAGAATGTTTAGTTTATATTAAAATGTACTATTACGTATTATCACTTATAATACCACAAGAGCTTCAAAATTATCGGGTATTTCCCGATAGGTTCGTTGCAAACAAATGAAGGAGTCAAAACTTGACGACTTTATTTGTTTGCAGGGAACCTTGAGGGAAATGCCAGATAATTTTGAAGCTCGTGTGGTATTCGGGGGATTATTTTTCCGTCCCAAATTTTAATTTCAAACTCATTTTCATGCAAAATCTCCAATTTTCACAATTGAATTCAACCTTGACTGGATCATGTTTTGTTTTTTATATATAGCAACTACCAGAGAAAATTTTCAAAAAATTATCAGTATAATACCATGTAGGTTGTACCACGTGACGTCGAATGGTGCAATTCTATTGGTCGATATTTGGGTCGGAAAAATAATCATGTTAATTTTTTTTTTATTTTGTTATGTTAAGATAAATTTGTATTTTTTGTCTTATGAACTTTTTTTTTATTCGTAAAAAATATCTTTAAATATTATTTTTCTTAATATCTCATTAGGTGTGTTAACAGTATTATTGCATATGTAGTTTTTAAGTGATTGTTGCATTAATTTTGATTATTTAACATGTACATATTTGTTTTTTTATTACTGTAAACAATTGTCGGTGAACTGTATTAAGTGAATAAATATTAAGAAGTCGTTCCAAGAAAATTACGTTGAGAGAGAGTTTGATGATTTATTGTTAATGTTTTTTTATAATGCGAGATAATAAGACAGATGTTATTTTAAGAATTGATTTTCTATTAAAACAATTGGTCGAATCAATGTGCACCACAATTGCATTACAAGTGCACGAACAAAAAAATATTTGAGATAGTATATTATTTTCGTTTATTTAGAGAGTTCTTTGCTCAGTATATTTATTTAGTCTATTTATATTTACTACAGCCTCCGTGGCGCAGTTGGTTAGATGTCGGCTGTAAAACGAGGGACCGCGCGTTCGATTTTCCCACCGAAACAAATGTTTGTGTGATCCACATGTATTTATTTGGGTCTAGGTATTTGCGAGACGGTTGAGTCTCCCGTTGTTTCTGTTACGCACGATACAAGACTCGGTCTTAGTGTGGGGTTAGGACTATGTATGTGTCTGTTGGGTGCTTATTTATTACTACATATCGTTATATACACGTTACCTGAGCCGAAAATGATATTTTAAATTTTTTTGTCTGTCTGTCTGTCTGTTTGTTCCGGCTAATATCTGAAATGGCTGGACCGATTTTGACGGGACTTTTATTGTCAGGTAGCTGATATAATAAGGAGTAACTTAGGCTACATTTATTTTAGAAAAGTTCTTTTAGTATTTTAGAAAAAAAAAAAGTTTTTGTTAAATTCCACGCGGACGAAGTCGCGGGCACAGCTAGTCTTAAATAAAAGTAATATAAAGAAATTTACACTAATTTAAAGTATTACATTTTGCTTACTATTCATTTAATTTAGCAAATGGTAAAAAATAGTGAAATTCTACTACAAAAAATTTCACTTTTAACAATTTCGCCCTCTGTTGATATAACCAGCGACATTTTGATCCGATGTTTGTTTGCCAAGAAAACAGCATTACTTAAATGGAACTGGGCGGGCCATGTGACTCGAATGCATCCAGATCGCTGGGCAGGTATCGTAACCCAATGGATACCTGATGACCGACGACGCCGCGGCAGACCTAAAAAACGCTGGAGAGACGACCTGGATGCTTTCGAGCCCATGTGGCCTGAAATTTACTTGGAGCGCGAATTGTGGAGAGACATAGGGGAGACCTTTGCCCAGCAGTGGGATGAAATAGGTTAAACAAAAAAATAATAATGATAAGGTTGATTTTAATTCGACTTATCGATCAGATTCAGATCTACAAATGCATTTGATAACGATCCTATTACATAATTTTTTTCATAGTTTACTGTTATTATTGATAATAAAAATGATTTAAAAATATATTAAAAGGGTTTAACTAAATGTTATATGTAAAATTTTAATCTAATTTAGAAACTCAACTACTTACGCTCTATTGAAAAAGCAAAAAAATACATGACACAGTAATTTATTCTGACTGTAATGAGTAATTTGTTATAGTATTTATTTAAAATAAACCAGTGACGTAATAATACCAATTTATTATTGAAACTATTGCATAAAATGAAGTCACAATTCACAATAACAGCGTTTTTCCCCAAACGCATCGTGCGTAGTCAGTACTTTCCATTCTTGCCTGCTGTGATGTCCGTTATTCGTGGGTCGAGGTTCTTGGGTTGGGTAACTTATTACTAGATCTCCCGGTATTGAAGAATGTTGTACATTTACGCCGTGTAACTCGTATGTGTACGCTTCGATTTGTGTGGGAGCCAGTAGCGCGACCAGCACGAGCAGTAGACACAGCTTGATCGCGGAGAACATGGTGCAGAAGAAGCGATGTATTCATAAAACTGATCGACTTTGTGTGAACGACGCACGAACTTGCTCTTTATACTCTCCGTTATCTGAGCGAGCTGATCCCTTGACACGGAAAGTCCACATCAAAATAATTATTATATTTATAATATATTATATATTTTGTTTATTTGGAAATAGCACGTTGAAGCGGTTTTTCGGTTTGGAAATTCTCATATGGGTTGCCAGAGGAAGATTTTTTTTCAATATTGTGATCGGTTCACCCTCATCGAATCATGAGTCAATGGTACCAGAGCCACAACTGCATGTTCCCTCGGAAGTATAGGCATGAAACGTGATTCATTACTACCATCGGATCCAACCCGGTCCTGGCTAAGAAGACTTAGTGAAACAAACGCAGTGGGATTTTTATTATGAGGTGGTAAAGGCAGAATGAAATGCCTAAGTATTAGTTTCCCTCGTCATACTTTATTACCCACATATTTTCTTAGGGTTTTTAACTTTCCTGTAATTCCCATTTAATAATACTATCCTAAGTATGATAATGCCAGAGGTTTTAGATTTTGTCTGCTGGCTAGTAGCCCTAAAGTCTAGAGTTCTATTTTAAGGAGGAGCAATACACTTTTAATCGCACAGATAAATATAATTTGCTAGGGATTGCTATATATTTTGATGCACACCTTGCCAAATCTTAGGACGGAAATAAGTTCGATAAAATGGTAGTGGCTCTCATTAATGCGAATAAAAAAATATAATTTCTTAAAATAAAACACTGGATTTAATATTAATTGGAATATTAAAGACTGATGTAATATTATTTTTCCGATGTTTCAAAAACTTTACAGCCTGCGTAGGTTCGGAGTGGACTGAGGTCTTAGTCGTTTGCGTTATGTAAGTGTACTACGTATGAGAGAAGCTACTTCAAACAAGAAATTCTTAGTGCGTCACTTGAGAAGTGCAGGCCAGACGAGGGTGTTACGTCCTCACTTATATCCATAAATAGGCACAGACAGGGACCGTGGCGAAATTGGTTAGACGCCGGTTGTGTAACTAAAGGCCGCGGGTTCGATTCCCGCTCTGAAACAAATCTACTCACGTTCATCTTATTAAAAAGCGTACGGTAAATTCCTTTATTGGTCTTGACGCAGACACTCCGGGTCTCAGGAAAACAAAAATCGCTAATCCTGATTATCCTAGTAAGAATAACGGGTCAAAATGTTTAAAATATTGAATTATCATCGGTCCTTAATAAGTATGCCAAATTTCGAGTTAATCCGACGTTTTGAAGGGGGTCAAAATCATGTTCAAAGATTCCGTTACATACTAACATACATACGTCTGAAGCTAATAAAAGCGTATTAAAAAGAGCCCACACACTTGGCCTAGGATTAAGTACACACACACACAAATAGACAGTATTACAAAAGTAGGCAGTATAACATGTTTCACACTTAATAAACTCTCATACACACAGTCATGAGTCCTCATCTCACACTCAGATCGAATCTTTTGTCGTGAGTAGATTTGTTTCAGAGCGGGAATCGAACCCGCGGCCTTTAGTTACACAACCGGCATCTAACCAATTTCGCCACGGTCCCTGTCTGTGCCTATTTATGGATATAAGTGAGGACGTAACACCCTCGTCTGGCCTGCACTTCTCAAGTGACGCACTAAGAATTTCTTGTTTGAAGTAGCTTCTCTCATACGTAGTACACTTACATAACGCAAACGACTAAGACCTCAGTCCACTCCGAACCTACGCAGGCTGTAAAGTTTTTGAAACATCGGAAAAATAATATTACATCAGTCTTTAATATTCCAATTAATATTATATCCAGTGTTTTATTTTAAGAAATTATATTTTTTTATTCGCATTAATGAGAGCCACTACCATTTTATCGAACTTATTTCCGTCCTAAGATTTGGCAGGGTGTGCATCAAAATATATAGCAATCCCTAGCAAATTATATTTATCTGTGCGATTAAAAGTGTATTGCTTCTCCTTAAAATAGAACTCTAGACTTTAGGGCTACTAGCCAGCAGACAAAATCTAAAACCTCTGGAATTATCATACTTAGGATAGTATTATTAAATGGGAATTACAGGAAAGTTAAAAACCCTAAGAAAATATGTGGGTAATAAAGTATGACGAGGGAAACTAATACTTAGGCATTTCATTCTGCCTTTACCACCTCGTAATAAAATCCCACTGCGTTTGTTTCACTAAGTCTTCTTAGCCAGGACCGGGTTGGATCCGATGGTAGTAGTGAATCACGTTTCATGCCTATACTTCCGAGGGGACATGCAGTTGTGGCTCTGGTACCATTCACTCATGATTCGATGGGGGTGATCCGATCACCATATTGAAATAAAATCTATCCCCGGCAACCCATATGAGAAATTCCAAACCGAAAAACAACTTCATCGTGATATTTCCAAATAAACAAAATATATAATTTATTATAAATATAATAATTATTTTGATGTGGACTTTCCGTGTCAAGGGATCAGCTCACTCAGATAACGGAGAGTATAAAGAGCTTGTTCGCGCGTTGTTTACACAAAGTCGATCTGTTTTATGAATACATCGCTTCTTCGGCACCATGTTCTCCGTCACCAAGCTATGTCTACTGCTCGTGCTGGTCGCGCTACTGGCTCCCACACAAATCGAAGCGCACACATACGAGTTACGCGGCGTAAATGTACAACATTCTTCAATACCGGGAGATCTAGTAATAAGTTATCCAAACCAAGAACCTCGAGCCACGAATAACGGACATAGCAGGCAAGAATGGAAAGTACTGACTACGCACGATGCGTTTGGGGAAAAACGCTGTTATTGTGAATTGTGACTTCATTTTATGCAATAGTTTAAATAATAAATTGGTATTATTACGTCACTGGTTTATTTTAAATAAATACTATTATAAATTACTGTGTCATGTATTTTTTTTCCTTTTTCAATAGAGCGTAAGTAGTTGAGTTTCTAAAGTAGATTAAAATTGTACATAATTGTTTTGACTAAAAACATCCATCTACGGCTGTATTTCCAGAGGAAGTAAGCGGCGTGCAAAATATCCAATTTTTTTTTTCAAAAAATCTATTTCTTTTTTATTATTTTATTGTCATCGGTCCTGGATAAGTATGCAAAATTTCGAGTCAAATACTACATAGCTGCCGTACCGGATATCAACTAAAAATTCCCACAGAAAACATAAATATTTCACATCTTATATACATGGATGATGTAAAACTATATGCTAGAAATGAAAAAGACATGAAGAAATTAATAGAAGCTACTGCAAAATTTAGTAAAGATATAAATATGAATTTCGGATTAGAAAAATGTAAAACAGTTCACATAATAAAAGGTAAAATACGACCTGACGACTACACACTTAGTTATACAGATACAATAACCGCAATGGAACCAGATGATGTGTACAAATATCTAGGCTATAATCAACTAAAGGGATTAGATCACACGAAAATTAAACATACCCTAACCGCAGAATATCAGAGAAGAGTAAACACTATTTGCAAATCCCAATTGTCTAGTAAATACCTGATTAAAGCAGTTAACACTTACGCGATCCCAATACTAACATATTCCTTTGGTATTATAAAATGGACCAAAACAGACATAGAAAAAGTAGAAAGGATTACTAGAACCACACTCACAAAACACACTAATCTCCATCCGAAAGCAGCCATAGAAAGACTTACTATTAAAAGAGAAATAGGAGGCAGGGGTCTTATAGACATACATCATCTCTGGCTAAAACAACTACATAGCCTTAAAACATACTTTTATACAAAATCTCATACTAGTATTATGCACAAAGCAATAGCCCACAATGATAATAACTTTACACCATTAAATCTACACGAACAGACATACCTCGAAATTCCTAATATCATAAACCGGCAACAACAGAAAATAGAAGACTGGAAAAAGAAAGTATTGCACGGCCGACACCCGCATGATTTGGAACAGACACATGTAGATAAAACCGCTTCAAATAAATGGCTTAAAATAGGCAATATTTTTCCAGAAACCGAAGGTTTCATGATGGCAATTCAAGACCAGGTTATAAATACTAGAAACTATCGTAAATTTATTATTAAGGACCCAACCATTACAACAGATAAATGCCGTAGATGTCACATACAGCCTGAAACTATTCAACACATTACCGGAGCATGTATTAGTCTAACGCAATCCGACTACACCCATAGACATAACCAAGTAGTTTATATCATTCATCAATCCCTTGCGTTTAAATATTCACTCATCCAAGATACTAAAGTACCGTATTACAAATACAAACCCGATATTGTCCTGGAAAATGCCTCGTGTAAACTTTATTTCGACCGTGCGATACTAACTGATAGAACTATACATTACAATAGACCAGACATCACATTACAAGATAAAATAAATAAAACTACGTACCTAATTGATATTGCTGTCCCTAATACCCACAACATTCAAAAAACAATAGCTGAAAAAAATAATAAATACGCTGACTTAAAGGAAGAAGTTACAAGAATTTGGAAGCAAGAAAAAGTTTATATATTGTAGTACCCATAGTCCTATCTACCACAGGAGTTATCCCAAAGCATCTGCATAATAGTCTAAAATTGTTAAATCTTAGTGAATCCCTTTATATTACTCTCCAGAAAGCAGCCATTTTAAATACCTGTCGTATCGTCAGAAAATTCATGCAAATAGATGAAAACGATATAGTCTACCATAATATGCCTATCACTACTCCTCTACAATTATAAGACCATCAATTACGCTTGCTTGGCTTCGGTCCGCAGGTGTAATTTATACCAGCCAAGTGCTGAGAAATTAGTAACAAAAACGAAAATAATAATAATAAACGTTTATTTGGTTTAGAGAAAGTAACACAAGTTTAAATAAAAAATCAAACCATAACAAAAACAAATGTAACATTAAAAAAAAACAACCTATACAATATATGCTCCCTAAACCAAAAAGGTCATACATGGGTCTGAGGCTAATAAAAGCGTATTAACCTCCTAAGTCCTGGGATTTTGAAATATGTTTTCATATAAAAACCGAAATGGCTTCCTGTAGGACAAATTGACAGACATTGTTTAGAATTGACCATATTGAACTTACAGTTAGTACTATGACCGAACGTTCTATCAATATAACATTATCGTTTTACGTAAATACACATCAACTTTGTACTTTTAGAAAGACATTCGGGCATAATTTTGTCACATAAATAGTAATACCCAGGACTTAGGAGGTTAAAAAAGCGTGGGGTGCTTTTCAGGATATTATCAAAATAACCCTTCTAGTCATATATGTTCATAAAATATTTAGAACTATTGATACCATGCACCCCACGCTTTTTTTACAATAAAATCATTTTTTCTTACACTATTTTTAACTCAAATTTATTTTCTATTTTTTAGTTGGATTTTCTTTATAACGTGAATGGGTCTGTAAAGCACTTTGCGGCTCATATTAATGGTTAATTTTACAAAGAAATAATTTAAAGAAATTATTTTTTATAAGGATTTAATTAATAGATTACATTAATATATAAATACAATTAAATATCCGCAATTATATTATAACATCGACATCATCGACTCTGCGTGTACAAAATATGTGCGTTAATCTTTGAAATGCACCTAAAACATCTTGCGCCGCTGTCACACGTCACCATAAATTGATAAAAATAAAGTAAATGTGTTTTCAACAAAATATGTTGAATATACTAGTTTCGCACCAGAAGTCACTCCTTAACTTTTGCTTATTTTTTTCGAATTATTATATACTAGCTGTCGGGCCCGGCTTCGCCCGGGTGCAGATAGTTTTTGAGTCCAATCCACATCAAGAACATATTATTTCGCGTGTCTACTAACTATATTTCCCGCGTGCCGTCGACTATATTTCCCTTCCGTAGGAGAGGACATCCCGTGCCAACAATTTGAATTTGAAAGAGTAGAAAATATGTATATTTGGTTTCCTGACTCATCCCACGGGAACACTACATTTTTCGGGATAAAAAGTAGCCTATGTGTTAATCTAGGGTGTCAGCTATCACTATACCAAATTTCATCAAAATCTGTTGAGCCGTTTTTTCATGAAAGAGTAACAAACATCCATACATACAAACTTTCACCTTTATAATATTAGTAAGGATATATAACGATATCGTAATACACACGAAGGTAATATATCAAACAAAACTTAGCACTTAAACGTGGCCTGGCGCATCAAAGCGGGTTAGAAACAATCTAACTGAGACGTATTCTCTAGTACATACCGCGATATTTTAATATATATTCTCCCTTCTGTCATAGAATCTTACACTGCACATCTCCTTTGAGATGACTCTCAAGACTCTCATCTCTGTTGGCATAATGTTACTTCCATCTTTGTTTCATACTTAACTTTCTTAAGCGTACCTGATGTGGTACTTACGGAGTTTATATCGACCAGAGTTGACGGACTGACACTTTTCTATGTACAGTTAATAGGTTAGCAATATATGCATTCTTAATACTCACTGTCAGATTGTCAGAGTAAGGAGACTTAACATAATTCATCATTATTAATTCTGTTTTTTAATTTACGAAAGCCTAAATAAAACAAAATTGACTGTAAGCTTAGACTGTAAGTCAAACTTTTAAAAAATCTTAAGTTTTATGTCTATCCGTGCACATTAAGCCTTCTACTGTGTACGAGAAAATAAATCAACTACATTTTTCCATAACAATAAACTTTTATTCCAATTCACGTAAATATATACAGTTATGATTCACAGTAACACTCCCTCACTCCGTAAGCATCTCGTAAAAATACAACATTCCAAAATTCATTATCACACGCCCTGCTATCCGTAGTGGGAAATTCTTGATTTGGGAAACCTATGATTAGACTTCCTGGTAATTGTGCATTTTGAACATTAACACCGTAATATTCGTAAGTGTTGTGGGCGTAGCTTTTGGTGGGAGCCAGCAGCGCGACGATCACGAACAGCAGACACTGCCTGGTGACGGAGAACATGGTGATACCGCGGGGAATAGCTGAATATATAATAGTTAAAAAAAACTAAAATACACGCTTTAATAAGATATACAACTAAAAAAGTAAAAATAATTGATACTGAATTTAAGATAAGAAAATGGAGTAAAATACATATATTTTATTGTTACAAAGCGTGGGGTGTTTACAACAATTACTTATCCTCCTGCACCCCACGCTTTGTAAAAATAAAATATATGTATTTTACTCCATTTTCTTATCTTAAATTCAGTATCAATTATTTTTACTTTTTTAGTTGTATATCTTATTAAAGCGTGTATTTTAGTTTTTTTTAACTATTATATAATTGTTTTGACTAAAAACATCCATCTACGGCTGTATTTCCAATCAATAACGCCATCTGTTGGTCAGTAGTAACATTTGACACTTGAAGAATACAATGTTAACGCCATCTAGCGATGAATGTAGCAATGGTCATCAATTATAAGAATAATTAATCCTGGCGAATCTAATCAGGATAATTATATATTTTAATCGAATTATTGTATTGTCATCGGTCTTTGACAGGTGTGCAAAATTTGAACGAAATCTGGCCGTTTAAAGTGGGTCAAAATCGCGCCCAAAGAAGTCGGTTACAAACAAACATACAAATATACAAACATACAAACATACAAGTGAAGCTAATATAAAGCGTGTAAAAACTGCTCACTTTTGTACGAACAACGCGTAAATTCGCTCTTTATATGCATTGTTATCTGTGTGAGCTGATCTCTTGACATGGAAAGTCAATATAATAAATTGTAAGCAACATAATAATTGCGAACTTTGTCAGGTCGTTTGTAATCCTTGAATGCTTTATGATATGCAAGTAACAAGCGTGTTTAGAATTTTAAAAAAATACGAATGTCTTACGGGTAGAAATAAATAATTAACGTTAGATTTTATTTGGTATTCTAATATTATAGTAATTTACAACACGCAATGATTGTTACAATTTTTATTTGTGCCTTTGTGCTCGCCAAACTCAAAAATGGCTGAACCCCGTTTCGCTTTTTGATTTGGACGTGGTTGACTCCTTGGATAAATACTTTTTTTTTAATACCGAAAATGATAAAAAGTTGATTAAAATTATGATATCTTCGTAAGGCTACGAGTCCGTCTATTACACCTTCTGTAGACGGTAGAAATATGTACAATTGTCATCTTGGATTTATTGACGAATATCAATATTATATTTCCTCATGTTTTTCATACTGAAGAAATCTTGATTCTCCGTGATTTATTACTAGTTACGCAGAACCATAAAACAAGGACTCGACCGCGCATTTCACTATTTTGCCGATCTTATCATATTATTTTATTACTAATCATTTAAATATCGTGTAATTGCCACTGGAATTTCCAAGGTTATCAATTGGTAACCTCATTTCGAAGTGGGATATCAGCCGTGAAACAAACGATAAAGTCAGATAAATAAAAATATGTAGAGTACTAGCGGCCCGACCCAGCTTCGCCTGGGTGCATATATTTTTTGATTCCACTCCACACCAAATACATGTTGTTTTTCGTATAAACTCTTGTATGCCTAAACTTGACGTAGCTATCCTACTGTCCGGCTCAATCCCGTCTCACCCGCCTGTTCAGTCTCTTCCCAATCCGTCCCGTCCCGTCTCTTTATTATCCATCCCGTTTTATAACGTATATTTAATTAATTCGTCCTAACAAATCTGACTGCCTCGGTGGCGTAGTTGTACTTCGGTACGGTTACAAAGCTGAGGTCTCGGGTTCGAATCCCGGGCTGGGCAAAGTGATATTGGATTTTTCTATTCATTATCAGCTCAGAGTCAGGAATTTGTGCCCGATATGGCGATAGGCTCGCCACCTATCACATCGTGGGACGGAACATACAAGGCGAAATGTGGGTGCCCTGGCACCTTTGCCTACCCCTTCTGGGATAAAGGCGTGAGTTTATGTATGTATGTATGTAACAAATCTGTCATCTATCCCAGCCCTCTCCCGTACCTTCGATTCTATTTTACTTTATGTCCCTTCTCTCCATAAACATCCATATACATCTTATATATAAAATAGGAATGATTAATAGTTAATATGAGAGTTACACTGAGATCGCAAAATAATAATTGTCAACGTTACTACTACACTTGATGCATAAACAATAATCTTATTGTGTGAGAGAAACAGGAGACCGGCTTCGTTCTCATCCCTACTCCGTGCTGTTTACTGGGTCAGAAGTGACACCTGTAGACATCTGGCGGGGATAACTAATTAAATGACGATTGATCAGTTTTCGACCGGAGAGGAAAAATGATTAAATTACTAAAATGGCTATTAAAAAATAAGGGTTGATCGTAGAAGAGTGAAAATTGAGAATTGTATGTATTTTCATAAGTTGTATCATAAAAAAATAGAAATTAAAAATTATGTCTAAAAAATAAAATAAAAAAATTAGGGGTGGACTACCCCTAACATTTAGGGGGATGAAAAATAGATGTTGGCCGATTCTCAGACCTACTCAATATGCTCACTTTCATGAGAATCGGTCAAGCCGTTTCGGAGGAGTATGGCAACGAAAACTGTGACACGAGAATTTTATATATTAGATTATCTAACGTGTATTTGTGGTTAATATATAAGTCCCACCGCAATGTCTATTTCTCCCGTGAAACAACACTGCGTAAGTGCACTGTTGTGTTTCGGATTGAAGGACATTGTAGCCAGAGTAACTACTGGACATATTGAGACTTAACATCTTATGTCTCAGGATGGCGAGCGCAGTGGAATGTTGCTACTGTTTATGAGCGGTCGTATCGCTTATCATCAGGCGAACGGCTTGCTCGTCTCGTCATTCATAGCAATAAAAAAAAAACACAAGGCTCCTTAGCATTAATTACCAGACGTTCTACGTGTTTGTAGAAACACACTGCACCACCATGTTCTCCGTCACCAGGCTGTGTCTACTGCTCGTGCTCGTCGCGCTGCTGGCTACCACGGAGAGTTCTCCCACAAGAGGAAGCGAAGAGTTCGATGATGATTACAGAGATTTTGACACCGTATATGATACGAACATGCATGACAACGAGATACGGGGATCCGTACAAATCAATTTTGGACCAGACCCAAATCAGCGACGCCGCTGAGATTTCAACATCGGTGAACCAGCCCCATTTAAAATTCATATTTGTGTAAGGTCACAGTTGGATCTTGAGCCTCACAATCAAAGGGTTGGGCTAATGTATTTTAATATTGTATTATTGTGTAATATGTGTATATGTAAGATGTAAAATAAAAAAAAAAAGACGGGTTGCACTCCGGGAGTGCCGGCAGAAGTGAAAACTTGATTATTAACGTTGAGCATGTTTGATATTTTGGAATGGTTAGGGAATAATTTTGCACCAATTGCTTTATCAGTATAAAAGTACTATCATTTATGTGGTAGAATACAATATTCATTTATTGCGCTATCGTACACAAACATGACAATTTATATTACATTAAAAATTTAACACTTTAAAACTATTACAATTATTTTACATTAAAAAGTTTATCTCTCCGAAAAATCAACTTTCATCTATAATTTCAACGACTTTTTCACCATCATCATTACCAGAACTATCATCGCCAATCTCTAAAACTGATACGATAGGTTTATGGTAGCTGAAGTAAGAAACGAACAGTTTTGATTCGAACCTATTTAAATGTCTAATAAAGACCGCATCAATAGTAGTTTTGTATTTCGTTGTGCTAAGATTGCGATCATTCGACATAGTTAAACCAAATTCATTATTTAAAAATTCAATTAATAGTTGATTTTTATCGTCTGCGAAGTTTATGTTGAAATCTCCACTCAAAATCATTGGCAATTCATCAAAGCTTTATAAACTGACAGCTAACTGATAGCTGTCTACTCTCCATCCGTCTTACGCTTTTTCGATCAGGTCACGTGTCCTGACGCGAGTTTAAGATTTTATACCCATTACAGAAAAAGTGCTCAACGCCGCTAAAGAAGTTTTCACTTCAAAAATACCGGGGGAAGACCGTGGGTACAGATTGCAAATTACATATAATTTTAGACTGCTGCCCCAGCCTGATCCCATAGTAAAAATAAGAAAAATCGTATTTTGCCTGCTCTCGATTGTCGAGCTCGTCAAGACGATTCCTCTGACTCCAAACACGGGGGGTTTACTTTAAGAAATGACGGAGTTATGCCTGGACAAATATTTTAGGGGAGAGAGGGAGGAATTTGGGGATTTGGTTTGGGTCAATCTGTAGAGCTCACCGAGCCGGTTCCAACGATACCAAACTCGGTGGGTCTACGATCTATATTGGCCGAGATAGGGTTGGGGGGGGGGTGAGGTAAATTTTCGGGGTGGGGGTAAGGGAGGGGGGGGGGAGGAAGGTTTCGTGGGGAGGCTAACTTAAATTAATTTTTTGGAGGTAAAATTTTTTTTGGGGGGGTAATTTTTTGCGTAATTTGGGATTTCTGGCGGGGTCAATTTGTAGCCCTCACCAAGACGGTTCCGAGGATACCAAACTCGGTGGGTCTACGATCTATATTGGCCGAGATAGGATTGGGGGGGGGGGGAGGTAAATTTTCGGGGTGGGGGTAAGGGAGGGGGGGGGGAGGAAGGTTTCGTGGGGAGGCTAACTTAAATTAATTTTTTGGAGGTAAAATATTTTTTTTTTGGGGGGGTAATTTTTTGCGTAATTTGGGATTTCTGGCGGGGTCAATTTGTAGCCCTCACCAAGATGGTTCCGAGGATACCAAACTCGGTGGGTCTACGACCTATGTTGGCCGAGATAGGATTGGGGGGATGGGGGTAGGGGAGGGGGGGGGGGTAGGTTTCGTGGGGAGGCTAATAGGCACTATTTCGGAATAAGGGTGGGGTGAGGCAGGGGGGGGGGGCTATGGGACAATTTTGGAAAATGTGGGTGAAACTGAAAAAAAAACGAAACAGTAGGCCCAGGCATACATTTTCGCCGCGCTGTAGTAGTATAGGAGGTAGCAACGTTTTCGAGAAAGAATTTTAGGTCAGTTGATTTTGTGATATGTCGTCCTTCTTGCACTTTCGGTTAGAGTCTGGGCTATCTGGCTGGCGGTAGTGGTTGCGTTCATTAGTGCGCATCCTACCTGTCCAGGTAATAATCCTGGATTTTAAAAGCATTTTAGAAGGCGTAATTTTTGATTTTTTGTTTTTAAATAAGTCTCTCTAACATACTTTTTTTATTGCCAGACATCATTGACATTGCTAACTATGTGCTATACGCGATTTTATAATTTTTTTTATTGAAATTTTAAAGTATTTTATAATGTCTGTAATTTTAATATTATGTTATTTAAAGATAAGAAAAACTTAAAATAAATTTGCCAGACATTAATTCGATTGTTAAGTCTGGAATTAAAATGAAAAAGTCATGAAAAGTATTGCAGTATGATGCTAGTATTCCGACAGAGACAGCTGAAGTCATCCAGTTTGCCACCCTGTAAAGTGGAATTGCAACAGCATTTATTGAGGGTTCGTTACGTGACGAAAATTTGGAGAAATGCTCACTCAAAACATCCAACATCTTTATCACCAATGGCTTTCGGTTGAACCATTAACGGTGACAAATATGATTTTGTCTGGTTTTTGGGAGATCAATTACCATCCTCAGTTGCAGATATTATTATTCAAAGTAAGTGTAAAATGGAATATTTATCAATAATAACTAAAATGTTTTATAACGAACAAGAAGAATTACACTGTTTATTTTTTTTCTGTTACAGATGATAGAGTTTTAGAAGATAACGAAAGTTCCCAAGAAGATGATATGAATGACACTGACAAAGACAGCGACGATGATGATGATGATTATGAAGATGCCTCTTTTTTTTGTGACGTCACTATGGGCTGAAACAACTTGAAAAACTTAATATTAATTATTTATAATTTACATTTAGTAATCAGAACAATTTAAATAAAAAGTGTTGTTTTTTAAATTTTAATCTAATTTTATATTCCTTTTTATGCTTAATTTTTTTTGGAATCTTGCTCTGACTAGAATGATTATTATTATTATTATTTATATGGTATTTAAAATAATTTCTACTATTTCTGGTGAAATAATCAGCTACGCAGGCTTGCGGCCAAAACGAAACTGATAATGAATAAATGATAGTTAAAACACGTAAGAAATAGAAAAATAATGGATGAGCTTATTAAAATGTTTCTATTGACAGGAATTTACGAACTATTCGGCAGGTATTTAAAATGACAGCTTTTTGCATGAGGGTATAATATGTTAGGGGATGTATTTGGAGTGTCTTCAAACTTTTATGAAGATACTTAGGAATTACACCCATAGTTGACACCACAATTGGTACGGTCCGCACGGAGTCAACTCGCCACTGTCTTTTTAATTCTATAGAAAGGTTATATTTTGCTATTTTTTCTATATATGTTGATTGTAGGTTATGGGTATTTGGTATAGCTATATCAATTAGAAAAACTGCTTTGTTTCTTTTATCGTGTAGTGTAATATCCGGTCTATTGTGATGGTCTTGTCTGTCATAATAGTCCTGTCCCAGTAAAGCTTGTAGTTGTCCGATTCTAGTATTATTTTGGGTGAATATTTATAATATGACGTTTTATTTGTTATTAACTCGTATTTGTATGCAAGATATTGGTGTACTATTGCAGCTACTTGGTCATGTCGATGTTTGTAATCCGTCTGGGTTATAGATTTACAGGCTCCGGTTATATGTTGAATTGTTTCAGGACTACTATGACAGTGCCGACAGAGATCATTTTGGACTGTAGGATCTTTGATTATGTGTTTCCTATAATTTTTTGTGTCGATTGTCTGGTCCTGGATGGCAACCATGAATCCCTCCGTTTCGGGAAACATTTCGCCTCGCTTAAGCCACGCGTTTGAAGCTATTTTGTCAACGATAGGATTAGTTAAGTCGAGGCGGTGTCTCCCGTGGAGAGATTTTTGTGTCCAGGCATTCAGCTTTTGTGTGTTAGTGGTCGGGTTTAAGTCCATCATGGAATCTAACAGGTTAAGTGGTGTATATTTATGATCAGCTCGTACTACAGCTCTATGTAGTTCTGATTCATGGGATTTGGAATGGAAAAATAATCGTAGTGTTTGAATATTATTATTATTTTTTATTACATGTACAGTGACAAGTAATTTACTTTTGTAATGGTTCTCTGTATCATTCTCGACTTATTCTGCAACTGTCTCTCTCCGAATACTAGCATTATACTGCAATACTTTTCATGACTTTTTTCATTTTAATTCCAGACTTAACAATCGAATTAATGTCTGGCAAATTTATTTTAAGTTTTTCTTATCTTTAAATAACATAATATTAAAATTACAGACATTATAAAATACTTTAAAATTTTAATTAATAAAATATATAAAATCGCGTATAGCACATAGTTAGCAATGTCAATGATGTCTGGCAATAAAAAAAGTATGTCAGAGAGACTTATTTAAAAACAAAAAATCAAAAATTACGCCTTCTAAAATGCTTTTAAAATCCAGGATTATTACCTGGACAGGTAGGATGCGCACTAATGAACGCAACCACTACCGCCAGCCAGATAGCCCAGACTCTAACCGAAAGTGCAAGAAGGACGACTTATCACAAAATCAGCTGACCTAAAATTCTTACTTTTCAAACGTTGCTAGCTCCCGTACCATAGAGAGGGGATAGCTGTCTACTCTCCATCCGTCCTACTAAGATGACGTCATTGCCGTCCTACGCTTTTTCGATCAGGTCACGTGTCCTGACGCGAGTTTAAGATTTTATACCCATTACAGAAAAGTGCTCAACGCCGCTAAAGAAGTTTTCACTTCAAAATGATATCACAAATGATGCTTTATTATTAATTAACTGTCCATTTTAATTCTATCACCATACCTTATTAGACCAAGAATTTACATCGTTAGGTTCGCCTTTTATTAGACATTGGGACACATATAAGCTATACTATAGTTAGTACAGGTGTGAGCCCAGACCCATTTTGAATTCGATGTGCAAGAATAGACAGTATATATACTCGTATATTATAAAATCCAATACATCCATACCTGCTTCTTCTGTTACGTCATTTTAATGGCATGGAAGATGATACCTATGAGAATATTGTTGATGACCATATTAATCGCTTGCTTGCCTGGTTTCTTCTCTCTGGAGTGACTCTAGAATTTGTAAATGTATGATTATATAAACTGAGTGCCTCGGTGGCGTAGTTGTACTAGGGTACGGTTACAAAGCTGAGGTCTCGGGTTCGAATCCCGGGTTGGGCAAAGTGATATTGGATTTTTCTATTCATTATCAGCCCAGAGTCAGGAATTTGTGCCTGATATGGCGATAGGCTCGCCACCTATCACATCGTGGGACGAAACATACAAGGCGAAATGTGGGTGCCCTGGCACCTCTGCCTACCCCTTCTGGGAAAAAGGCGTGAGTTTATGTATGTATGTATGTATAAATATTTTTATTAGATACTTCATTTCTTCGAACCGCGAATACTTTTGGCACCGTTTATTTATTTTCACTGGTGGTAGGTCTCTTATATCTGAGAGTCTGCCTGCGTAGGCACCACCGCCATGTATATTTCTCCCGCCAAACAGTAGTATAAACTGTCATGTTCCTGTTTGAAAAACATTGTAACTAGAGTACTTACTCTGGTAAGTTCCAGTAGTTACTGGACATATTGAGACATAATATCAAGCATTGCTGTTGTCCATTAGTATGTAGTTGTTTCGCTTATGATCAGGCGAATGGCATGCTCGTCTCCACATAAATAGCAATGAAAACAAGAAAGTTGCTCTAAAACATAGGCATTTAAGTTTCAACTTATTGACGTGACAACGTCTTAAATTAGGTTGCGGCTGGGAGTCACTTATGAAAAAGTGTAACGCCCGGTAACGTTACGATGAGTCACCGAACGAGAGAGAGGCCCGCCGAATGCCTTGCGTCTCTCTCCCACTCAATTTAATTATATTTTTTTTCAGTTTCACCCACTTTTTCCAAAATTGTCCCATAGCCCCCCTCTGCCTTCCCCCACCCTTATTCCGAAATAGTGCCTATTAGCCTCCCCACGAAACCTACCCCCCCCCTCCCCTACCCCCACCCCGAAAATTTACCTCACCCCCCCAATCCTATCTCGGCCAACATAGGTCGTAGACCCACCGAGTTTGGTATCCTCGGAACCGTCTTGGTGAGGGCTACAAATTGACCCCGCCAGAAATCCCAAATTACGCAAAAAATTACCCCCCCAAAAAAAAATATTTTACCTCCAAAACAATTAATTTAAGTTAGCCTCCCCACGAAACCTTCCCCCCCCCCCCCCTCCCTTACCCCCACCCCGAAAATTTACCTCACCCCCCCAATCCTATCTCGGCCAATATAGATCGTAGACCCACCGAGTTTGGTATCCTCGGAACCGTCTTGGTGAGGGCTACAAATTGACCCCGCCAGAAATCCCAAATTACGCAAAAAATTACCCCCCCAAAAAAAAATATTTTACCTCCAAAACAATTAATTTAAGTTAGCCTCCCCACGAAACCTTCCCCCCCCCTCCCTTACCCCCACCCCGAAAATTTACCTCACCCCCCCAATCCTATCTCGGCCAATATAGATCGTAGACCCACCGAGTTTGGTATCCTCGGAACCGTCTTGGTGAGGGCTACAAATTGACCCCGCCAGAAATCCCAAATTACGCAAAAAATTACCCCCCCAAAAAAAAATATTTTACCTCCAAAAAATTTATTGACGTGACAACGTCTTAAATTAGGTTGCGGCTGGGAGTCACTTATGAAAAAGTGTAACGCCCGGTAACGTTACGATGAGTCACCGAACGAGAGAGAGGCCCGCCGAATGCCTTGCGTCTCTCTCCCACTCAACTATGATCGGTCTGCCGCGCGCGCAGCACTAGAGAATTAGGCGCATTGAATCGGCGCATGCTTGTGTCTCTGTCTTTGTCTTTCTCGAACGTTCTTGGCGTTGGAAAAACAAGAAAGCGTCACAATACAAGTTCACACGTGTGGTTAAAGTATCGTCAGCTGTGTCTGTAGTGAAAATATGGAGTGCTTAGATTCGTCATTACATGTACAATGTTTTAGTAAACAAAATATATTTCTATAGTTAAAATTTGTGCAATTCTTATTCATTCAATTCCTTGTTCCTATTGTGCAATTTAATTATATTCATATCAATAAATATTCTACCGAGAAAAAGACGTTGTCACGTAAAATCTTCGCCCGTAAAACCGACTTTACAGGCAACCATTTTTTTTTTTTCAATTCATTTTGGCTTTCAAGATACGGCTTCTTAATAATTATCACCAAAAAGTTTTGTTATTTCAATACTCTTAAATTGTTTGCTCCTAGTGTATGTATATCGGTTTGATGAAGCACACTGCTGACCTCTTGACGTAGAATATCCAAGTATTTTGATATCAATATAAAAATACATTATCGCGTAATTCCCACGGGTTAACGACGGTCACTTACTTTTAATGCTGTTACATTGACATTTTGGAATTTCCACATAGCAATATAATAATCATCATCACCGGACATCAGCCTGTTTGAGATTGAGATAGCCCTAACAGGTTAGATGGCCCTCAAACAACTTAAAAACAACAAGGCGCCGGGTGAGGACGGAATCACTTCAGAGCTTCTGAAAGAGGGCGGAACGCCAATACTGAAAGTCCTTCAGAGCTCTTCAATCCCGTTCTCCTCGAGGGCTCAACGCCGGAGGCATGGAGCAGGAGCGTGGTAGTACTGTTCTTAAAAAAAGGTGATAACACTTTGCTGAAGAACTACAAGCCCATCTCGCTCCTGAGCCATATCTATAAGTTGTTTTCGAGGGTCATCACAAATCGTTTAGAACGCAGGTTTGATGACTTCCAGCCTCCCAACAAGCCGGTTTCCGAAAAGGCTTTAGTACCATAGACCATATTCATACGCTACGGCAGGTTATTACAAAAAACCGAGGAGTATAACTTGCCGCTTTGTTTAGCGTTTGTGGACTATGAGAAAGCCTTTGATTCGATCAAGACCTGGGCTGTGCTACAGTCGCTTCAGCGGTGCCACATAGACTGTCGGTACGTCGAAGTGTTGAGGTGTATATACAACAACGCCACCATGTCGGTCCGAGTACAAGATCAGAGCACGAAGGCTTTTCCACGACAGAGAAGCGTGAGACAGGGAGATGTCATATCTCCGAAACTGTTCACTGCCGCGCAGGAAAACGCCTTCAAGCTCTTGCAGTGGAAAGGATTCGGCATCAACATCAACGGCGAGTATATTACTCACCTTCGATTTGCCGACGATATTGTTGTCTTGGCAGAATCGCTGGAAGACCTTAGCACTATGTTCGAAGACCTTAATCGAGTCTCCCAACAGGTGGGTCTTAAAATGAACATGTTGTGCCCACCCCCATTGGAGTTGGGGGCTCGACTCTCGAAGTTGTAGACGAATATGTCTATTTAGGACATGTGGTCCGGTTAGGTCCAACTTCGAGAGAGAGGTCAATCGTCGAATCCAACTAGGTTGGGCAGCGTTCGAGAAACTTCGCGACGTCTTCTCGTCCAAAATACCTCAGTGCCTAAAATCGAAAGTCTTCGATAGTTGTGTGTTACCAGTGATGACATACGGCACCGAGACGTGGCCTCTCACTGTGGGCCTCATTAAAAGGCTCTAAGTCACTCAACGAGCCATGGAGCGGGCTATGCTCGGTGTTTCCCTACGAGATCGAATCAGAAATGAGGTGATCCGTAGGAGAACCAAGGTTCATAGGTACATAGCCCATAGGATTGGCAAGTTGAAGTGACAGTGGGCCAGGCACATAGCTCGTAGAACCGATAACCGTTGGGGCCGAAAGGTTCTTGAGTGGAGGCCACGTACCAGGCAAGCGAAATGTCGGACGCCCGCCTACAAGGTGGACGGACGATCTGACTAAGGTTGCAGGATGCAGGCCGCTTCCAACAGGTCATTGTGGAGATCCTTGGGGGAGGCCTATGTTCAGCAGTGGACTTCCTGTGGCTGATATGATGATGATGATGATGAATATAATAATTAGTAAAAAAATATCTCTGCTCCACCCGTGTGCAGATACTTTTGTGGAATCCAGACGTTCATCCCATCAGAAACATTGTTTCGCGTACTAACTGTTCTATTTGAACTCAACGTCCCCTTTACTACGCTTCCCATCCCATTCTATTCTATCCCGTCGTATTCAACCTAAAAATGGGTCCCTCAGACATCGATTTTATGACCAATCATACCAATGATTAAAACGTTCAAAATGGCGGCCACAATGTTCACTTCAGACTATCAATTTAGAATATCGGAGCAAAGGGTCGTTCAGATAACGATTTTGAGACCTATCGGACCAATAACTAAAAAATTCAAAATGTTCAATTCTGACTATCTATTTAGAATTTTGGAGGAAAGGGTCCCCTAGACATCGATTTTAAGTCCAATAGGATCACGCGGACAAAGCGCACGCAATGGAAGTCTGCAAAACCAATAACATTTCGTGAAAATGACTATAATATTTCTCACGGCAACAAAGATGGCATGTAACTGAATAAATTATTTTAGTGGCTTTAGCAAAAACAAAGACAGCGCGTAACAGAAAAAGAAATATGGCGACGATGCTATAAATTTTTACTCCCAACGCTAGTTTAACTTAAAAAATTAATTAAAAAATATTTTCCAATGGACCAAATTGTGAATCTAAACAGTTCTCAAATGCCTTTGAACACACAAAAAAAAACATTAAAATCGGTCCAGCCATTTTAGTGGGAGTTTAGTGATATTCATACGTACACAAGAATATATATATCAAGATGTTTGTATTTTAATGATTTTTCATAGTCAAAAAGAACCGATTGTGCAATAAGAACATTAATTGTATAATATCAGGAATAATATCAACTCAATAACAAATATTTTTTTTGTGGACACTGCTCATAATTTGAACATAAAGAAAGAAAATAGTTGAGCAGTTGAGAATAAATAATAGTCAATCATCACCCACTATAACAGTGAACGAAAACATCTTTGGGAAACTTGCATACCATAGCCATTTGTAAGAATAGATATAGGGTATGTAAAAACCGCCAACCTGCACTAGACTAGCGTGGTGGACTATATGGCCTTCCCCTCTGAATCGTACTCTTGATTGTATAAGAGATCCTATGCCCTGCTGTGAGAAGTGTACGGGCTAATACAAATATCAGTGTAGTGCTCAAGTAGGTGGTACTGCAATAATAGGCTGACAGCAGCAGCTGCAGTATTTCGTAACCTATCAGGGTCTTCAGCTTCCATTGATTGAAACTAGCAACAAATGTATTTCAATATACTTGTGCCAAATAAGGTTCCTCATAAATATGTTATTTTAAATTGACGTCATACACTCGTAGCCGATTTATCTTTAATACCTCCAACGTATTTGCATCAGATGGGATGCATCACGCGCCACAATAATACGCTGGGAGGAAGCAATGTAAGTGATTTTGAAGCTGATGTAATTTGGTGGGTTGGACAATTGCTTGATAACTTGTTAACGATTATTTTGAAATCCCCTAGATTAAGTCTTGTCTTGGCAACATTTTACATGAAAATGGTTTTGGTGGAATCATCATTTCTTGAAATGTTTCAGGTGTAAAAGTGTATTTAATTTTCTGTGAAGCGAAAGCGATAGCAAATCAATGAACATGTCATAATATAAATACTGGGAATCAATGTCAACAGGTCACCGTGAGAACGATATAAAAGCATGCGCACTGAACCGATTAGTCACGCCAACGCGGACTTCTCAAGTGTGTGCTCCTGCGCTGTCGCTGCTTCACGATGCTGTTCCTCAGATTAAGCGCTCTGGTCTTCTTCATCGTTCTGGTGTCTCCTACTACAGCTTTCTTGGACTGCTTGCTCGGAAAACTGTTCCCTAATGTGCAGTATCCTAATGTGGTATACCCTCGTGTGCAGTATCCTAGTCAACTATACCCTGGTGTAGGATATCCTTCTGCAAACTCCAATATCAATACTGTACGAATACACAATAATATTGTTAGGGGGAGTATTAATGTGGGCTTCCCAGGTTCTGGTTGTAATTCTGGTCGATGCCGCCGAAGTGTCGAGTGAAAGTAGCTAATCAATTGCCCACGGAGGCAATTGTCGATTGTATTGTTTACGATAATATATTGTAATTGAAATATTGTACAAGCATATTACATTAATTTTAAATATTGATTTATAAAATCAATATAAAATTAAAATAATTTCATATACTCACAATGTTATCGTTTTATTTCGTATATACTTTTTGCTTTCCCATTACTCTTACACCATTTTTACATTATCAACCAGTGGTCGTGGTTCGTAATATGGCTGAAGTCAATTCTTTTCATGACGGTTTGAAAATTCAGTAATACATATTTTTATCTGCATCCAAATGATACTCAAAAGCAGTGGTAACCATTGCCATCCGGACCCACTGCCCAATTGTCGAACATGTTCAATAAAATCGGTGGGCAGTGGCTTGTCAATGCCCCATGTCGAGTCCATGAGCAGCGACAGTCGGTTACAATCAAGCGGGCGCTAGCTCGCCTGCCTACTATGGCAATACAAAAAATATACCGCAAAAGCTTCAAAATCCTAATCTGATATACCGACAATAAGGCTTACATTAAATATTTTCATTTGATTTATTTATTATTTCAGCACATTTTTAAAATCTATAGACATAAAATCTATAAAATTTATATCATTTATTATCTATATATACACATTGAAACAGTCATCAGGATAATACGAATTTGTCATGTCTCGCTATACTAGAAAAATAATTGTACTAAACTCGTTTTGTAGATAAGAAAGAGTATAAAGGCAGTTGAAGCGCTCTCGGGAAATAACCTCGTCCTGCTCCGCCGCACTCGCTCCGCCAGCATGCTGCGCGCCGCCAGCCTCGCGCTGTGTCTACTACTCGCGCTGTGTCTACTGCTCGCGCTGTTCACGCTGCTGTACAACGCACACGCCGTGCCTTATGGAAAACGTATAGGATCTCCTCGGGACACTCATGGCGACGGAATAATTGCTGGTTATATCCTTGATGCAACACACACCACATGTTTTCTTCGATGCCGTTATAATTATCTTGGTAACATGGTATCCTCTGGATAGTCAAATCAAATAATGGTAGTTAACGAAACATTCATGGTTTTTTTTTTCACTTAAACTTACTCTAAATCATTTTTATTTATTTATTTATTTATTTATTTATTTATTTATTTTTAAGGAAAGCTTACAGATAAATTAACAAAATATAGGATATCAACCATAAATAAAAGAAATACCAATTACAAGCTTCCACATATAGGTAAAGATTCAACGATAACAAGATCCTTGCCTCCTACGTAAAGAAAAAATATTAAAAAGAATAATAACAATAATTAATAACACTAATAAAAAGAACCAAATGGGAATATAAGAGAAAACAAAATAAAAACAAAAACAAAGCAGGTGAAAAAGCAGAGGCAACAGAAATAATAACAATAAAATAAAAAACTTACAATCCAAAAATAAAAATAAAAGCTATACACTAAAAAATTAGCTACTTATTTGAAAAACAAATAATAATAAATATATATATATAAAGCTGTGAAAACCTATACTCGTATAACATATGTTACATCCACTAATTTACGTCGTTATAGTACTCACTGTTAAGAGTTTTTTTTATATTACTTATACTGGAACAGAACAAGTCTATATCCATGTGCGGCGAGAGAGCATTATATGTTTTGGCACTACGTAGGCAAAAGGCATTCCGTCTATAATTAGTGGATGCATACGGTACACGTAGTAAAGGGCGCCTCCTGAGACTCATAGGGTTTAAACAAAGATAGATATTACTGAGCAATTCGGGACAATCAATCGATCCGTTCGCAATGTTTGCCAAAAAGCAAATGTCGTTGACTTTTCTTCTATGCTCCAATGGTAAAAAATGGTATTTTTCGCACCGTTGACCATAGTTAACCGAACGTTGCTGAACTTTGAAGTCCAAAAATCTTAAAAACTTTCGCTGGATAGATTCAATGCGTTTTATATAAATGTTATATTGAGGGTTCCAGATCTGAGACGCATACTCAAGGTGGCTTCGCACATAAGAACAGTAAAGAACTTTTACTGGCTTGAGAGAACGAAAACATGAACTACTTCTAATAATAAAGCCCAAAGCCTTAGAAGCTCTTTTTACAATTGAATCAATGTGGCTATCGAATAAAAGTCTGCTATCAAATATTACTCCAAGATCTTTAATGTAAGTGACTTTGCTTATGGGTAGATCATGTAGTTGGTATTTAGAGTTAACTGGTGATTTTCTGCGAGTGAATGATATATAAAAACATTTGTCGATATTTAACTCAAGTTTGTTTACATTGCAATACGAGGAAAACCTATCTAAGTCAGCTTGAAGATCTGTAGTGTCAGAATGGGATCGAACTAGTTTAAAAATTTTCATATCATCTGCATAAAGCAGGATACGAGAATTAAAAAAGGAGTTATGTATGTCAGCAATGTATAAAGTGAATAATAGGGGACCTATTATAGAACCTTGGGGTACACCAGATGGAATATCACTCCAACTAGATGTGTACCCGCGCAAAACGACAGCTTGTGAGCGATTCTTAATATATGAGGAGAACCAACGATAGAGATCACCATGAATACCAGCCGAGTATAATTTTTCGAGAAGGACACCATGATCAATACGATCAAAGCATTTCCTGTAGTCTGTGTATATTACATCGACTTGGTAACCTTGCTCCATTCCGGATGATATAATTTCAGTAGCTAAAATAAGATTTGAGGTGGTTGATCGATTTTTCAAAAATCCGTGTTGTTCATTTTGAAAATGGCATTTCATTGCAGAATAAATTTCCGTATGTATTACACGCTCAAGCATCTTGGAGAATAGACACAACTTGGAGATGGGGCGGTAGTTCTCTATGTTGGAGCTGTCGCCTTTCTTTAGCACTGGTGTGATAAAAGCAGACTTCCATATTTTGGGGACAATACCTTCCCGTATGGAACGTCTAAACAAGATACAGAGAGGTGTCAATAGACTGTCAGCGCACTTAATAATAAAGATAGGCGGTATATTATCGGGTCCTCCTGATTTAGACGGGTCTAAACTTTTTATAATTCTGAGTAAATTATCTGGTTGAATATCTATGGAAGATAAATTTACAGAACCGGTGTCATGACTGCATGTGTTTGAATTAGAGGGAGTTGAGCTGGAATCACGGAAAGTTGACTGAAAATAATTAGCAAACAACTGAGCTATATCTTCACCAGTGTTAGCCATTGTGTCTCTGTAATGCATAACATTAGGAAATTGATTACTATTTCTCTTATTTTTTATAAATGACCAAAATAATTTTGGGTTTTTTGTAATAGACTCTTCTATTTTCACCATATATATATTAAAACACTCTTTTTCTACTTGTTTAGCCCTATGGCGCAAAACACAAAAGGAATTATAGTCCGACATATTACCATATACTTTAAATTTTTTATGATGTTTGGTTTTCTCTTTTAAAATTTTAATTAAGGAACTGTTATACCAGGGGGGGTGAGACGACTTATTAATCGTTTTAATGGGAATATGCAAATCCCTAAGTGCATAGAGTTTGTCATAGAAGAAGTTAACTGCCTCCTCCAGAGATTTGAGGCATAATTGATCATTCCAATCAACAAGATCAAGAGCAGAAATAATTGCGGTGTAATCGCCTCGGTAAAAATTATAGTGAGTGTTATATTTTAAAGCACATTTATGGATTTCAACGAACTCAGTACTAATTAATAACGGCTTATGGTGTATATCTATTGGTACCGCTAAGGGATCAAGACATTCATGTACCTGCACCGGGCTGTTGGAAAAGACAAGATCCAGCAGCCTGTTGTTGCTGTTTTGCACATTACTATATTGTGATAAGTTACATGTATTTATTGTATCGAAGAAGTCTGTTAAACAAGCAGAGGACAGACTAGCTGGAACAATTTCGGTTTTTTCATTTGTATTCCAGACCACGTCATTTCCGAAGTTAAAATCGCCACAAATAATAAATTTGTCCAGGGGGTGAGATGTTACCAGCTTGTTGAGGTTTTGATGAAAGTTATTCAGTTGAGTTTTGTAGGAGTTACCGCCATTATCCCTACATAAGTAAAGGTTGCATATATGGATATTGTAACTCACTGATGGTCTGGATCTCTGCAAGATGACTGTCACCCAGATATCCTCCGCACTGCTTTGCCAGTCATGCCTCTCAATTACAGTTAAATTATTTTTTACAGCAATTAATACACCACCACCCCGTGTTTGTGCCGTACGGGCGTAATCACGGTCTCGCCTCCATACGAGATATCTCTTGTCAAACAATTCACTGCTGTAAAAAGCATCGGTCAACCACGTCTCCGTAAAAAGAATAATGTCATGAGAATTTACCGCTATGTTACGAAATAAGTTTACTGTCTTCGTTCTCAAGCCACGTACGTTCTGGTAGTATATGGAGATCATTTTGAACAAATCTTAATAACAAAATTAAACACCAGAATTCGATAACAATTACTATAACACCTCAAAAACATGAATAAACCATTGCAGCAAATGATAGAGAAGGTAGGTAATAAAAGATACTCATAAAAATATTCCAAACACTGAGATACACAGTGGTTAGACACACAATTTTTAAAAACTCCAAATAATATTAAGGTATGAATGGAAACAAAGCCGAAGGCGGATCGACGATTAGTCACGATAATGCTCATATGACAATTGATAATGAAGTTAATTTCGTACACTATAAGGATGAATTCAGAACGTGACAACCTAAACGTAACACAACATTTTTTATAATATTTTTTAGAAAGCACAATTGAGTGACACAATAGTTGTTGGAAACATCCAGTAGCACGTTGAGACTTAGGATTCTCAAACTTTATCTTTGTTGCAATAAATTTTATGTTAATAAAGAAGAGAAAAAGTAATAACAAGACTATTTTAGTTTCAGAAGATCTCCTTCTGATCTTACGATTATTATGTGGGATGTGTCGGTTTTTCTTGCATGAATTTTGCAGTGCTTGACCCACACGTACTGAAAATCCGCTTCAGTGGCCAACTTCTTAGTTTTTGCAAGTAAATTCTTGTTCCACGTAGTTAAGTGATCATTGACATATATTCGTTGGTTTCCTGGCAGGCCCAATACTTGCCCTGAAGTTAGAGGAGTCGACTTGGATTTCAATCTTGCTGCAGCTATAAAGTCTTCTTTTACATACCGATTTCCGAAGGACACAACGATAGGCTTAATTTGATCCTTATTGCGAGTTGGTATCCTCGTTAGAAAATTAATCTGAGATTTTGAAACTGGATAATTTATTGTGGCTCCTATATTTGACACAATCTGATATAAGTCCTCATGCTTCGTTTGGGGGACTCCTTGTATTTCCACATTGCTCAATCTTGTCCATTGATCCTTAATAGTAGATTCAGTTTCCAGTTTCTCTAAACGTGTCTGAATTTGGTCCACTTGTGCCTGAACCTTCTCGACCTGCGTAAGACGTACTTCCATGTCTTTAACTTTAATGTTGACCTCTTTGAACTCTTTAGAAATGTCACTTAATGAAGATTTCAAATCAGCAAACTCTTTACGTAGCACCATAATCTCATCTTTTAAGCTTTCGAGAGGCTCTAACTTTTTTGAGAGAGCCCTTACTTCATTTAAGATTGTCGATTCCGATTCGCGTCTCGGAGATAGCAATTGCTGAGTGGTACCAGCTAGTTTACATTGAGAACAGCGCCAAGTAAGTTTTCTATCACCAAGCTTTCTGTAACCTGCTTCTGTGATCCCCGCGCAGTGGAAATGAAGATCTTGGCTACACGCTGTACAACGAACGCCATCGGTTATGGGATCGTTACAAGCACTGCAGTTACACGAATCCATGACAACGAGAGGTATAATAGCAGCGTTACTTGTAATTTATATTATACGACAGGTGGCAAAGTTTGAGATACGCTGGAATGCGTGGACTACAGAAAAAAGTCTAGGTGTTGTGCGACCGTACGGTGCAAAGCCCGACGCGTGACTGATGTTAAAATATTAATAATAAAATTAAAAATGACACATATTATGGTTAGTTGTGGCCGGCAAGTGGTTTATAATGTTTACTGGTGGTAGGTCTCTCATATGTGAGAGGCCATCTGGGTAGGTACCACCGCAAAGTTTATTTCTCCCGTGAAACAACACTGCGTAAATGCACTGTTTCGGATTGAAGGACATTGTAGCCAGAGTAACTACTGGACATATTGAGACTTAACACCTTATGTCTCAGGATGGCGAGCGCAGTGGAATGTTGCTGCTGTTTATGAGCGGTCATATATCTTACCATCAGGCGAACGGCTTGCTCGTCTCGTCATTCCTTCAATGTTTAGTGCATCAGCCAATATACGTCCCAAGTGGTCGTTATTCCGTAATAGTTGTATCATATGAAATGTATAACACGTTTAAAATGCCTCCTTATACCTTTGACTTTTTGGTGTCATAATTTGTGCATTGAGACTATCAAGAAAACTTTCATGAAGAAACCTGCGTACAAACTAGGGCAGCGTGGTGGACCATATAGCTTGACATCTAGGTGAAGCCCGTGTCCTACAGTGTGTTGCAAACGAACTGTATGGGCTGATACAGAATAAAAGAAAGACACTTCTTGTCGCTGACTGAATTTTCTACGCCTCATTTCTTCATCTCAGTTACAACATCACGTTCCGAAGCTTTGTTAGTTATAATTATCAATTCAAAATGTCTAGTTAAAAACAATTTTATTAAAGAATAGATTGATATTGCTTTTAACCATTTCATTACGTACGCTTCTAAACATAAGACTTCCTCAAGGACTTCCATTGTAAATATCTTCAGTACATAGATATTAAATATACGTCTGACACCGGGTTTGCCGGTACGTGGCTATAATAAAATAATAAATAAAATAAATAACACCCAACAGTCACATACATAGTCCTGACCCCACACTAAGATCGAATCTTGTGTCGTGGGAATCAGGAACTACGAGAGACTTTTCGGTCTCACAAACACCCAGACCCGAAAGAAATATTTGTGGGCCGCGCAAACATTTCTCTCGGTGCGGGGATCGAACCCGCAGCCTCTCGTTTCACAGGCGGCGTCTAACCGACTGCGCCACGGAGGCTGTCAAATACAAGAACATATGGCCCCAACTGCACCTCCAGCGAGTTAATTATATTTTTCTAGGCTTAAACGCTTCGTATTTGATGGAAATTGTATTAGTTATTGGAATTGAATGCATGAAACAACAGAATGCAGTATCAATAAAATCAGCTGTTAATCTTCACTATATACCGGGTATATCAACACTGCTACCGAAAACGAAACCGGGTGGTAGTTTTAGTGGCTACAAAAACAATGCAGCTCAAAATTTCGCAAAAAAACACGACAATTTTTTTTAGATTTTTTTTAATATCGTCATTTTTAGGTGGTAAATCCTTAGTTTTTCCTAAAATAATATTTATAAAGACTCTAAGGTATGAAAGAGTTTAAATTATTATTTAAGCAAAAATGTATTAGTTATTGGAATTGAATAAGCATTGAATGCATAAAGCAACAGAATGCAGTGTCAATAACATCAGCTGTCAATATTTCACTGTCTTTGAATCAGATAGATATTATTTGAATCATCAAAATAATATCGTATTTTATTCATTCCCTTCGGAGAGGCCATCATTATTTCCGACGTAACTCTTTTCACAATCGTAGTTGAAAGAACCAATTATGAAGCGCATCTTGTTTCTAGAGCTTCAATACGGCATTGGTGACCTGTATTTGTACACAAAGATCGTTTGGAAAGAAATTTAAAGAGCTGCTACATTGATACTTTGGGGTGGAAAATAATGAAGGCGCAATGTATGGATTGGAGGAAGAAAGAGGGCTTCGCAGGCTAACTGACAACACAAATGCCAAACTCTTACAATAACAAAAAAGTGTTTCAAAGCTATAAAACTAAGCCAAGCGAAACAAAGCCCTTGCCAAGACGGGCAAAGCCAAGCGCAGGAGCACTACCCATTACAAGAACTATAGTATGACTGAAAAGTAATAAATTTTTCACATTAAGCCTTTGTAAATGTAGCAAAATGGCCAAGCCCCATATTTTAAATAAGATATAGGGTTTGTGAAGAAAGGTCTTGTATTATGAAGAAAGGCCGTGAAGATTTGGAACCATGGTTCTGCATGAGATCTGATAACTTTTTGACAGTGAGTCATATGGTCTCGTCTTGGCATTTCTACATTCTACGTAAAAATATTTTTGTTGGGATCGTTATTTCTTGAAATGTCTCATAGGTGTATATGTATTTTATTTTATGCGAATCCAAAACGATAACAGACAAATCAACTTGTCCGTAATATAAATACTAGGAATCAATGTCAACAGGTCAGCGTGAGACCGATATAAAAGCATGTTCACTGCATCGCTTTGTCACGCCAACACGGACTTCTCAAGTGTGAACTCCTGCACTATCGCTGCTTCACGATGCTGTTCCTCAGGCTAAGCGCTCTAGTCTTCTTCATCGGTTTGGTGTCTCCCACTACGGCCTGCTTGAAATGCTTGCTGGATAAACTCATGCCTCGAGTGCAGTATCCGAGTGTGGTGTACGTTGATATGCAGTATCCTAGTCAGCTATACCCTGGTGTGCAATATCCTTCTACAAACACTGACAGAGTGTACGCACACATACAAGGTAATATTGTTGGAGGGAGTATTAATGTAGGTTCTGGTTGTAATTCTGGTCGATGCCGCCGAAGTGTCGAGTGAAGGTAGCCTAACCAATTTCAATACTCATTGTGACAATTTTTTATTGTTTAATATATAATTGAAATATTTTATAGGATCATTATGTTAATTTCAAACATTATTTTATAAATAAAATATAAAATTATGTAATTGTTTTATTTATAATCTACTTTCTGCTTACCTGTTTCTCTAACACTATAGATAACGTACGATGCGACATGATATAAATTATGCATACTGATCAACCAGTGCTCGTGTTTTGTAATATGATTAAAATCAAGTTCTTTCATGACGATTTGAAAATTCCGAAACACATATTTTATCAGAATCCAACTGATACTCAAAAGAACAGCGTTAACCATAATAATCCGGACCGTCAATCCAATTGTCGAACCTACTGAAAAAATCGGCAGGCAGCAGTTTATCTAGCCTCTGGTACTGTCGAGTCCGTGAGTAGCGGTAGTCGCTTACCATCAAGTGGGTCCTAGGCAGGTGGCAGGGTTTCTTAAAGTGGAGTCCTCGGACCCCTATAGGGGTCCGTAACATGTGTGTCAGGGGTCCGCAGCAGCTCAGTAAACTTATAATATATTTATCAGAAAATTATCATTTAAATACCTATCAATATTAAAAAGAATATAAATAAAATTCGCAATAAAAAGTAAAAAACTAAAATAACACTATAAAGTACAGAATTATTATAATAAAATTCCACTGTAAAGCAAAAAATTATATTTATTTAATTGTACTTGTACATGTTGATTAATTTGCTTATTGACTAGACTAGCCAACAAATCAAAATTTATGCATAGCATATTGAAGGCGGTTCGCAAAATACCAAATATGTTGAAATAATTATTAATGAAAGGCATAGACCCTATACTATACTATGTAAACTACTATGTAAACTACCAATATAAGTCCATGTTCAATAAAAATGAGTATCCAATAAAAAGTTAGTTTTAGCTACTAAAATATTTTTTAGCGGGGTCCGTAAACAATTTTTAATTTTGTAAGGGGTCCGTGACTGCAACAAGTTTAAGAAACTCTGGACTAGAGGATATTGATATTATGACGACCTTCAAAATCAGTACCTATTGATTTACATTATCACTGACAATAAGGTTTAAGCATAAAATAATATTTTCATTTGCATTATTTCATCATATTTTTCAAATATTAGACATAATATTATAGATGTAAAAATTTAATCGGATATCCAAACAGACATAAGAATAATAGGAATGTGCCACGTCTCCCTTGATTATATACGCATATATTTTGATTTGTTGTGTAGTCAAGTCAATAAGCAAATTAATTAACATTTACAATGAAATAAATATTATATTTCGCTTTTCAGTGGAATTTATAATTATAATAGTTTACTTTATAGTGGTTTCTTAATTTTGAAATCTTTATTAAAAAAATTATTATAGTTATTTGTTTCTTTTTAATATTGACAGGCATTTACTTGCTAGTTTCAGCCAATTGAAGCTGAAGATCCTGATAGGTGACGAAATATTTTTCACGAAATGTTATTGGTTTTGCAGACTTCCGTTGTGTGCGCTTTGTCCGCGTGATCCTATTGGATTTAAAATCGATATCTAGGGGACCCTTTGTTCCAAAATTCTAAATTGATAGTCTGAAGTGAACATTGTGGCCGTCATTTTGAACATTTTAATCATTGGTCCGGTTGGTCATAAAATCGATGTCTGAGGGACCCACTTTTAAGTTGAATACGACGGGATAGAATGGAATGGGATGGGAAACGTAGTAAAGGGGACGTTGAGTTTAAATAGAACAGTTAGTACGCGCAACAATATGTTTTTGATGTTCTGAACGTCTGGATTCCACAAAAGTATCTGCACACGGGCGGAGCCGATATATTTTTAATTAATTATTATATTGCTATCTGGAAATTCCAAAATGTCAATGTAAGAGCATTAAAAGTAAGTGACTGTCGTTAACCCGTGGGAATTACGCGATAACGTCTTTTTATATTGTTATCAAAATACTTGGATATTCCACGTCAAGAGTTGAGCAGTGTGCTTCATGAAATCGATATAAACTAGGAACAAAAAATTTAAGAGTATTGAAATGACAGAACTTTTTGGTGATAATAATTAAGAGGCCGTATCTTGGAAGCCAAAATAAATAGAAAATAAGTTGAAACTTAAATACCTATGTTTTTAGAGCAGCTTTCTTGTTTTCATTGCTATTTATGTGGAGACGAGCATGCCATTCGCCTGATCGTAAGCGAAACAACTACTCATGGACAGCAGCAATGTTTGGCATTCCACTGCGCGACATAAGATATTACATATGTCTCAATACTCTGACAATATTATGTCTGAAACTGAGAATGCCCGTACACACCACGACATTTATGGACAAGTCAGTCTCCGTACTAGATGTTCGATTGTGGAACTCACTTCCAGATGTCGTGAGACGGGCTCGAACACTGTCACCATTTAAATCACAAGTCAAAGAACACTATCTCTCTCACTGAACTTACACATTGTTGTGCTTTTACTATTAGCATTTATTATTATGCATATATTTATTATATTTTATATCTATTTTGTATATACCGGGTATCTCAAGACTGCTACCGAAAACGAAGCCGGGTGGTAGTTTTAGCGACTACAAACAGTATGCAATTAAAAATTTTGCAAAGAAACGCGACAATTTTTTTTTATGATTTTTTAAATATCGTCATTTTTGGGAGGTAAATCCATAGTTTTAGCCAAAATAATAATTTAAACTCTTGTATACCTTAGATTATTTATAAATAAAAGGGTATACACTATTATTTTAGGAAAAAATGTATTTATCACCCAAATATGGTCATAGGAAAAAAATAACAAAAAAAAAATTGTCGCTTTTTTTTGCAACTTTTTCTGTTGCATTGTGTCTGAAGTCGCTTAAACTACCACCCGGCTTCGTTTTCAGTAGCAGTCTTGATATACCCTGTATATATGTATGTACGTTGCATGTATTTGTATGTATGTTTTACTTTTATTTTGTGCTTTTAATATGTTTATTTGTTGATATATTGTTTTGTCACTATACACCCTAGACTGCCCTATCTCTCTCCTGTCTCTTATCTCCATACAAAGGTTGCCTGGAAGAGATTGCCTAGTGCAACAAGGATGCCGATTGTACTTATTTGAAATATTGTTTTAATTTCTGTATTTTTTCTGGTTACAGTAAAGTTAATAAATAATAATAATTATAAATATGTCTAGTAACTACTGGAACTTACCAGAGTACCTACTCTAGTTACAATGTCCTTCAAACAGGAACATAACTGTGTGTTTACAGTACTGTTTGGCGGGAGAAATAGACATGGCAGTGGTTCCTACCCAGACAGACTGTCAGATATAAGAGACTTACCACCAGTAAAAATAAATAAACGGTGCCAAAAGTATTCACGGTTCGAAGAAATGCAAGTACCTAATAAAAATATTTATTTAATCATAGATTTACAAATTCAAAATTCACTCCAGTGAGAAGAAACCTCAGGCAAGCAAGCGATTAATATGGTCATCAACATGCATTCATAAACTCACGCCTTTTCCCCAGAAGGGGTAGGTAGAGATGCCAAGACACCCACATTTCGCCTGGTATGTTCCGTCCCACGATGTGATGGGTGGCGACTGGCGAGCCTATCGCCATATTTTTATTTTATTTTATTTCATTCGGAAAACAAACAGCATCTTAACTTAGAATACTGACATTAATAATTGACTAATTACCATTTACATGTTTTCGCATGTTACTACGGATACAGTATGCTTGTTAATTTAAACTAAACATTTTAATTCTTTCATTTTTTTTTCACAGTGTTACACATGATAATACGGTTAATAACGAATTAATAGTAAAAGTTAAATAAAAACTTAATAAAACAGTCATTGAATCGATTCAAACCAGTCGTTGGCCTTAGCACGTTTAAATGTGGTTGAATTTGAAATAAATAAATCTAAATCAGTTGAATCATTGATATCATTACAGAATTTGGCAGATCTAATAAAAAATGAGTTTTGTCTATAATTTGTGACACTGTGGGTAACGTGGATCAGTTTCATTCGTCTGAATGTTCTAGTATCGGATACAAATTCCTGACTCTGGGCTGATAATGAATAGAAATGATAATGGTCATCAACAATATTCTCATATATCTTCAAGCTATTAAAATGACTTAACAGAAGAAGCAGGTATAGATGTATTGGATTTTATGAACTTTCTATTCTTGCACATCGAATTGAAAATAGGTCTGGGCTCACACCTGTACTATCTATAGTATAGCTTATATGCGTCCCAATGTCTAATAAGAGGCGAACCTAACGATGTAAATTCTTAGTCTAATAAGGTATGGTTGTATAATTAAAGTTGACTATTAATTAATAATTATTTATAATAAAGCGCCATTTGTGATATAATTTTGTTTATTTTACATCTTACATATACACATATGACACAATAATACAATATTAAAATACATTAGCCCAACCCTTTGATTGTGAGGTTCAAGATCAAACTGTGACCTTACACAAATATGAATTTTAAATGGGGCTGGTTTACTGATGTTGAAATCTCAGCGGCGTCGCTGATTTGGGTCTGGTCCAAAATTGATTTGTACGGATCCCCGTATCTCGTTGTCATGCATGTTCGTATCATATACGGTGTCAAAATCTCCATAATCATCATCGAACTCATCGCTTCCTCTTGTGGGAGAACTCTCCGTGGTAGCCAGCAGCGCGACGAGCACGACCAGTAGACACAGCCTGGTGACGGAGAACATGGTGGTGCAGTGTTTTGCTACAAACACGTAGAACGTCTGGTAATTAATGCTAAGGAGCCTTGTGTGGGACTTATATATTAACCACAAATACACGTTAGGTAATACTCTATATATTTTTATTTATCTGACTTTATCGTTTGTTTCACGGCTGATGTCCCACGTCGAAATGAGGTTACCAATTGATAACCTTGGAAATTCCAGTGGCAATTACACGATATTTAAATGATTAGTAATAAAATAATATGATAAGATCCGCAAAATAGTGAAATGCGCGGTCGATTCCTTGTTTTATGGTTCTACGTAATTAGTAATAAATCACGGAGAATCAAGATTTCTTCAGTTCTTAGTATGAAAATCCAAGATGATAATTGTACATATTTCTAACGTCTACAGGTGTGATAGACCACCAACTCGTAGCCTTACGAAGATATCATAATTTTAATCAACTTTTTATCATTTTCGGTATTCAAAAAAAAAGTATTTATCCAGGGAGTCAGCCACGCCAAATCAAAAAGCGAAACGGGGTTCAGCCATTTTTGAGTTTGGCGAGCAGAAAGGCACAGATAAAAATTGTAACAATCATTGCGTGTGGTAAATTATAATATTAGAATACCAAATAAAATATTACATTAATTATTTATTTCTACCCGTAAGACCTTCGTATTTTTTTTTAATTCTAAAGACGCTTGTTACTTGCATATCATAAAGCATTCAAGGATTACAAACGACCTGACAAAGTTCGCAATTATTATGTTGCTTACAATTTATTATATTGACTTTCCATGTCAAGAGATCAGCTCACACAGATAACAATGCATATAAAGAGCGAATTTACGCGTCGTTCGTACAAAAGTGAGCAGTTTTTCAGCTATTCCCCGCGGTATCACCATGATCTCCGTCACCAGGCAGTGTCTGCTGCTCGTGATCGTCGCGCTGCTGGCTCCCACCAAAACGCACGCCCACAACACTTACGAATTTTACGGTGTTTTTTTTTTTTATTGCCGTGAATGGCGAGACGAACATGCCGTTCGCCTGATGGTAAGCGATGCGACCGCTCATGAACAGAAGCAAAACCAAACAACACCTTGATTTACAAAGCAATGCTTGGCATTCCACTGCGCTCGCCATCCTGAGACATAAGATGTTAAGTCTCAATATGTCCAGTAGTTACTCTGGCTATAATGTCCTTCAATCCGAAACACAACAGTGCATTTAAACTGCTGTTTGACGGGAGAAATAGACATTGCGGTGGTACCCACCCAGGCAGCCTCTCACATATGAGAGACCTACCACCAGTAATATTCAAAATGCACAATTACCAGGAAGTCTAATCATAGGTTTCCCAAATCAAGATTTTCCCACTACGGATAGCAGGGCGTGTGATAATGAATTTTGGAGTGTTGTATTTTTACGAGACGCTTCCAGAGTGAGGGAGTGTTACTGTGAATCATGGCTGAATATAATTACGTGAATTGGAATAAAAGTTTATTGTGTTGGAAAAATGTAGTTGATTTATTTTTTCGTACACAGAGGATTTATGTAGAAGGGTTAATGGATGCACGGATCGACATATTTCTTACGTTTTTGTTTAAGTTTGCCTTAGGCCTCTTGTACACACACGGTTTTACGCCGTGAAAATCTACGGTTAATTCGCCGTGTGTAGGCACGGTCGTCAGTGTTGTATGGATTACTATGAAAGCTTGTAGACGCGCACGGTGGCGCCACGGCACGGCGCCGCGGCCGTGTGTGTACAAGAGGCCTTAAGGTCAAAATTGTTTTATTTAGGCTTTCATAGATTAAAAAACAGAATTAATGATGTAAGAATTATGTTAAGTGTACTTACTCTGACAATTTGACAACAAAAAGTAACAACGTTTAAGTTCTAAGGTGTGTTTGTTAAAATATCTTCGTGTGTATTGTGATGTCGTAATGTAGGTATATAAAAATAATAATTCGAAAAAAATAAGTAAAAGTTGAGGAGCGACTTTACAACAGCATATTCATAATGTTTTATTGAAAACACATTTACTTTAATTCAATTTAGGATGCACAAGATGTAAGTTAAGTTTTAAGTGCATTTCAAAGAGTAACGCATATATTTTGCATACGCAGAGACGACGATGTCGATGTTGAATAATTGAGAATATTTTGCTTTTATTGATATAAATATTTCAATCTATTAATTAAATCCCTGAAAAATAATTTCTTTACATTATTTCTTTTAAAATTAACAATTAATATGAGCCGTAAAGTGCTTTCCAGACCCATTCACGTTATAAAAATAGAGCCCTCACACTAGACCAGGGTTTCTTAAAGTGAGGTCATGGACCCCTTACGGACCCCGTAATATGTGTGCCAGTGGTCCACAGCAGCTCAGTAAACTTTTAATATATTTATCAGAAAATTGCCATTTAAATGCCTGTCAATATTAAAAAGAAACAAATAACTAAAATTTTTAATAAAGATTTCAAAATTAAAAAACCACTATAAAGTAAACTATTATAATTATAAATTCCACTGAAAAGCGAAATATAATATTTATTTCATTGTAAATGTTAATTAATTTGCTTATTGACTTGACTACACAACAAATCAAAATATATGTGTATATAATCAAGGGAGACGTGGCACATTCCTATTATCCTTATGTCTGTTTGGATATGCGATTAAATTTTTACATCTATAATATTATGTCTAATATTTGAAAAATATGATGAAATAATGCAAATGAAAATATTATTTCATGCTTAAACCTTATTGTCAGTGATAATGTAAATCAATAGGTACTGATTTTGAAGGACGTCATAATATCAATATCCTCTAGTCCAGGGTTTCTTAAACTTTTTGCAGTCACGGACCCCTTACAAAATTAAAAATTGTTTACGGACCCCGCTAAAAAATATTTTAGTAGCTAAAACTAACTTTTTATTGGATACTCATTTTTATTGAACATCGACTTTTATTGGTAGTTTACAATAGTATAGGGTCTATGCCTTTTATTAATAATTATTTCAACATATTTAGTATTTTGCGAACCGCCTTCAATATGCTATGCATAAATTTTGATTTGTTGGCTAGTCTAGTCAATAAGCAAATTAATCAACATGTACAAGTACAATTAAATAAATATAATTTTTTTGCTTTACAGTGGAATTTTATTATTATAATTCTGTACTTTATAGTGTTTTATTTCAGTTTTTTACTTTTTATTGCGAATTTTATTTATATTCTTTTAAATATTGATAGGTATTTAAATGATAATTTTCTGATAAATATATTATAAGTTTACTGAGCTGCTGCGGACCCCTGACACACATGTTACGGACCCCCATAGGGGTCCGTGGACTCCACTTTAAGAAACCCTGCCACCTGCCTAGGACCCACTTGATGGTAAGCGACTACCGCTACTCACGGACTCGACAGTACCAGAGGCTAGATAAACTGCTGCCTGCTGATTTTTTCAGCAGGTTCGACAATTGGATTGACGGTCCGGATTATTATGGTTAACGCTGTTCTTTTGAGTATCAGTTGGATTCTGATAAAATATGTGTTTCGGAATTTTCAAATCGTCATGAAAGAACTTGATTTTAATCATATTACAAAACACGACCACTGGTTGATCAGTATGCATAATTAATATCATGTCGCATCGTACGTTATCTATAGTGTAAGAGAAATAGGTAAGCAGAAAGTAGATTATAAATAAAACAATAACATAATTTTATATTTTATTTATAAAATAATGTTTAAAATTAACATAATTATCCTGTAAAATATTTCAATTATATTTTAAACAATAAAAAATTGTCACAATGAGTATTGAAATTGGTAAGGCTACCTTCACTCGACACTTCGGCGGCATCGACCAGAATTACAACCAGAACCTACATTAATACTTCCTCCAACAATATTATCTTGTATGTGTGCGTACACACTGTTAGTGTTTGTAGAAGGATATTGCACACCAGGGTATAGCTGACTAGGATACTGCGTATCAATGTACACCACACTCGGATACTGCACTCGAGGCATGAGTTTGTCCAGCAAGCATTTCAAGCAGGCCGTAGTGGGAGACACCAGACCGATGAAGAAGACTAGAGCGCTCAGCCTGAGGAACAGCATCGTGAAGCAGCGACAGCGCAGGAGTTCACACTTGAGAAGTCCGTGTTGGCGTGACAAAGCGATGCAGTGAACATGCTTTTATATCGGTCTCACGCTGACCTGTTGACATTGATTCCTAGTATTTATATTATGGACAAGTTGATTTGTCTGTTATCGTTTTGGATTCGCATAAAATAAAATACATATACACCTATGAGACATTTCAAGAAATAACGATCCCAACAAAAATATTTTTACGTAGAATGTATAAATGCCAAGACGAGACCATATGACTCACTGTCAAAAAGTTATCAGATCTCATGCAGAACTATGGTTCCAAATCTTCACGGCCTTTCTTCATACTACAAGACCTTTCTTCACAAACCCTATATCTTATTTAAAATATGGGGCTTGGCCATTTTGCTACATTTACAAAGGCTTAATGTGAAAAATGTATTACTTTTCAGTCATACTATAGTTCTTGTAATGGGTAGTGCTCCTGCGCTTGGCTTTGCTCGTCTTGGCAAGGGCTTCGTTTCGCTTGGCTTAGTTTTATAGCTTTGAAACACTTTTTTGTTATTGTAAGAGTTTGGCATTTGTGTTGTCAGTTAGCCTGCGAAGCCCTCTTTCTTCCTCCAATCCATACATTGCGCCTTCATTATTTTCCACCCCAAAGTGTCAATGCAGCAGCTCTTTAAATTTCTTTCCAAACGATCTTTGTGTACAAATACAGGTCACCAATGCCGTATTGAAGCTCTAGAAACAAGATGCGCTTCATAATTGGTTCTTTCAACTACGATTGTGAAAAGAGTTACGTCGGAAATAATGATGGCCTCTCCGAAGGGAATGAATAAAATACGATATTATTTTGATGATTCAAATTATATGTATCTGATTCAAAGACAGTGAAATATTGACAGCTGATGTTATTGACACAGGTCAAACACGGTGTCAGACGTATATTTAATATCTATATAGTGAAGATATTTACAATGCAAATCCTTGAGGAAGGCTTATGTTCAGAAGCGTACGTAATGAAATGGTTAAAAGCAATATCAATCTATTCTTTAAGAAAATTGTTTTTCACTAGATATTTTGAATTGATAATTATAACTAACAAAGCTTCGGAACGTGATATTGTACTGAGATGAAGAAAAGAGGCGTAGAAAATTCAGTCAGCGACAAGAAGTGTATTTCTTTTATTCTATATCAGCCCATACAGTTCGTTTGCAACCCACTTTAGGACACGGGTTTCCCCCAGATGTCAAGCTATTATACTGGGTGGAATCGCTTATCGTCCGGAAAATTTCATAGTGTATGTGAAATTAACGTTATATACAATATTTATCAATAAAAAATACAAACTATCACATAAACAATATGAGTACAAGATATCCCCAAAACATATATTATCTAAATCACCCTACACTTAAAAGTGCAACGACATGTCAATACACAGACGCGCGCTTGTATGAGTCACGCCACGCCACAGCTGACTATCGAGCAGCGACCTTGAACTTACTTTGCGCCTATTTATCGGTATTATTACTCTAAATATTACCGTATAACATTTTGATTTATTTAGAATTTTAGTGTGTTAGGATCATTTAAGTAAATATAGATGTTGGTAATTTGTTAAGATTTACATTTTAATTGAACATATTATTTTCATAACGTACCTAATATCTTAGAAAAAGCTGCATATGTTTTTATTTAAACCTATTATTAAAGTTGAGAAAACTTCACTGTGGAAGGTCACGGATTCTTGCATGATTAGGAAGTCTGAACTTACCATGATCGAGTAGCCTCGGATAAGTCTTTAAAATAGTTCTAGTGCTGGCAACTCGTGGATTCATCATTAATCGGACATAGCATGTCATCATTGCCACATACTCACTGTTCGTGTAATCACTCATTTCGACCGCAAGAAACTAACCAATAACCAAAATAATTTCGTACAACGTCACTCGGTACCGCATTTCGCGCGACTGAGAAAGTAACAACGCCTCTGGAAGGCGTCGGCGGCGCGGGAGGGGGCGGCGCGGCGCGGCGGCACGCTTTGTACTTGCGCTTGCGGCGGCGCGGCGGTGAGGGCGGCTTGATCAACGGATTTTATTACCTAGGTTTAGAAGTTTCTACTCGAATTCATATTGTATAAAGTAGGGTAACAATGATGTGTATTTATGAAGATTTTTTTCATTTATATCATCTTTCTCTAAACAACGTTTTTTTTATGAATAACTTATTTTAAATTAGTAACTAGTAGTGGTAAATTAATTTTACACTACATAAACAAAAACAAAATATAAAATAAAATAAGTATGCCAAAGGATTCTAAATCATGTAGGTATTTTGCATGGCAAGCCATGCAAAATTTTTTTCGTGACGATAAGCGATTCCACCCAGTATATGGTGCACCACGTTGCCCTAATTTGTATGCTGGTTTCTTCACGATAGTTTTCTTCGCCGTTATAGTATCAATGCACAAATTATGACACCAAAAGTCAAAGGTGCGACTTGGAATTTGAACTTGTAGCCTCAGTGTATTTCTTTGAATATTATTTTTATTTAATTTTAAATGTGTTAAAAATTTGATATGGTACACCCACAGAACGGTTGAATATGGTTATAAAGGCAATAGCCGTCAAATTGTAACAAAACCAGGGTCGTCGTTTTCGAAACACAAAACCTCTACAAATCCAATATAGAAAGCTTGCAATAGTCGATTCAAATTATCGATAAAATTATGGAAATGTCTCTCTGTTATAAGTCCGGAAATTATTTTATCGACATACTTAATGGTTTTTTCCTGATGCAGTTATTTAATTAGTATTATGTCGATAGACGGAAAATAAATAAGACTACAATATCTAATGTTGAAAGTTAATTTTAATTTGTATACTATATTACAAATGTATATTATGTACATGAATTTCAAGATTTTCAGCTGTGTGTGCGGTATTAACATTGTTACTATTGGAAACGCACATATGTGCAATTATTACAATCAAATAATGTTTTTCTTTACGTCAATGCCTTCAGTGGTTTTAATTTTTCATACAATATTTCATTATTTCATCCCCATGATTCAGTTTTTCCATAAGCGTCGCACGTAATCATTTTTGGTATGTATATTACTTATGATACAGATTTTTTTATCGTCTTCTGTTTCACGAATATGAATACTCAAAACAAATCGTACTGGATTTTGTAGGAATCCAGTTGTCTCTACCTGTTGCCTTTATGGACTCACTCTTGGAAACCTATAAACATATTATGTTGTTCTCAAGTTGGCGGAGTTATGACTGATGATTAGAATATAACTATAAGGATAGGTCGTCAACATTATCAAACGTTACGAGTACTACTATTTAAATTTACTAAAGAATTTGATTTAATTTTCTTTGTTTAATGCCTATGAAAACTATTTTAAGAGTATACGAAATCTATAACTACGTATACATGACTACAACACTGCGTGATATGTGACAAATTTCGAAGTTGACATAACAAAAATGAGTCGTGTGCATTGCGTAGGAACTTGGCATTTGCGTGCATTTTATGTACGCGTGAGCAGTAATGTATATTTTTGATCCCATCAAAAACATCCTGTAAAAAAATACCAAGTCTCGCAGCTCTTGGCCATCACATGAAAACATAATCTATCGTACAATTTATACTATACATAATGCTACTGGCCAAATCGATCTATTTATTTAAAACGTAAAGAATGTTTAATATTGATATGATAATAACTTACGTAATAACTTTATACAGAACGTCCCTTAAGCAAGAACTAAATAAATGAATCGACTTGGTATTATATGGATCTCACAACTTTTTGCGGTAGGAAAACTGAGCTGCGAGACTTAGTATTTTTTTTACAGGATGTTTTGATGGGATTTCACGTCTTTTTATAGAATCCTAATTTTTTCCTTTTCGGTACTTTTTATTTCTAGAATATATATAACGATTTTTCTTATAGCCTCTGTCTTATGGTTTTTTCTTATTTTTGTAGACACTAAATACTAATTATATTCTAAATTTGAAGGTTCTATGTCTGTTAGAAATGCCTTAGACTTTTAATGATCGGTCAGTCAGTCGGTGAGTGACAAAATTACGAAAGTTTGACAAGTTATAATTCTTAAATTACTACTTCAATTTGAATGAAATTTTAAATATACCGTGTTTACACAATGCCTGCTCAGTAACTGAAAATTCAGGTTCCTTGCTTTTACCACAACGAAGTTATGGCGGTTTGAAAATGGTCTGAATTGCTTCGAGAAAAGGATGGTATGACTGTGCCGCTTTTTAGCTCGACTTGGAGGGGGCACTGCCGTGCCCCCAGATTTGTCGTCTATCATATTATCGAATTCTTCAAAATGTCGTAATTAATAAACGTATTTTTTGGAAATAATGACGAAAATCAATAAAATCGGGTTTAAAGTGGTATAAAATTCTTCCTATATTGATATTCGACGCTTTAGTATTGCAACTGCAAGATAGAATAGCACAAATCTGCATTTTTACTCTATTTTGCCAGAGCACCACGCTCCAAGGCATTTCGACAACGACTGATTTGACAGATCATTGGTTCCGCGGCAGTGGTACTTTTTAAAGCACCACCTTGCGACGCGTCAAACGCTTGTATTTCCCTTCTAACCATATTCATCTGTTCTGTGGGTACAACTATTACGGAATAACGACCACTTATTTTAGGACATATATTGGCTGATGCAGTAAACATTATAAACCACTGATGCCTGTTTCGATGTTTATCTACATACTAGCGGCCCGGCCCAGCTTCGCCCGGGTACAAATAGATTTCTGTACAATAATATGTTCGGATTATTATTATACATATAAACCTTCCTATATAGGCACGCTGCCGCCGCCCCGGCCGGCCAGTACCGCCGCAAGCGCTACGTCCCGCAATTTTAAATCTGTAATATCTTCGAAAAAATTCATTTAAATCTCGTCCTGTAGAGGACCATATAGATCTATATTAAATCAACAATGTATTTAAGCTATTTAATTGGATAAGGATTAATGCTGTATTGCTTAAAATCGCTTCGAAAATTAGCCATTATTTGTCGTAAAAAGTAAATAACATAAAAAATGTTATTGTGGGATATCCGTAAGAGATAGACATATACCATCGCGGAGTTTTCTGTATACCTTTTCAATGTGTACAAATATATAGTACATTATTTTGATAAATCTCGTAGGGTTCAGCCTGCGTTTGCAATGTAGGTAAGCGGAAAAAAAATTGATAATTAACGACATCACATTAGAAACCTCAAAAATAACAATATTTCTCCACTATTTAATGGATGTTATTATACATGTGAACCTTTCTATTGAATCACTCTATCTATTAAAAAAAACCGCATCAAAATCCGTTGCGTAGTTTTAAAGATTTAAGCAAACAAGTTGAAATAGGGACAGAGAAAGCGACTTTGTTTTATATTATGTAGTGATAAATAATAAATGATACAAATTTTATAGATTATGTGTCTATAGATTTAAAAAATGTGCTGAAATGAATCAAATGAAAATATTTAATGTGTAAGCCTTATTGTCGGTAATTCAGATAAGAATTTTGAAGCTCTAGCGGTAAGCGACTATCGCTGCTCATGGACTCCACGTGGGGCATTGACAAGCCGCTGACCACAGATTTTCTTCATCAGATGCGACAATTGGGCAGTCGATCCGAATGACAATGGTTATCGCTGCTTTTGACTATCAGTTTGATGCAGATAAAATAATTATGTGTTACTGAATTTTCAAACCGTCATGAAAAGAATTGACTTCAGCCATACCTATTTCGAACCACGACCACTGGTTGATAGTATAAAAATAGTGTAAGGGTAAGCAAAAAGTATAATTATACGAAATAAAACGATAACGTTTTAAGTATGCGAAATTATTTTAATTTTATATTTTTTTATAAATGAATTTTTAAAATTAACGTAATGGACTTGTACAATATTTCAATTACAATATAGTATCGTAAACAATATAATCAACAATTGCCTCTGTGGACAGTTAATTAGCTACCTTCACTCGACTTCGGCGGCATCGACCAGAATTACAACCAGAACCTCGGAAGTCTACATTAATGCTCCCTCCGACAATATTATGGCGTATGTCTGCAATATTGGTATTAGAGTTTGCAGACGGATATCTTACACCGGGGTATAGCCGACTAGGATACTGCACACTTGCATGCCTGTCAATATTAAAAAGAAACAAATAACTAAAATTTTTAATAAAGATTTCAAAATTAAAAAACCACTATAAACTATAATAAATATAAATTCCACTGAAAAGCGAAATATAATATTTATTTCATTGTAAATGTTAATTAATTTGCTTATTGACTTGACTACACAACAAATCAAAATATATGCGTATATAATCAAGGGAGACGCGCAATGCGCGCAAGTAACAAGCGTCTTTAGAATAAAAAAATAATAAGAAGGTCTTACGGGTAGAAATAAATCATTAATGTAATATTTTATTTGGTATTCTAATATTATAATTTACAACACGCAATGATTGTTACAATTTTTATCTGTGCCTTTGTGCTCGCGAAACTCAAAAATGGCTGAACCCCGTTTCGCTTTTTGATTTGGACGTGGCTGACTCCCTGGATAAATACATTTTTTTTAATACCGAAAATGTAAAAAACAATATATCAACAAATAAACATATTAAAAACACAAAATAAAAGTAAAACATACATACAAATACATGCAACATACGTACATATACAAAATGGATATAAAATATAATAAATATATGCATAATAATAAATGCTAATAGTAAAAGCACAACAATGTGTAAGTTCAGTGAGAGAGATAGTGTTCCTTGACTTGTGATTTAAATGGTGACAGTGTTCGAGCCCGTCTCACGACATCTGGAAGTGAGTTCCACAATCGAACATCTAGTACGGAGACTGACTTGTCCATAAATGTCGTGGTGTGTACGGGCATTCTCAGTTTCAGACATAATATTGTCAGTATATTGAGACATATGTAATATCTTATGTCGCGCAGTGGAATGCCAAGCATTGCTGCTGTCCATGAGTAGTTGTTTCGCTTACGATCAGGCGAATGGCATGCTCGTCTCCACATAAATAGTAATGAAAAAAATAAAGCTGCTCTAAAACATAGGTATTTAAGTTTCAACTTATTTTCAATTCATTTTTGCTTCCAAGATACGGCCTCTTAATTATTATCACCAAAAAGTTTTGTCATTTCAATACTCTTAAATTGTTTGTTCCTGGTGTATATCGGTTTCATGAAGCACACTGCTCAACTCTTGACGTGGAATATCCAAGTATTTTGATAACAATATAAAAAGAAGTTATCGCGTAATTTCCACGGGTTAACGACGGTCACTTACTTTTAATGCTCTTACATTGACATTTTGGAATTTCCAGATAGCAATATAATAATAAATGAAAAATATCTCGGCTCCGCCCGTGTGCAGATACTTTTGTGGAATCCAGACGTTCAGAACATCAAAAACATATTGTTGCGCGTAGGTACTAACTGTTCTATTTAAACTCAACGTTCCCTTTACTACGTTTCCCATCCCATTCCATTCTATCCCGTCGTATTCAACCTAAAAGTGGGTCCCTCAGACATCGATTTTATGACCAACCGGACCAATGATTAAAATGTTCAAAATGGCGGCGACAATGTTCTCTTCAGACTATCAATTTAGAATATCGGAGCAAAGGGTCCTTCAGATATCGATTTTGAGACCTATCGAACCAAGAACTAAAAAATCAAAATGTTCAATTCTGACTATCAATTTAGAATTTTGGAACAAAGGATCCCCTAGATATCGATTTTAAATCCAATAGGATCACGCGGACAGAGCGCTCATAACGGAAGTCTGCAAAACCAATAATATTTCGCGAAAAAAATTTCGTCACCTATCAGGGTCTTCAGCTTCAATTGGCTGAAACTAGCAACAAATGTATTTCAATATACTTGTGCCAAATAAGGTTCCTCAGAAATATGTATGTTGTTTTAAATTGACGTCTTACACTCGTAGCAGATTTAACTTCAATACCTCCGACGTATTTGCATCAGATGGGATGCGTCACGCGCCACATTCAAACGCTAGGAGGAAGCAATGTCAGTGGTTTTGAAGCTGATGTAATGTGGTGAGTTCGACAATTTCTCAATAACTTGATAATGATTATTTTGAAATCCCCCGAATTAAGTCTCGTCTTGGCAACATTTTACATGAAAATGGTTTTTGTTGAATCATCATTTCTTGTAATGTTTCATAGGTGTAAAAGTGTATTTAATTTTCTGTGAAGCGAAAGCGATAGCAAATCAATGAACTTGTCATAATATAAATACTGGGAATCAATGTCAACAGGTCACCGTGAGAACGATATAAAAGCATGCGCACTGAACCGATTGGTCACGCCAACACCGACTTCTCAAGCGTGTGCTCCTGCGCTGTTGCTGCTTCGCAATGCTGTTCCTCAGGCTGAGCGCTCTGGTCTTTTTCATCGTTCTGGTGTCTCCTACTACAGCGTTCTTGGACTGCTTGCTCGGAAAACTGATGCCTAATGTGCAGTGTCCTAATGTGGTATACCCTCGTGTGCAGTATCCTAGTCAGCTATATCCCGGTGTAGGATATTCGTCTGCAAACTCTAATATCAATACTGCACACATACACCATAATGTTGTTGGAGGAAGTATTAATGTAGGCTTCCCGGGTTCTGGTTGTAACACTGGTCGGTGCCGCCGAAGTATCGAGTGAAGGTAGATAATTAACTGCCCACAGAGGCAATTGTCGATTGTATTGTTTACAATAATATATTGTTATTGAAATATTGTACAAGTTCATTAATTTAATTTAAAAATTCATTTATAAAAAAATATATAAATTAAAATAAATTCGTATACTTAAAATATTATCGTTTTATTTCGTATATACTTTTTGCCTACATATTACTCTTAAATATTTTTACATTATCAACCAGTGGGTATGGTGCGTAATATGGCTGAAGTCAATTCTTTCCATGACGGTTTCAAAATTCAGTAACACATTTTTTTATCTGCATCCAAATGATACTCAAAAACAGTGGTAACCATTATCATCCGGACCGACTGCACAATTGTCGAACTTGTTCAATAAAATCTGTGGGCTTGCCAATGCGCCATGTCGAGTCCATGAGCAGCGATATTCGTTTACAATAAAGCTGGCGCTAGCTCGCCCGCCTACTATAGCAATACAAAAAATATATACAGCAAAAGCTTCAAAATCTTAATCTGAATTACCGACAATAAGCCTTACACAATACATATTTTCATTTGATTTATTTATTATTTCAGCACATTTTTAAAATCTATAGACATAAAATCTATACAATTTATATCGTTAATTATTTATATATACACATCAAAATAGCCATCAGGATAATATGAATTTGTCATGTCTCTTTATACTAGAAAAATAATTGTATTAAGCTCGTTTTGTAGATTATAAATTCAGTTGAAGAGTTCTCGGTAAATAAGCTCGTTCTGCTCCTATTCCATCAGCATACGCCGCGCCGCCAGCCTCGCGCTGTGTCTGCTGCTCACGCTGGTTACGCTGCTGCACCACACACACGCCGGGCCTTATGGAAGACGTATAGGATCTCCTCGGGACACGCATGGCGACGGAATAATTGCTGGTTCTATCCTTGATGCAACACACACCACGAGTTTTCTTCGATGCCGTTATAATTATCTTGGTAACATGGTATGCTCTGGATAGTCAAATCAAAACGGTAGTTAACGAAACATTCATGGATTTTTTCCACTTAAACTTACTCTAAAACATATTGAATTATTAATTAAAAATGACACATATTATGGTTAGTTGTGGCCGGCAAGTGGTTTAGTGCATCAGCCAATATACGTCCTAAGTGGCCGTTATTCCGTAATCCGTTGTATCATATGAAATGTTTAACACGTATAAAATGAAATAATAATAATATTCAAAGAAGTACACTGAGGCTGCAAGTTCAAATCCGAAGTTGCACCTTTCACTTTTTGGTGTCATAATTTGTGCATTGAGATTATAATTGAGATGAATGGCGTAGAAAACTATCGTGAAGAAACCTGTGTACGAACTAGGACAGCGTGGTGGACCATGTAGCTTGACATTCAGGGGAAGCCCGTTTCCTACAGTGGGTTGCAAACGAACTGTATGAGCTGATACAGAATAAAAAAAGACACTTTTTGTCGCTGACTGAATTTTCTACGCCCCTGTTCTTCATCTCAGTTCCGATATCACGTTCTGAAGCTTTGTTAGTTATAATTAACACTGCAAAATTTCATTACGTACGCTTTTAAACATAAGCCTTCCATCAGGATTTTCATAGTGTCTTAAGTAATCATCAATCAGAAAGTCATAAATCAATCTTCATCATATAGATATTAGATAGATGTCTGATACCGTGTTGGCCATCACGTGGCCATAAAACGATATAAATATTTGTAAACTATACAGCTTTTATACGATAGGGCCATATAGTATAAAAACTGAATTTTATATATATTATTAAGGCAACTATAAAGAAATATTTCGTTAGTATTCATACACTTTTCATGGTTTTTCCATCTTGCAAGAAACATTAAAGTTCATAACTTCCAAAGTAACCACGATCGGAATTTCTGATTGTATGATGCCTATGTTAGAGGCACGCGCAGACAAACTTTCAGCTTTTATAAAATTACGAAGGTCTAGCGACCACGGGCTCTTGATCTAATACCCTTCAGAGGGGCCATCGTTATTCCTGACGTAACTATTTTTATTATCTTAGTTGAAAGAGCCAGTTACTAAGAGCATCTTGTTTCTAGAGCTCCAATACGGCAATGACCTGTATTTAACAAAGATCGTTTAGAAATTTAAAGTGCTGCTGTCCTTTTGGGTGGAAAATTATGGAAGCGCAATGTATGGACTGGACGTAGCAAGAGGGCTTTGCAGGCTAACTGACACCACAAATAGCAAACTCTTACAATTACAAAAAAATCAAAGCGATATAGCTAATCCAAGCGAAGCGAAGCCCTTGCCAAGACGAGCAAAACCAAGCGCAGGAGCACTACCCACTACAAGAAATATGGTATAACTGAAAAGTAATGAACATGAATGAAGTGATAATTTCACATTACGCCTTTGTAAATGTAGCAAAATGTCCAAGCCACATATTTTAAATAAGATATAGGGTTTGTGAAGAAAGGTCTTGCAGTATGAAGAAAGGCAGTGAAGATTTGAAACCGTGGTTCTACATGAGATCTGATAACTTTTTGACAGTTAGTCGTAATATGGTCTCTTCGTGGCAGCATTCTACATAAAAATATTTTTGGTGTTATCGTTATTTATTGAATTTTTTCATAGGTGTATATGTATTTTATTTTACGCAATGCGAAAGCGATAGCAGACCAATCAACTTGTCCATAATATAAATACTAGGAATCAGTGTCAACAGGTCAGCGTGAGACCGATATAAAAGCATGTTCACTGCATCGCTTTGTCACGCAAACACGGACTTCTCAAGTGTGTGCTCCTGCGCTTTCGCTGCTTCACGATGCTATTCCTCAGGCTGAGCGCTCTAGTTTTCTTCATTGGTCTGGTGTCTCCTACTACGGCCTGCTTGGAATGCTTGCTGGGGAAACTCATGCCTCGAGTGCAGTATCCGAGTGTGGTGTACCCTCATATGCAGTATCCTTCTACAAACACCAACAGTATGTACGCACACATACACGATAATATTGTTGGAGGGGATATTAATGTCGGTTTCCCAGGTTCTGGTTGTAATTCTGTGTACGGGAGTCGTTGCCGCCGAAGTATCAAGTGAATGTAGCCTAACCAATTTTAATACCCGTTGTGACAATTTTCGATTGTTTTCTTTGCGATAATATATAATTAAAATATTGTACCATTATGTTAATTTTATGCATTATTTTATAATAAAATATAAAATTATAATAATTTTGTAAACTTGAAATGGTATCGTTTTATTTAGAATCTCATTTCTGCTTACCTATAACTTTTACACCAAAGATAGCGTAAGATGCGACACCTGCTTCGGTGCGTACCTGTGTCCTGTGTAACCAGTGGTCATGCTTCGTAATGTGACTAATATCTCGTCATTTCATGACGATTTCACAATTTCGAAACACATATTTTGGTACGGGAGCTAGCAACGTTTGAAAAGTAAGAATTTTAGGTCAGCTGATTTTGTGATAAGTCGTCCTTCTTGCACTTTCGGTTAGAGTCTGGGCTATCTGGCTGGCGGTAGTGGTTGCGTTCATTAGTGCGCATCCTACCTGTCCAGGTAATAATCCTGGATTTTAAAAGCATTTTAGAAGGCGTAATTTTTGATTTTTTGTTTTTAAATAAGTCTCTCTGACATACTTTTTTTATTGCCAGACATCATTGACATTGCTATACGCGATTTTATATTTTTTTTTATTAAAATTTTTAAGTATTTTATAATGTCTGTAATTTTAATATTATGTTATTTAAAGATAAGAAAAACTTAAAATAAATTTGCCAGACATTAATTCGATTGTTAAGTCTGGAATTAAAATGAAAAAGTCATGAAAAGTATTGCAGTATAATGCTAGTATTCGGAGAGAGACAGTTGCAGAATAAGTCGAGAATGATACAGAGAACCATTACAAAAGTAAATTACTTGTCACTGTACATGTAATAAAAAATAATAATAATATTCAAACACTACGATTATTTTTCCATTCCAAATCCCATGAATCAGAACTACATAGAGCTGTAGTACGAGCTGATCATAAATATACACCACTTAACCTGTTAGATTCCATGATGGACTTAAACCCGACCACTAACACACAAAAGCTGAATGCCTGGACACAAAAATCTCTCCACGGGAGACACCGCCTCGACTTAACTAATCCTATCGTTGACAAAATAGCTTCAAACGCGTGGCTTAAGCGAGGCGAAATGTTTCCCGAAACGGAGGGATTCATGGTTGCCATCCAGGACCAGACAATCGACACAAAAAATTATAGGAAACACATAATCAAAGATCCTACAGTCCAAAATGATCTCTGACGGCACTGTCATAGTAGTCCTGAAACAAACCAACATATAACCGGAGCCCGTAAATCTATAACCCAGACGGATTACAAACATCGACATGACCAAGTAGCTGCAATAGTACACCAATATCTTGCATACAAATACGAGTTAATAACAAATAAAACGTCATATTATAAATATTCACCCAAAATAATACTAGAATCGGACAACTACAAGCTTTACTGGCACAGGACTATTATGACAGACAAGACAATTCATCACAATAGACCGGATATTACACTACACGATAAAAGAAACAAAGCAGTTTTTCTAATTGATATAACTATACCAAATACCCATAACCTACAAACAACATATATAGAAAAAATAGCAAAATATAACCTTTCTATAGAATTAAAAAGACAGTGGCGAGTTGACTCCGTGCGGACCGTACCAATTGTGGTGTCAACTATGGGTGTAATTCCTAAGTATCTTCATAAAAATTTGAAGACACTCCAAATACATCCCCTAACATATACCCTCATGCAAAAAGCTGTCATTTTAAATACCTGCCGAATAGTTCGTAAATTCCTGTCAATAGAAACATTTTAATAAGCTCATCCATTAGTTTTCTATTTCTTACGTGTTTTAACTATCATTTATTCATTATCAGTTTCGTTTTGGCCGTAAGCCTGCGTAGCTGATTATTTCGCCAGAAATAGTAGAAATTATTTTAAATACCATATAAATAATAATAATAATAATCATTCTAGTCAGAGCAAGTTTCCAAAAAAAATTAAGCATAAAAAGGAATATAAAATTAGATTAAAATTTAAAAAACAACACTTTTTATTTAAATTGTTCTGATTACTAAATGTAAATTATAAATAATTAATATTAAGTTTTTCAAGTTGTTTCAGCCCATAGTGACGTCACAAAAAAAAGAGGCATCTTCATAATCATCATCATCATCGTCACTGTCTTTGTCAGTGTCATTCTTATCATCTTCTTGGGAACTTTCGTTATCTTCTAAAACTCTATCATCTGTAACAGAAAAAAAATAAACAGTGTAATTCTTCTTGTTCGTTATAAAACATTTTAGTTATTATTGATAAATATTCCATTTTACACTTACTTTGAATAATAATATTTGCAACTGAGGATGGTAATTGATCTCCCAAAAACCAGACAAAATCATATTTGTCACCGTTAATGGTCCAACCGAAAGCCATTGGAGATAAAGATGTTGGATGTTTTGAGTGAGCATTTCTCCAAATTTTCGTCACGTAACGAACCCTCAATAAATGCTGTTGCAATTCCACTTTACAGGGTGGCAAACTGGATGACTTTAGCTGTCTCTGTCGGAATACTAGCATCATACTGCAATACTTTTCATGACTTTTTCATTTTAATTCCAGACTTAACAATCGAATTAATGTCTGGCAAATTTATTTTAAGTTTTTCTTATCTTTAAATAACATAATATTAAAATTACAGACATTATAAAATACTTAAAAATTTTAATAAAAAAAAAATATAAAATCGCGTATAGCACATAGTTAGCAATGTCAATGATGTCTGGCAATAAAAAAGTATGTCAGAGAGACTTATTTAAAAACAAAAAACCAAAAATTACGCCTTCTAAAATGCTTTTAAAATCCAGGATTATTACCTGGACAGGTAGGATGCGCACTAACGAACGCAACCACTACCGCCAGCCAGATAGCCCAGACTCTAACCGAAAGTGCAAGAAGGACGACATATCACAAAATCAACTGACCTAAAATTCTTTCTCGAAAACGTTGCTACCTCCTATACTATTTTTACCTGAATCCAACTGACACTTGAAAGGACAGTGTAATAACATTACAATCCGGAGCGACACTACAGGATATTTATATTATGACAAGCTTCAAAATCAATACCTATTGATTTACATTATTACTGACAGTAAGGTTTACACATGAAATATTTTCATTAGCATTATTTCATCACATTTTTCAAATCTATAGACATCATATCTGTAAAATTTATTTAATCGGATATCCAAACAGACTTAAGCATAATATGAATATTCCATGTCTCCCTTGATTAGGAAAAACTAATGACGTAAATACAATTTTGTATTACAAGTCCGCCCCGTGACCACGAAAGCTGTAAAGTAATCGAAACGTCGGGAATTCAAAAAATGTTAAATTAAACTAAATCCGCGATAAAATCCGTAAATAATAGTTTTATTACAATTTTGTAGATAAGAATGAGTATAAAAGCAGTTAGAGCGCATTCGGCAAATAAGCTCGCTCTCTGCTCCGCCGCGCTCGCTCCGCCAGCATGCTCCGCGCCGCCAGCATGGTCCGCGCCGCCAGCCTCGCACTGTGTCTACTGCTCGCGCTGTTCACGCTGCTGCACCACACACACGCCGGCCCGTATGGAAGACGTATAGGATCTCCCTGGGATACGGATGATGACGGAATAATTAGTGGTAGCATCATACGTATACCAACGCATACTGACTGTTTTCCCCGATGCCGTGTTGATTATCGTGGTAACATGGTATGCTCTTGAGAATGATTTTCAAAAATAAATAACAGTCAACTGGAATATTTATGAGTTTTTTTTCCACCTACTCTTATAATAAAAAAATGAGATCGACATACTGGAGGTAATTCCTTATAATATTTTGCTATATCAAATAAATAAAAAAACACAGTTATTGCTGCTGGGGAAGTTTCTTGCGAAGTTTTTTCTTCTCAGCTGCAAAATGACCCGAAACGGTACTATTTTTATTAATTATGCATTAATTTTTTTTGTTTAATACTAGATATTATTAATAACTCAATCGTACTCTCGATTGTAGAGGAGGCCCGTGCCCTGCAGTGGGACGTATATGGGCTGATACAGATATTATTAAAATGATTTGTATGTTTTTTTTTATATTTTATGACGTCCGCTTCTGCACATAAGTTCACTTCAAGGATTTTTTTTTACCAATGTATAATAACTATCCTTTCTTGATTAGTAAAAAAATTTTATTTTAAATTCGGTGTATAAAGTGTCAGTTGGTATCGGACAAGCCGAAGGCTGATGCGTTGGTCAAGGGATGAAATGCCAGGGCACAGTACTGACCTTTAGGATTTATGGTATGTTCGTATTCATAGTGAAATATCACGCTTTTTACGTTACTTTAGGTTCTATTATGGAAGTAAAAAGAGAGGATAAGAATGAATACACAATACTGGTTTGTTTATTTTTTTTTTATAATGTCAAGAAACGATGTAAATATTGTCCTGAAGTCCATGGTTGCTGAAATTTGGTTTATAATGGTAATTATATTTTGCTTCTAAACTAGTTTCTGACAGGCAGAGAGCTCGTTACTTTCGCTCATATATAACATTATGGTGTGAATCTTCGTAGTTTATTTGTACACTTCCTCCAATGTTCTGACGATGGGGTCGAGGTCGAGGTCTTGGTCTGGATTCTGTACAAGTCCAGCAATCCCAGCAGGAGGCCATTGGAGCCAGCAGCACAAGCACGAGCAGCAGATACATCCTAGTCACGATCATCTTGAGGTGGAGATGGTTAGGCAACGTAAGTAGACGAATATAGATACTAGCGGTGCTGAACCTTTCTGTTGTAGTTTTATACACTACGAGCGCTTTTATATTAGCGTCCTTTTGACCCTATAGCATCAAAATCCAATTAGCAAGGAGTAGGCATTTCATTGTTTATATTTAAGATATCAAGTTATCTGTCGGTAACCTTAATTATAGGTATGTGTAGCTTAATTCTTCATCATAAATAAAATTAAAAGGCCAAAGACTTTAACTGGCGGTAGGTCTCTCATATGTGAGAGGCCGCCTTGATACCACCGCTATGTCTATTTTTCCCGGCAATCATAAGTTTAAATGCACTTTTGTGTTTCGAATTGAATGGATTGCTGACGCCACGCTGGCCACTCCATGTTTCCCCTCAAGAACTTTTTGGTTACGTTCGAATTTACTGGTGGTAGGTCCCACATATCTGAGAGGCCGCCTGATGATATATCTCAGGATGGCGAGCGCAGTGCAATTGCAAGCATTGCTTTGTAATTCAAGGTGTTGTTTGGTTTTGCTACTATTCATGAGCGGTCGCATCGCTTACCATCAGGCGAACGGCATGCTCGTCTTGCCATACAAAGCAATAAAAACATTTTTCATTGTCAAATTGTTAAAAATATAGCGTCAAAATGTTATGAGTTTCTTATATTTTCTCCCATTAAAAATTTAATGGCATCATTTTAATGTTTTTTTTCTAATAATAGTTCTAACTTATTCTGAAATAAGCCCCAAAGAAACCCATTGTAAGTGTTCGTTATTAGACCGTCTTGGTCTACTATGAAGAATGAGCAATGTCAACTGCCCTGAGCTCCTGAGTAGCATAGGACTGGTTACGCGTTCCATAACCTTGCGCAATCCTACGTTTTTGTATGTTCCTTGCGTCAGCACGACATATAGGCAAAATAGCTTTCTTATACGAGCGTGTAGACAATTTAATGATCTCTCGCGTGAATTTGACTTGGACATATTTAATACTAATATTTCTCACATTAAAAATATACTGCAAAAAAATTCTTTTGTAAAGAGCTGATTTAAAGAAATATCACTAATTTGTTTTATAAAATGGATTTAATTTTTGTTGTGCTCAAAATTCTAGATTTTTGGTTTGTAAGCACTGTCTAATCGGTTAAAAATCAGACCCAATAAGTTCGATCAAAATATTAATGTACTGTGTCAATAACTCTTCATTTTCACCTACTGACCCCCTTCATTTTGCACTGTATTCTATATGCGAATACGTTTAAATGGCCCTTTTATATTATGTGTCCATGTTATTATGTAATCTAGCTGTAAGTTTTCCGTAAATGATAAAATAAAATAAAATAAAAAATAAAAAATCTCTCAATCCAAAATCTCTCTATCAGATTCATATTTGGGCTTCGCAAATATGACCATGTTTCAGAATTTCGTACTAGGCTCAAGTGGTTACCCATCCGGTTTCGTCGGAATACTCATATTCTTTCACTTCTATACAAAATTTTGTTTAATCCTCTAACGCCTTCGTATCTTAAAGATCGTTTCGTCTTTCTCCATGATTCGCTTTCAAGATCCTTGAGGTCGTCGGAGAACTTGAAACTAAGAATGCCCTTGCACTCCACAGTATTCATGGACAAATCATTTACTGTCCAAGCTGTCCGACTGTGGAACTCTCTACCAGCTGAGTTGCGACGGGCTGAAACACTGTCGTCATTTAAAAGAAAGGTCAAAGAACATTTCCTCTCCCAACAAGAGTGTAGCTGAAATAATTTGTCCATTCTCTTCCTGGTATATTTTAGGATAGGTATATAATATGTTTATGTATATGTATGTATTATAGGTATGTTTGTATATGTGTATGTATATGGATATTTATATATATTTTGTGTGTTTATGTTATATTTTTAGTTATTAATTGTAGATTATTATTATTTCTTTTACGCCTTAGACTGCCCTTTCTATCTCCTGTTAGTATATCCATCCCATGGTTGCCTGTAAGAGATTACCTAGTGTGATAAGGCCGCCACTTGTACTATTATTCTTATTGTATAATATCTTCATAGTATTTATGTACAGTGCAAAAAAGAATTAAATAAATAAATAAATAAATAAAAATCCCCTTGATAGAGCAGAGAATAGGATAGCTGCGCCCTGATACTTTCCTCGCCTACCTCACCAAGTTAGTATCTCTAGAACCAACCAGTAAACCCAAATTTCCCCCATACCATACTTCACCGCCTCTAATCATTTTTCCGCCAATATCGCAAGTGGTAATTTGCGGCTCTACAACATGCTAAGAATAAATTCAGTCCCAGGTTACTATTATGAAAAATCGCAATAAAAAACAACAATTTGGAGAAAGCACTCGCCCTAGGTTCGAATCAAGGCCCTTACTGACCTACAACGTAAATGAAGTACCGAGTACAAAAAATATTTAAAATAACAAGTAAATCATAAATCAATAATTCGTGAGGAAATCATACCTGAATGAATCATTCGTAAATGATACGGAAAAGCTTTATTGGAATAATTATCTAGATAACGATGAATTCAAATAATGCCCAACTCTGCTTCACTCATAATATTAGATAATAATAATTGTTTCAATTATTATAATTCAATTGTAAATAAATAGTACCTATTCATCAAAGTGAGATACGCAAGGGTGTGTTGTGTTACAACAAAGCCAGCATTATTATTGTGAGTGCATTACTAAACCTAAATTAAAAAAAAAACTATATTTGACAAACATTTTCTTTACCTCTACGTACAGATTGTTAATAGAAAACGTAAGCATGTATTTTTCACGCATTCAGAGTAAGCATGGTTTACTTACATCAACAATGTCACATTTTACTGTCATACTTTGTCGTGTTTTATATTTTTTTTAACGTTTGCGATACAATTATCAGTCATCAAATTAATAATTAAACTGTTATTCGTTATCGTGAAAACAAATGATTTTACTTTTAAACCGTGTATGTGCGAATGGTAAAATCATTACGAGCTTACTTTTTAAATACGGGGTGATATTGAAATTGGAATGTACCCTGTATCGATCCATTTACGTCCCACTGCAGGGCACGGGCCTCCACTACAATTGAGGGTACAATTGAGAGTGGTAAGGCCATAATTATAGCCCCACGCTGGCCTAGAGCGGGTTGGCGGTCATTATATGCGATAGAAATTCTTACAAATATCCTTTTAGATATTAGGTACCATTCATTTATCTTAAGTATATGTTTCTCATCATCACAGATAAAATCCAAAAATCTTGACTGAGTTTTTAGCCTTAAAAAACATCTTATCCTATAACAAACAGCCTTTAATTAAAAAAATGATAATGAAAGAAATATATGAATATAAAACTGATAATTTGGAAATCCCCATTTAATCTAAAGCGAAGTGGACTTTCCGGTGTCACGGGGTCACAATTGTGTGATACCTGAACGAAATAAAACCGTTGGCAGCTCACTTCAGCGACACACAACGATCAACTCGACAAGCGTTAGCATCCCTGCAGAACATTCTCACTGCACCAGCATGTTCTCCGTCACCAGGCTGTGTCTGCTGCTCGTACTCGTCGCGCTGCTGGCTCCCACGCAGGGCTTCCCCTACAGGAGCCATGGCAACCGGTACAACACGCACATAAGCGACAATAACATCCACGGACACGTGCAAGTTAACTACCCCGGATCCCATGACAACTCCGTGCGAGGGGAAACACGATATCGCCGCAGCATCGTGTGGGAGGAGCCAGCTGCGTACGTGGTGTATGAAGTGTAATATTATACCATCAACTGCCAGATTCTGAAGGGATGTTGAAGTACAACTTTCTCCAAACCACAACACAAACAATCTATCTTGGGAATTCACAAGGACTTCATGTTGCTACAGCGTGCCGTCCGATAACCAACAATAACTGCGTGTCTCAACGTGGGTGAACACTTTATCAGAAAACGCTTCTATATGTTAGTATTTAATTCTATATTATGTCTAATAAAATATAGTAATAATATTTTTCACTGTATACTTTAATTTAATTTTAAACAATTCAAGAGTTTCCACTCCTGAATCATGAGCATGCTTGAATGCTTTACCGTCTCTTCACTTGGGCATAATTCTCAACGGTGACTCTTTGTATGTGGCTGTAGCTCTGCGTTTGGATTCCAATATACAGGATATATCAAGACTGCTACCGAAAACGAAGCCAGGTGGTAGTTTAAGCGACTTCAGACACAATGCAACAGAAAAAGTTAAAAAAAAGCGTCATTTTTTTTTGTTATTTTTTCCTATGGCTATATTTCAGTGGTAAATATTTTTTTTCTAAAATAATAATGTATACCCTTTTATTTATAAATACTCTAAGGTATAAAAGAGTTATAATTATTATTTTAGGAAAAACTATGGATTTACCACCCAAAAATGAAGATATTTTCACCTTTAAATTCTGTTTTGTTCTTTGTACTCTTTTTCCCTATACCGTGACCACCCATTTCTTCCGTGCTTCCATTCATTCCAATCCATCTTAAGGTTGTCTGGAAGAAATCGCTGATAGCGATAAGACCGCCGCTTGTTACACATATATTAGTGTTTTCTTTTAAAATGTTTTTTAAGTTGTGTGGTGTACAATAAAGTATAAATAAATAAATAAATATTTAAAAAATCATAAAAAATCATTGTCGCGTTTCTGTGCGAAATTTTTAGTTGCATTGTGTTTGTAGTCACTGAAACTACCACCCGGCTTCGTTTTCGGTAGCAGTCTTGATATACCCGGTATGTGAGCCTCAAACTTGCATTTGTGGCTCTATGGTGGGAGCCAAAGGCTATAATGCATCAAATTGTTTCCGTTGTTCGGGGAGATTGGCGCGTCCTTATGCTCTGAACGACATCGTCCTTAGAGCCCTCGTGTCTGCAAATGTGCCTTGCTAGCTTGAGCCTCTAGGTTTAATTCGCACCGACATTAAAAGCCTGATGGCCTCACAATTTTACCTTGGCTGAAGGCTGCCTGGTTTGAGACGTAGCGTCGCACGTTAGTACATTCGCCATGAGCCACCTAGGCCGAACGTCGAGGGCTTATATATTTCTCCCGCCAAACAGCAGTTTAAATGCACTTTTGTGTTTTGAATTGAAGGAAATTGTAGCTAGAGTAACTACTGGACATATTGAGACATCTTCCGCCTTATTATAAAAAGATAGCTTAGTACTGGGTTTAAACCAAAACTAAAAAAGTCTAGGATGGTTTCGGTATTAAAGTCAGTTCTGAGACTAAAATTCATTCTTATTACAAATCCAAGACCAACCGAGGACTTTATAGTACCGAACATAGTTCCTGATTACCACAGATTACAAGCAAAAACTTAAAGTGATCCATTATTTCATTCACTCGCACTCTCTCTCACTCGCATTTATGCACGCGTTATTTCGCGTTCCATTTAACATAAACTTGAGTATAGAGATCAGTAAAATGTTAAATAAAATTTAATTTTCATGAAGATCATGACGCTAAATATATACTATTTTACCATTAGAATATATATAGACATACATCTCTAATCAGAATAATTTGAAATGGCGTCAATTTCGTTTTTGTTTTACTGTTGAGTTATTTATATATAACTAGCGTACAAAGGAATGAATTGTGTTGCGCGCGTACTTGAATAATAGCGAAATGTTTACATATCAGTTTATTATTGATTCTATTTATCAGTACTTTAAGTAATATAAATAAACATTGTTCGTTGTTGAAATGTGCGGCGTGCATACTTGCATATTATCGAAATGTTTGGGTACCTACGTGTATCCCAAATCTTCCAAATCCATTAAAAATCCATCGAATTTGTGATTTGTCTATTCTTTTTTCTAACTTAAAAATTTGACGTTTCCAGGTTAGTACTAGAGTTAAACTAGGGGTCTTGGCGGTTTAACTTTTGGTACCATAGATAATGCTCTCACTCGCCTTAAATCCGGTTTTGTAATAACGTTTCATTTGGTCCGTAGTCTAACTGCAATAAAAAATAACAAAAAGATAACAAAATTAATACAATGTTAATAAAATTGAAAACAATTAAATTCAAGTCTAGAAGAGTTCCAGAGTTTTATTCTTACAAATAATTACCATTAGTCTAATAATCGTCACTTTAATAAACTAAGATTGAAGAACTTAAAATTATACTAGGCTATGCTAATATCCATTTGTGCCGCTATGCTTTATCTAAATTAATTTAGCATGAACAGGTAACTGCCTCGGTGGCGTAGTTGTACTCCGGTACGGTTACAAAGCCGAGGTCTCGGGTTCGAATCCCGGGTTGGGCAAAGTGATATTGGATTTTTCTATTCATTATCAGCCCAGAGTCAGGAATTTGTGCCCGATATGGCGATAGGCTCGCCACCTATCACATCATGGGACGGAACATACAAGGCGAAATGTGGGTGCCCTGGCACCTCTGCCTACCCCTTCTGGGAAAAAGGCGTGAGTTTATGTATGTATGTATGTATGTATGAACAGGTAAAGACAGTATCAATTTCGAATTTAGAATATTAGAATAGACGTATGGATAATATTGGAAATAAAATATACAAATATTATAACTATAAATATATAAATATTATTATAAGATTATTGTGATTGATTACACATGTGTAGCGTATTAATTATATTTTAATTGATTCGTATTTCATAATACTACAGTTTACATTTTATGGCCACACATTAACAGTTTCATAAGATGTAATAAATAATACGACGGAAATTTCTGTTATTAATATTATGGTTTATTGGATTAATAATTTAAACATCCTATTACAAAGTTAAATTAAAATACAATTCAATAAAAGAATGATTCTATGCCCCGAAGATACATATATGGCGAAAATGTTTTTACGGAGGAAGTTTTCATTATCTTGAGAAGGCGATTAATGTTGCTTAATGGACGGTACGCTGCCATACCATGCAAATGGCCATGTGAACTCGGCGCGTGTTGACATAATGTTTACTGTAGTAGTGTAGACCAATTGTAAATCACAATCTCCCCACAGTTATTGGCATATTATTAGACTTCATATAGCACGAAACCAGCTGGTTCCTCCCACACAACGCTGCGGCGATATCGTGGTCCTCCGCGCACGGTGTTGTGATGGGATCCTGGGTAGCTAACTTGCACGTGTCCATAGATGTCGTTGTCGCGGATGTTGGTGTGGTACTCGTTGTCGCGGTCCCTGTAGGGGAAGCCCTGCGTGGGAGCCAGCAGCGCGACGAGCACGAGCAGCAGACACAGCTTGGTGACGGAGAACATGGTGGTAAAGTGAGGATGTTCAGCAGGGATGCTAACACTTGTGGAACTGATCGTTGTGTGTCGGTGAAATGCGCGGCCAGCAGTTTTATACTGAAGCAATATTTAGAAACTTCTGACCTCGTGAACTAGGGAACTCCGCGTAATAAAGATAATAAAAAGAGATATTATATTGTTATTAATAAACTGGCAGTAAATATTGTCCTTATCTTTGGGTAACCTAAAAGTTGTTTATTTCAGATGCATTATATCTTTATGTGGGAAATCCATTGATTGTTACCGGGTCATTGGGGTTGCTGGATACAATGCGGAGCTAGTGTGTCTTCACTGATAGAAACACGTTAGGCTTCTTATCACACATTCCATCAACGCCTAACAGTAATATTATTACGTAAGTAACACTCACTTAAACCCCCTCCCGGAGTAAATGAAATAATGTTGATTCTGCATGGGCCAGCCAGGGTTCCCGTTGAAGAAGGACATTGCTATATAGGATATCCAGAGCATAAGGTGAGACCTTGTGTGCGTTACGATCACAGCAATGTTTAGCTGGTGTGGGTTAGTAGCATTTTGGTTACTCACAATGGCCTTAACAGTCACTAAAGAGTGTTTCAACCTGTGTCACTGATATATCCCATTTGGTTCTCCTCTGGAGTCAGAAAGGTGGCTGTAAAGCTATCCTTTTGTTAAAAAAGACTTTTTATACGAAGCCTGAGTAAGTGTAAACTGCCTCATTGTAGAGTATGGTATTCCTCTGTATTTAAATTTAAAAGACCTTAGGACGTGAAAACTGTCATGGAGTCTGAGGAGTTCGTAAAACGGAAAGTTAAAAAAATACTTGGGATTACCACTTATTCCATTTTATTCCGTTATTAATTCCATTGTTATCGGTAAGAGATGTTGTCATAAAAGAGTTGTCAAAAAATATAAATAAAAACCGAAACAGCCTTACAGCTGTGGACGTATAACGGACTGAGTACTTAATAAATTGTTTTAATAAATATCTGATTATTTCTTCATTTAAAACCTTAATAATGTTTAAACGGATCAGTTGCGGGTGTCTATATGTTTATGATGTTGTAGAACTGATCAGTTCGTGAATTTGGTAGTAGATTTTCACATCAAATGCTAGTTATAGTGTTAGTGATACTTATTAACTGTATATATATATATATTATTCTGGCCCGGCATTGTGGCCACATTGCACCTGATGGTAAGCGCAAATGCCGCCCAGGCAGAGTATCCATTGGCATCAGACGGCAGTCCCATGCCAATAGATACAATTATAGAAAACATATTACAAAGTCAAATAAAATAAGTAAATAAATACTCACATACATAGTCCTGACCCTAAGATCGTGTCTTCTGTCGTGGGTATCAAGAACTACGAGAGACTTTTCGGTCTCAGACCAGACTCGAAACAAATACCTGCGGATCACACTAATATTGGTCTCGGTGCGGGGATCGAACCCGCGCAGGTAACACAAAAGCCCGTTTGGAAACCGATGATATTGATGCAAAAACAGAAAAACGCCAATTAGGCTAGTTAGTTAGGCTCAGTCACAGATCAAATGAGTCTTTTAACTTCGAATTTAACCATACATTTAAGATTTCAATATTTTTTTTCTAGTCATAGTGAATTGCAACTGCGCCTTAACGTTTTGTATGTCAAGTCAAACATTTTTGTTTAAAAACTGTAAAATAAACCCAGCTCGAATAATAATTGTTTAATAATTAAACATGAAGAGAAGAAAGCCAAGAAGATGAAATGAAAGCCTTCGTAGCGCAGTTAGATGTACGCAACCATACACTTCCAATCCACTTCAAAATATATATTTAATAATAACTAATTTATTAATGAACTATTGCGATTTAACATACCTTATAACTTTTGTAGTAATCACAATCAGCCGGTTTCAATAATCTATCTATCTTTAACAAGAGATTTCATTATATATTTCGATCCATTTTATGTTTCAGTTAATAAAGATAGAGAGATAGAAATATAGTGCATATATTTATAGATAGCTAGGTAAGATAAATGTATATGTTTATCTTTGTTTAATGAAGCGTGTCATTGAACCGACATAGAAGTGGTAGCTATTTTAACCTCTTGTTAAAGATAGATATGATATAGAGAACGGCCGATAAGTATATTATAAACTAGTTTTGAGAAACTGTTGACTTTAACTTTTAGTGGACCAGAGGGTATTTTCATTAATATGAAATGTAATTAATTTGTACAGGATTTTGATATTATAGCTCTCCAACTATAATGTTGTGTATACAAATAGTTATCAACATTATATACACTTCACTTTATCTTATTATGCTTTTAAATGACTTGACAGCGTCCGTTGCGTATTCGGTTAGACGCCGCCTATGAAACGAGAGGCCGCAGGTTCGATCCCCGCACCGAGATAAATGTTTGTGCGGTTCACAAATATTTCTTACGGGTCTGGGCATCAACCCACGACACAAGACTGGATCTTAGTGTGGGATCAGGACAATGTATGTGACTATCGGGTGATTAATAAAACCAAAATACATCGCAATATCATTGATAACACGAAGGATGGATATAGTTGGGGATATCGCGATATTGATAACATAAAGAGATACTTCATCTTTTTCTCCTATGTTGATTTATATATTTGTTGGTGAAAACAAAACACTCACCGGGCTATTGACAGATCCCAAGTACACTGCATACCTGGAATATAAGGCTCTCTAGATCGTTGGAGGCTCAGTTGGAGGCTTGGAGTTATATTCTGTGTGAGGGCTATAGTAGAATGACTATTATTATTTAATTTTAGAACAGGGTACTCAAGTCTTTGGCGAGAAGAGGCCATAAGCCGTGGGGCAATGCCGGTTCTGAGGGAGATCGAGGCGAAAAAAGCCTCCTTCCGCAGAGCCGCCTTGGAGGAATGGCAAACCAGGCTGGAAAATCCCAGTGCTGGTGCTAGATTAGTCGAGGCAGTGCGCCCTATCCTCGACCAATGGATGGACAGGCGCCACGGTGCACTGACTTTCCGCTCGACACAGGTACTGTCCGGGCATGGATGCTTTGGACATTACCTGTGGCGAGTGGCACGGAAAGAGGAGTCCGCCGTGTGTCACCACTGTGACAACTGCCCGGACGACACAGCCCAGCATACACTGATGGAATGTCCAGCCTGGGAAGAAGAACGCAGCGCTCTTCGCGCTATTGTAGGGGACGACCTTACACTCCCGGCCGTTGTTGTCTCAATGGTCGGGAATCGAAGGTCGTTGCAAGCGGTGCTCTCTTTCTGTGAGCGAGTTATCTCACAGAAAGAGAGCGCCGAAAGGGTTTGCGATAGATCCGATCCATCCCGTCGGCAAAGATATCGGAGAAGACGGCGCCAGTTTAATGGTGATAATTAGACCTGGCGCCCTGCCCTGTGGCAAGGGGGCGAAAAGAATTCCACCACGGTGTTCCCTGCCTGTCGTAGAAGGCGACTAAACGGGACCACTGGGATTATTGGGTGCTTATGGGGGGCACCGTCACCTTAAAGTAATCCCAAGGCGAACGCCCGAACAGGGCTAATGGGTACGCGTACGTGTCGCCCTGTTATGGACGGAGGGGGGACTATAGGTCTCCGAACTGCATAGGTTGACTGCGGAATAGTACCAGGCGAATCACGCTAGCAGAGACCGCAGTCATCCTAATATGCGCGAAGAGGGCCATCGAGGGGTTTTGGTCGGTATGCCGGCGTAGGATAGTAGCGTTAGGGACCCAGCTTGGCATTAACATCTCAAAGCCGGGCTGGAAGGCCGGTGACCCCGACACATCCTTCCCACATCCCTCCCCCGGGGCTGTGGGGAGAGGACCATAAACAGTTTTTGCCCTCGTTAAAAAAAAATAAAAAAAAAAGGTACTCAAGTCTCTTATAGTTGTTACGATTGGGATAGTTGAATTGTCTGGGGCAAATAAGGTTCGTCGTCAAGATTGCTTCCACTACTTATCAAGCAAGTTGAGAACTGAACGTTGCCAGTGAGTGATGGATGTGACCCGCAGTAGTGAAACAATGTACAGTATTGTGTAGTGTATGTAATTAGAGAAAAACTCAATAGTACTAGTAGTCCATTGAAATGTTACATGAGCTTTGCATTTTTTGGAGGACGCAATTTTATTTTTGGGTCATGTTTAGGGGGTCAATAGAAGCTTAACCTCAAGTTTGTGGGGTCGCCACCCTTGTCCCCCGGCCGCCATCTTGGAAAAAGGGGTGAAAAACAATGCAATATCCCTTTTTGAGATTGGCATCTGTGTACCTTTGCTTTAAGGTCGTGTTTTCTTTAAGTAATCTCTATTGTTGCGCACTTCGTCATATTTTCTTAAATTGTTCTACGAATTAACGAAAGTAAAATGGCAAAACCAAATTCAAACAAAAATGGAAAGATCTCACCAATTTGAAACACTCCTGTGAAGATGCAGGTGTCTTGGAACTTCCAGGGCACACAGTCACAGCTCCATGTCACTGCTCCTGATAACAATTAATGGCCTAGGCAGGTAGATGAGTTGGTGTGTCCCCTGATGGTAAGCAGTCACCGCAGCACATGGGCTATTTCAATACCAAGGGCACAGCTGAACAGATGCCCATCAATCTTTCTTGATTGATTCTAGTAGTAGGTTTATTTTTTTCGTATAACTCCTTCATGTAGGTAGTTGAATGTTTTCGAAGTTCCATTGATTGTGCTGAACTCTTTTCCAATACAGCAACCTGCAGGCATCTTTCAGAGCGGCATTAAATTAGTTTCGAAGGTATAACTTGATAGTCATATGATAGTCACATATGAGCCTGCTTTAGTCATTGTTCTGAGCGTGAGCCACAAATGGCAGCTACACACGTGAGTCACACATGACAGCCACATACGTGGGCCCTTAGACAGATAATACTAACGTGGGCCGCGTGGGCCACACATGACAGTCACACATGACAGTCACACATGACAGCTACACATAACAGTGACCAGTCATCATAATTTATCTCAAGTTATTAGTTCTGGTACTCACGTCAGAGTCTGCGCCAGCTGATATCGATAACCAAGCGGTTGTGGCTACAACGTAGGACGATCCCACTTCTGATGTCGGATGACGGTATTATAAAACTCATTGTGTTAATTATTTAATTATTATTATCACGACACGTTATAATTAACGGATTAACGATTTATCCGAATATCTGCGACAACTTGTTACTTTATAGTAAACACGCGTATGTCTATGCTTGACCGCCGACTGCTGGATCTCGAATATGCCTTGTCTACGATCCGGACGCGCTTTATATTGCAAACTGTCATGCTCCCACCCTTACTCTGACTGTGGGTAGTGAAATAGAACCACAATCGGGTTTCCTTTAATAAAATTGCTTCTACAACCACCCGTAGATACCTAAGGGCCGATTTACAATTATTTAACATGTGGGCTCTACATAAGAACACCCCGACATATGTATATATTATGTATTGTTTATAAAACTATAACCATCTTAACATTTGTGTTAATTTATGTGCCTACTTTGTTTTCTCTCTGCACGAACCAAAGGTAGACTGGCAGAGAATGCCTCAGGCATTAAGTCCGCCTTTACACAATATTGTATATAAAACATAAATAAAAAATATAAAATAATAATAATAATATTCCATTACACTGCCTCAGTGACACAGTTGGTTAAGGCGTCTGAACTTAAGACGCTGGTTAACACAGGAGACGTCGAGGGCTCAGTTCCCGCTCTGAGACCAATATTTGTGTCAATCACAAGTATTTATGTCTGGACTGGTTTATTATGAAACCAAAAAGTCTCTTATACTTTCTGAAATCCACGACACAAGATCATGAGCATGGCGTGGGGTCTATGTATAAGACTGATATGTGTATTTATTTGTGTTCAGTTTTCCGACGCGTCTTCACTCTTCATTGGGAGAACAGGTGTGCGCTTTTCAATGTTTACAACCAGTAGTAGCTTAGTGCATATTGTTAGTGTATATAGGTAGGGTTTACAAAAGCAAGGGATTTTACTAGTAAAAATAATAAAGCACAGAGTATTAAACTATTTGTTTTAATATACGTAATATAAATTAAAGTAATACAAACAAACAACAGATCGGTTAAAAGCCGTGGAGTAACAGAAATGTCACTGCATGGTTTTGACTCTCAGTTTAATGTTGTGATGAGAATTGTTCATAACTGTCTCTCCATTAATGGTTCTCGAGTTGTTTAATAGACAACCAACTGGGCAGGTTCAACCCATACGACACTGCGACCGTATCGTGGTCTCCCGCGCACGGTGTTGTGATGGGATCCTGGGTAGCTAACTTGCACGTGTCCATATATGTCGTTGTCGCGAATGTTTGTGTCGTAGTAATTGTCGTGGTCCCTGTAGGGGAAGCCCTGCGCGGGAGCCAGCAGCGCGACGAGCACGAGCAGCAGACACAGCCTGGTGACGGAGAACATGCTGGTGCAGTGAGGATGTTCTGCAGGGATGCTAACGCTTCTGGAACTGCTCGTTGTGTGTCGGTGAAATGCGCGGCGAGCGGTTTTATATTGCTCTGATATCTGAAAATGCTGACCCCGTGACATTTAACTCATTGTTGAGCATTACATGAGGACGGTTTGTCCAAGTTATTAAATTTATTTTTAACGTCAACTATCTGTCATTACAAATTTAAAAACTCCCACAGATATGGTGGTGATTAACACTTTTGAGTACCTATAATTGTGAAATAGGTATAATCTCCACTTTTTCCATAATAAAGTCGCTACAGTCTTTGTAGATTGTGAACCCGGACTTTATCTTACCTTGTACGTAGCTACTTAATTTTGTTATGTTCTTCCATAGTTGATTACTATAATTAAAAGGGCGCTTATAGCAATCCTATCATATGATGCTGGTTTTAACAAGGCGACAACCGTAGGCTAATCTGTGACACGTTTTGATTTGCATCGGGTTATTTTCGAAGTCGTCTTATAAACGGTTTTCGCCCTTCAACATTTTTCACGGTATTCAATTTAGAATACAAAGTCGAATAAAAATTTTGGCTCTACTGTACCGGTTACATAACAATCTAAACTTTCATAAGTCCTTAAGAAAACGACGAAAAGAAGCTTTACCTGTAAGTGTAAGTATGTCTTATGTTATTTATATTACAACCAAATGCAGCAGATAAAATTATACTTTTTGTTAAACACACACTGTAGTAGCAAAACTGAATTTTTATTTAGGCCAGTAGTCAAATAATTATACATTTTAAAAAGTATGTTGATTATATGCGTGTTTGCCGACTCGTATGTATGTGAAACCAATTTTCGCATAGATTGTTTTATGTACTGTAGAATGGTTGCTCTTTTGGATTGGTCTGATTAGTCAAAACCGGTCTTAACGTACTACCTTGAACAATATATTTTATATTATGCAATATTTTCGTTTCCTAGTTCACTTAGTTTTAAATAAAGTTAAAGAGAGTGTTCTTTTTACGGTAGGCAACGACTTTGTTGTGTACTGTACCCCTGGCACTGCGAAGGTCTTTGAGCGGTGGAGACCGCTTACCATCAGGCGAGCCGCATGCTTGTCTACCTGGGAAGGACGTAATAATTATTGAAAAAAAAACTATCTTCAAAATTTCTAGAACAGACTGATATTTTAGAAAAAAAGATCTGAAAAATGAAAGTAGATACCTATTATATAAATATACACAAATTCCAAATCATCAGCACATTTGCGGGATTTTTAATTATTTTGATAATGACACATTTATGACGCTTCTAATAAACCTAATATTTTGGACATACCAATCTAATCCATAGCTAAATAAAGTTTCATGTGTCACCGGGTCAGTATGTTCAGATATCATAATGGTATAAAACCGTTCGCCGCGCACTTCAGCGACACACAACGATCAGCTCCACAAGTGTTAGCATCCCTGCTGAACATCCTCACTGCACCAGCATGTTCTCCGTCACCAGGCTGTGTCTGCTGCTCGTGCTCGTCGCGCTGCTGGCTCCCACGCAGGGCTTCCCCTACAGGGACCACGACAATTACTACGACACAAACATCCGCGACAACAACATCTACGGACACGTGCAGGTTAATTATCCAGACTCTCATCACAATAGAATAAACGGAAGAGGACGATACGGCCGCAGCGTCGTATGGCAGGAGCCTGTTGGTTTCGCGCTGTATGAAGTCTAATGTTATGCCCTCGTCTGTGAAGATATGGAGATAGATAGTATTCTTCAAACCAAACCAGCCACCCGAGGTTCAAATCCAGCCCGGATGTACAAAGGACTGTGACATCCATGCTGTTGGACCGTTCCATCCAATTGCGAACATAAATATTGCAAGATTCAACGTCACGTTACGTCACGTCACGCAAAATGTGTTCTGCAATCGTTAATACCAAAGATCTTCGTATAAACTCAAGCAATCAACTATTATTCACTCATAATAATCTATACATATCATTTGAAATTTTAAAATATATTTCATAGTAGTTATAATCCTATATTTACTTGTATGTTACGTGTATAGCTCTGTAAATAAAAAAAAATCATCCTTATATTACATTTTATTCTTTTCACTCGATAAATCCCTTATTTCATATTTGTACTTAACAGCTGTAGTAATTCTTAAGTTCTTTAATCTATAGATATAAATAAAATTGAAGTATCTGTTTGTTAAATGAAAATATTGTTTTCCAACTACATGTCGTTGTTTACACGATACCTACACCGATAATGAACTGAAAACTTTATTTTTTTGTCTGTCTGTCGTTCTGTGTAATGTGGTTATTAATCCAATTATCACATTCCACACATTAGGTTTTTATTTTTATTGTGATGTAAATATTTAGGGTTTCGTGGGTAAAAAAAATCTTTTAAAATTGAGCTTCATAGTACAATTCAGCTCTCGAACTGGGCAGGGAAAACAAAAATTTCTTTGTTACTTATTTTAAGCGGTTCATGACATTATAAGTTCCCATTTACGGGAGGGGTGCGAACAAGAGGGGGAGGGGTGATAGTTTGTTTCGGAATATCAGTTTTTTAAGACAGGAACTTCAAAACTGGAATTGTATCTTCTTATCATATCACTTAACATGGAATTTATATTTATTTATTTAATCCTTTTGCACTGTACAGAGATACTATCAAGGTATTACACAATAAAAATAATAGTACAAGTGGCGGCCTTATCGCATTAGGTAATTTCTTACAGGCAATCATGGAATACTTTATACTGATATATTATAAGATGTTATTGATATGGCTACAATATCCTTCAAAACGAAACACAACAGTGCATTTACATTGCTGTTTGGCGGAAAAAATAGACATTGCGGTGGTACCTGACCGGAGGGCCTCCCACATATGAGAGACCTACCACAAATAAAATATATCTATACGAATAAATAAAGCTAAAGAGTTTGTTCGTTTGTTTGTTACCGCTCATCTCAGGAACTTCTAGTTGGAATTCAAAAAATATTTTAGTGTTGGATAGATAATTTATCGAGGAAAGCTATATCATAAAGGATGAATGACGATGATGATATACCTATTTTAAGCAAATTAATTAATAATCCGTAAGGACGGCTCAAAATATTTACGTATTAAAATAGCAGGTTAACATAAAACGGATGGTTATGACCAACAACAATTAAGATTATAGCCTTTTAAGTGTGATACATGCTAATGTTCATGCTTCGTCACAGCTACACCACTTTCCGAAGAGGTGGTGGTATTGTTTGGTTATTCGGAAGATCTTTTACAAGACTACTTGCATATTAAGGAATATTTCAATTTGATGTGGTGGCACAATAGAATCTCTAGATAACACATCTGATAGAGCGACTGTCTGGGTACAATTACTGATGCTCTCAGAGGACTACAAGCTCGAAAACTTTTTACATTATATGTTATGAATTTTAATTATTAACATAATATTTGACAATCTCCGTGGCCCAGTTGGTTAGAAGCCGGCTATGAGACGAGAGGCTGCAGGTTCTATCCCTGCACCGAAACAAAATGTGTGAACCACTGGTATTCGTTTCGTGTCTGGTGTTTGTAAGACCAAAAAGTCTCTCGTAGTTCCTGATAACCACGATACAAGCTTTGATTAGTGTGGGGTTAGGACTATGCATGTTACTATAGGGTGTATATATTTATTTAATTAAAATAATGCAGCCATTTATTGAAAAATTCAAAATACTACTTCCTTGGTTGAAGTATTTGTAGTTCAGCATAAGATATTTTAAAAATACATACATACATAAACTCACGCCTATATCCCAGAAGGGGTAGGCGGAGGTGCCAGGACACTCACATTTCGCCTTGTATGTTCCGTCCCACAATGTGATAGGTGGCGAGCCTATCGCCATATCGGGCACAAATTCTTGACTCTGGCCTGATAATGTATAGAAAAATCCAATATCACTTTAAAAAAAGATGAAGTAAAATTATAGTATGGTGAATTTATTAATTGCAATAAATTATACAGATAATATTATGTTCTTCGTGAAAGAATATATGGATACAACAGTTCTGCTTGTAACTCTGAACTCATGATCGTGAAGCGTTGTTTGAAGAATGTTATAAATAATTTTATTTGTAAAGATGTCACTATTGAGTGTTACACAGCGCATTTTAGGAGCATCGATGTATATAATATACATAGCTTCCTAGTGTCGTGACCCGTTAGTGTACAAACTTACTTTTGGTGGAAAAAAATGTACATAACCATCAGCATTTTCCACTAGTGGTTGTACACATATATTTAATACACCACCAAGTCAGCTGGATCGACCCACACAACGTCGCGGCGATACCGGCCCTTTCCATATATTCTGTTGTGATGAGAATCTGGATAATTTACTTGCGCACTTCCGTATATGTTATTGTCGCGGATGTTGGTGTGGTACTCGTTGTCGCGGTCCCTATAGGGGAAGCCCTGCGTGGGAGCCAGCAGCGCGACGAGCACGAGCAGCAGACACAGCCTGGTGACGGAGAACATGCTGGTGCAGTGAGGATGTTCAGCAGGGATGCTAACACTTGTGGAACTGATCGTTGTGTGTCGATGAAGTGCACGACGAACGGTTTTATACCACTCTTATATCTCAGTTTTTTGACCCCGTAACACATAAAACATTGTTTTTAATTTTTGTTTCCCCGATTGGGATTAGAATGATATTATATCCAAATTATTAGGTTTATTATATCCGTCATATATTGCTAGCCATCAATTAGAAACAAGTGATTAAATATTGTTATATTAATTCAATTTATGTTCTCATTTCTGTATATGTTCTGTAACAGCCCTTATCCGTTCTCTGTGAGGCATGAGGCCTCTACTCTCTAATCTACACAGGTATTTTGTCGGGTCAAGTTGTAGTAATATCGAAAAGTCTTTTATTTTTTCCAATACCCACGACATAATATGTGGCTATTTGGTGTATTTGTAATTTATTAATAAGTGTGTGGCCTGTTGGTAAACGGACCAGTTGCGGGTGCTAACATGTTACAGTGGTCGCGGGTTCAAATCCCAGGGCACGCCTCTGACTTGTCGACGTTATGTGTGTATTGATAGTCAATCACCACGCACTATAACGGCGAAAGAAAACGTCGTGAAAAACCTTCATACCATAACAAATTTGTATGAATTTCTATGGTATGTAAAGTCCGGCAACCCGCACTAGGCCAGCGTCTTGGACTATATGGCCTAACCACTCTCAATCGTCCTGTCGATTGTAGAGAAGACACGTGCCCTGCAGTGGAACGTATATAGGCTGATCCAGAATATATAAACAGATGAACTCGAAACGGTATACATAACGATCCTTTACTCCTGATTGCGGTGGTCGCTATCTGACAGATTGAGAATATCCCACCACCAGATTTTCGTCCTGTCATATTAAAACCTTTATTTAAGACAATTGATTAAATGTCACACAGTAGGCATGATGTAGATTTTCGACATTCGCAGTAAAAAACTGACACATATGAATCATACATCTCTATGATGTGGGAATTGTTGGATTCGTTTAAAATACAGTTTTTTTTTTATTTATTATATAACGTTATGTTTAAGGATCCGTTTTAGATTCTGTTTATAAAATTCTTCTGATCAAATCTCCTTAGTGTTTTGTATTGTATTCGTGCACTTTCTTGAGGCAACTGACAATTAATCAATTATACTGGATATAACAAAACTTTTATAAAACGATGCAATGTAGTACTTAAATTAGTGATATAACATCTGAGCAGCTAATATGAGATCCTTGGGGCAGACCTATGTATATAGTAGTGGACTTCCTATGGTTGAATAGAGAGAAAGAGTTTATACGATGGAATACATGTACGCAGCACCTTTACGATGTCGCTAAAACTAAATCATGCGTGAATGAGACCATGTTGTACTATATGGCCTAACCACTCTCAATCGTACCGTGGATTGTAAAGGAGGTCCGTGCCCTACAGTGGTACGTACGAGTATAAGGGTTGATACAAAACATACAGAAATGATAACAAAAACTCTACCAAAAAAACGGTGTTTCATCACTTGTTTCTAATAAAAAGCTAATCATATATGACGCATATAATAAACCTAATAATTTGGATATATCATTCTAATCTAAATCGGGGAAACAAAAATTAAAAACAATGTTTCATGTGTCACGTTGTGAGATACCAGAACGGTATAAAACCGTTCGCCGCGCACTTCAGCGACACACAACGATCAGCTCCACAAGTGTTAGCATCCCTGCTGAACATCCTCACTGCACCAGCATGTTCTCCGTCACCAGGCTGTGTCTGCTGCTCGTGCTCGTCGCGCTGCTGGCTCCCACGCAGGGCTTCCCCTACAGGGACCACGACAATTACTACGACACAAACATCCGCGACAACGACATATATGGACACGTGCAAGTTAGCTACCCAGGATCCCATCACAACACTGTGCGCGGGAGACCACGATACGAACGAAGTGTCGCGCGGGTCGACCCAGCTGAATTGGTGTTGTATTAAAATTGTGCACAACTATAAGTACAGAGATGGTGGAATACCAAATATTTTTCTACCGTAAGTTAAAACTGTGAGTCACCATATCCGGAAACTACGAAGCAGGACCCACATTAATTTTGCTGCAGCGAGCCCATCAATGAAGAAGATTAACACCATGTTGCTCAATTTTGGTAGCCTAAGATTCTAACCTTACTTTGTTGTTCGCATTACATGTATTTTAATAGCAATAAAATAATCATATCCAATATATTTGACAGTTTTTTAATTTGATTATGCTTATTTATTATATTTTCTTAACAATAAATAATATTAATAACATAGAACCTTGCAAGTATCTATTTAAAATCGCATTCGGTTTTTTTATTCCGCATGATCTGTAAATTCTTTTAAAAACCTTGGTTCGTAAACTAATTTAGGAAGTCTCAAATCGCGCTTAAAAATCATCTTATCGTATGCAAAATACAAGATATCCTCTCCAAATGGCGCTATGGCGGTTGGTTTAGCTCTTAAAATGGCATATTCGCATGCACTTTTACCATCAGCGGAAAGTCTGTATCCCCATTCATTTGATAGAAAAGGGACGACATCGTTAGTCTCATAATATGCTGGTTTGAAAAGAGTGACAGACGTAGGATTAGCAGGCAGGCCTTGGATTTTCTTAATGTTACCGTCAACCAGTACGTAAGGCTGTTTATCGGAGCCATAGTAATAGAGATTGTCTGAATTGTCCAAGACGATTTGCTTAGCGTCCTTAATATCATCAACCTTCACTTTCTTTTCTCCATGGTCTGTGACTTTATATACCAGGTTATCAGCTGTCAAAACGTACAAAGCTTCTCTGGAGTTCAGCTTCAATACGCTAATAAGGTTGTCGGTGATAGAGCCATATCTTTCAGCCTTGCCTGACTCAAAATTGTAAATGTAAATACCGTCAGTGGTGCTTATGTAAACATTATTGGAGTCTGCGTCTGTATCTGTGGCAGTTTCGAGAATTTTTTTTACTATACTCGCTTTACGGAGATACAACCCTTTATAGTCTTTTTCCCCGTTGGCATTTAGATCAGCTTCGACGAAGAATATATGGAGGTTATCATTGTCTTGCAAGTTATTGTCATCGTTAAAACTACCTCCATTATAGGATACACTTAGACCGATGATGTCGTGTTGGCTGGCATGCATAAGCTTATACTTTAGAAAGGACTCCGATGTCACTACGTGGACCAACTCATCCTTCTCATTTGTGAGCCTCTCCTCATCTCTAAGAGCAGTCGTTACCAGCGCCTTGAATATGATCACTAAGAACGATGCCAGCTTCATTTTTGGTTCTGTAATATGAAATTAAAAGTATATAATCTGCTCCTCATACCTATGTGAGTGTAAGGCATTAATTTTTTAATCCTAGTTTCCGAAACATTTGGATTTTTTATGTACAATGGGCTGACTTCATTCTGGGTAAAATTATAAGAATCAAATCATTCATTGCTCTATCACTTACAAAAACCAGTGAGTTGAATTATAAACTCACAAACACACGAACAAAAATATTAATTATTTAACATAATATGCCATTTCCAAAAGCATATTTTAATTTGAAACATTATTATAAATAATAATTGTATTAAAATAATATATTGTAGTGGAAACTCATCATATGAAAGCCCGATGCGGAATGTAACTCGCGACACTTGTGCATCTTTAATAACATTAGAGAGTACGATTAGCTGATATAATCATGATCTATTCCGTCATTATAGACTAAATACAAAGTACTGATAAATAGACCTTGCACCTTTGACTTTATATAATCTTAAGGGTTTAATGCTTTGATCCGGAAACAGAACTCTGGTGGTGGGCGCGTAAGATTAATGACACCGTTGATGTAATTATGACGAAATACAACATTATTTATTTTTGATAATGAGTGCGGCGTAGTTGGTTGAAAGTTGTGCGTAAAACGTAAGTTGGCGAATTCGATTTCTGCGGCGAGACAAATTATTTCTATGACCAACTTATATTTTTATATTTGTTACAGATCTGAAAGTTGGTAACCAAAAAAGTCTTCTTTAGATTCTGATGATAAAGAGACGTTGTAACAAACAATGTTTAGTTCTTTTTCTGACTTCTTATATTTTTCTATGGCAAGACGAATTTCACCCATTCATTAGCGACGGAGTTTGTGTCCAGTAGTTGATCGCAATTGGCAAGTGATAATTAAATAACGAGTTGTTTAATAGTCATACCGTATCGTATAAGTAAGGATATTAAAAGTAAAATATATTTTTGGAATAAGTAGTATGACATGCTTTATTAGTCAAAGAAAACAGCTGGGAAAATGCAATCCGAAATTATCGCATTGTTCTCACAGGATTCGGAAGGAAGGCTACAGCAGCGTGGATTTATATTTACCGCCCTGGTGAGTCCGAGATCGATGACTCATAGTCTATTTACATTACGACGTCACATATCACAACTGACGATTTGTTATTCATGTACGGCATTGTGATGTATTCCGGTTTCATCCGCCCAAACGATGCTTCGGCCATATCTTTGTCCTGCGTTGATGACATTATGGTGGATATCTGCGTAATATACTTGTGAACGTCCACAAATGTTATTGTTGCGTATATGTGTGTCGTAATTGTTATCGTTCATCCTGTTAGGAAGGCCCTGCGCGGGAGCCAGCAGCGCGACGAGCACGAGCAGCAGACACAGCCTGGTGACGGAGAACATGGTGGTGATTAAATACAAATTATATTTAAAAAAATAAAATGTTCAACCGCCTTCAAAATTGTAATAAAAAAAGATAAACAAAATTAATCTTTTGATAGATTTATAATACCTAAATAGACCAACAATTTTCATCATTCATGAGGTCATTTTTAAGTGATGATCCATTTTTTAAGTTTACAATTAGTATATATTTGGCAAATTGTGATAAAATCGGTTAATTTAACCGATTTAATGTTTGCTTTGCTAAAAAAAATACGATAAATCAACTTTTGCATATTTATATCTGCAGGGATTTTTTTAATTCCTAGTAAAACACCGATACAAGAACATCGGTTTTTGTAGTTTTTGTTTGTATGGTGTAGCAGTTTCTGTACACAGCTCATTCTAGTAGTGAGTTGTGGTAAAATTGATAGTATGACGGTTTATAAAAATGATAGAGCGGCACTGTCACTACGAACCACAGTAGAATAACACCGCCTCGACCGGGTACTTCATTCTCCCAAAAATAGACGTAAATCAACTATTTTTGCGGAAATACTTCGATCTGAGAGTAACATGTTCGCCATCCTTAAACTCTCTTTTTAATCACGTCACATTTTAAATCGTCGGCTAAGAACATAATATTATAAGTGTTATACGTAGATATTCATGAGCTGAAACCTTCATACAACTAGCTTTCATAAATCTAATGGTCCTTATGTTTTATACTGATGTCTACAGATTGATAATGGTTATTTGTAAAATATGTAATAATGGGTAGTGTAAAACAGGGGGGGGGGGGGGGGGGTGGGGGGGGGGTACAATTTTGATTTTCAAACTTAATTTGCACCCTAATGTTCTCCTGTACTTTACTGTGTAAATTAAGGATTTTTTTGTCACTTTTCGAAAAACTACAAAAATATATTTACTAGTAAAATTGAATACTTTTTCAGCTATATTTGGCTAGATAGTTAAAAGTTTATATAAATCGAATGCTATAAATATGTTGCTGTGTTTATAAATATTTTAGAAGATAAAATTAATGGAGTTGAAATAATTCCTAAAAATATTTCTATTCGCCCCGTTTTTCGGTAATATGAATGTATACTATGTCTTCTAATACGATTAATCTTTTCGTGGCCTTTCGGTTCAATACTATTTCAATTAATGTTCTTCAGCCTAATTCAATTGGGATCACAATTAGTGCAGCACATAGAAACATATTTATTACGGTATAATAAACTAAATCAAATTTACGTTTGCATTATTTTTATTAGTTGTTTTAAAATAAATCAGTACAATTCTAAACAAAAACAACATTAACAGGTATCAACGCCAATCATGTACATTATTAATATTTGTAAATTAAAAGACAGATTTAAAACCATTTTTCTTAGCTTTATTATACACAGACATTAATACTACACATTTATGGGACAGAAGCATATTTTTTTCGAATTTGGATATGTAAATCGCCTCCACTGATTCTTGTCGGCAAAACTTGCCACGATGTTAGAGTCAAGTCGAACGAGATTTTGCTGTTCATTTGGCACGTTGTAGGTAGGCGGAGCTTGTGTTAAAGGTGTTACGTTGTGCGTTGTTTCTTGTGGCTGAGCAAACGTTCTTTTATTTGCTTGAGGATTTTTGGCACTAGTTTGTTGTCCGGTACCCCTGTTATCAACTGTCTGATACTCAGGATCAGGTTGGATATTTTGATGTCTATTACGATTCTGATTTTTGGCACCCTGATTCTGACCACTATTTGAATTGGTAGTAATGGGCCGCTGATATTGTCTACCTTGATTTTGCTGCTCGTTTGCTGGTACTTGAGATCTGGTGGCAGGTCTTTCAGTCTGTTCGTAGTAATTAGACCCGGAGTTGGGTAAATTCACTTGTAAGGCTCCTCCTCTGTTGTTGTTGCTAATTGAGACATCAAAGTGATTATAGTCCACGCCATGCGAAGAGGCCATGAGCATCGCCAACACGAACAGAAGACAAGGCTTGGTGAGTGAGAACATGGCGGCCGAGTGTTTTGGTTGAAATGTAATCTGTGCACGAAGACAGTGCTTTTAACTGTCGCGCTATTTTCATTCTGTTTATATATTGATATATATCTCTTGACCCATTGGCTCAGGAAAGTCCACATAAAGATAAAATAATATCAATTTAATTTAGTGGCAATGTGCTTGCCAATGTGACCCTAGGTTAAGCAATCTTAACGTTTTTTCCCAGTTCGATTTTAATAAAATTTTATATTTTTGTTTTGGTGTTACTATAAACATTTTCCAGAGATATTCTTAAAGATTACTCATTTATTTTCGTGTGAATATTTTCTTTCACGGACATCGGCAATACTAATGAAACTCAAATGACTATCTACATTATTTAAGCAATTTGCAGAAACATAGTGTCTTTAATCACATCTTTACCTATGTACTCTTCGTTCATGGCTCGTGCTTTATTATTTAGAACACGGCGATGTTATAATTTTTAAAATTATCATTATGGATACACAAGGTTATAATATACCTTATTAGCTGTAAATTTTATAATTTATAAGGTATATTGAGCTGAGTGCTCCGTCAATTACAGAAGATAACAACGTAATTAGTAGGACTCTAAAAGATTTAAAGTAACTGCAAGATTTCACTGACTTATTACTGCTACTTTGCTTACCGCTATATTTTATTTTATGTCTATTTACTTTATTTCTTTTAATGTAAAAAACGATTTTTAACTACCAATTGAGTGTAAGCCTCTTCGGCAGGCAGACCTCACAGAAGGAAAGGAGAGAGTAAAAAAATAATTAAAACAAAAATCCGAACTACGTGTACGTACAATGAAGAAAATTCATTACAATGAAGGAGCATCGTCTTTTTTGAGAAATACTCTAAAAACGAAATAAAACAAGCCTTTAAGCTACTACTTTATATAATAGACTTTAAATCTATTTAACTGAAATTAATCATTTAACCCACAGAGTGAATAAAAAGATGGTCGTCGCCGGATATCAGACAGTCCGCTTCATATTCGAAATACATACAAGAAGAACTTCATAGGCTGCCAAAATCAGCTTAAGCCAGCTATAGTCAAAGAATATATACAATCTAATGAGCTCTACATTCGAGGATCCTGTAGACCAGGCAAACAGCCTCAGTGGCGCAGTTGGTTAGAAGCCGTCTGTGAAACGAGAGGCCGCGGGTTCGATCCCCGCACCGAGACAAATGTTTGTGAGGCCCACAACTATTTGTCTCGGGTCTGGGTGTTTGTGAGACCAAGAAGTCTCTCGCAGTTCCCGATACTCACGACACAAGACTTAATTGAACTTAATGTGGGGTCAGGACTATGTATGTGACTGTTGGGTGTATTTATTTATTTAACTCGCCAAAGTTGGGCAAGGAAGCGGTCACGGCCTGGAGCAAGGATACCGCGTGATAGAAATAAATCTGGCTTAGTGTGCGCTGGGGACGCCCACGGGCCGTAACATTCGCAAGAATGCTGGCCTAGAAGTTTTGTGACTCAAGCTAACCGCTTTCGAGATCATCTGGTTACCGGACAATTCATTTTATTCATTGCGAAATCAATTCAGTATTCTTCCGTAACAACAAATTTTAGACATGCGAACATTAAATTCCCATTTGTGTTTCTTTAGTTACTTATTTATTTTTTTATTTTCTTTACTGCATACAAGAAAGAACAAAAAAGTATTCAATATTTTACAAATAAAATAAAAGAGTACAGTTAGCGGTCTTTAGCTGAGCGATTTCATCACAGCTCAATAAAACATTTACATAAAAATATCCAAGAATTCCAAATAATTGTTTATACTTTGATATTTAAAGAATAATTAATATAAATAAATCTAATCTAAATCGGGAATATTAAAATTAAAATAGATGTTTAATGTGTTACGGGGTCAAGAAACTGAGATACCAGAACGATATAAAACCGTTCGCCGCGAACTTCATTAACACACTTCGATCAGCTCCACAAGCGTTAGCATCCCTGCTGAACCTCCTCACTGCACCAGCATGTTCTCCGTCACCAAGCTGTGTCTGCTGCTCGTGTTCGTCGCGCTGCTGGCTCCCACGCTGGGCTTCCCCTACAGGGACCACGACAATTACTACGACACAAACATCCGCGACAACGATATATATGGACACGTGCAGGTTAATTATCCAGATTCTCACCACAACAGAATAAACGGAAGACCACGATATGGGCGCAGCATCGTGTGGGAGGAACCGGCTGAATATGTACTTTATGAAGTCTGATATTATACCACTGTCTGAAAAGAGATGCTCGCTATGAAAAGTGCATAGCGTTATTGTTTTATTGTTTGCGAATACGGGTATTAATCACATGTACCACCTAGAAATTTGATATTGTAAATTTTCATTTTCATTTCATTTCATGTACCTATCTGGAAAACTTGAATTCAATAATAAAACAAATAAAGGTAAAATTATACAATTTTATTTTAATTTGCCTCAAACATAATTATTATACAGGGTATATCAAGACTGCTAAGAAAACGAAACCGAATGGTAGTTTTTGTGACTTTAAACAATGCTACTAAAAATTACGCGATGTATTTTTTTTGCTATTGTAGTATTTGGATGGTAAATGCATAGTTGTTCCTAAAATCAATAATAATCTACACCCTTTTATTGTCAAATACCGTATGATACACAAGGGTCGAAATTATTAATTTTATCAAAAAACTATCAATTTACCACCCAAACACGATGATATTTGAAACATCGCAAAAGAAGTCTCGTTTTTTACGAAATTATTATTTGCAATGTGTTCCTCGTCACTAAAACTACTACCCGGTTTCGTGTTCGGTAGCAGTCTTGATATACTCTGTTTTATTTAGGATCACAAAGAACAATTTTCCATTCTTTTATTATTAATAATATTGAAAATACTACAATCAACACTTGAAAGCTCACTCGGTATAACGATAATTTACATAGAATCCTAGGTATAGCCTTGTTGATATTTTACCGGCTCCTAGGAGAAAATCTACCAAATTTAAATTTACCGCAATGCAATTAATCTGACATCAGCTTGACAAACGAACATTCTCTTAAGATGATATATGCTTAGATTTGAAGTCAAAGCTGAAACAGCACATGCTGTTAAACATCTCATAAGATAAACAACTTTTTTTAAAAAACCGATATTATGATACGAAACTTGCGCAGGACTTTCATCGGATCTTAAGTTAGAATAAAAAATCATTATAGGCATATCCATCCAATAGGATCATTTATTAATATAGCCAAGTGTATCTGTTTTAATAACTTCTAAAAAGGCAGACAAAATAATAATGCAGCGTAATATTTAGGACCATAATTCTAAAATAAATTTCCATCCAATCCAACCTAATGGTTTCTTTGATTTTCGCAAATGTTACACTGTGTATACGTTCCACTGCAGGACACTTGCCACCTCGATAATCGAGAATACTATTCAGGGGGGTTAGGTTATATAGCGCACCATGACTATGAACGACGAACTATATACATTTTAATACAATATCAATTTAAACCTAACACAATGTGCGTAAATGTATAAACAAATCTCAACAAAATACATTTCTAAAGGTTCTGGTTCAGATAACTTCGCATACTTAAATTATTGTTTTATCATCGGTTCTTGTAAACTATGCAAAATTTCAAGTCAAACCAATATTTTGAAGTGCTCCAAAATCGTTTTCAACGGTTCTGATACATATATACATACATGTGAAGCTGATAATTAAGCGTATTAATGTTATAAAACATATACATACTTAACAATATAGCATAGTTTGTTTAAACCATCCTCGTCCTGTTAGTAACGAACCAGACGATCACCATATTTTTCTTCACCGTAATAGTGTGTCTATTACGGTGAAGAAAAATATCTTGAGAAAATTTGGATATCATAGCGACTCGGAATAATTTGTATGGTATATTAAAGTCCGCCAAACCGCAATAGGCTAGCTTTGTGGACTAACTTCTCTCAATAGTTCACTCTATAGTAGAGGAGGCCTATGCCCTGCAATAGCACGCATATTAATTATTAGCTGATTCAGGTTGTTAATAGTGCGTTCTTGGCGACTTTACGTAACTCAGCTGTATAAGTTAACTAATATTATTGTTAATCAACTGATAATTATTATGAATAATATGTGAACAGAATGTCTGAATTGAACTAAGCTGCGACTGCAGGATTATCACTGTATTGTAAGCTTATATTGAAAAGAGCAACGCTAGAGTTTATTGTCCGCTCTTCTCCGGTAAAGACAGCCTTGTGAACCGGGTAGTAAAGAATAAAAGTGACAGAATCTAAATAAAGTATTTTCATTTCATTTAATAATTTAAGCAACGCAATCAATTTATAAAGTGCGTCCTTAATTTTATAACCACAAAGTTGTACAAATAAGGAAAGGTTGAAGTATAAATTAAATTATATGGTGAAGGATAATATGTTTATTAAATTTATTCGTTAGAGTTATTATTGACTATTACAATTTAGAGGTAGAATAATAAAAACCCGTTTAGAGTAATACAAGAAAATAAGCGTGTTGTGATTGGTAACCGTGACCTGGTAATACGGGATCTTTTTCTCTTGTTAAGGGTTTAGATGTTGTTACCCTGCGGCGCTGGACGGCATGTTGAAGCAGCATGGACAAATAAACTGCCTCGTAGTATCCAGACTCGTCTATTTAAAGTTGTGAAGAGAACCAGAGATCACCCTCTTCTCCACAGAGGATTGTATAATACTAGACTTCATACACCACGAATCCAGCCGGTTCCTCCAACACGATGCTACGGCCATATCGTCTTCCGTGGATCTCGTTGTGATGGGATCCGGGATAGTTAACTTGCACGTGTCCGTGGATGTTGTTGTCACGTATGTTGGTGTGGTACTCGTTGTCATAGTCCCTGTAGGGGAAGGCCTGCGTAGGAGCCAGCAGCGCGACGAGCACGAGCAGCAGACACAGCCTGGTGATGGAGAACATGCTGGTGCAGTGAGGAGGTTCAGCTGGGATGCTAACACTTGTGGAGTTGATCGATGTGTGTCAGTGAAGTTCGCGGCGAACGGTTTTATACCCCTCTGGTATCACAGTTTCTTGACCCCGTGACACTGGAAATTACATTTTGCTATAAAAAATAGTTGGAATATCCAAATGAGATTTCGCGATACCATTTTATCAGTTTTAACTTGTAGAAAAGAAAAATATGTTCTTGACTATATGGATAAAACTGATGTGAATTACTTAACATCAAAGTCAAAGTAATGGCTATATGGTTATGGTTTAATAGCCTACGGAGGCACCAGATGGTTAGACGCTGCCTGTAAAACGAGAAGCCGCGGGTTCGATCCCCGCACCGAGAGAAATGTTTGTACATATTTGTGCGGCCTACAATATTTTTCTCGTAGTTCGTGATATCTATTATACAGGATTCGATCTTAGTGTGGAATCAGGACTATGTACGTGACTATTGGGTGTTATTTATTATTATTATTTTTTTCTTTTATTTTCATAAGTTACTTACATGTAAAATGTACCCTGTGTTACTAATATTGCAGAAATCTGTATCTGAGGGTATGGCAGTGGATCTGTACATTTATATCATACTATTTTCAAAGGGATTACGGTACTTTCGACCTTTTTAACCTTTTTTAATAACTAAAGAAACTACTCTGTCATGGTACCATTCAATCAGAAGCCTGATATTCTACTACTAGGGGCTACCAAAATATTATATTCGAACAAAAGAGAGATACTTTTATAAATAACTCTTATATTGCCAACTGCCCAACAGAGTATACAAGGTAATCCCCCCTTTCTGTATAGATTTAGGGCACTTTCTGGTAACCCTTTATTGACTCAGCCATCGATCGATGACGACTCGTGAGTTAGTCTAGTGGACAAACCCAATCTCGGTTGGTTCCAACGGCGTTTATGCTCTCGCCCATTATTATTGTTAAAGACGCGGCACTGTGTTTCAGATCCACTCTGATATTTTCTCAATTCTTTACTATTGCTTATTGGCAAATTCTGAGCTTGGATATTTGTATCACTATTAGAGACCGCGAGATCAAGGTTGATGCAATGTCATTTAGATTTAGTCATTCTTTGATCAGCTACCCGTTTCGGAAAGTTTTCATTACATTATGTTAGGCTTAAAATATTATGTTGATATGAGATATTACTAAATATTCTTATTGGATATATTTATTATTATCTCATAAGCACTAACGTATGGTTTCGTTTTAAGTATTAGTAAATGTACCTATATGTATATATTTGTTCCTATTTAGGGTTTTGCTAGTAAATTCGGTTTGCACAGATTTTGCACTAGTCCTTATTCCATTAATATTGGAAGATCGAAGAGTCAGTTTTATTTTTTAAAAAATAAACAAAATTTTAAAACACAAGAAATTTTTTAATTATGAACACTCTCAATCGTACCCTCGATTGTAGAGTAGGCCCGTGCCCTACACTGGGACGTATATGGGCTGATACAGATATAAATATCTTAATAAAATATTTTTATTTTTCTTGAGTAATGAATTAGTAGCATTTTAAAGTATTTATAAGCGTCTTTTTCGCATGATAAAATTATATGATTGAATACAAAGATATTCCCATGATTGAAAATTATGATCGAACGTAATTGTGCTGATGAAGTTGCTTTAGTAAATTGCATTAAGGAGAAAGTGTAAACAGTTCGTTGTCTTGAATCTAAACTAATATATGTATACGAAAAGATTTGATTGTTTGAACTGAATAGACTGAAACTACTGAGCATGAAAATTCTTTCACCATCCGAATCCAAGATTATCCCTGATGAACCATAGGCGATGGAACATTTTCAAAAAAATGTATCTGCACCCGGACAAAGTCGGGTCGGACCGCTAGTTTATTATTATGTGGTGTAAGTATTTGTCGCGGATTATTGGTGACTTACAAGGTACTTTGTTATATAGGAAGTTATTTACTAGTGGTAGGACCCTCATATATGAGAGGCCGTCTGGGTGGGTACCATCGCAATGTCTATTTCTCCCGCCAAACAGTAGTTTAAATTCATTTTTGTGTTTTGGATTGAAGGACTTTCGAGCCAGAGTAACTACTGGAAATATTGAGACTATATCTTATGTCTCTGGATGGCGAGTGCAGTACCATCAGGCGAACATGCTCATCCCGTCATTCATTGCAATAAATATATAAATACAAATATTATTATCCTGCACAAACAGTAATATCATACACAAAAATAATTGTTGTACAATAGATTAAAATTAAGTTTCAATTAAAACCACATAATTTTACGGAAAACATTTTTTTATTTTTTGTTGCAGTGAATGGCGAGACGAGCCTGCCGATCGCCTAATGGTAAGCGACACGACCGCTCATGAACAGTAGTACAACCAAACAACACTTTGAGTTACAAAGCAATGCTTGGCATTCCACTGCACTCGCCATCCTGAGACATAAGATGTTAAGTCTCAATATGTCCAGTAGTTACTCTGGCTACAATGTCCTGCAATCCGAAACACAACAGTGCATTTAAACTGCTGTTTGACGGGAGAAATAGACATTGCGGTGGTACCCACCCAGGCAGCCTTTCACATATGAGAGACCTACCACCAGTAAAACATATTTATTAGTAGCTAATACACAAAATGTTAAGGTTAAAACATAATAATGTGCTCTCATACTCGGATCATCATAAATTACTTTTTACTAAAAAATAAACATGTTTTTATTAAGATTAAATTTCAAAAAACATACAAATTTAGACTGCATAGAAATGTCATATTTCATTAAAATTTTCGAGCGTTCCAAATGAATAATTATGTAGAAACGCTGCACATTTGTACACAAATACTTAAAATTAGAAAAAAAATCCTGTCATGAACAACGCACACACTATCGAATGTCACCAATATAAATATTATGCCTGAGATCTATATGAACGTCGCCACCTATATTGTTTCGCGTGAGGTCTATATTGTAGACATAATTATAATTATAAGTTCGAACATTGGAATCAGTCCTATATTGTGGAAACGCCGTAGTTGGAGGCAAGGAGATGAGCCCGAGTAGAATACACACGGTGATGGTGAACATTGCTGGAGTGGTAATAACACAGGTGGTACTGCCACCACACGCGTCAGCTGATGTGCAGTGCACTGGTGAACACGATCTGTCAGTAAATGACGACGCTACTCATACTCCCTGTTATCTAAAAACTATGAACTTGTGACACGGAAAATATGTTTTGCTATCATTTACATGCAAATTATTTATATCTTCATTGTGTAAGTAAAAATATTATATAAATTAATTCGATATTTTAGCGAACTAATAAATGAAATAATTTTAGAGTATTTACATTCACCGGCATGGATATAATTCAAATAAAATTATTTCAATAACGCGCGTTGAAATATATTTAACAAATATACGAGATAAATCAGCGGATTTGAAAACTCTTAAAATAATGTGAATTACTCCCAAACACTTTTTTAGCACAGTACTAAAGGTCCGATCCGGTTTCAATCGCGTGCACATAGAACTCGATGAAAATAATGATCTACCCTTATTATTCGGCCTCTTCACTTAACATAATTCAACATTGAATTATTAGTAATTATTATTCTTTTATTTTAACATGATTTTTCACTCTCAATAGGACTTTCAATTGTAGAGGAGGCCCGTGCCCTACAGTGGAACGTACTCGTATTATATGGGCTGATACAGACAGACTTAACATAATATTATGTCTAAACAGTGGTAACGGTAGTCTCCTCCAGGTAGTTACAAAAAAGAAAATCGTGACACCGAAACCACAGTGCAGACTATATAAGCATCACTTTTTTTTTTAATCGTAATAGTTCTATTGTGATGTTTGGAAAATTATGAGAGCAATTTTTTTACAATGCCCTTAAAATCGGAATAAAAGAAATGCATTATGCTGTTTTTATGTTTTGTTTACCGGAAGAAAATTGTGGTGGTACCGACTCAGGTGTGCTTTCACATATGAGAGATTTACCACCAGTATAGAAATAGTTAAGTTTAACCAATTAAGGGCATCAAAATGTTGTTTTTGTTTATTGAGACTGATAGCCTATTTGCGTGTGGAGATTCCAGAAAATGTATCAATTAGTATCGCTGATAGTAAAAGCTTATCTATACGCAAAAAATCCAAATGATTAAGACAAAATAAAAAATAATTTGGACATACCATCCTTATCTACTATGGGAAAATAAAAACGTTGTTCTATATGTCAGGAGGTCAATATTCGGAGATATCAGAGCGATATAAATAGATTTACGCGCACTTCACCGACACACAACGATCAGCTCTGCAAGTGTTAGCATCCCTGCTGAACCTCCTCACTGCACCAGCATGTTCTCCGTCACCAGGCTGTGTCTGCTGCTCGTGCTCGTCGCGCTGCTGGCTCCCGTGCAGGGCTTCCCCTACAGAGACTACGACAACGAGTACCACACCAACATACGCGATAACAACATCCACGGACACGTGCAAGTTAACTACCCCGGATCCCATCACAACGAAATCCATGGAAGACCACGATATGGCCGGAGCATCGTGTGGGAGGAGCCAGCCGAATTTGTGCTTTACGCGGTCTAATAATTTTTAGCCATCAGTGGAGAGACAGTGATGTCCTTTCCTCTTCACACCAAACCAACTAACTGAGTCAGCGAGTCGGACCCTGCGAGGCAGTGTGTCCATCTAAGCGTCTGCAGCGTGCTGACCAATGAAAACATTAACATCCCATGTTTGAACATCGACGCACAAGACATTCTAATAGCGATTCTAATTATATTCTTACTTGTAGTATTTTAATGCCATCTTCATGTATTTTTCATGTATTATTCTAATAACTAATAAAATGATCATTTATTAATTAGTAAAAAAACTTTAATTTACTTTTAACCTATCTTGCGTACTTATGTACACTTCGCTCATGTACCAAGAACACTATATTATATTGAAATACCATTTGTTTTAAATATTTATGAATAGATCAATTCTATTATTAAGAGCGTTTATACCCTGTACGCGCTTTTTGGCTTAAAAACAGGACTTTTCAAATGAGTTAATAGCCACCAATAAACAATTTAAAGGAAAAATAATTATTACTAATTTTAGAAAAGGTTGTCATCTAGGGATTTTGGTGGAAAACATTATAGATTGATGGATAATTTGTGAGTACTATAAGGATTACTGAACACAAGTTTCGTTATTTAGGCTTTAAATGGCAATTTAGAAGCTTAAGATATCCGAAACCACTAAATATAAGATGAAAATAAAAATATTATCAGAATAATAAGACCCTTATGGAGGGATTTTGCTAAGAAAAATAATCTTTTTGTGTTTAGTTCCTGAAAAATAAAAATTTAAACAATGCGAAATTATTCAGAAACTCTCGTCAAGAACATATTTTTTTTCACCAACTTATCGTACATATTTTTTATAGCAATTGCATATTATAATAGAAGAACTTCTTATCAATAAACTACCATTTTTATATTTCAACAAAATTAGTTTTCATGTTTTCTACAAATATTTTAAAAACCACTATAAAACACGCTGTCCGACGTGGATCAAATCAGACCGCCGCGAGGCCTTCTAGAGGGAGGATGTATCGCTCGTCGCTCCGGCCTAGCTGCAGTCGATTTTTGCCGTGCGTCGTAAAAATAGCCACGCGCGGACTGCGATTACCACATCTTAGTACTTTGGTAGTAAAATGTTTAATTATTTTTATTACCTACAATGATTTTGTAGTGAGTATAAATTATGTTTTAGGTAATATAATGGGATGTAATTCCGAGGCTAAATTATGTTATGTAATGTAATATAAAATTAAATATATTTCGTAATTGTAAGGGGTTGTAAGGCCCCTAACACTATTTATGTGTTTGAACAGGAAATTATTAATAAAACGTCCGTAGTGTCTACTGATTGAACACTGATTTGAATGCAACTCAACAATGTAATAATAACGAAAATATGATTAGTATCTAAATTTGTATTATTCTTTGCTTGCACAGTAATATTTGTCTACTTATAATGCAAATAAAATATTTTTATGATATTATATTACAGTTACATTTCAATTGAATATTTGAAGCGCACGGATCAAAGTTGTTTGAGCCGATTTTATAGCGAGCCGACGCGGCAGCTCTACGCACACAGCTTTGGTCGCTTATGTGTGCGTGAAATTAACGAAGAAATACCTATAGTTGACTTTGCGCGCAAGGTGTATACGCTCTTAAGAATTAAATTACTTGTATTATTTACGTCTTACATAATCTATTTATCTGCTTGCCCTTATGCCACACTTATAGGCGTATTAACGCCTTATTTGTGTCATATTTTATGAACGGCAATCAGGCAGCTGGTTTTTCTACGTCCCACTGGAGGACATGCGCTTCCTCTACAATCCTCCTCGTATTCTCTTCGTAATTCTTGTAAAGAACAGACAGATATCTTGTAAAGATGTTTTCCTTTACAATGGAGGCGAGATAAAAAATTAAGTTTGATAAAGCGCTTCACTTAATTAATTTCGCTGGCAGGATGCTTGGAATCTGCAAGAGGATTTTATCAACTTTTCCAATACCAAAAATTAAGATATAGAATGCATTTAAACGAAACACAATGTGAGTTTTGGTACTTATTACTACTTCAGCACTTAGATCACTTTCTGCATTTTATTTTAAGGGTGTTTGATGTTACATTTAGAATGTTTATAACGGCTTCATAGCCAATTGTGTAAGCAAAAACCAAATATCCTTTAGGAGACCGCTCCGTAACTATGGAAGCAGCAAAGTATTATGAAATTATAGAAATAAAAAGTTTTAATTCAGTAAGTATACCTACGTAAGCTGAACCAAAAACTCAACACACCTTCGTATATGATGTCGGTTCTTACTATCTTAAAATATACACGAAAGTTTTTAGACCTCCAACAAATGAAATGTCAAATCGGTTGCTATTTCAATGGTTAAAAGATGTTTTTAATGATACAAATCCTACTGCCTATTTATCTATACATAATGTTTAAGACAAAGTTGCTTCCCGCTGTCCCTATTAACGCAAATATGTTTAAAACTTCGCAACGGATATAAGATGCAGTTTTCATCAATAGGTAGAATGACTCAAGAGGTGTATTTTCAATTTTCATAATATTGCATTGGTAGTACTTAAGCACTTAAGCAATAGAGAAGCTGTGTCACGTCGGCCCGCTGGTGTAACATATATATGCGAAAATTTGGAACGATATTTGGATGTTTATTAGAATATTATTAACGAATATGGAGAGATTAGTGGTAGTGGGTATATTATAATGTAAAATTGCTTCAAAACGAGAATGCACATTTATAGTATTGGTAAAAAATATCTTTGAATGCGATACCGCTATTGCTTCAAATTTACTATAGTATTTTTAATGGTTTGACCTTAAACGTTTTCCTATTTTATCCCGAGCAACATATTTATATAAGATAAATTAATTATCATTATATTTCACATTTTGTACCTAAAGGCGAAGACTTTTAATTAAGTTTTTATTAACACAGAAGATAAAACTTACAGACAGTTTGCATGATATTCTTAGATTATCCTAAATGATAGCAAAACGTACTTTCCGTGTCACAAGTTCATAGTTTTTAGATAACAGGGAGTATGAGTAACGTTGTCAGTTACTGACAGATCGTGTTCGCTAGTGCACATCAGCTGACTCGTGTGGTGGCAGTACCGCCTGGGTTACTACCACTCCAGCAATGTTCACCATCACCGTGTGTATTCTACTCGGGCTCATCTCCTTGCCTCCAACTACGGCGTTTCCACAATATAGGACTGATTCCAATGTTCGAACTTATAATTATAATTATGTCTACAATATAGACCTCACACGAAACAATATTGGCGGTGACGTTCATATAGATCTTTCGCATAATATTTATGTTGATGATATTGTATATATGTTAAAAACCCATATTATTTTTGTTCGGTAGTTAGTGTGGTACGTAATGATATGTGATTTTGTACATAGGAGTGCAGCGTTTCTACATAGGGGCCCTACTATATTCATCCGAAACGAAGTTCGAAACCTCGGATGATCGAAGTTTATATACGATACGATACATTTGTATTGTTATGGTCGTACATATCCTTATGGTCGTTATTGACTTATGGTCGTACACATAAGTCTATGGTTACGATGTACGTTATACAAATTTGAACTTTTAGAAAGTAGATACATTCGTATCGTATAAAAAACTTCGATCGTCCGAAGTTTCGAACTTCGTTTCGGATGAATAAAGTTGAGCCCTAGATTGGCGATCTTAAACGCTTCGATATTTTGATCAAATATGTCAACACTGCATAGAAATACCTATGAGAAGGCACTCTTAATTTTAAAATATGTTTTACTTAAAAATTATGTTTTATAGTGAACGAGTCCCCCTTATTGAATTTAAGTCTTAACATTTTGTATTTGTATACTTAATACATATTTATGTCGTGATGGATACGTGGTTTTATTTAAATATTCATTTTAATTGTTATATGCAAGTGATATTCTGTAAGGTCTTTATTCATATATAGTGTTAAAACCAATTTCAGTTATTGAATATTTTGTCTTCATCGCTCAAACTAGGTTTTAAATTTGTGTATGAATAACACTATTATTTATATACAATAATCATAACAATTGGTTTGGTAGCTTGGTAGAAATCACTATTAGATGCACGTAATCAGTGATAGGTAATTGTTGCAAAACCTCTGTATTTCTACCGTTTTAAGAATAAAAAAATATTTAAGCTTGTCAAATGGCTTCTATACATTGGATGAAAATTGTATTATACTTTTTATGAATAATTTCACAATACCTACTTATAATTATCCAAAATAGTTGTTTTTCGTGCTATATATTGGTTTTATTGCCGTCAATTGTTCCTTTAATATGCAATTTAGTTAGTTACATTAATTTAGTTTATGATTGCAATGACTGCATATTACAAAAACAATGTTTACAAAAAAATTCATTGTCCCGAAATTGAAATGTGCTAACTAAGACATTCAACAGTTATGCAGTGTTATTGAACAGCTTCTTCATGAGGCAAAGTATTAGAATGTACCTGAGTAAATTTACTATTATATTTAACAAACGTTACACAGGAGAAGTACAAAATATTGTAAATATTTCAAATTAAAATGCATTTATTTCAAATGAACATTCGGTGAGATTTTTACACTAGCACATAACATTTTAATAGCACTATGTTCGCGACATTCCTCCAACGTTCGTCCAAAGGCTGCACACATTCTTAATACCGACGGTGTCTCCTATAGTAGTAGTAATCGTCATCATCTTCATCTTCTTCTTGTTCTTGTTGAACGTTTGTGACACGTTCGTACACGCAACGCCTGGGAAAATATCCTACGCAGCGCTTTACCCAATTTCCATCTTCGAAGTCCGGGAACCCAGCTACAAGATCTCCTGTTTTTTGTATGTTCTCAATAGGCACTTTTACAATGTGTATTTCTTGCCTCTTGGCTTCGGCAGTTTTCATGAGCACCAGCAGGAGTGCCAGCAAATACAATTTGATGGTGACCATGGTGGTCTTCGTGGGAGTGTCAGTGCACTTATAGCGCTCACGACTGTGTGCTGGCGGGACGGAGGAAACTGCTTATTTATACTAATATACAACAATCAGGAAAATAACAATATGTCGTATTTATTTTTATCAACTCGTCGCTATTTAAAGTTTCGCATATTTATTTTACCAACAACATCCCGATTCGGCGCCGAATTATGAGCACAATTCATAGCTTATTGTATTTACATTGCTCTCCTCACCCGAGACATGTATAAAGGATAACTAACAAATTAGGCTATAACATCTTTTTAATCGGAACACAATTACAGGAGTATCTATGTACATCCAATGCAGCTCGGCAGAATTGATGCCTACCCAGATTACTTCTTGCAATTATGAGAGACATTCCACATTTAACTTATTACATCTGTGTAAAAACCTGATTAGGAAAATAGCACAATTGGAATGGTGATAAGAATGCGTATAAATGCCTACCAAATTGTAAATCACGCTTCTAACAAACATAACACCGCAACATAATGTGGAAATACCGACACAGAATACTTATTCTGTGATACCGAGCCATAAGGTTAGATTGCTAAAAAATTTTGTTCGCAGCATACCCGCATGCATTACAAATGTTATCCTGGTGGTTTATTGTTAATAGCTACTATGTATATATATATATATATATATATATACATATATATATATATATATATATACATATATACATATACAAAATGACAGCCTCCGTGGCGCAGTTGGTTAGACGCCGCCTGTGAAACGAGAGGCCGCGGGTTCGATCCCCGCTCCGAGAGAAATGTTTGTGCGGCCCACAAATATTTCTTCCGGGTCTGGGTGTTTGTGAGACCGAAAAGTCTCTCGTAGTTCCTGATACCCACGACACAAGACTCGATCTTACTGTGGGGTCAGGACTATGTATGTGACTGTTGGGTGTTATTATTATATTATTATTATATTGTACATATATCAACACATTTTAATTGGATTGATTTCTTAACTACATATTCCATTAGTATATCACATATTTTTTAATATAAAGCTCAGTGCAAAGAGCTGATAGATTGTATTGGTATGATCTGGTCAAGCTGTAAAGCCGATTACTACCATTTGTCCGTTGCTTCAGGTGATCAAATAACGCGAAATATAAGTTACACATGAAAGAATTTAGCACTATGTATATGATTGGATATCAAAGTCCTTCGATATAATAGATGATCAAACTAACTTACCTGTACGTGAAGTTCGATCATTATTATATGAGTCGTTTCATTCGAAGATATAATTTATTTACCAAGTAGTCCCTTCATTCCATAGGCAACATCGCACGATTTCAGAGTTTTTTTTTTACCCACACTACTGTTCCTCCATCCTGTCATCGCGAAACAGCTCATTCTTTTTAGAGATTTTCTGTAAACAAAACTTTTTAGGGAAAAAACACAGTATGTAATAAGTGATTTTTAATGGGTGAGGAGGGTTCTTATATCTTCGAATGAAACGACTCATATAATAATGATCGAACTTCACGTACAGGTAAGTTAGTTTGATCATCTATTATATATTCGTCGTTTCATTCTTCAGATATAATTTATTTACCAAGTAGATTTTCAGAGAAACAAGTTTTGTTCAGATATATTTATTAATTAATAAACTATTATATTAATAAAGAGATCGTTAACAATCACATCTGTATTGATAAATTAATATTGATTACGACTACCTAATTAGAACGCAGTACTGCATTTGCAAAATCATCGTTGTTTGTTACGGGTCGATCGTAAAAACGAGCAAACGCTGAGGATGAGCTGGTCCAACCAGCAGTCTTCCGAATGATTTCTACACTAAGCCCGGAGACACGGGCCGCTGACGTAGCGGCATGTCTCGTACTATGCGCGCTGAATGTATTCACGTCTACGCCGCATTCTGACAACACGTTCTTAATCCATCGACTGATAGAATGTGATGTGGCAGCTTTGTGTGGTTTCTTATAAGTAAGTAAAAGGTTACCCGCATTCGTAGTCCTCATATTTTTAGTCATAAAAATGTAATCGTTGAGGACTGAAGCAGGACAAATTTTTATGTTGTCTTTAAAGAACGGTAAAAACAATACTGGCTGTTCTCGTCCAGCAGAAGAGGTCTTAATAATATCGGTAATGGCTATTTTTACCCCACCTAGAGCAATAGAAATATTTTCTAATTTAATAAGAGAAAATGTTTGGACCCGATGGGCCGTACAAAGCGCTAGAAGAATAACTAATTTCTTGGTGATTTTTTCTAAATTCAGTTCTAGGTTAGGGTACCAATTGGCCATATGATTGAGCACCAGTTGGGGGTCCCAAGTAAAAGTATATTTTGGCTTATTAGGTTTAAGTTTGTATGCTCCTTTAAGTAACCGTTTTATGCAATCATCGTTACCTACATTAAACCTCGAGATCAGGGACAACGCGGAGCGGTGACTATTTAGAGAGCCATACGAACAACCTTTGTTAAATTGTTCCGTTAAAAAGGAAAGGACAGATGTTTTTGAACCATTAAAGAAGTCAATATTTCGAGAAGAACAAAACTGCCACCAAAGTTTAAGAGTTACATTATACTGCTTGACGGTGTTATCAGCTAGGGAAGCCATCATTAATTCTAATGATTCGGGAGGCGTCCCGCGGTGTGAGAATGCCGCGCGTAGAGCCTCGCGACACCCAGGGTAAGATGAGTGTGCAAGGGGTGGTGTTCCCTGAAATGAGATTGGAGAAGATATTTATCATGATTCAGATAGAGTATCTTGGAGTCGAGTAGACTTTGTAATAAAGGGTACCATGGCTGCGAAGGCCAATGAGGAAAGACGAAGATTCCCTTAGCACCGTCGTCAATTATTTTGCGCAGACATTTTAAAATTAAAGAAAAGGGCGGAAATGCGTAAAAATATTTAGATTGCCAATTTAGGGTAAAGGCGTCTACCGCATAAGCATCAGGTTCTTGTTTCCAAGAAACAAACAAGTTGCATTTCGCATTGTGTCTGGAAGCAAAGAGATCAATATCGGGGCACCCAAAGTGTTTTTTAATAATTTGGTATGCGTGATCTGATAGCTCCCATTCTGTATCGGGGTTAACCTTTCTAGATTCTTCATCCGCAATGTTATCTTTCGTATTCACATATGATGCGAAAATCCAAATATCTCGCTTCTCGCACCATTGCCAAATGCTTCTTGTTAGATCGTTTAGGTACGGAAATTGAATACCGCCTAGTCGGTTTATGTAACTAATGGCTGTCGTATTATCGACCCTCAGTAATATTGCACAGTTAGTATCGTAATTGGCAAAACTTTTTAGTCCTAAGAATACTGCAAGGAGCTCTAAATAATTTATGTGGTATTTTGTCTCTACAGTGTTCCATCTACCATGGGCTTTTGCACCATTGCAGACTGCACCCCAGCCTGTTCTGGAAGCATCTGAATATATTTCTTTTGTATAACTTTGATTTCTAATAGGGCACTTAGCTATGAAGATATGGGTTCTCCACCAAGAAAGGTCTTCTAATATCGTTTCAGAAATATTCAGAAATATTATTTTATGTTCGTAATTATTATTATGTTGTTTTAATGCCAAGAATTTTTGGCGTTCCAATAATTTTGTATAAAGAAAACCATAACGAACTGCAGGACAGGCTGCGACCAGAACACCTATTAATTGTGCAAACTCTCTAATTTGACATCTTGGCAACCTCGAAAACTTCTTAACCAACTGGTTTATACTTTCCCGTTTACTAATGGGTAACGATAAAGACATTTCACGTGTATTATAGACAAATCCTAAAAATGTACAAACTTGAGAGGGCTTTAAGGAACTTTTGTCATAATTAATTACAAATCCTAAGCATTCTAATAATTTCAAAGTTTCTCGTATGTTGGTAATGCATTCATCATAATCATTACCTATACATAATATATCGTCAAGATATATTACTGATTTGTGTCCCTGTTTTCGAAGGTAAGCTATAACTTCCTTCATGATTTTTGTGAACACCCTTGGTGCAACAGATAAGCCGTATGGCATGGCAGTAAACTGGTATGTACACAATTTTTTAGAATTAGGGGCCTGAAAATTAAATCGTAGGTATTTTTGGTCGGTTTCGCAAATAGGAACCAATAAATATGACTCTTTTAGATCGATTGTTGCTAAGAACCCGTACTGAGGAATTAACTTAGCGGCAGTTCTATGATCCTCCATTTTAATTTCATTTTTAATCCATCCAATCCTCCATTTTTAATAAATTTATTTAGTGGTTTTAGATTTAGAATAAACCGCTTGCCTCCCGTAGCTTTTTGTGTCAAAAAAATATTTGATATGAACTGATCCTGAGACGGGATACAACGTGAAACTGCCCCTAATTCTAATAATTTGTTGATCGCCAGTTGCATATCTCGGGCTTCGACATGAGAAAATTTAGATACAGGTACGATAGGCTGTGTCACACGAGTACAGAATGGAATTTTAAACCCGTGTTCCACCCATGATAAGACAACAGTATTTTTGGTTATGTGAAACCAACAGTTAAGGAAGAATTTAATTCGACCAGCATGTACCTTAGTTATTTTCGTTGTGACGCACGGTTCTTTGCTAGGAAAGAGCTCTTCGTTTGAGTTTGATTCTGCATCGGGATCGGCCGTCGTGATGTGACTGGTAGTCTCCTCTGACCTCCCCGCCCCCCCCTGTTGGACAAGTAGCGAGGAGGTCCCGGCCAGTTTCCCTGGGGGACAGAATGTACGACTGAAGCTTGAGGAGTATTCGCTTTCTGGGTGGTGACCGCTTTCCGTATCTGCAATCCTTGTTTTTCGATAGCCTTACTGGCTTTGATTTTTTCGGCCAATGTGTTACCGAATAGCGTATCATCACGTTCTGATTCTTGAATATATTGATAAAAGTTTTTCTCAAGACTTGGCGTTATTAGCTTTATTCTGTCTTTAGTCAAAGAGAAATGCAAATCGGAGAGTAAGCGACAACCGTCGCCTAGTTGTTTTAGGGCGAGAACTTTATTTTCTGACTTCAGCAAAGTATCCATTGCTTTGTTTGTAGCTGCGATACCGTTTCCTAGCTGTTGTTGGAAACTGATAATCTTTTTATCGCGTCCTTTAACCATGTCTGACACGGCAGCCGAGATCTCCGCGTTCAACTTAGGAGCTTGCAATAGTTTGCAATTGGCGGGTATAAGATATTCTTTCAAGAGCCTATCTTTATCCTCTTTAATTAGGCCTTTCTTTAGTAAAGGACTCCAAAGTTCTGCTAGATTTTCGTGAATATCTTCCCCGAAGTCTAGAGACGTAGCAGATGTAGACGAACCCAAAGCGGATAGTATCTCGGGATCCAAACTAACATCGGGCGCTGGCTCGACAGATGTGGCGCCTGCTTCATCGGCCCGAACTAATAATTCCTGAGAGTAAGGAGCATCCACTGGTTGGCTTTCTTCGTATGAATGATTTGGCGTGCCATGTCGTGGCTCGGGAGACATCTCATCACACAGGACTGAAAAACATACGATCATTTTTTATTATGCGGGCGATGAGGCGGTAGTTATAGAACGCTTATTGCGTTAGTATTGTCTCGCGGACAATAATTTGTAGTAAATGTGTATGTATTATACATTACACATATTTTCTACGAAGTTGTCGTGAAAACACGACCCATAAATAGCTCGCAGCTAATTATGTTATCGTAATTGACTCGCAGTCAATCCGATGCATTTTGTTTTTTAATAGATATTAATCTGCTTATTTAAACACTTCTATCACTTATTCAGATAACAATATTAATCTTACCTGTTATATTGTCGTCATCAGACGAATCCAACCGGCGCCGTATTCGGCGTCGATGTAACTTATTGTATTTTTCTTTTTCTTCTAATTTCCTAATCTTGTGTTTATATCTTTCTAATTTCTCCTGTGCACTACGTTTCGGCATTATTTAGTAGGCGCGTGCGCTCGTTGCCTCGCACGAAAAAAGGAATGAGCTGTTTCGCGATGACAGGATGGAGGAACAGTAGTGTGGGTATAAAAAAAACTCTGAAATCGTGCGATGTTGCCTATGGAATGAAGGGACTACTTGGTAAATAAATTATATCTGAAGAATGAAACGACGAATATATAATTTATGACACAAAAACAATTGACGTTGGTACTTTTTTTAAATGTAATCGTATTCAGCACATGTTGATTACCGGCTACTGCCGATTAAAGTATTTTTGTAATTTCCATTACGATGTGTTGTAAGGAAGGTTCCTGCAACCTTATTTCCTACCTTGGTAGGCATCCAACGCTGCCCATGCCGTTACTTGGTCTCCATTCAATCTACCACCCCATTTTCTGTGCTATATGCTATTCTAACTTCCCCATTGCTTATCCTTTGGGTTATATCGAAAAGTGTTGTTTCCTATGAATCTCATCATTATTAATAAGTCGATTTTATCTCATTGAGTGCCTCGGCTCTGCTTCGAGGCTTTGAGACCACCTTTCAATTCCTCAGGCGACAGTCACTCCACAATTCAAGAATTATATTTGCAATGCGTTGATTTCCTTACGCTCACGCACTTAATCTCATAGAGTAGAATTTAATTATTATTTTATATTACTGGCTGATATAAATAACAAATATATACCTACGAGTAAATATATAACAAAGCCACGCATTCCACGGCAATGACGCATCGTGGTTTTAACCGCGAGAAATACCAAAGGTAACAATTATAAATTGTTAGACAAACAAGGAAACTAACAAGTTCTGTATGGACCAATCGACTTGCCTTGCTAATCTGAATTCTATATACAGGGAGGACAGTTGACAATTGCACAAACGTGTCTTGTTTGTGGGACGTTATGGCTCTGAGCGGGTGCAATTGGTGGTCGCGGATGGCAACCGGACACCGGAGCGCATGAAAGTGGCAATAAAAGGTGGTAGACCTGTGTCGATGGGTAAGGTCAGTCGGAAAAGTGTTTCAAATTATATTGTATTTAAAGTTGGACGTTTAAGATTTTTGGTAGGCACAATAGGATTTAATGAACATACAAACAAATGTAGATATAAAAATATAGTTGCAGCCTGAAATGTTTCGGTAAGTTAGATGATTACTTATTATTAATTTTATTACGTGTGATTATGTTATATTTTTAGTTATTAGCCGCCACTTGTACTATTATTTATATTGTGTAATATCTTCATAGTATTTATTTACAGTGCAAAAAAGGATTTAATAAATAAATAAATACTTGCTTATTGCTTACACTGATTAATATCGTTCATTAATTATGAAGAATTAAGCAAATAGAAATTTAAAAAAATACGTATTCCTTATTTTTCTGCATACGTACGTAATACCTACGAGTATACCAACATTCAATATTACAGTATATGATAATTATTGTTATTATCATGTCTTTAAAAGGAAACCCAATACTATTATTCACCAGTAATAAAAATAGTATATAAAATAAAACTAATCGATAACCTCATTTTTTCAGAAGTCGGTTAAAAATACGTGCACTATGAACATGAACTATGTCGAAGTTCAAGGCACAGAGGCAAACGCACCTTTATTGTCGGGGGGCAATTGATCACATCCGCCGTGGGGTCCACGACCCCATTATCCTATTGTACGCATGCACAAGGTGGGCTATACTGGCTACAAGTTGCATTTGCTTTATCAGCGCATTTCCTTCGTACATTGAAGAGGGGAGTTTTTTTAATGTCACAAAAAGATTCTTTAATTTTCGTCCAAGATTTCGCTTTGATATCGTGAGAACGATAACCACTGATGCCAAAAAGTTTAATTGCATTGCTGGACTTCTTTCCTAGTCTTGGACAGCTCGAATAAGGTTTTTGACACCTAAAAATATACCATGTGAAATGAGTCAACTATGTTTAAAGCCTTAAGTCCACAAAATTTATAGATTACCATTATAGCGATTTGGCGACTTTGTGCACGATTAATTATTTTTTTGTATTTCAATTTAACTTTTATTTAAATTCTTGTAATGGTAAAGTTTAATATTGGGTTATTAAAATAAGTACATCTGTTTATTTACACCCATCGCTATGCATGGAACTCCTTTTTAATATGGAGTACGATTGCTGCTTTAGCCTGGTCTAGAAATAGTTTTCAGATTACACATACAATAATATTGTGATGCTTTCCATAGTATATTGGCACACTCTATCAGCCTTATCGATAGATATTGTGTAAACCGATTTGAGCCATCAAACTTTTGATCTTCTTCGCTCAAACCGAATTCAAAAGCCGTAGGAAAATGAATAAAAATCTAATGTAACTAAAATAGATTTGTAAAGTATCTATGAACAAAACCGTATAAGTTACCCTTGACTCGGTAACTTATTTTCAAGAATTTCAATAGCATATTGTCAAGTCTTCTAATCTATTCGATGCATTCTCACCTAATAGATACTAGAAATAAAGAGATGTGACTTGGAATTTATTTACATTTATAGAAGAATGATCAGAAACAGGGCTCTGGCTCGATGATTTCACGCCTGTCCATAAACAGCAGTAGGTAGAATCTCTTAGAGTTCATTCAGTTACTCACTAGTCACTAATTGTCCACCTATCTCGTAAGATGCCATTTTATATAGCCCAGTGATTACGACGACAACAATGATGTTCAAGCTGACACACATTAGCATTAGTTTTTGGCAACAGAAATAGACAAAGCGGTGGTCCCTAATCAGATGCCTCCTCATACGTGATACTTATAGCCTAGAAGGCGGTTAGGAAATGAAATATAGGTGTTTTCTCGATGTGCCAGACGCTAGAGGCAGGTCATGGAGCCGGTTAATTCAAGCCAGTGCATTAGTGTACGTGTAACGGCTGCGCGGCCGCTCGATTGCTTCCAATTGACGGCAATCAGCGTCAATTTACCTCGCTCACCCTCCCCGCGCGCTCGTGTGCCGGCGCCCCCTTCGCTCGTCCTAATACCGCTTTCTCTTCTCACCGGTACAGTAGAGATCATAAATGCTTTAGTATTATTATTTGGTGTTACAGTTTGGAAATAAGGATTCCTCCACTGCTAGCTTTATAGACAATTGCACTATAAAGACTAGTGCCTAATAGAGACATTGCCACTCATAAACCCCCGTCAGCCAGTCAGCCAAGATTTTATGCCATGCTCAATTTTTCTTATATACACTGAGTTCATAATAAATAGCCTCCGTAGCGCGGTTGATTCTACGTCAGCTGTGAAAAGAGAGGCCGCAGGTTCGATCCCCGCACCGATACAAATGTTTGTGAGGCCCACAAATATTCGCCTCGGGTCTGGGTGTTTGTGAGACTGAAAAGTCTCTCGTAGTTATTGATACCCACGAAGCAAGACTTAATAGATCTTAATGTGGGGTCAGGAATTTGTATGTGACTGCTGGGTTTATTTATTTATCTTCCGTCTGTTAGCTGTTAACCAGGAAAAAAATAAATAAGAATTGGAAACTAATTGCGCCATTGAGGTTCTCGAATTAACAAAAGAGTACTTGTTACACCACAATTTAAATTTAACAATAAAGCTATATTGCCTCAATAAAAACACGATTACCGTAAACTATGCGATAAATCTGAGACTTCGTTAATCGCTCATACATCACCTAACAAATCCCTTATATTAGAGTTTTAAAAATATTCGCGAAAACAAACACGTTGGCCGCACCGACACATTATATATAGATATGCTAGCAAAACAAATAATGCTCGTACGAAACTTTTGTTTGTTATCCGAACGGATTATGGGCGCAATGTATGGTTATTAGTCATAAAAAATTTAGGTCGAGTTTGAAATTTCGGTTCTGTAGGTTAATATTTTTTGTTTTATGCTTTGCGCTTTATCTGAAGATTATGAGCCGGATCCAATAGCATTGTGTATGGTGATTTCTTATATATCCACCACTAGAAGCTCCCGGGTTTGATCGCCGAATCAAAATTAAATACTTTGGGGAGGCTGTTATCGTATATCGAGCATAAATCGAGTATCGACTACATTGGAAATAGGTAGTACACGGTTTTTTCATTAGTATTTCTTATGATTACCAAGGACACACATCAGGCGGTTTATTCTGTTTTGTGAATGGGTTTGTAAGAAATTATAAAAGTAGCTTAGAATTCCGACAAAAAATGAAACCATTCACCTGAGCCTAATGATGATCGGAGATGAATCTTACATACATACATAAACTCACGCTATTTTCCCAGAAGGGGTAGGCAGAGGTGCCAAGACACCAACATTTCGCCTTATACATATGTTCCGTCACACAATATGATGGGGGCGAGTCTATCGCCAGATCTGGTACAACTTTTTTTATTTTTTATTTCAATGAATGGCGAGACGAACAAGCCGTTCGCCTGATGGTAAGCGATACGACCGCTCATAAACAGTAGCAAAATTCCACTGCGCTCGCCATCCTGAGACATAAGATGTTAAGTCTCAATATGTCCAGTACTTACTCTGGCTACAATGTCCTTCAATCCGAAACACAACAGTGCATTTACACTGCTGTTTCACGGGAGAAATAGACATTGCGGTGGTACCTACCCAGATGATCTCTCACATATGAGAGTCCTACCACCAATTCCTGACCCCGTAATAATAATAATGTATAGGAAAGCCATGTGTGATGTGTCAATGGGAATAACAGACTCGATCTATAACAACAAGTCTAGGCGTTTCGCCCCACCAATTACCTAATCACCGAACCCTAATTATAATGAAACCACCTCGATAGTAAATCAAGAGATTTCCGTGCGATGAAAATATTTGCGCCTTGCCGCGAAAATCGTAAAGCCATCTATTTGTGTATCGTAAATAATTTGAACACGTGTAATAAAAATGAAGTAAGTCGTGCTGGCACGGCGAGCTGTTACGTAGGAAACTAAAAGATGAAATACCTACGAGATTCACTAAACATACTACGTATATATAGATATATAGGAACAAAGCTTATAATAATCGCTTTATGCAGGCTCCTTTCAACATGTTGTTATGGAAATTCTGGAGCTTATGTCCAAACGTAGATTTCCTAGAGTAGAAAATGGTGAAGATCCTAAATAAACACATGCCTAGTCTTATGGCAGAGTCAGGCAGAAACATCATTAGTACCGTTTTCAAAATACTGAGCCCATTTCCACTCAAATATATAATAGGATGCGATCTATTGAAATACTTGGGGCAAAATAAAGTCTCATATGAGGTTTTCAAAACGCGTTTTACTCAACCGGAGATATGAACCCTAAGTTTCATAAATCGTATTCGACACCTCCTATACCTAAGCAAAAGCCTAGAATAAAGCATTGGCTTTTCTAAATAATGCAATCTCATAGTTTACGTCAAAACTCCACAGTAATAGTGTTTTGATTGATAATACGATGGTATAAAGTGGCATGAACAATATTTAGGGGTGAATCGTAATAAAACCGTTTCCATTGTGTCCATGAAAGGTATGTTTTGTTCGCACCGCGGCACCTTTCATCCACGACTCCCTATTGGCGAGAGAATATTTGGCAGGCCAGTTCTACGTACCCGATGATGTTGTGCCTACATTGATATTGTTATTGTAAAACGTGCGGCTATATATTTTGCAGTAAAGTTGGTCTCCGTCTGAATATAAAGCTTTGTGCACAATGAAAACCAGACTAACCAACGCATGTGGCGGGCTTGTGGTTTAGCCAGTATAGGTCCCCATAACACCAAACCAGCAAAATCGTGTTCTTATTCACATGATTTAAGTAAGCAATCTTATCAATTTTACTTTAATTACTCAGATATGTGAATCTGGGAGGTTTCCCAAAAGTTCATCAGTAAAGTTTATCAACGTGGGTTTTTCGATGACTTTGTTGTCTAGTACTAATTATAGTAATAAATTATTTCATCATAAACGCCATTTTTACTAGTTAATATGGGTGATTTATTTTTATTTTATTTATTTATTTTTATTTTAACACTTTGTACAAATCAATAGTACAGGCGGACTTAATGCCTAAGGGCATTTTCTACCAGCCAACCTTAAGGTAGTGCAGAGAGACGGAAGCAGGTGCTTATTAATTTATAAGGAAATAAATAAGAAGAGAATATATATTTATAAAACATAAATAAATAATAATATTTATACGAATATATATCTATTTAATTATTATTATTTACCAATACAACTATATATATACCTACACATACATATAATATATATATATATATATATACACACTCATACATATATATAAACAAGTAAATAAATAAATACCTACATTAGTGGTGAGAATCTGCTACTTCGGCGAGGAGTAATTGTCGAACCTTCATCTTGAAAGCCTGCCGTGTTGTGCACGACCTGATTTCGAGTGGGAGTGCATTCCAGAGAAGAATGGATTGGATAGCAAAGGAAGAATGAAGGAAGTCAGAAGTATGGGGATTTTTCGTTTAATAGAAAATAAATCTCTGGATCTGGAGATCAGTCGATTTAAAAGCTCAAAGTTTACTACCACCACACGCTGCCGCTAGATCAATTTGACTAGTATCTCTCTCTGTCATCAGCCAGAGGAAGTCCACTGCTGAATACAGGTAACTCAAAGGACATCGACCTTTTGGAATCACCCTGCATCTAGACGCATGCGACTTACTGGTGGTAGGTCTCTCATATGTGAGAGGCCATCTGGGTAGGTACCACCACAATGTATATTTCTCCCGTGAAATAACACTGCGTAAATGCACTGTTGTGTTTCGGATTGAAGGACATTGTAGCCAGAGTAACTACTGGACATATTGAGACTTAACATCTTATGATGATATGGATGGCGAGCGCAGTGGAATGTTGCTACTGTTTATGAGCGGTCGTATTGCTTACCATCAAGCGAACGGCTTCCTCGTCCCGCCATTCATTGCAATAAAAAAAAAACTTCGTAACTTACACTAAAATAATTTTCATAATCTTTGTCAGTATTCTGAACAAAGATTCCGGGTGTTTCGGCCACAGGCCCTCATTGTCCTTTCTCCGTCGCTCCATTGTTATTCCGACAATCTCCACAGATATATCACAGCTTCACAGGTACAGCTTCTGAGCCTTGCTGTCACTCATATTTGATTCGACGTGGGTTGTATCATTTAAATATTTATCCTTATCATATAAATAACATAACAATAATGTTTTGTTAGCTTTTTTTACATACATACATACATAAACTCACGCCTTTTTCTCAGAAGGGGTAAGCAGAGGTGCCAAGATACCCACATTTGTGGCAAGCCTATCACCATATCGTGCACAAATTTCTGACTCGGGGCAGATAATGAATAGAAAAATCCCATATCACTTTGCAAAACCCGACTTTTTTATTGCAATTAATGGCGAGACGAGCATGTCCTTCGCCTGATGGTAAGAGATACGACCGGTCATGATCAGTAGCAAAACCGAACAACGCCTTGAATTACAAGGCAATGCTTTGGATCCCGTTGCGCTTGCCATCCTGAGACATAAGATGTCAAATCAAAAGCTCCAGTAGTTACTCTGGCTACAATGTTCTTTAAACCGAAAGACAACAGTGCATTTACACTATTACTTGGTCGGAGAAATAGACATTGCGGTAGTACCTACCCGGGCAGACTCTCACATATTATGAGAGACCTACCACCAGTAAAACCTACCAATTTATTTTTCATACGATTGTCTGTAAAGGACAATGTTACAAAAAGTATATGATTCTGTCGAACGACGTTAAATAAATAATCAATCATTCATAGCTGGTGTAAAGTCAATTTGGACTACACTGCGTTTTTCGTTAAGTGCATTGTGGTCACTCTGCTTCCCCTAAAGAATAATAATAGGCTTAAGTTAAATATTTATCAAGAAGCAATTCAGTGACACTGAAAGACACACGGTATTACCTGAACAAATAGAAATAGCCTCGCGCTCTAGACTTTTTCTTCTAAACATGCACTCACTTTAAACGTTGTTATAATTTATAGTGGTCGTAAAGTGATGTCCGCTTTTAAGTCCCAATTTAGGCCTGTATTCCATTGCTGTAAAATATCTTGTAATGGCAGAAGAGATTGTTCGTATGTTATTTAAGGAAATATGAAATAATTAATGTGTTAACCTATTAAGTGCGTGGTGGCCTGTTGGTAAACGGACTAGACGCGACTGCCAACATGTTCACGGTGGTCGCGGGTTCGAATCCCAGGGCACACATCTGACTTTTCGGAGTCATGTGTGTATTGATAGTCAATCACCACGCACTAAAAACGGTGAAGGAAAACATCGTGAGGAAACCTGCATACTATGGTATGCGAACTATAAAAAAAAAGGCGATTTATAAAAAAATCTATGGTATGTAAGTCCGCCAACCCGCACTAGGCCAGCGTGGTGGACTATATGGCCTAACCACTCTCAATCGTACTCTCGATTGTGGAGTAGGCCCGTGCCCTGCAGTGGGACGTATATGGGCTGATACAGATACTGATACTGTTAACCTATTCACAATCTCCTACGTACAAAGCTGGAAAGCAGAGCTGTTGTTGCTTTTTTTTCTTTATTGGGTCAGCCAACGTTTGTTTACAATAATTCATATGATTAAAAATAACAGTACAGAAATAAAATAATTGCAACAAACAATTACAGGCAAACATAGCATGCACATAAAAATACAAATTTAAATTTAATGTAACACAACAACAATTCAGAACAGACAGAAGAGCCACCAACTAATATCTCAAAAACTTAGAACAACACAATATTATATTATCTACTATATTACAAAAAAAAAAAAAACACAAAAGAAACAAATAATATATCGCCACACAATATAGAGGGATGCAAATATCCTGTATTAACCCTTGTAGGCTTCTGCTGAGTGCGGGACGGAAGATACAAGAATTGGACTAAGAGGACTTACGACTTTGCGCCCGACGCTGTCCATATTGCAAGTCATAGCTGTGCCCCTATATTCGGACTTACAGCCATCGTGGCACTTCACCTCCGATACGTCATCAACCAGGCTAGGCTTGCGAAGCCATAGCTTGACGGTACAAACCATCTCGGCACGAACCCTGGTTCTTCCGCCGTAGTTTGAAGAGGCATCTTAGCAGGCCGGCACAAATGTATCGAATGGTATGGGACCGCCGTCTTATGCCATTCGATGTTTTACCTGGACGGCATTTGCGCTTACTATCAGGTGCAGGGTGGTCATCATGCTAGGCTAGTATAAATAAAGGCCATCAAGAAACATTCTCTCATCAAAATCCTGTAGTGGTTTAGCAGCTTTAAGCGCTGCAGCGGAGAGAGCGGAGCGGACGCGGCCGCTGCCATCATTCGTGCGCACATCAAAGGCGCTCCACAGCTCACTTGCTTTATACAATTGTTTATTTTGATCACTTTGTTGTGTTGACTGAGGTGCACGACTTTATTACGCTCTCACACGCACCCACCACGGTTATCCGCCATTTAATATATCAGTTTGGGTTGTATGCTTCAGTATGTTGCATTCCGTGAAATTATATTTTTATGGCTGCGTATTACCGTCTCTTGAGACGACAATAAATCTTTATAATTAACATTAGGATATTTTTTACCTTTCACTCTGCAGTGACTACTTATACTTTTATTTCTAATGCAGCACTTTATTATAAGTTCGCTGTTAAAATTAAGCAAAATAATTATGTGTTTTTTGTTATCCATTATCGTTAATTATGGCACTGGCTGGAGAAATAAAACAATATAATTTAAAAATAATATGTTCAAAAATAAAATTGAGACCAAGACTACAAAACAGCGCTTAAACCGCTTTACTTTGATGTAGTAATAACTCGGGTTAGCATTTAGTTCGTGGAGTATTTACTATGAGGAGCCGGTCACCTGGCGCACTAAACAAGGCTTAACGTGACGTGCAGCGGTTTCGCGCTAATACCATCAACACGTCTGAGACGCTTATATTTATCATATCTATATAATTTATTGAATTCTATACAATGGAATAATTCCTAGTCTTATTGAATTTATTTTTGGTAAACACAGAACTCCTCTTCAACAGAGTGTTCGATTGAGTCGGCTTGGGAAATTATCCACCACGCTGGCCTAATGCGACTTGGCTGATTTCACATGATATGTTTACGTATATATAGCCATTAGCGGCTAGCGCTATTTTATTTCTTACTGTAACGGTGAAAAAAAATATAGTGAGGACACCTGCATACCAGACATTTACAAGAAAAAAACCATGACACCTGTATCACTAAGAGACTAAACTCTCAAAGAGTGACAAATCCCCTGACACATAACACTAATTGTCCGTAATGTCGGACATTGTTTCACGTGCTCAGCGTCGGACAATTAACCTGCGGCGGCGTAAATCATTGGCGCAACATTGTAATATTGACGGTATATTTAGCGGGCGTGCTTCGCCGCTTGTCTGATGTACACGCCGCGCTCGGGGACGGACAGATGCTATAAATTTGGTGACGTTAGGAATGATTTACCTTTTTGAAATATTTGTCAGGGATAGTGGAATAAGGTAGTTATAAAAATAAAATCTACTTGGAAAATCAGTGCCAATCATATATTTGCAAGGTCATGCCCAAAAAAGATGTGAGTTTATGATCTTCATGTATAGCGGTACCCATATTATCTATATTTTGTCTTTATGCTTGCGTTTGTCACAGAATTACGGCTGGTGCTGAATGAGAATAATTTGGCTAATATTTTACGAACGCCTCACTGCTATTCAGGCGCTCCTTTAGGGAAACACAAATTTTATCGGCACTATAAACTAAAAGAAATATATTACCACATTTAATTTGATAGCCTCCGTGGCGCAGTCAGTTGGACGCCGCCTGTGAAACGAAAGACCGTGGATTCGATCCCCGCCCCGAGAAAAATGTTTGTACGGCCAAAAATTATTTTTTTCAGGTCTGGGTGTTTGTGAGGGCGAAAAGTCTCTCGTAGATCGTAATACTTACGACACAAGACTCGATCTTAATGCGGGGTCAGGACTATGTATGTGACTGTTGGGTATTATTCATTTATTTATTTCATAACAATAAAGTAATCTTAATACGACTATAAAATTCAGGGGCCCATAGCTTCAATCAACAAGTATCGAACGATCATAGTCATGAATTAAATTTCTGCGGGAAATTTTTAACATCTTTGATGAATAGCCAACAAGACTCCACCAATATTAAGCTTTCAAATCTAGTTAAAAGTGATAAACAAACATAATATACTATGGAATACTGTGAAGTGTGTCGATTTAGTCTGCATCGAGATCCGAAAGCGTGTATCGAAACGTAAATAAAACGTCAGGGAGATAATAGAGTCAATACTTCAAGCGAATGTCACAAATATTTCCCGGAGCTTCCCTGACCAAACAAGAAGTATTGTAAATGACGAACTAGTTGGAATGTATCAATCGTATTATTTTACAAATACAAACTGTTTATGACGTAATCGATATATTTTAGTTTTTATGAAAATAAAATGCCTCGGTGGCGTAGTTATACGGTACGGTTACAAAGTTGAGGTCTCGGGTTCGAATTCCGGGTCCGGCATAGACATTGAATTTTTCTATTCATTATCAGCCCGCAGTCAGGAATTTGTGCCCGATATGGCGATAGACTCACCCCTTATCACATCGTGAGGCGGAACATATAAGGCGAAATTGTCTAATATGCCTATTGCCTAGTGATAAACTGTTTTCACAGCCCATACATGCTACGAAAAGCAATATCCTGTGTGTCAAATACAGATTGGGTATTTCACTTCGTTTAAGTATAGTAATCGAGATTTTCGGTTTGAATAATATGTATCACATTAGGGCCGAAAATAAACTCTACGAAGTATGTGCAAACACTGGCCATAAGATTTTTTTGTCTTTCAGATTCATGTATTCGCCTGACTAAAATACAAATCTAAAACGAAAATAGTTACTCGGAGCGTTTTCGGGAAACATCAACTAAGTACGGTTGTAATTAATTCGGCAGTATAACTGATGGGCCGCGAGCATGCGACGCAAAAATGACACACAAGTCGATTTCCACGTATTATTATAAATAGTCGGCATCCCGTTTAATCAAGGTGTGCGTGCGGGAGAGGGCAGTGAGGTGGTTACAGACATAGCAAACGCGTGGTACAGAGAACACACTTCGGACTTGAAAAATAGATCTCAAAGTAGGAGTAGATTTATTTTTATGATGTATTCATATTTACATAGATCATACATATTCATGTTTGAAATGTTTGAATTCGAATTTGTAAACTATAAATAATTACATACTTAAATGTTATTATTGAAGGGTTTTGTAATTTAATGCCAATAGGTACCTAGAAACTGAAACGTGTATTTTACTGATAAATCGTACAATATTTTATGCTTTCTAGTCGATATAACATGGGTAAAATTCAAATAAATTATTCTTCGTATATAAATTAGTAGAACACACTTTTTTTTCGGGACCTTGGATAATATGTCAATAAACATATATTCTAATATTAAAATATTACACATGTAAAATTGTATGGCTTAATATTTAACTAACCCCAGTTAGTATGTATTTATTAGTTCATACCATAACACCGAAACAGTAACACAATCCGTTCCTCCTTGATGTGCATAGCCCATGTGCGCGACAGATCACTCGTTTTTTTGGTGTATTAACAAGATCTTTGACGGAGCGTGATACTTTGTAACGTGATAGGTGCGCGTTTGCTTCCGTGTACGTACTGTATATGATAATATATTTATATATTCAAACACAGCGATGCAAGTCGTAAGACTGATTGCTTAAATCCCGAAATAGATTTAATGCTTTATTTATTTGATTATATTGGGATGACGTAATATAATGCTTACCTTGCATCCACGTTCTTCAGAAACTACCGACACTGACTATTATTTTTTGGTACTAAAATTCTGGAACCATGACACATCTATAGTTCGTAGTACTACTTCATTAAAAAAGTATTGGAATGTGAGACTACTCGAGTGAAATACTTCACACCTTCTGTACGCAGGCCGGAGCATAATATTCCTGCACGAAACAATTTTATTATATACATCGTAATATTCAACTCATAGCTTGCAACTAAAATCACAAATGGCTCCATTCATAACAAACGTTTAAATTATTTCATGCTGTCAAATCGATTCTACGAAATAATTACCCACGGATATACTAATTAGTATCAGAACAGTTGCGAGCGCGTGAAATGGGCGTGAACTTTCTGTCGTGCTCGCGCTGTGGTGTAATTAAGGCGCAGGTTGACAGATGACAAATTGACCGCGGCCGGTGTTGCTCGCGAATATTGTGCTCTTGTGTGTATGTGCCTTAAGATTTATAATGTATGTAGATCTTTCTTTCAATCAAACAGTAGCGTGGATATATATGAGCAACGGCGAAAAAAGCGTTAGGACACAGACACTAGGGTAAAAAAATAATTTTGTTCCTTCTTTTCTGAATCCATATAATGTAGGGACTGTGAAATAAATTTCCGTAGCAGGCAGATCTAATCGCCTTTTGTTTTGTAATCTATTCAAATTCTACCTGTCTGATTCCCCTAATCCTGAAATTATTTTGATGAAACATATTGGACAAAAAATTAATCATATTATTGAAATATTTCAAATATGCCGATCTTGCTGCGATCTTAATGTTTACTTTTATTAGCCATGAGTGATTTAAGAAACTGTAAAAAATGTGTGTGGCACGGATTCGAACCCGCAACCCACGTTTCCGCAGTCAGTTGACATAAATGTTGGTGACAACACTTTCTGACCGAGCGTAAATTCTTGTACATCATAAAAATTAAAACAATTATATATTTTATCGACCACCTGGCCCATGTCACTGTCAGTATTAAAATTCATCCTTACTAATATTATAAAGGTGAAAGTTTGTATGTATGTATGGATGTTTGTTACTCTTTCATGAAAAAACGGCTCAACAGATTTTGATGAAATTTGGTATAGTGATAGCTGACACCCTGGATTAACACATAGGCTACTTTTTATCCCGAAAAATGTAGTGTTCCCGTGGGATGAGTCAGGAAACCAAATATACATATTTTCTACTCTTTCAAATTCAAATTGTTGGCACGGGATGTCCTCTCCTACGGAAGGGAAATATAGTCGACGGCACGCGGGAAATATAGTTAGTAGACACGCGAAATAATATGTTCTTGATGTGGATTGGACTCAAAAACTATCTGCACCCGGGCGAAGCCGGGCCCGACAGCTAGTTATCATTATAAAACAACCGGGAGTGAATAAAAATTACCGTCACCAAAATCAAAAACGCACGCGCCTGTACACAAACAAAACAATCATAATTTAATGGAGACACATCACTCATTAAACTGGGTTTATAATTAACATAAATCATGCGACATCTTCCGAATACACTTAACTCAAATTTTCTATTCTCCCAAAGGAAATGTCACTCTAACTCGTTGGCATACAGTCCTAATTGAAATCAGCAATAGTTGTGAATAAGTTCAGAGATCAAAGAGCCGTAGTGACATGTGTTTTATAGTCTAAATGTCTGTCTGTTCTCACGACATCAAATCTGACCTATTAATATAAATATTTCATGCATTTATATGATACTAGTTAGTAGTTACGGCGCCGGTCGTTTGAATTTGTGACGATTATAGAACAGGTGATATTGTTGCGAAAGTCTAAAGATAACTTTTTTGTACTTTTATAGACGATCCAGTTATAATCTATTAACTATGATCAAATGATCTGCTCGTTTTTCAATGATTAATCATGCTTAAACTGCGTCAATAGGATTGAGATTCAAAAATTAAAAACAAAAGAAAATAGGTCAACATTTTACAATTATTATGAATGCTAACAGCAGCACAAATGCACTGTAGTGTTCTTGTTTGAAGGACATTGTAGCCAGAGAATATAATGAGATATAATGAGAACTAACATCTTAAGTCTTAGGATTGCGAGTGCGGTGGAATGTCAAGCATTACCTTGTAATTCTGTGTTATTTGGTTTTGGTTGATCGTCGTATCGCTTACATTTCGCATTTATCGCAATAAAAAAAACTCTTTCATTCCGAGGCTGTAGGCGGAGATGCCTATAGTGGACGTCACAATTCCTCGAATTAATTACGACACTAAAATTTGAAATCCTATCGTCAAGCCAAATAGAGATTCTAAGCTGGACAACTAATATGAGATTTCTCAAACCATAAACTTATAAAATAGTGTAGCCGATCTGGTAATCGAACAGCCTTTACGACCTTACGCAATGTCACTTGATTAAGCCTGTGTTAATCGCCAATTTGGGAACTAAATTTGAAAAGAACTGTCAAGTTACACCGCGGAATAAAAATAAGATGCTGGCACATGTTCCTTAAAATTGAAATTTGTTGATCCCTTCCCTTCCCCTTCAATATACATGTATGAACTTAAGTGTATAGTTCTAGTCAATTCTGTTATTGCTTAAAATCTTCTTGGCCTTGTGCGTGTTCCTGTTGTGAATAAACCATTAAATTTATTACATTTTAGACCTCCAACGAGGTTTTAGATTTAACGGTCAATATTTAATACGATTACTTTTGTGTGCTCTTACTAATTTGCACCACATCAAAGGAAAATAGCGTAGGAAACCATTTTACTGGAGTAATTATTTCAAATGTTGCGTGTAATTTGTTCGACGAAATTACGATTTCCGCCACCTGTCCCTATATTCGTGTGAGTAAAAATCAAAGCGGCGAAATGTTCTTTACGAATTTATCCAGCTTTTGCTGGCAGGAGGTAGGTATCCGCCTGAATAGCTGCCACCGTAAACAACGGTAAAATAAAATATATAAGTGTGGCGCGTTTAGAGTTCATCCTATGTATACTCGAATACAACATACATAAACTCACGCCTTTCTCTCAGAATGGGTAATCAGAGGTGCTAGGACCCACGTTTCGCCTTGTGTTATTCCTCAATGTGATAGGGGGCGAGCCTATCGCCATTTTTAGCACTAATTTCTGACTCTGCGCTGATAATGAATAGAAAAATCCATTATCACTTTTCCCGACCTGGAATTCAAACCCGAGACGTCCGGTAAAAGATAGCCTTATATTGCCTGCAGTATTCTATATGGACTGCAGTCCATTAATTAGTATACAAAACATTTAAATCATTAAAATATATTATTATTTTCATGTTTTATCTTCTCCCTAAATCAATATTTTATACACTATATATATTAAAGTTTATGTAGTTTATTACATTAATATTTTATGCAGATATTTAATTCATTCCTCTTTTCCCCATTTTTTTCCCTATATTACTGAGACCACCCATTTCTTTCGTGCTTCCGTTCATCCCAGTCCTAGGTCTTATGGTTGTTTGGAAGAAATCGCCGACAGCGATAAGACCGCCTTTCGTTATACGTATTTAAGCCCTTTTTTGTACCTCTGAAAGTGTGGTGTACAGTAAAGTAGTTATAAATCAAAATAAATATAAACTTTTCATTAATTCTGCTAATACTTTATCTAAATTCAAGATATCATTGGGTTTTCCACATCTTTATCTCTATATGACGTCTATTTTTATACTTTCAACTACGTTGTATGTTTTCATTAGATAACGATAATATAGCACATGCTCCCTATCGTATCGGTCGTGACTTTCCATTGATAAATGTATATAAATAGATTGATAAATCAATACTACACATTCCTATCACAGCCACCTGCACTAAGATACGAGTCTCAAATCGTGGGTTGCAGAAACTACCAGAGGTGTTTCAATTGCACACATTACTCATACAACGGGCCCGAAATACATACTTGTGAATCACAATATTACTTATCTCGGCGCGAGAATCGAACCTTTGGTTTCTCGTTTCACTGCCGGCACCTATCCAAGTGCGCAAGAGTCGTAACTGGCTACTGGTTGGCAACAGAAATTAGCGTAAACTATCTACGTCATTTTATCTGTATTTTTTTTTATATAACAATGTTTTGGTCGTAACAAAACATTAAATACCTAATACGCCACGTGTTGGTACTGCTCATGAAAGGGTTATAAGTTTATCAAGTGTAAAACCCGCAGTAATTATTAACTAAGTTTTGTCTACGTGAGCTTATCCCAGGGCACACCTCTGACTTTTTGTAGCCATGTGTGAATTGATACTGTAATGTCACTCTGTTATTGTTCTGCGTGTACTGCGTCTTTTGGGTTTTTTCCAGGTAAACACAAAAAAAAGATGTTTACGTAAACCGAATTTATTTCCGCGGAATCAATAACATACAAGTATATACGAATGAGGGAGGGGAGTGACTGAATCACCGCATGTATCGTCGAATACATGTTTTTTTTTTATTGCAATGAATGGCAAGACGAGCAAGCCGTTCGCCTGATGGTAAGCGATACGACCGCTCATAAACAGTAGGAACGTTCCACTGCGCTCGCCATCCTGAGACATAAGATGTTAAGTCTCAATATGTCCAGTAGTTACTCTGGCTACAATGTCCTTCAATCCGAAACACAACAGTGCATTTACGCAGTGTTGTTTCACGGGAGAAATAGACATTGCGGTGGTACCTACCCAGATGGCCTCTCACATATGAGAGACCTACCACCAGTAAATAACCATATGTGCAACGTTGGTGTTGGTGTAAATTACTACGCACTCAAATAGTGAAAAACAAACATAAAAAAATCGCACCATAGATATTTTAACAAGAAAATTAGAAGTGTAACGTGGTTTCCGCTTTAAAGGATGATTTATCCAAAACTGTTAAAAAAATATATGGACTACGAGTACGTCCAAACCTATGTACCTATAGGTAAATCATGTCATATCAATACCACCAAGACAGCACAGATGAAAGCTCACGCTTTTTTTCCAGAAAAAGTAGACAGATGTGCTACCACGTTTAAACTTGCATGTTCCGTCCGTTGTGATAAAAGGCAAACCTATTGCCATATCGGGCACAAATTGCTGACTCTGAGCTGTTAATGAATTGAAAAATCTAATATCCCTTTGCTCGACTCGGGATTGAAACTCGAAACGTCTGCATTGTAATCTAACCGTAGAGTGAAAGACAGTTTTTTTTTGACATTAATACACCGCACACATAAACTATATTCCAGCTGATTCCAGCATAGCATAAACTATATTAAATAAAACTGCGATACTCGAAGATATCACTAAAATTATCTTAACCAGTTTACTATGAGCCCTCAGCAGTAAATTACAGGAGCTAAGGGTTCACAAGACCAGCAATTATAAACAAGAAAGTTATGATGAATGGATGCGAAGTGCAGTGGCGTCATCCGGCGCCAAGATTTACGCACCTGCCCGGCCAATATTTCAACAGGTATATTTATAGAGTAGTGTGAGGTGGACGTCATTTTTATAATTTCACACAATGATTTATTATTACAGGCGTGGAACAGTAAATCAAACGTCAGTTGGGCACCCGCTCTTACACCTACCGCGTTAATAGCAGGCACAGTACTAGTATATCGCATGGGGTTGATAATACAAAGTTTTTATTATAAATATTTTTTAGAATATAGCATGGCGAGTATACTTGTCATTCGTCTTGTGGTAAAAGATACGATCGGTAATAGACTGAAGCAAAACCAAAGTACACCAAGAATTATAAAGCAATGGTTTGCATTCAACTGCGCTTGCTATCCTGAGACATAATATTTTCAGTCTCAATACATATGTATGTCCACTATCTACTCTGGCTCCTATGTCCTTCAAACCGTAACACAACATTCCATATACCCTATTGTTTATTACAGTAAGTATATACTTTATTATATTAAAAATAAAATTAAGACTTGTTGATAAGAACTTTAGTCTTATGTTTTTTTTGTGTCTTCCGTGTTTACTACTTTATTAGCAAAGAAATCCGAAGTGCCACACCCAGCGGAGGTGTAAAACAGGGTATTTTCAACGGATCCTTGTGGAAATCCTTGGTGAGGGTTCATATTCAATTATTTATGATATTGAAATTCATATTATTGTAAGCGTGACACATTTTAAAAGTTACATTTTATGACTAAAAGCAATATACACGACTTGGTAGTAACGACTCCATGTAACATCGTTAATATTTGATTGCATCTATGCCCGCCAACATTATCACGGCATACGCAGCTTTGACAACGAGGAAGTGTTTTGTCAAACTGACAAATAGCTTGACACGGCCGAAGCCGTTCGACTTTATGTCACGGCTCGGGAGCGGCAGTTTTATAATTTTTAGCTAAAATAAACTTTGTTTATAATACTGATGGGCGATACGCCGCCATTAGCCAACAGAAATAATGTCGCATAACGGTCACAATTCACCAAATGTATCATTATGGCTAAGTTATTTGATGACTGTAATGTGACTAGTGTATGCTGACCCGCCATTCCATTTTATATGGCGATGCTAAGTGTCTTGTCAGTCTGGTGGGTTATTAAATGAATTAGTTCTGTACAAATGAGGATATTTATGTAAGATGAAACGGTATTTTCACGGAGTTTAGACGTGAAAGTTTCTGCGTGTATGCGGTGAACTTAGATTCAGAACATATCGAGCCTTTACCGCCATTTTAGCGCAACCGACAAAAAACAAATTTTACAGGAGAAGGTTTTTGTTAAATATTTTTAAAAAGAAATGTGTAATTCAATTGAAATTTTATATACATTAATTATTTTTATACATTTAAATATCTAATTCTTCCACAGGTTTGGGCAGGTTTCGGTCCGTTGTGGCTTAAAATACTACTTTCGATAAAAAACGCATTTTTGACAAAAGTGTCGCTTACGATAATTTGGCGGTAAGGGCTCGATATTATTGAACACCGCTTAAGAGCGTTTATACCCTGCACGCGCTTTTTGGCTTAAAAACAGGACTTTTCAAATGAGTTAATAGCCACCAATAAACAATTTAAGGGAAAAATAATTATTACTAATTTTAGAAAAGGTTGTCATCTAGGGATTTTGGTGGAAAACATTATAGATTGATGGATAATTTGTGAGTACTATACGGATTACTGAACACAAGTTTCGTTATTTAGGCTTTAAATGGCAATTTAGAAGCTTAAGATATCCGAAACCACTAAATATAAGATGAAAATAAAAATATTATCAGACTAATAAGACCCTTATGGAGGGATTTTGCTGAGAAAAATAATCTTTTTGTGTTTAGTTCCTGAAAAATAAAAATTTAAACAATGCGAAATTATTCAGAAACTCTCGTCAAGAACATATTTTTTTTCACCAACTTATCGTATATAATTTTTTATAAGAATTGCATATTATAATAGAAGAACATCTTATCAATAAATTACTGTTCGCGCACGAACAAAATAAGAAGAGATTTTAAACTTTTGAACATATATTCAATAAAAAATACAAATTGAATACTAAAATAGTGCGCATGTGGAGCGCTGGCGTTGGGTTGTCGTCGAATGTTTTCGGCTGCGGCGCAGGCGCTCACCGCGAAGGCCCACGATTCGCCACCGATGTTCTGGCGCGCGCCTATTGGTCGGACGCGCGATGACGTGATGCAGCGTCCATCTGATTCGGCGCAACACGCGGCGCTCGCGCACCGCCGATCATAGATGATGCAGTCGCAGAGCTGCATCGCGCGGCGCTTGTGCCGCCGATCATAGATGATGTAGTCGCAGACATTCTCCCCCCCGTTGAAAGCTCGAACTTTCAAACGCTGTCTGGATTGGGGAGGAGGCAAAGTCGATTTATTGCTCTTCGAATTATTCCCTGAGCTGTTTTTAGATCTGCGACTCGAGGAATTTGATCCTTTCCTGGAAATATCTTGTAGACCCGTCCAAGACGCCAGCACAGGGGAGGGACGTTATCTTCTTTGATTAAAACAATGTCGTCCAAGTGGAGGTCTCTGGACCTCTGTCGCCACTTTGTCCTCTGCTGAAGCTCGCAGATGTACTCTGATGCCCATCTTTGCCAAAAATGTTGCTTCAACTTCTCCAGCCGTTCATATCTCTTTAACCGATTCTCGTTGATGTCTGTGTAGCTGCTTGCAGGCAGTGAGGTTAATGGTCTTCCGATCAAAAAGTGAGCGGGAGTAAGGGGTTGAAGGTCATTAGGAGATGAACTAAGAGGGCATAGGGGTCGGCTGTTAAGGATAGCTTCAACCTGTGCAAACAGAGACGCGAGCTCCTCAAAGGTTAAATGTGTATTGCCTAAAATGCGTTTAATGTGATATTTTGCTGACTTTACTCCTGCCTCAGCTAACCCATTAAAGTGAGGAGCGTACACAGGAGAAAATTTAAACTCTATGCCTTGAAGAGCAGCATAATCACAAATAGAGTCCTTGTGAGTTTGTAACAACATGCCTATTTCTTTTGCAGAGGCAACAAAATTTCGACCATTATCGCAATATATTACCTTTGGTATACCCCTTCGAGATATAAACCTTTTTAAAGTTAGTATGAACGCATCCTTGGACAATTCACTGACAGCTTCAAGATGGATGCATTTATATCTAAAACATATAAATATGCATAAATAGCATTTGGATAGTTTAGCTCCCCTGCCTTTACGATCGGTAATCAGAAATGGCCCTGCGAAGTCTGTGGCAACAGTGATAAACGGAAAGTTAGCTTCCACTCTGTCATTAGGTAAGTTGCCCATCAGGTTTGATAAGGTTTTTCCCTCAAACCTGCGACATGTGAAGCAGTTATGGATTATATTTCTAGCTAGTTGACGACCCCTAATAGGCCAATAGCGGTCCCTAAGAGAAGCGAGTAATTGTTGGGGTCCAGCATGCAGTAGACGTTTATGTTCTGCTTCAAATAATAATTTAGTTAGTGGGTGATCTGGCTTTAATACAATGGGGTGCCTTTTATCATATGAGTATTTCGAATTGGGTATGCGTCCTCCTACTCTGAGCAATCCCTTTGGATCCAGGAATGGATTAAGAGCTACTAAAGAGTTTTTTGGGGGCAATGATTTTTTATTCTGGAGGAGAACTAATTCGGTGGGGAAAGATTCCTGTTGGGCGATTTTTATGAGAATTTCAAGTGATAGAGCTAGTTCGTTTTCTTGTAATATTCCCGTTAATTTATTGTTGGGATTGCGACAGTTGTATATAAATCTCATTACTGTAGCATAAAGCCTTTGAAGTTTATACAGCTTAGAAAAATCTTTAAAGTTAACCAGTGCTGAAGGCACAACCTCCGCCACGAAAACCGAAGATGTTTTTAACTCTGGTAACTCTGCTAGTTCAAACTTTGATGTTGTAGGCCATAAACTTTCTAGTTGCGAGAGAAATGGGGGTCCATGCCACCACAGAGGTGGTTGATTACAGGACATATCTTGAGGTTCTATACCTCGTGAGGCTAGATCTGCCGGGTTTAGATCAGTGGGCACATAGCGCCAACTTGTAGATTCAGTAAGATCAGTTATTACTGCGACCCGGTTTGCAACAAATGTTTTAGTTTTATTGGGCGTGAAAATCCAACCTAAGACTACACGAGAATCAGTCCAATAAAAACAACGATCAATAGGACGCTGTAAAGCTTTCAACACAGCTGTGCTCAACTGTGCGCCTAGTGTGGCAGCGCATAGCTCCAGCCTTGGGATAGTAGTGGCTTTTAGGGGTGCTACACGGGCCTTAGCACATAACAAATGCACTTCAATGGAACCATTTGCATCAATAGATCTAAGGTATATACATGTCCCATATGCTTGCTGAGATGCATCACAGAAGCAATGCATTTCAGTTGAGACATGCATGTCAATAAGGACATGTCTAGGAATTTTAAGCTGAGAAAAATTTGAAGCATTTTTACAAAATGATTGCCAAAGTATATGGATGTCATCAGGTACTGGCTCGTCCCAACCTAATTTTAGTTCCCATAGCCTTTGTAAAAGAATTTTAAACTTAATAGTGTATAGAGACAACAGTCCTAAAGGATCAAATATTTTGCTAATAGAAGATAGAATTGACCTTTTAGTAGTGGATAAATCAATAGGAGATTGAAACGGAAATTGCAACTGATCTGAAGCTGGACACCAATCGATACCTAGAGTACTAGAGGCATTACTGATGATGAGATTGCCCATTTCACAATTTTCTATATTTGGAAAGAGGTCAGGCAAATTAGTCCTATATTTTCGCAGGTGAAAACAGCCTTTGGCTAGCTCATTAGACAGGGAGCCTTGGAGGTAACGCAATTCTTCTGCGGAATCACTACCTGTCAAAATATCGTCACAATAAGTATCGTTTTGAATAATGGACTTTACCTTAGGATCTGTGCATTCTTCACCTATTTGCCAAATGCATCTAGTTGTAAGAAAACTTGCAGAAGAAAACCCATATGTCACCGTATTTAAACGTAAAGTGCGAAGAGAGTCATTTTCATTGTCGCGCCATAAGATTAATTGCAGATCTCGGTCTGCCTCCCTCATTGACACTTGACGGAACATTTTTTCTATGTCTCCTGATAGAATATATTTATAAAGACGGAATCTCAATAGGATATTAAACAAAGAATCTTGTATAGTGGGGCCAACCATTTGGAGGTCATTAATTGATATACCTGAAGTGGACCGAACTGACGCATCAAAAACAACGCGCAACTTAGTGGATTCGCTCTTCTCTTTGATTACAGGATGATGGGGTAAGAAAAAACCATTTGTAGGCCTTTGTATAGGTGCTTCAGATAGGTGACCTAGAGCCTCATACTCATTTATGAATTCTTTGTAGGCAGCCTTTAAATCTGGCTGTTTTCTAAAACGCGCTTCTAAGTTCAAAAACCTTTTTCTAGCTGTGTGATATGAGTCACCTAAACACTCTCTATCGTTACGAAGTGGCAACCCTACACAAAAACGACCATCGCTTAAACGAGTAGTATTGTAAAGGAAATGTTTTTCACAAAGCCTTTCCTCCATTGTGTAAGGTTTAGCTTCTGGGAAATTTTCTAGGTGCCAAAATTTGGCTACTTGCTGCTCTAAGTTAGAGTAATTGTCATTTTTCTTTAGGTGAGCATGAAAGGTGCGATAAGCCTTGTTAGGTACATTTGATTGTTTACAAATAAACATAGAACCTGCCACTAACCATCCCAATTTAGAGCTGCGTAAAATAGGCCCCTTGTCACTTAGGGAATACTGTTGGGAACCTACAATGTCCCAAAATAGATCAGCACCAATCAACATGTCAATAGGAGATGATTTGTCAAAACTAGGATCAGCTAAATTAAAATTGGATAAGTCCAGATTGTTCAAATCAAAGTTGGATTTAGGTATATTGTCTGATATTTTAGGCAATGTTTGACAAAACATTGTAACATTAAATAGGCTATCATTAGACTGCAAATGCAGCATGCATCGTTTTGTATTTAGTTTAAGTTGAGTGTTGCCAATAGCAAATATATCAATATTAGATGGTTGTATAGGTAGGTTAAGCCGCTGCATGAGTGACTCTGTAATAAAGGAACACTGGCTTCCACTATCAAGCAGAGCACGAACCATAGTGGTTTTCTTAGTTGTGGGATTTGATACAAAAACACTAGCGGTGCATAGCAACACTTGAAGGCTATCTGATAAAGCGGACATGACTATAGGGGATTGTGAATTTAATTCAAGGGTCTCTGAGGGATGCAATAGAGTGTTGTGACGCCTTTTGCAAGAACGGCAATTTCCTGGGAGGCTACATTTTTCAACATTGTGCCCGGGCCTTAAACAATTAATGCACAAATTAAATGATGTTACAGTGAGCTGCCTTTCTTCAGGAGTCTTTGCCTTAAACATGGCACAATTAAAAAGGCGATGATTCTCCTTACAGACAACACATTCATAGTTATGTTTATCTACTGAGTTTTTGTGAGACGTGGACATGAAGGCCTTATGTTGCATTTTGTTTGAGATACAAGGTACTGCTTGTTTGCTGTTATTAATTCTATTCTGTTTACTATGATTGACGGTTTCTAAAACATCTGCACGATTCTTTAAGAATGCAAAGAATTCATCAAGAGTAGGGATTTCAGATAAAGAATTTTTATGTTCTTCCCATTTATAAATTGTAGTGTTATCTAACTTTGCTGTCACCATAAATATGATTAAAACATCCCACTTATCAGTAGGTAGTCCTAGTGTACCAAGTGCCCTTAAATTTTTAGTAACATGATCTATAATAAATCGTAGTGACTTATCAGTTTCTCTTGTAGTTTCAAATTCAAATAAAGATTTTAAATGATTATTAATAAGTTGTCGTTTGTTATCATAACGCTCACACAAGAGGTTCCAGGCTTGGATATAGTTTTTATCTGTGACCTCAAGGTTGCTAATTACTCGAGCAGCTTCACCTTCCAAGTATGAATTAAGATAGTGAAACTTATAAATATTTTTAAGTTTATTGTTATTGTGAATCAACGATTGAAAGGTTTCTTTAAATTCAAGCCATTTATAGTATGTGCCATTAAAGTTTGATATTTTAATCACAGGTAGTTTGAATCCTACAAATCCCTGACCATCTCCACAACAAGATGCATTCTCTGCATTAGAAAACTCAGACTCGTTAAGATTGCATCCCGGGTTGCGAGCTAATATTGACCTCGCAAGTGAAATATAATGGTCAAAGTCTTGTTCCATGGCCTCACATAATGTTAATTCGGAATCTATAGGTAAATTGCGCAAGGACTCGAATTGTGACTGCAACTCATCAAAAACTTTAAATAATTCTTCAAATCTAGAGAGTTTCAACTGAATTTTGCATTTGTCTACATCTGTCAGACTGTCTTGGCCCTGAACTTCCTCTATATAATTTTTGAATCTTGTTATTCTACCTTTAATAGTGCTGCGTTTAGCTATAAGCTCTTTTAAGAGCTTGTCTTCATTTTTAGATTCCATTGTAACTAATTGAGTAGTTTAAATGAATTAAAGTTATATAAAATAGTTACTAACTGACAAATAATATAGTACGCTCCCCACTTATCTGAGTCACAGCAAGCAGCAGGCAAACTGGTGCACTCAGCTGCCTGATGGTTGACCGCTGAGTTGGCAGGCACCACCGCTCACAACTGGTGAAGTCACGCGTTGCTACGTGGCCTCGTCGCACCGTACCGGTGCTCTGGAATTGAGTTGTTGCGAATAGTCAGCTACAATTTGTTAATAAGCAGTATGGAGCAGGCATGGGAGCATTCACGCATTATTGAAAATTATAGAGTAACTTTAATTGAATGTTTAGCCGCCTGTAATGGCGTATTTGGCGGAGTGCAAGCTATGACATATGTAGGGGGAACCAAACCCATGCACTTATTGAATAGGCACTTAGCAACAAAGATCACCGCTTAAACTGTTTAAATAGGCATTTAGCAACAATGGTAAATAGATAAAGTAGATTTGTTGAAGTTAATGGCGTCGTTAGTATGCACACGCATGTCACAAATTTAGCGTAAATAGGTAGCTGTTTTGCACAGATTGATTGGGTAAGTAGGAAAAAAATGGAACGAGCTCACAATGTGTGTTTGCTTCACTAGGCTTGTGGCTTGAACTTGGCTGGGTAGATCTGAAGAAGGTCTTGGCTGCACGATGCTGCGGGAACGCGTGGGCACGTGGCGATGACCATTAGTTTCTTCAGTTAGGCAGTAGTTTTGCTTGTCCTGTCACGGTCGCCATTTTTTGTTCGCGCACGAACAAAATAAGAAGAGATTTTAAACTTTTGAACATATATTCAATAAAAAATACAAATTGAATACTAAAATAGTGCGCATGTGGAGCGCTGGCGTTGGGTTGTCGTCGAATGTTCTCGGCTGCGGCGCAGGCGCTCACCGCGAAGGCCCACGATTCGCCACCGATGTTCTGGCGCGCGCCTATTGGTCGGACGCGCGATGACGTGATGCAGCGTCCATCTGATTCGGCGCAACACGCGGCGCTCGCGCACCGCCGATCATAGATGATGCAGTCGCAGAGCTGCATCGCGCGGCGCTTGTGCCGCCGATCATAGATGATGTAGTCGCAGACAATTACCATTTTTATATTTCAACAAAATTAGTTTTCATGTTTTCTACAAATATTTTAAAAACCACTATAAAGCACGCTGTCCGACGTGGATCAAATCAGACCGCCGCAAGGCCTTCTAGAGGGAGGACGTATCGCTCGTCGCTCCGGCCTGGCTGCATTCGATTATGCCGCGCGTAGTAAAAATCGGCACGCGCGGAATGCGATTACCACATCTTAGTACTTTGGTAGTTAAATATTTAATTATTTTTATTACCTACAATGATTTTGTAGTGAGTATAAATTATGTTTCAGGTAATATAATGGGACGTAATTCCGAGGCTAAATTATGTTATGTATTGTAATATAAAATTAAATATATTTCGTAATTGTAAGGGGTTGTAAGGCCCCTAACACTATTTATGTGTTCGAACACGAAATGATTAATAAAACGTCCGTAGTGTCTACTGATTGAACACTGATTTTAATGCAACTTAACAATGTAATAAGAACGAAAATATGATTAGTATCTAAATTTGTATTATTCTTTGCTTGCACAGTAATATTTGTCTACTTATAATGCAAATAAAATATTTTTATGATATTATATTGCAGTTACATTTCAATTGAATATTTGAAGCACACGGATCAAAGTTGTTTGAGCCGATTGTATAGCGAGCCGACGCGGCAGCTCTACGCACACAGCTTTGGTCGCTTATGTGTGCGTGAAATTAACGAAGAAATACCTATAGTTGACTTTGCGCGCAAGGTGTATACGCTCTTAATACAGAAAGATACATGTAAGTTAACAAGTGTAATGAGAGAGTGCAGCAAATGGCGGTCTTATCGCTATTGACGTTTTCTTCCAGACAACCATAATACAATAGATTAGCCGATAAAGAACACATGTAATGTGACTGTTTATTAACTTAAGATACAAGAGACGATAGAGATACTTAGCATAGTGTTTAATACATTACTTCTTATTTTTCAATATTCAAAATGTACTATATCTTTGGTCAGAGCTTTGTGTTTCTCTTACTGGTCGGCGCAATTTTGAAACATATGAATCCCTTCTATAGCAAGTTTTACATAATATGTATGCTAGTCGCTTTCCGGGCGGATATGCGTATCCCGTCAGTGACAAAATTTCAGTTGTAAATGACAGATTGCTATGATATCATAAATATTATCTATGTTTAGTGCAGACATCCTGTGGAAAATGATTTAACCGTCCCTTTTATATAATTAATCATAGTAAAATTTTAATTGTAAAATCAATTAATGAAAAGTGATGTCTGAGATTATGTTCAGAGGTCTGTCTAAAGGTGTCCATCCAATCGCCTAAAACATCATCGAGAAAGCAACAAATTCCTAGAATATTTTTTTTTATTTAATCTTTATTGTACACATTAAAAAAAAAATATTATACTAAAACAAAAAGTAAAAAAAAAAGTAAAAATGAAGGTCTTATTGCTTAAAGTAATATCTTACAGACAACCATGGGATGGATTTAAAAAAAGGAGTAAGAGAGTGTAAAAAAAATAAAGAATGGAAACGAAAATAATAGTAATGTTAACATAATTAAATATAACTCTTTTTACTACACAGATAGACAAGACCAGCAGACCAAAATGTCGCTGACAAAATCGATACCATCACGCCTACTCTTATATAGAAGTAAGGTGCCTTTAGGCAACAATAATGGTTTACTGGTGGTAGGTCTGCCATATGTGAGAGGCTACCTGGGTGGTTACCAGCGCAATGTTTATTTCTTCCGCCAAACAGCAGTTTAAATGCACTGTTGTGTTTCGGATTGAAGGACATTGTAGCCAGAGTAACTGGACATATTGAGTCTTTACATTTTATGTCTCAGGATAGCGAGCGTAGTGGAATACCAAGCATTGCTTTATAATTCAAGGTGTTGTTTGGTTTTGCTATTGTTCATGAGCGGTCGTATCGCTTACCATCAGGCGAACGGCATGCTCGTCTCGCCATTAATTGAACTAAAAATAAAAATATACAAGGATGGAAGGGGTAAGAACGTAATCTCCTATATTTTATATGAGTACGTTTTTACCCCTTATACACTACTATTACGGGGTTGCCCCAAACGCACCTTACTTGTATTATTTGCACAAGCATATCATAATGCAAAGCGCATAAATTGTACAATCCTCTAATCTCGATACGACCTCAAACAATTTGCATTTATTTAAAAAATAAATTGGCATCTAAAAGCAATATAGAAAGAACTTAATATTACAGACGCGTGTTCTATGGCCAAGGTTCGCTTCCTGACTCGTAACTTTTAGTTAAAGCGGTGATTTGTTCGTATATCTTCGGCCCAGATTTTTAACTGTATCGGTTAAATATGGATTAGGTGTGGACGGTGTTGGGAAACTGCGGTTTATGCCAGCGGTAATGAGATTTATCGTATAGTTGTTTTGAGATATTGCATGTGATTATATGAAATCAAATTAAGGTGTTTATGGTATGCAGAATATCATAATAACTATCGTGGACGCGTGAATCTTATTAATTTTTCGTAGGTATATATTTACGTATATATTTTTACGTATAATATTTACGAATATATGGATCCGGAAATCATTACGTCATTTGAATATCTGTTACAGTATTATATTTCTTAACTTATTCGATAAGTCAACTGATCTACCAAATTGCGTATCTATACTAATATATAAAGTTGAAGAGTTTGTTAGTTACTTCTAACTCAGGAACTACTGGTTTTAATTGAAAAAAATATTTTTGTGTTAGAAAGGTCATTTATCAAGGAATGCTATAGGCTATTTTTATTTGTTTTTCATGATCGGAATTGAATATTTTGGCCGCCATTTTGAAAAGTTTATCTGCACCCATGCGGAGCCGGGCCGGATCGCTAGTTTACTATGAAATTTATATCAGCTTATTTTTATATATGTTTAACAACATTCTTCGTATACAGAATGCACATATATTATATTATTAAATATCTTCGAAGTTCTCTCAGTGATCACGCAAGAAACTCGTGATCCGCTGAGGTGATCACCGGTCGGAAACGGAAACTCGCAGCGGAGGGCGCTGCCGTCGCTTCCGGCCCTGTCTCCCCGCACTTCCGGTCAGGTTCGGAATATCTCAAGACGTTTAATGTTTCGGGTGTACGGTTTGTTTTGAATGTGTTGCGAGATAAGGTTTTGGTTTACGTATGTTTTAGGACTATATGGCCTAAGCACTCTCAATCGTACTCTCGATTGTAGAGGAGGTTCGTTCCGTGTAGTCGGCCTCATATAGGGTGATGCAGTATACGTACGTTCATGTTTTGATGTCATTAAGAATTTTTCTTTCGATAAAATCTATTACATATATAACATTTTTTTCTGAAACATTTAATGACCACCAAGATGGCGATCAACGTGCATATTAATGGAAAGCCTATGAAAGTATCACAGTGTGACTTTTCCGGGGTAACAAATAATTTTACACCCAGTGACATACATAGTCTTGGCCCTACAATAAGATCGAGTCTTTTTATGCGGGTATTGGAAACTACTAGAGACTTTTCGATCTTACAAACACCCAGACCCCATCCACAGGATCAAATAAATATTTGATTCGGCGCAGGAATCGAATCTACGGCCTCTCGTTTCACAGGCGGCGTCTAACCCACTACGGCACGGAGGCTGTTGAAGAAACACCCTATACGGAAAGCACTCACATATGAGAGACCTGCCACCATCTTTCGCTTTTCCACACAATTATGCTTACATTTTCGATACCGGATGTACAAAGTTTTACGTTAGTTATATCATGTCATGTGGCATCCTTTCATATTTCTTTCAAATAAACGGTGTATAGAATAAATACATAAACACATAAATATGTAAAACTTGGCATTGGAAATTTATAGTATAGCCAAATTCACACGTCAAACGCGCACATTGCACACACCAGGTTACAATTATTCTAGACATGAATAAACTGTCGACAGGTTTATTGCAAAAATCTGCAAAATATATTGAGAATAATGCGTTGAAAAACAGATAATTTATAAATACATGCATTTATGATGATATATTGGGTTCAGTGAAAGTGAAAAATAATGTTTTTAGCATTTAATTCAGGGAAAATATTCGTGAGAGTCTTTGACTACACTTTAGCAAAAGTAAAAGAGAGTTGCGATTTGTTTTGGAGATTTTAATAAAATTAGCTATATTACTTCGAATTCTACGTATTCTATGAGACAATTTTTTTCGATCTGGTCGAGTCGACCCTTTAGTACTACCCTTTTTCTCAAAACGGAGATCCATAAGACCCCGTCTGGCTCTAGGATCCCATCTGAATACCATTGATTACCAGCTAAAGCGCAACCAATTAACAGCCCTTTCGGACCTGATTTATTTGTGTACTAGAAAAATTAATAGTGAAAATAATACTGTTCGCGATTGTACACGCGCTTGTACATTTTTTTTGTGCCATATATCAATCGATGGTACAGGTATGCGGACAGCTGTATCTGAAATAGTAGTCGGTGGCCAATGGATTAGCGATATCATTTCCAACACGTAATTAGGCGGCCTGGTTTGAATATTTTAATTTGTATATTGTTGATGGAGTTTTAGAATGCTCGATCTCTTCAATTTATTAATATAATAATAGTGCTTTTTTTCTACCACTCTTTTTTCAATATCTTTCCTTTATCATTTTAAGATGTCTACAAAGCACGTAGGGTCCAAATATGAGAGATGTTCACAGTTCATATTCCATGGACAAATGCAAAGCTACGTTATAAGTAGGTATAAAATTATTATATCCCATATTTTACTGCAATATGAAGTGCCATCTTCGTATGCTCTTCTATATTTCTATTTACTTTATTGTATGATAATATTCGAAAATAAGAAACAATATAACATATAAAAATACATTAACACTAAAGACATGGTTAAAATAGCGGCCTTATTGTCTGCAATTTGATCCACGCAACCTTTGGATGGACTAGATTAATTTAATATGGAGTTAAAGGGGTAATGCAAAGAAGGATAAAAATCCAGTTACTACGAAATTCCACGTTTTCCTTCATCTTCAAGCAGGCGACAATGATCTCTAAATAGACGTGTATGTACACAGTACATTATCTCTGTATCCTACCAAAATTACAAATGCGAAAGTTAGTATGTTTGTTACCTCTTCACGCTCAAACCGGTTCCGTGATTTGAGTGTGATGAAATTTGGTATGGAGATAGCTGACACCCTGGATTAACACATAGGCATAGTTACAGTGTTCCCGTAGGATATACACGGAATTGAAATATGTTCGATAATCTTTCAAACTCAAATGTATGGGATGGGAAGTTTAAAATAGAGTAGTATCGTTAAGTTTATATATATATTTAAAACAGTTATCACGCGCAAAGTTCCCGTATTTCTAAAATGAAATGGACTCAAGAGGGGTAGTTTAAAGAATGAAAATAGTAGAAATTTTATTAGCTAGAAGGAGATTCCACGTTTCCCTTCAGGCGACAATGGTCTCCAAATAGACGCGTACCTTGTACATTATCTATGTAATTATAATAAATCCCATACCATAATGACTTGGCGTGACGCCTAACTGTGTGTAATTACCGCAATGGTCAAGCGAAAAAACCGTACACCTGAAATATTTCGTTTATTTTTCGCGACATTGAAACTCAGAATGTCATGTGCCAAGTATGATGTCGACAGCTTTGTGACTAGGTAACCGCTTCAATGTGTGTTATTTATCGTAATTTTCTTGAAAAATTATTATATTGAAGCTTTCCTCAAGATATTTTTTGTTGGTGTGAATATTTTAGTTGTATGTGTGTCATATTTTTATGAATATTTATATTTAAATGGGTTTGTGTATGATATATAATTGGTGTCAAACGAAGAACATGATTTTTATAGATGTTGAAGAATGATTGTCTTTCAATTTGTCATAATTTAAATGTTCAGTCTTGTCTTGGTCATGTAACTGTAACGTCATTTTGCGAGAATATATTTTTAACAGTTAAACGAATTCTAACGAGTTTAATTGAAATAATACCTAAACCCAATAGTTATTACTATCATCGTAAGGGTCATTTAGAGAAAAACTGTTACCGCCATCAAACTGACGAACGTAACGTTCCAAATAAAACGATTAACCTTTGTCCATCTATTAAACAGTACTTTTAATATTTTCATTGGGAATAAAAGCATCTTGGCTGTGGTTGAAATTGATAGTATTAGCTTAGGGTTCGATTTTTATGTAGGTAGGTGACAATGAAACTCAATTTGATATCTTGATAGGGTTTAATCTTTTAAAAATACTCGGATTTAGCGTGTCGCTTAGTTTTTTTTTTAATGTTATGGTGGCAAACGAGCATGCGGTTCACCTGAACACTGCCGCCCGTGTACATCTGCAACACCATAGGGCATGGAGATATGTTGCCGGCCTTTAATATGAGAATACGCTCGTTTTTTGAAAGTCGCCAGGTCGTATCTGTCTGGGAATGATGCCGCTGGCAACTGGTTCCACAGATTTGTAGTACGTGGGAGAAAGTGCCGGGAAAAACGTACTGTGGTAGATTTCCAACCTCCAAGGTGATGTGGGTGGTATTTGGAGGTTTGTCGTGTTGTACGGTGGCGGAACTCAGCAGCAGGGATAAGTCCGAAAAATTCTCGAGAACACTCTCCGATAGAGCGATATGCGATAGAGAATGCAGAGCGAAGCTACATCTCTACGCAAAGCCAAAGGATCAAGCCGGTCGGAGAGAATCTGGTCGTCGATGATTCGAGCAGCCCGACGTTGAATGCGGTCGAAAGGAAGAAGCTGGTACTGGGGTGCCCCTGCCCAAAGATGGGAGCAATATTCCACGTGGGGCCGGACCTGCGCCTCATAAAGTTGCATACGTTGACCCGACGTGAACGTGCTGTGGCAATAAGAGGAGTGCCTTGAAACTGAGATGATACGACGAAAGGCGATGTTTTTGCGGTAAACGCGCAAACTTGTGTTTTTGAGGCGTTAAATTCGACCAAGTTGTGTCGGCCCCAATCCGAGACTCTGGATAGTAAGGACTCGACTTCAGACACAAGTTTGTTTCGGCACTCGTAGACGTTTTTCCGATAAATATTGGCTCGGCCGATGAAGACAATTTATCTATTAATCGTAATTTTATTGTCAATCAATATTCAAATTGGACACCCTCATTTGAACTACATACTGACTTTACTGACCAGGTATAAAATTAAAGAAATATTAATAATATTATTAATAATCTTTATTTTAAATTTCTTTTTTTTTACATTTTCATATATATAATATTAGTATACAAAATACATATAAAAATATAAAAAGTTATCCAACGATGGCGAGGCTCGAGACCCAAGCCACCGGTGGTTAGGAGCCCAAAGTGAGGAACCGCCTCACAATACATGCCGTGTCAAGCAATACTGCCTTCTGAATCTGACTCCTGACCCAACAGCCGATTGAGAGCCTCTGTAGATGTTGTTCGAGGCTCTTTGGTATCAACCCATGAGCAGAAACGACAATCGGGACAATAATTGTTGAGTCGACATCCCACATGTCGGTAACCTCGTGTGCCAAATCTAAATATTTAGACATTTTGTCTTTTTCAGCTTTGACAAGGTTATCGTCATGCGGGATGGTGACGTCAACAAGTATAGCCCCGCGCGCCAATCGATCTATTATCACAATATCAGGCTTATTGGCTAGAATAGTCCTGTCTGTGATAATAGATCGATCCCAATACCGCGTTGCATGACCATTTTCGAGAACTGGTTGGGGCACATACTGGTAATATGGCACTTCAGGAGTCACAAGTCCATATCGAAGGGCAATTTGCTGGTGTATGATCTTGGCTACTAGGTTATGTCTATGCAAATACTCACCGTTAGCAAGATACGAACAACCGGAGATAACATGCCTGATGGACTCGCCAGGACGGTGGCATGCCCGACAGATGTCGACCGTACCGTCCTTCAGGATGTATTTCCTATAGATGTTCGTCTTAATAACTTCGTCCATAATTGCAAAGACAAAACCCTCGGTTTCCCCAAAGAGGTTACCGAAGCGTAGCCAAGACACCGACGCTAGTCGGTCCACATCAGGCCCATGAAGGGCTCGATAGAACCGACCGTGCAGCTCTTTGCTCTTCCATATGTCCACGCGATCCTTAATGCCCATCACCAGAGGTTTTCGCCAGTTCTCAATCGCCAAAGAGAGCGGGGTAAATCCTTTATCCACCATAACTACAACCCTATGCATATCCACGTCACTGTGAAGGAAATAATCCCTGAGATTGCACACCTCGCGATTTTGCAAGTCCTTAGCATTAAGAATGCCTCGGCCCCCAGATCTCCACGGGATGTACAATCTCATCACTGATGAACGTGGAAGATGCATACGATGTGCAGTCAGGAGGGTTCGGACTTTACGATCCAGGGCGTCCAATTGGTCTTATTAATAATCCTTTATTTTAAATTTCTTTTTTTTACATTTTTATATATATATAATATTAGTATACAAAATACATATAAAAATATAAAAAGTTATCCAACGATGGCGAGGCTCGAGACCCAAGCCACCGGTGGTTAGGAGCCCAAGGTGAGGAACCGCCTCACAATACGTGCCGTGTCAAGCAATACTGCCTTCTGAATCTGACTCCTGACCCAACAGCCGATTGAGAGCCTCTGTAGATGTTGGTCGAGGCTCTTTGGTATCAACCCATGAGCAGAAACGACAATCGGGACAATAATTGTTGAGTCGACATCCCACATGTCGGTAACCTCGTGTGCCAAATCTAAATATTTAGACATTTTGTCTTTTTCAGCTTTAACAAGGTTATCGTCATGCGGGATGGTGACGTCAACAAGTATAGCCCGGCGCGCCAATCGATCTATTATCACAATATCAGGCTTATTGGCTAGGATAGTCCTGTCTGTGATAATAGATCGATCCCAATACAGCGTTGCATGACCATTTTCGAGAACTGGTTGGGGCACATACTGGTAATATGGCACTTCAGGAGTCACAAGTCCATATCGAAGGGCAATTTGCTGGTGTATGATCTTGGCTACTAGGTTATGTCTATGCAAATACTCGCCGTTAGCAAGATACGAACAACCGGAGATAACATGCCTGATAGACTCGCCAGGACGGTGGCATGCCCGACAGATGTCGACCGTACCGTCCTTCAGGATGTATTTCCTATAGTTGTTCGTCTTAATAACTTCGTCCATAATTGCAAAGACAAAACCCTCGGTTTCCCCAAAGAGGTTACCGAACCGTAGCCAAGACACCGACGCTAGTCGGTCCACATCAGGCCCATGAAGGGCTCGATAGAACCGACCGTGCAGCTCTTTGCTCTTCCATATGTCCACGCGATCCTTAATGCCCATCACCAGAGGTTTTCGCCAGTTCTCAATCGCCAAAGAGAGCGGGGTAAATCCTTTATCCACCATAACTACAACCCCATGCATATCCACGTCACTGTGAAGGAAATAATCCCTGAGATTGCACACCTCGCGATTATGCAAGTCCTTAGCATTAAGAATGCCTCGGCCCCCACATCTCCGCGGGATGTACAATCTCATCACTGATGAACGTGGATGATGCATACGATGTGCAGTCAGGAGGGTTCGGACTTTACGATCCAGGGCGTCCAATTCGGTCTGAGTCCATTTGAGTATGCCAAAAGAGTACATGAGTACAGGCATAACCCAACCGTTAAAAGCGTGAATCTTGTTTCCACCTGACAAAAAACTGTTAAGTACTTTTGCCAGGCGACTGAAGAAACGCTCTTTCAACGATTGTTTTACATCTGCACCCATGATACCTAGAGCCTCAGGCATACCCAAATATTTGTATGTTTCCGTCACAGAGAGGGGTCTGAGTCTTACAGTCTCTGAGACTTGTATGTCATCAGAGACCGCAACCTCCCCTCGCTTCACATGGATAACCGCACATTTATTTACACCAAACTCCATATTGATTGAATTGCTAAATCTTTCAGTTATTTTTAACAACTCAACCAATTCGGTTTGTTTTGATGCAAATAACTTGAGGTCATCCATGTAGAGCAAGTGAGAAATAGGCTCAGACCCTCTCCGCAGACGGTAGCCTAACCCTGAATCCAACAACAGAGTGCTGAGGGGATTCAGGGCCATGCAAAACCACAGTGGACTCAGACTGTCGCCCTGGAATATACCCCGCTTAATTTTAATCGGCTCATCGCAATCAGGAGGAGCAGTACTACCTGGATATCTCAGGACAGTGGTCCACTGCCCCATACAAGACCCAAGAAAGTTGCACAAATTTGTATTAATTTTATACAAATTCAACACCCTCATGAGCCACGTATGGGGCACCGAATCATAGGCCTTTTTATAATCTATCCAGGCAGCCGATAAATTCCTCCGGTTGTGACGAGCCTGTTGGCAAATGGTCATGTTAATGAGAAGGAGCTCCTTAGTACCACGGGACCCATTCATGCAACCTGTTTGGCCGGGAAAAAAAATTTGGTTAGAAGTGATGTGGTCTGTAATTTTGGATCTAATTATGGAGGTCAAAATTTTATAAATAGTTGGAAGGCATGTAATGGGTCTATAATTCTTTGGTTCCGTGGTACAACCGGACTTAAAGAGGAGGTGAGTGACACCTGTTGTCATAAATGCTGGGAGGGATTCCGCCTCAAGCGCATCCTGGAACTGTGCTGCCAATCGAACATGCGAACTTGGAAACCATTTTAACCAGAAGTTGTGCAGACCGTCCGGACCCGGCGACTTCCAGTTTTGGGTCCGTCGTATTGCAGTTTGCACATCTTCTAGACTGATTAAAATGGTCTCCATAGTCGGTATTGCCTCGCAAGCTCGATCTACAACACTAAACCAGGAGGCTTCAGTGTGAGAGACAGGCGACGACCAGATATTCGTCCAGTACTCACGCATTTCGTGAGCACCAGGCAGCCGCCCATCTGCCACACCTTGAGAAGAATTCTCCCAACATCTATAAACCCTCTTTTGGTCACTTTGGAACATACGATTTTGTTGGAAACGATCCCATCGCCTCCTGTAGCGACGAATGCGGTTTGCCCACGCATAAACTTTTTGTTTATAGAAATCTATGCGTTCTGTGACGCAAAGCCTATAATTCTGAGGACTTATATTGGTCCCCGAGAAAGCCTGCGTCACAAAACGCATAATCCTCGGTCTACTATTTCCTTCTGAGAAGGAAATTAGCTTGCCGATGAGAGTTCGGGCCCTGTTGATACGGTCCTCGATCCTAAGCTGCCAGGCAGGCACAGTCACAACACCTCGAGTAGCTCTATATTCTTTTGGGAATTGAACATTAGCCACTCGACATGCTGCGACGGCCGCGCAGTAAAGGATCGAGTGCGTATCAACAAGATCCCGACTGGACTCCAAGTATGTAGGTAACATGGAGTCCAAAGCTCCCATCAGCGCCAAATTTCTTCTATGCGTTGGCAAACGCGGCAGTCGTGGTCTACAAGACGCCGATAAGGACACAAACTCCGAAATCGCACGTTCCAAAGCCCCTCTCAGATGCTGTTTATCTTGGGGACTTACGTTGTCATCCAAATTGTCCGTCAGCTCGAAATCAGAAGCAGGTGTTGGTGTTGGGCCTGCTGCTTGATCTCCACTGACGGGCGAGATATTGTCGTCTTGGACAACACACAAGTCTGTGCGCAACCGCTCAAGCGTGTCATCATCCAACAACTTACGCCGCTGAATAAATCGCACTTGATCCGACAGTCGTTGGGATGATACATCAACCGTTGGTTCTAAAGCCTGAAACAGAGACAGCATTTTAGCACGATACGCAGTGAGGTTAATTCCTCCCTTTGTTGCCCCAAAGTAGGCCCGCATGACATTCTCATTGATTTCACGAGTCCATCTCATGCGGCGCACTACTCCACCGGTAGCGGGGACCGTAGGCGGAACACTCGGTCCCACAGGTCCCAAGCCCACCGCTGGAGGGGGTCGTCCTCTTCGCCGCGCAGCAGTGCTATTCTCTAAAACACAATCTCTCGGCCGTATTCGTCGACGAGCTCGTCGTCGAGACAGCCTTGACATCGACCGAACACGCAGCGCTGTTTTTAATGGTATTCACTAACACGGTTATGCTCGTCGACGAATTCGAGGCTGTAACGTCTCAGCGCTGTTTCGACGACGAGTTAAAGCTTGAACCAAAAATCTTAAAAACACAATCGATGAATCTCGACTTAGTATTTTATGGGTTGAAAGAGGCTTATCGCATGTAATACATGATAGTATTTGAGTAATTGAACGAATAGGGCATATCTAGTCCCGAATTTAAAAATGTAGAGAATTTATTTAATAATGTAACTACACGAAGTGGGACCGAACGGCGATTTCTTTGCCTACTTCAAGACACTTAGAAAGGGCGCTATTTTTTGTAAACAAAACACTTGACTTGACTGCTTTGCTTCACTGGATTCTCGTGTAGAATCCAAAGTTATAAAACATTATTTGCTTTTTGAATTTTAAGTGCGAACATAGTTCTGTGATTTGGAAGGATATAATAATACATTGACATGTAAGTATTAACTTAATGTTGTGTAAGCAATTTTAAACTAAGTATTAAATATGTGCATTTTATTAAACTGATTTTATACTGAAGCTGTTTAGGATAATATTTAAATAAGTATGTAGTAACTTTTAACAATTAGATTTAACTGCTATTGTGGTATTCAAACATCAACATTTATAATTTATATCCAGCATGCCAAGAAATGCGGTCCCATCTCATGCGCAAGTAGAAATGTTACTGGAGAGTTTGGAAGAGAGGCGATGGCTTGCGACAGGGCACGCTCGGACATCACATGCCCGAGACTTAACAAGAGCGGCATGGAAGGAAGTAGCCGTCAAGTTAAATAGTGATGGAAGTGGCTGCATTAAAAGTTGGCAGCAATGGGCAAAGGTTTGTGTTCACTTATTGCATTATTAATCTCATGGTGTTGGTCATCTATTGTGCATAGGTGTGCCTGTATATTTGTAATAACAATGCTTAGTATAAATTAGGTGTTGGCATGAAAATAAACAAAAAATCATGCTTTAAGCCACATTGGATGTTTGTTTTAGTATTGGAAGGATAAGAAGTCAGCAGCCAGAAAAAAAGCTAGTCAGATAAGAATGGCTAGGCAACGTACTGGTGGCGGTGAACACGAGGAGCGGGTTCTCTCTGCAATTGAGGAGAGAATCATAGCTATTATGGGTGGTGAAGGCTTTTTCATCGGAGATAGGGAGTTAGAAATTGAGCTTGTACTTATCATTTATTTAATTATGCCTTATCGTATTTTAAGTTGAATTTATCAATTTATTAAATTAACACATTCAGAAATATATATTACATATTACTAATTACATATTATGTAGTAAAGTATAGTTTACCTAACAATCAATAGCTAGCCATATGTAGAGCTACCATAATAATCCAACTTTTTTATTAATATTATTGTTTTAGCCATTTGAAAATGAACCTGGGCCAAGTGTTACTGCTCATAGGCCTGAAGCGCAGAATGCTATGGTGTTGGTCTGTATTTCTGAAAAATTTACAATTAACTTAATTAAAAAATTAAGTATTTCTAAATTAGATTTTGTTTTCAGAGCATGCAGGATATTATTGAGAATATTAATGAGGGCCCACAGACACCAGAGTCTATAAGTATACTTCAGGTATTTAATTTACATCTAATTATTATGTAAAACTTTACATATACATATATGTATATGCATATAAAATAGATAATATCATTTTTTTTATAGAGTCATGTGCAAATAGCTGTAGAAGCCACCACACCTGCTGCAGTGCTGCTCCAAACAGAACAGTCCACCCCTACATTACCAGTAAGTTCAATAAAATATATATTGTAATTGTTTATTATTAACATAAATTTGAATAATAAGTGTTTATATTTGAATTATTATAGGATGTACAGCCAGGCCCATCTTGGTATAGCCATAATATATCTGTGGATAACCCACCTCATGCAGTCTCACCACCAGCAGATGGAGCTCAAAGAAATAATGCCCCAATTGCCACTCCATGTAAGGAATTATTTATTTCTTCCACATCTTTTATCCAACTTTATTTAAAGTTATGTACTCTTGGATACCTATAATTTTATATTGTATGCAGATCATTTAATTGGTGGCTACAAAATGGCAATATATTTGTCCCCTATGAAATTAGATTAAATAGTTAATAATCATCTGATTATTAATAATCTAATTTAAAGTTGGACAGATGTCCAACTCTGTAAAATAATTTTTGCATTCCATTTATGTTTATAGCACCTCGAAGGCGTCGTTTGGTGACGGCACGACGTCGTTTGCTAAACCGTTCGCCACCTTCACAAAGGCGCTCACATTTGGCGAGTCTAACGGAACGCTTTGTGGCCATCGAGGAAAAACGCCTTGACAATGAAAGATTGCTTATTGACAACCAGCAGAAGATGTTGGAAGTTTTTAAAGATATTAGCGAATCATGGTCAAGGCAAACTCAAGCTTTGCACGACTTGTGTGCATCCATCAGTGGACGCAATGAAATGCCTGGAACATGACAATTGTATAGTTTTATTTCATAAGTTATCTATTATATTTTTTTGTTATTTTATTGCAACTTTTTATATGAAATTAGCTTAAGAATGGTAAACATATTAAACGTGTATATATTTCCTTAAATACATGTAAAATTGTAGTTAAATAAAAAACAGTTTAAATACTTACATATTTTTATATTCATATTTTAAAATAGTGTAAAAAAAGATATTATGTATTTGTATAATAAATGTAAACCTAAAGAAGTCATTCTTATGTTTTATTTCTATAATAATTAAAATATAATAATATTAACTTAAAATGTAAACAAACTATAATTCAATATTATCATGATAAACAAAAAAGATTAAGAATAATGGCTGCCTCATCTGATGTTGTGTGACTACATTTTAGATATGCCTGGCTCTCCACAATTGATTCACCAGATCCCTCCTACTGGTTTGACCACTTAGCAAATTATGGTGTGTGATAGCCTGCTGATTAAGTGTGCCAAGTAGTCTATATTCTTCATCTATATCATGCTCATCTAAGTTAGCAGCTGGCAGCCCAGCTCTATTACACATGTTATGTAATATGCAGCAAGCTATCACTATTTTCCCCACCATAATAGGGTCGTATTGTAAGACTCTGTGAACTAACAGACACCGGAACCGCCCCTTTAGTATTCCAATGGTCCTTTCCACACTGTTCCGTGCACTACTGTGTATATTATTGTAATGACTCTCTGGAGTGCCTGTTTCTGGATTACTGAATGGAGTCATGAGATAACTCCTTTGGGGATATCCTGAGTCACCTGTATTAAAAGAATGAAACTTGAATAAATTACAAATCTGTGAATAAGATAGTTCTATAGTAAAAAACTTACCCAGTAAATATACAATTTCTCCAGAACTATTTAAATTTTCTAAGTGCAGTTTCACACTTGTGTTGGAAAAAACAAAACTATCATGTGTGGCACCCCCAAAAGTTACATCCACATGCAAAATGTTTAAATCAGCATCATTAATCTGCAATAAATAAAATATGTTCAAAGCTTTTGTACTAGATATCTATATTTAAAATAATATAATTTATCCACATGATGTAAAATAATTAAATAACTCACAATTAAAACATTCCTGGCATGATAACCTTTACGGAAATAATATCGCTCCTCATTTTTTTTAGGACGTATCATAGAAACCAGAGTGCCATCAATGCAACCTAACACTCCTGGGATATTGAATTTTTCATAAAACCTGTAATTAGAACGAAAATTTGAAACAATTGCTCTTGTTTTTGTGAGACTACAGTCACTAAATATATATATTTTTTATATTTTTACCTTGACTTGAGTGCTTGTCGTTCATTGTGGCTTTGCGGGAATCGAATATATTTTCTAATAATATTTATATTATTTAGAGCATTGACTACTTCATGTATTGCTCTAGAAGCTGACGGTTGAGATACATAAGTGTCTGCATTCTTGCCAATGATTTTCTGATAGCTTCCATTTGCCAAAAATGAGAGAGTGCATAAAATCTGAAACATTATCATATTTTATTAAAAAGCTGTTAAGATGTTACATTACGGTTACTTAAATAATTAGGTATATAATATAAACAATAACAGTTAACAAACCTTTAGCCTATTAGTCAAGCCGCTCGAGCGCACTTGTGGGCGCATGTAAGGAGTTATATCACTTTCCAATATATTAATTAAATCCTCAGAAAGATAAATATGAATAAAGTCTTCGTCACGGGATATAATTCTTAACTCTCTTAGTTGTTTCGCCTGACGAGCTTTATTTAGATCGTCTTTTTTCTTGGCTTCTTCTAATAATTGTAGTTTTATCAATAAACGAGCTGCCATTTTTAATAGGATTAAATATTAGAAACAAAACAGTTGAAATTATTCGAAGAATCACTAAGATTCAATGAGTTACGCGCAAGAAAACGTAGCTTTTAGATTTGACAGATTAAATCGAGGCTGCGAGCGAGGCTGTGAGCGTATTCGACGCTGTTTTTTCTTAGGGAATACCAAAATCTATGAAGAACTGTCAAACTACTCGTCGTTGATTAGTTCTAACTCACGGCCGTCGCAGCCTTGGGCGCTAGTGTCGCAATTGGTAACTTAGTGAATACCAAAGCATCGTCTCGACGCTGTTACAGCGCTGCGCGCAGCGCTGTATTGCTTAGAGAATAGCACTGCAGGTCTTGGTGGCGGCGGGGACGACTGCAGCTCGTCGCGTTGGCTCGACACGTCGATGTCCGGCGTCACCTCGAACACGTCCGAAGCCGACGCCCACGACGCGGAGCTCGACGAGCTGGGAGGTCTTGAGCGTGCGTTTTGTCTTGCTCTGGCTTTTCTCGTGATCATCTCTTGTATTGTAAAATTCGTGTATTGTCACCATTGAGGTATTACAACTGGAGCGGACACGTAGAAGAAAAATTGTGCTCATTTCAATATGATAGCGAAGTATAGATTAAGTCAACATTGTTCCAGATTTGACACTTCAGAAATTTCTACCTACATCTATATACGCGTGATGTCAAATAAAAAAACATAATTCAATCAAATCATTTATATTTATTTCTTATATATTAATATTATCCCAATTTTGGGTAAAATAAATTTATTTACAAAAATAACTAAGTGACTTTATTTGAACACTATAACCGCAAACTTCTAATATTACTATTGTAGTGTCTAATTATGACCTCATAGCAAAACTTTGATAGAAATAAATGAACTAATCAAGAATTCGTTCATTATTAGACAGTTACATAAATAATTCTCGTGTAACACAGTTACTTTATTTAACTATCTCAAATTGTGAGTAATACAGCAGCACTGGGACCCTACTCACACCCAACTATATTCATCTATCATCACATACAATATCCACTATCCCTATACGAAAAATTCAATTTTTACCTATCTGTCACTACATTATTATTAATCTATAATTTCATTCAAAAATGGCGGTTGTCATAACGACTCCGGTAAATAATTTCTTAAATTTAATTTCGTGCTTCTTTATTTCAATTATGGTTGATTTACCTATGAAATGAGACTCCATCTTTTCTTCCTATTATTCTGGAATAGTTTTTGGACGTTTTTAGCATGCAATACGGCATTTATGGACCAATTATATTTGCACCTAATTAGGTCCGTCTTCGCTGAAACGTCAGGGACGACTGACAGCCTAACGGTACATGTACTCTTGCGAATGTTCCAAACTATTTGGTCTTGATGTCCCCTCCAGTTGTGTAACTCAATGATTGTCACAGTTTATATGCAAAATAAATAACTTATTGAAGTTTGACATTGTCATTCATTAATTTTTTGTTCTTTGTTCTTAATTATTTATATTTACTCTTTGTTCTTAATTATTTATATTTATTAATAATATTATTAATATTTCTAATATAAATAATATCATTTTATTCTTTGCACTACCCATTTAACTTCATGTTAAATAAATCTAGTCCATCCAAAGGTTGCCTGCAAGAAATCGCAGGCAGCAATAAGGTTGCCATTGTAACCATGTCTTTAATGTTAATGTATTTTTATCCGTTTTATTGTTTGTTTTTTATAGATATTTGTTTACAATAAAATGTAAATAAAAACTACTTATTGTAGTGACATATAGGAAATAATCCTAATTAGAGGAGGAAAGACAATGTAGGCCAGCAGAATATAACTTGCGTCGGTTTTTTGTGACATTGGTACTTAGGATATTCCTACTGTCTATGGTAATTGGTAACTTAAGCTTTTGAACTTTAAAACCACCTCCTAATTCATATACACGACGAAAATTGACATTATTGTGTTTATCAATTATTTATTGAAAAGAAACGTAAATTGAAGAAAACGGGCATTCTAAAACTCCATCAACAATATACAAATTAAAATATTCTTTCAGGCCAATTTGACCTTACTTTCAAGGTGACCGCGTAACTGAACGTCACTCGATATCTCGACACCAAGAATTCCGATACTAGCTGTGACAATTAGAGGAGTGCCTTGAAACTGAGGTGATACGACGAAAGGCGATGTTTTTGCGGTAAACGTGCAAACTTGTGTTTTTGAGGCGTTAAATTCGACCAAGTTGTGTCGGCCCTAATCCGAGACTCTGGATAGTAAGGACTCGACTTCAGACACAAGTTTGTTTTGGCACTCGTAGACGTTTTCCCAATAAATATTGGCTCGGCCGGTGAAGACAATTTACCTATTAATCGTAATTTTATTGTCAGATACAGATCAATATTCAAATTGGACACCCTCATTTGAACTACATACTGACTTTACTGACCAGGTATAAAATTAAAGAAATATTAATAATATTATTAATATTTGTTATTATAGAACCAGAAGTCATATCTAAACAAGATATGACTTCTGGTTTTCATGGCATCCTTATAGCAGAAAACTCTATCGACAAGACTGCATTTGTGACGCCTGATGCACAATTTGAATATAGATCTGTTCCGGTCTATGCAATGCCCATCCCTATATCAAAGCGCCATAAATTCCTCTCTAGGTGGTTATAGAGATTATTCCTTTATTCTATACCGATGATATCTTAGTTCTTTCTGATCTGTGCCGCAGGGTTTGATAAATTTGAAACTTATTTTGACTAGATTGACTCGTGACACTCTTTAAAGACATCCAAATGTTCTTTTCTTAAAAGTAAAATTGATTATGTTGGTAACATCATAGAAAGTGGTACTGTCAGACAGCGTCCAAGGAAAAATCAGGCTCTAACTGACTTCGCAATACTTAAAAATATAAAAGAAGTCAGGCAATTCAATGGCTTAGCTGGCCATTTTAGGGAGCTTGTACCTAATTACTCCAAAATCATGCCCTCTTTAAAATTTAACAAGAACTAATATTAATTTTAATTGGACTGAACAACAAGAGTACTCATACATACACAAACTCACGCCTTTTTTCCCAGAAGGGGTAGGCAGAGGTGCCAGGACACCCACATTTCGCCATGCATGTTCCGTCCCACGATGTGATAGGTGGCGAGCCTATCGCCATATCGGGCACAAATTCCTGACTCTGGGCTGATAATGAATAGAAAAATCCAATATCACTTTGCCCAACCCGGGATTCGAACCCGAGACCTCAGCTTTGTAACCGTACCGTAGTACAACTACGCCACCGAGGCAGTCGACAACAAATAATTAACTTACTCACATCTTCTTCTGTATTGACTATATTCGATCCTAAGTTGCCGACCGAGCTGCATACTGATGCCTGCTATATTGGCTATGGTACTGTTCGGATTCAGAGACAAGATAGAAATCCTTTAGTTATAGTTTATTTCAGTATGAGAACTTCAGATACAGAGAGTAAATATAATTCATATGAACTTGAAACTCTTGCTGTGGTGAAGGCCATAAAAGATCTTTGGTCCATAAAAGATTTTTTGGATTTCCTTAACGGCCGGTCATTTAAAGTAGTCACCAGAGATCAATTTACGTGGGGATGCTTCCACCTCATGTACTAATAATGTTGAAACTGTGTAGAGGCACTGTGTTGAAACCTCCTGTACTAATAATGTGGAAACTATGTAAAGGCACTGTGTTGGAACCTCCTGTACTAATAATGTTGAAATTGTGTAAAGGCACTTTGTTGAAACCTCCTGTGTAATAATGTTGAGACTATGTTAAGGTGTTGTGTGGAAATAATTGATTTCATGATAAGTTTGTAAGTTTTTATACAAAGAAAGAAAAAAAGAAAATGTATTAATTATCGATTTACTCGTATTATGTGTGTTTGTGTGTGTATTAAATTTATTTATCTCCTTTACCCTATCCAATATCCTTCCTTAAACGCTAGCTAGCCACCACCATGCGTAACCTTGATCCTGGTCTGGTTAGTTTTTAGTTTTAAAATATCTTTTTTTTACCTTAACAATTTTAATGGATTTGAATTAAAAGTGTACGTTGTGAGTCCTATTAATCCAAAGCAATGATCATTTATTAATTTTTAGGGTTTGGAAACCCTTAGAAAAATCTTAAAGCAGCAGAGTAACTTAAATAATCCTCTTTAACTTTACATCTTAACAACAAATCAATTATTATATTTTATTGTATGCTTAGCAATAGCAATACAATTTACGAACTTGATGTAAATAATTATATCATTCAACCACTGTAGGAAAAAACTCGGCTGCTGTTTTTGCGAACTGTTGTTTACAACAAGCAGCGAGGACAAAGGCAAGTACAAAGTTAGTCATATTTTAATGCGCGGGAGCGAAGCCCGTGAGTCAGCGCCGCGCATACCTTGACACACCCAATCGACTGCAATAACCGACACAACACCTTATCTGTTCGTCAAAAAGGAAATAGTGATGCGGGAGTTGTAACGATTATATTAATTGTCGATATATTTTAAAGTTGCGTTTACGGGTTATGCATATTTTATTTATCAGTTTATTTTTACTTTTACACCCCTTTCACACGGCAACCTTCCGTTTTTTGCAGGTACAGTTTTTTGCAGGATCCTGTTTAGTAGTGCATGTGCTGCAATACTAGCAGTCACACGATTATTATGTTTGCTGGATACTGTAAAGGATTTTTTTTGCTTTAACAAGAATATCAAAGTCAACGTGGGGGCTATCTTTCAATACGCTAAAAATCATCTATGGAGCAACTTATTTAGGATGTATTTGTTGCGGATCTCCGATATGAGCTGATAGGGCTACTATCGGTGCTGTGCGAAGAAAACTGCTCCAGAGCCAACGTTTGGCCTTGATATTCTTGTGTAAGGCATATAGAACTGTTAGTACCAAATCTTTTGTGTGTATTTTCATTGTAAAGGACATTAAACCTGTTACACTGGGAATATCGGCGAAATATACTATAGAAGAAAAAAAGTCTGATGTAAGTACATACAGTACCTTTTACATCATGACGGAATTTCAGTTTAATCGTCCGACCTGTCACATATTCACTGAAGGATTGATAATTTAGCAGGATTGCTACTATGGTGATCCGTAGCCTTTGAGAGGCAGCAGGCAGTCTTCAAGCAAGTATATCTGTGCCTACTTTCACCATACTTTAGCTAGCGATATACCCGAAAGACTTAATAAATACTAGATGAAACAGTCTTAACACACCGGCATGATTGTGTCTAATGGCGAGAAGTAATCATCCAACGCCGTTCTATAAACTATATTGACATGCAATGCAGTGAAGTCACTTTGCTGAGATAGAACTTCAAAATGAGTTAGAGATAATTTTATTGATAATATTATGTGAAAAAGCTACTAGAACGGATAGTACAGTAGCTGGTAATCCTGAATATAGAAAGTGAAAACATGATGTTAACAAAAACAAAAAATAATAGACAGAATTTTAATTAAATTGCAGGCGAACTGAATAAGCACTAAAATTATAGTGACTTGATACTTATTCAACCTATGACACTATTATATCTAAATATATTGGCTTATAATCTACCGGTAGACGAGACGCGTCATAGAAACTATTTGTCCCGTATTTGTCAAAGCTCAGTAGCGACATCTAGTACATTTACTTGAATATTACAAATTATGATCAAAGATTACTAGACAGAAAAGACAGTTCATATTAATAATCGCTTTTCCTAAGATACCACCTAAGTATCAATGCCGTCATAGCAATAATATATTTTGCAATGTTTTTTTTTTATTTACGTGAATAATTCATGGAAATGATCTAAATTAAATTAAATACTCTTAAACTACAAGTTTATCACAGTTTTACAATGAGATAATGAAATCAGTCTGACATATATTATATTAACTTTTATGAATTTTTAACAAACTGATTATCTTTATTCGGGACTATTAGACATAAGGAATGGTACAGCAGAAGTTTTCAAAAATGACTTCCGCATTTGCAATATCTGAAATCTTCGTGTCGAAAAGAATGGAACAAATATAGGTAGGTATGTTCTGATGGTAGCTACTTATATCCGTTCCGACAATTCTGGACAAACATTATCGAAATCTCCTTTTTTCGTAACCGAAGCGTAAGAATCTAAAACAATTTGAAGTGATATTAGTCTTAAATAACAATCAATGGGTTCAGAATTCCAATATGGTCCATTATGTAATTCGTATTAAGAAATAGGGTCTAAAAATTGACCAATGTTTCAAAACATACATACAACAAACATGTTTTGTGTCATTAATTACCAACATAAAATTAAAATAAAATACTAAAGTCAATTTGTAACTACATTCTTCCTACATATTTGTATTTGTAATGTCTTCGAATAGTTTATGCCAATTTGGTCGACTGATATGAATGTCCCATGAATAATCTATAACTAATACAGTTTGTCTCTCTCACTCGACGGGCAATTTTTGTGCGCGGAAATGAGACATATGATTAAGGAGCTCACCTTGTATTTTTAAAGAGCTATAAAAATAATTAATCCAATAATAAGTAAAAGATCTGTATTATCGACATTTTACTGCAATATTATATCTGTATCAGCCCATATACGTCCCACTGCAGGGCACGGGCCTCCTCTACAATCGAGAGTACGATTGAGAGTGATTAGGCCATATAGTCGACCACGCTGGCCTAGTGCGGGTTGGCGGACTTACATACCATAGAAATTTTATAAATCGCTATGGTATGCAGGTTTCCTCACGATGTTTTCCTTCACCGATTTAGTGCGTGGTGATTGACTATCAATACACACATGACTCCGAAAAGTCAGAGGTGTGCCCTGGGATTCGAACCCGCGACCACCGTGAACATGTTGGCAGCCGCATCTAGTCCGTTTACCAACAGGCCACCACGCACTTATACAATACTATATCACTTACGTTGTATTCTTTAATTATATAGTAACTTCAGAAAATTTTGTTGTCGGTTTAACGGGGAAACATCTAAGGGAAACATCAAAATAAATTACTAATTATGTAAATATAAACAAAAAGGCGTACTGCTGCGTAGCTGTCACGCAGCGGACGGATTCGTGTGCGGTGCATGCACCGCACCTGGGTGGGACACGTTTCTCACAAAGAACGTCTTATGTAGTATAGTATTGATATCGATATCTAAATATAATTACGCTGGGACTCACCCGACTCTGCAATATCAGAGTGAAGTGCGCAATATCAGAAAGGTATAAATACGACATGCCGTTACTTTAATTACGCATTACAATTATATATTTGTGTTCACCATGCGGTCGGTTCAGTTGTGTCTTCTTGTCTTCCTCGCGCTGTTCTCACATATAAAGACATTACCGATTATAACTCGAGAATGCGTCATAAGTGACGACGGTCATGTTTACACCGTGAATCTCATAATAAATGGGAATGTTCAATTGAACGAGCCTGGTGCTAGTGGCAACGTCTTGCCTGGAGCAGTTGACTTTCGAAGTTTAAATATTAGGGAGGCAATAGAAGATTGTTTCAACCGTGGGGAGTGACCTGGTGGCAGCAGGAGCGGCAGCGGGTTCCGGACATCAAGCGAACGATCCTCTTCCACTAGTGGATTACGTCGCGTATTTGGCCTAACTGATGCACCGAGCCGCAGAGATTAGCTATAGCTCAAAAGTAATAATTGGCTATAATGTATTTATTAATTTATAGAAAGTAACTACGTCTACTTTGGAAGAAGCATTTATTTATTATTCATAGTGTAAATATATCGTATGACATTATTATTTTACTGTTTCAATGTATTATGTGCCATAAATGTGATAAAATATATTGTGTTTTACTGGCTTCTTTCCTTGACCTTGTCCGTGTATCTTGAATAATAAACATATTGTATTATATATCAAGGTTTAATATATAACTAAAAGTGACATTGAAGGAAAAACAAACCAGTCAAAACTAGCACTATCCGATAAAGAAGATGCATGCGACTGACATGCCAGCACTATAACCCCTATTTTTCATTCCAATATCACCCATTTTATCAAAAACATAACAATGGAAGTATCATCCAATTGTCCGTCATCAATTAAAATAATGTATAGTGGTTTTAGGTGGAAGGATACGCGGATTCTGTTTGGGTCATAGTTGTTACGTATACACTTAGATGGTGTTGTGAAGGAGGAAGTCTGTAGATTAATTAACAAAATAAGGGATTTAATACTGTAGTACTTACATGTATCTAAGACCAAGCTTAAGCTTCGCCGCCTGTGAAACGAGAGGCCGCGGGTTCGTTCCCCGCACCGAGAGAAATGTTTGTGCGGCCCACATATATTTCGATGTTTGTGAGACCGAAAAGTCTCTCGTAATTCCTGATACCCCCGACACAAGACTCGATCTTAGTGTGGGGTCAGGACTATATATGTGACTGTTGGGTGTTATTTATCTTATATCTTTAAACGAGAAATTCTTGTATATATATAAATATATTCTCTGAATCTCGGTAACGGCTCCATTGATTTTAATGAAATTTTGTATACAGGGGGTTTCGGGGGCGACAAATCGATCTAGCTAGGATTCAATTCTAGAAAATGTTATAAAAAATAAAAATAGGAACTGATAAAATGACTCTTCCTGACATCTATTGGCGAATAATAATACTATTTTTTTTTTGTATGCAGCTAACTGCTTAACGATACAATAACACTAAAGATATTCCGGCAGATGGCGTTGTTAAGCAACACTAAGAAAATCAATTGTTTATTAGCTTTTAGGTTTTATTGGGATATCTGTCAAAACTTTAAATTAAAAAGTGACATTGGTAATTTCGCGTTTAATTTTGGATATGGCTATTTGTTTGGATCATGGATTATTATAGATATACTGCGCGATTGAGCGAGTTTTGGATCGAGAGAGAATACATATAAAGTACGGTATGTTCCGCGGAGTGGTACTAGGAATGGTTTGTAAAAGAGAATAAGACCATTTTTAACTGTATTGGAATTATAAATAGTGAAAAGTACAAGAAGACTTTTAGCTTTTAGTGAAGTAATTCCTTCAAGTGTCCAAATCTTTTAGTCCAAAAAAAAACCGAGCAAATCTCGGTCATCCAGGTACTTTATTTTATATCCCCGACTAGGCAGGCCGATCTGTATTCACCTCCATTTCACACATATTTCTGACCTATATTTAATTAGAAAACCATATTATGGCCATGCTAGTAACAAAATCCAGTCCTGATTCACATAAGGTATTTCGAAATGAAAAATTTACATACAAAATATTTCCTGACCTGGAGACCTAGGATCGTTTATTTCCGTCGCTTGAGTAATAAAGCAAAACATATGAATCTTTCACAGATATTATTGGTAAATGAATGCATACAATAAAATTAAAATAAACTATCATTTAGCTCGTAAGAAAAATATTGTACTACTAACAAATGGATTGTAATTGTCTGAGTAAATAAAGATTTGTTTATTAATACCTACTTAAATAGTTAATGTTATGACATTAATTTCTGGCCATTGATGTCGCTAGATAGGTAATGGACAAAAGCTGGTAACATGAAAATGAGATCATCTTACCTTCCGAATGATATAATACCTGTAAATTCTGGTGTAGTAATACACACATGACTCCGAAAAGTCAGAGGGTGTGCCCTGGGATTTGAACCTGCGACCACCGTGAACATGTTGGCAGCCGCGTCTACCAACGCGTTTACCAACAGGCCACCACGCACTTCTTGGATCGACTTTACGAGAGACAATATAAAACTTCGAATTATTAAGTGTTGATTAACTATTATTCAATCAATGGCAATCGTCAAACATTTATACTTTCTCTTTCTCTCTCTGCAACTTTGAATTGTCGAGTGTTGGACGCCGTTGAGTTCGAATTAACGCGTCGTTTTGTAATTTAGCTATGATTTTTGCGTTCGAATTACCAAGTGTATAAAAATGTATTGATTTAGTTCGAAATATAAAGAGATTGTGTAGGGAACTCGTGATAACTTTGAATTATAGAGAGGTTCGAATTATCGCAGGTTTGAATTAATGAGAGTCGACTGTAATTCAAAAATTAAACGGTCAAGATAACTATGCAACAGGGCGCTTTGTTGTCAAAATGTACCTGCAATACGAAGAATGATGACATATAAACACACAGGTTTTTTTTATACCGAAAGTGATAAAAAGTAGATTAAAATTATGATACCGTCATAAAGCTTTGAGTTGTTGATCTATCGCGCCTTCTGTATTATAACGGTGAGACGTTAGAAATATGTATTTTTTTATTTATTGACGATTATCAATATACTTCCTCATGTTTCTCATACTAATAACTGAAGAAATCGTGATTCTCCGTTGTAGGACAAATATTTTCTCGGTTTATTTATATAATTATCTTGAGAATTAACAAAGAAACATTCAGTTAGTATTATTTTTTTTTAATTCGTCAAATCAACAAATTTTAACCCTTCTACACCTATTAGTTACCATTACCAAAATTATTGTTAGGTAATATTGGACGTCTAGTCAAAATGAAGCTACTCACCAAAAATCTGCTTGTTAGTATAGTAATAAATGGTGAAAATGTACCCGTACTTTTATCTATAAAAGTATTAGAAGAGTATTAAGAAGTATTATTTATAAGATCTATATCTATTATTAACTTTCGATTCATAAATTCGAAACAATTATGGTTTTCTTTGGGAATGGAACCTACAAGCTTCCCCATAACAGTGCGATGGACTTTCTACATGTCATTTTTGTTCATATTCCGTTTAATACTAAGACAATTTTATTTATACAATTATATTTTAAAAACCCAAGGCATAAAAATAAAAGACGTATCGAGGAAAAACCCGTTATATAGGAGGTGTGAAAAAAAAGTGTAATAGCATCAATAAATTGTATTTGTGACATTAAATTCGATATTTTATTGATCTTGTAATTGTGTTGGCGCCGCGTGCGCACGCGACGCTCGCCACGTAACTCTACTCGCTAAATAACCGTAAATAATCTCTTTGTAGGAACTGTCTTGTGTGTTTGTTTGTTTGTACAGCGAGAATAAATAAACACACTCAAGTCCTGACTGACATGCAAGGTCTTATGTGGCAGTTCATCAAATAAATAATTCTGTAAATATACTTGACGACTTAACAGAATCAATTCCAGATTATAAGTATTGGACAAATAAAATTGCCTGATTATAGAAGCTACCTTAAATTACCCAAAAAACACATGTTTTAAAAATAGAGAATTTAACAAATCATCGCTCTTCTTGAAAAACATTTCGATAATATTTCATGGGTCTTCTAAATCGACTCAAGTCAGAATAAACGGAGTCACGTAAAAGAGGTAACAAACTTGCTCTGATTTTTTACCAGAAAATATTTTTATAAACTTTCATAATATTTTTTAAATTGCGATAATGGTCCGTATGGGATTATATATATTATAGCAATTACCGTTATGCAAATTATTATTATGTGCGTATAATAAAATAAAAAGATTGTTTATTAAAACGTTCTTATAATTGGGACAAATTTATGGTTGATGAATTTTATCATGTATTTTTTATACACATAGAAAAAAGAAAGTTCTTACATATTTTGTGTGTTACCACCTCTATTTATAAAAATATTACCCACATTCGACAGCTGGGTGAATTGTAAATACTCTACGTATTTTAATAAGAATTCTTTCTCTGATATTTTTACCTCAAATAGTTTGATGATAGTTTGTCAAGCAAATCTGATAAAGTATTCAATTGCAAAATGAAATGTTTTAAAAAGTGTTAGCTTTGGCTGACTTTACGTGACCAACACATAAACGGCAGTGTAAACGCACTGTTGTTTTTCGGATTGAAGGAAATTGTAGCCAGAGTAACTACTAGACATATTGAGACTTTAAATCTTATGTCTCAGGATGGCGAGTGCAGTAGAATGCCAAGCATTACTTTGTAATTCATGAGCGGTCGTAACTCTTAACAGGGGAATGGTAAGCTCGTCTCCCCATTCAGTAATAAAAAAAATCTTTGTAATTCGTAATAGTCTCTCAGGTATGCAGACTTAATCATCAAACTAAAAAGGTACTAAAATCAAAAATTCTAAACACACTATTTTACGATAAGATCCATCATAATACACGTGGAATTTGTAGCTGTAACGTCAGGTAATGAGACGTACAGACAGACGCTGCCACTTGTTCTCATTAGTTATGGCGACAATAAAACAACGGTTTCATTACGTATATACGAGTAACATGTGCCATAATAAAACAATTAATTCGCGGCAGGAGGCGGTTTTAGATGCGGCTAGTGTTAGTACGAGATAGTACGGTAAGTTGAAATTTTTAATTGTGTGTTTTTGTAGTTATATTTTTTGTTATTACTTCTCAGTGTGTAATTTTTTAGTTAAATCAATTTTATTAATGGATATATTGTTATTCATGTAAATTATGTTCATTTGTGTCTTATTTATTTAAAAATAATTATAAAAAATATGAAAAGATCATCCATCATATTTTTTATGTTAAGTTTGGCGTTAATTATTTTGTAAATCTAGAGAAAATGTGTTAGGCACCTGTTGAAAAAAATAATCCTTAAACTGCTATCAATGCTAAAACATAAACATACTCTATGTACCGTTACGAACACATATTAAACATCTTACCATACTGTATCTTTTCCTCGCGCGTTCAGTTTGCCTATATAAATGTGCCCAAAAATACATCACCTCCAGTTCAGCCGCTTCATAGACAGACATATTGGTGTCCCCTATTTATATCGCAACGTCGTTTAGCCGTCACTGGCTGTAAGCTCACGCCTATACTGCTAAAAGGTGGACAGATGAGTATTACAACATGATCTATATCTGTATCAACTCATATACGTCCCACAGGGCACGGGCCTCCTCCATAATTTAAAGTACGGTTTAAAGAGATTAGACTGCCTTAGCCAAGAGGTTGTGCTTTGAATATGGCATTACGGCACGAGTTTGAAAACTTTATGAAATTATTTTTCTGAAAACTTGAGACGCGTTCTAATAATGAAAAATAGACATGATATTATCTGCCGTTTAATCCTCACTAGGTCAACGTTTTGGACTGCGACCCGACCTCTCTCAATTGCACTTTTGTTGGTAGAGGAAGCCCGTGTTCTGTAATGGATCTGATACAGACACTCAAGATATTGCCTACCAAGAAACACTACGAAGTAAGTAAACCCTCACCCAATCAATCCGCAAGCATTGGACAGATTAATTACGTCAGTAAAAAAACCGTGAAATAAACAGCTCCGCGGAGACTCACAGTCATCAGATTAACATATAAATGCGCACCACTTGCGGCAAATAGGTAAATAAAAACCCAATCGGCGGGACATTAAATCGCTCTTCTACCCCCTACCTACCCCACAAGACAGGGGCGCACGACACGTGTCTAAAGAGCTTCTGTTTTACGGAGTGCTTGTTTTCAGAATTTAAAAGTGTTAGGAATTAATTTTGATGGTACCTATAGCTTGTGATTATTTGAGGTTTAACTAAATACAATTTACTATTTTCGCACCATATTAATATTAATGTATAAACATCAATCGCTAGATAGAGGCCTCTATTAAAAGCCCACTATTTTTTTTTTACAGAGGCTGAAGTTGATTAGTTCACTTTCTTAAGCCGAAAAAGAAGTGCCCTTATTATATTATAATGATGTTTTATTTCTGTCAGCTATGAGTGTGGCTATGAGTCATATTATTTCAAACTTCGTAAAATTGCATCATCAATGATAGCAACTTCAATTATAAGTATTTATTTCGCATCCTATTACGCAGCCCCTGTGGCCTAATGGATAAGGCACCGGCCTTCTAAGCCGGGGATTGTGGGTTCGAGCCCCACCAGGGGTGTTCATAGGCTGCATATTTTGTGTAAAAAAAAAGTTATTTATATAGTTTGTGCTTTATAACTTTGCATAAGTTCCTGTTGCACTTTTGAAATATAATTATGTCATAATAAATAGATACCTACCATGTCCATTAGACTAAGTAGTCATTTTTTTTGCACTTAACCATATTATTCTTAATATATTTTTATGTTGTCCCACCCCTACATCTGCCAGATCAACAGACGACAACTATTTTTGATGATGTATTTTGTTGACACCGAAATTTGAAGTTCAACAACTCCCTGGGATTGTCAAAATTATTTTGAATTAACAAATAGTTAAACGGCGAAATGAATTGGGCAACTTACAAAATAATATTCTCTTCTTGCTTCCACAGTAGAATGGAAGAGAAAATTATAAAATAGAGACGTAATACCCGCCGAGACGTTTTTAAAGCGGGTGCATCCGCTAGCAAAGTTCCACGGAATATTTTAAATACGACTCATGATGCAAGAGATATTATTTATTATTGATAGTCAATCACCACGCACTATAACGGTGTTGGAAAACATCGCGAAGAATCCTGCATACTATGGCAATAGTAATGTCCACGAATCCTCACTGGGCCAGCTTGGTGGACTATATATGTTGTAGAGGAGGCCCATGCCCTGCATTGGGAAGCTTATAAGCTGATACAGATTATTTATTTTATAATAAGCATTGCAAAAAACGTCGAAAAATATGGGAATTCCGTTTCTACAGTCTGCATACTATAGTAATACATTATGTTACAATCCGCAAAGTTGCCTCACATACATCATTGTTTGATAACAAATGAATCATGAAGAGTTCCATTGTTTCGCATTAAGTTACACCGCCCCTGTGGCTTAATGGATAAGGCATCGGCCTTCTAAGCCGGGGATTGTGGGTTCGAGCCCCACCAGGGGTACTGAAAATGTAACTTTTTTATTAGAGCTTTTTTGCATAATTTTTGCACCCAATGAGCGAATGAAAAGGGGAGTAAGGCTTAATGCCTTTACAGGTTGATGTCAACTTCAATGGTCTGTAGTTGGTCTGACTTATCAAGAAAACTCTTAGTTAAAGATGAATACGGCAATTGTAGGGATGATGTAGTTAAATGACAGGCTGATGACGGGTAGGAGCGTCACGAGCGCGGGCACTGCTTTCTGCGGTATAAAATATGACGAATATTGGTAGTTCATCCACTGGAGAGGTCTATGATTATGACTTCATATAATAATAATAATAAAATAATAATAATAACACCCAACAGTCACATACATAGTCCTGACCCCACACTAAGATCGAGTCTTGTGTCGTGGGTATCAGTAACTACGAGAGACTTTTCGGTCTCACAAACACCCAGACCCGGAAGAAATATTTGGGGGCCGCACAAACATTTCTCTCGGTGCGGGGATCGAACCCGCGGCCTCTCGTTTCACAGGCGGCGTCTAACCAACTGCGCCACGGAGGCTGTCATATAATATAATGCTAATGGCTGGCATATAATAACTGAACATCATGAGGCTATAATATGAACCGGCATACTTGTATGGACCGTCGAGTATAGCCATCTCGTGTCGGTGGGTTGTAGCTATATGTCGTGTCTAAATGGATGATACACCCAAGGAAGGATTTTAAATATTGGCAGATTTTACTTATCTCTCTTCAGGCACATGCAGTCCCCTGCTGAATATATGTAGGGCTCTCCCTGGATCGCCACATCGACCTGTTGGAAGCGGCCTGCATCCAGCGACTTCCTGCGAAAAAGAGATGGGCTATGTATTAATAATTTTAAATTCAGAATCTTATATCACCCAGTTGCATTAAATGTGTTTTTTTATTGCAGCGAATAGCGAGACAAGCATGCCTTGGTAGGCGTAGGTTGCCAGACGGCCTCTCAGACATAAAATACCTACCATCACTAAAGAGGATTTATGAATAAAGGTCAAAAATATCCAAAAAAACGAAAGCACGATATTTCAAACACACGTGAGCAATAAACTCAAATATTTACGTGTGGATAATTAGCCTATACGTAAGAATTAGTATTAAATTGAAATATACACATTTTAATACTTCTACGAAGTGCGTGTTATATTTAAGATTTACTGTAGCTTCGGTTTGTCCGGTTTATTACTCTAATATCCCTTGGCAAGTGTTGGATGTCATATAATTTTCCAACTCCTCATTCAATATTAGGATATTAAATGTAGTGTCGGAGTATTAAATAGCTTAGTGGTATTTATGATTGTTGATTTATGACAGCGATCATGGTAAACATGATTTTATACTTAGTGACCTACTGAAGCATATCACAGATCTCGGCCTAACCTATCGGTGTAAATGTGTCCTCATACATACATACATACATACATAAACTCACGCCTTGTTCCCAGAAGGGGTAGGCAGAGGTGCCAGGGCACCCACATTTCGCCTTGTATGTTCTGTCCCACAATGTGATAGGTGGCGAGCCTATCGCCATATCGGGCACAAATTCCTGACTCTGGGCTGATACTGAATAGAAAAATCCAATATCACTTTGCCCAACCCGGGATTCGAACCCGAGACCTCAGCTTTGTAACCGTACCGTAGTACAACTACGCCACCGAGGCAGTCTTCAATAGCATTGTTTTCATAATTTTGATTCGTTGCCTAATTATTTATTTTCAGAATATTTTGATATTTCTTACAATCGTGTGGTAGTTTAATGTGTCCTAATACTGACTTATATTAACTACCTTGGTGGCGCAGTTGAACTATTGTACGATTACAATGATGAGGTTTGGGGTTCGGATCCGGGGTCGGGCAAAGTGATATCGAATTTTTTTATCAATTATCAGTCCGGAGTAAAACAATGTACTTGATATGGCGATAGGCTTGTCCTATATGACTGTCCTGGTTGCATTTCCACCTATACCTGTTGAGATTTTTTTTTGTATACAAAAGTCAGTATAAAATATTATATCAATTCGAAAACAAAATAATCGTGTATTACTTTTAATCTGAAAATGTTTTATATTGTGACAACTGCCATGAGTTATAGTTTCCTATTAAGATATTTAGGGTTCCTCAACAAAAATACTCATTTTTCATCGCAATAAATGGTTAGACGAGCACGCCATTTATGTACGAGGATAAGTGAGACGACCGCTTATGGGCAGTAGTAAAACCAAACAACACCATGAATTAGAAAGCAGCTTGGCATTCCACTGCTCCATCCTGAGACTTAAGATGTTAAATCACAATATGTCCAGGCTGTGTACTCATCATTAACATCATCATCTCAGCCACAGGAAGTCCAATGCTGAACATAGGCCTCCCCCAAGGATCTCCACGTCGATCTGTTGGAAGCGGCCTGCATCCAGCGACTTGTAGGCGGGTGTCCGACATTTCGCTTGCCTATACGTAGGCTGTATACAATTAATAATTATGTATCTATGTATAATATTTATGGAACAGTAGATTCTTTCACACATATTTTGTCTATCTCTTTGTGTTGATTTCTGCCTTGCTGATGGTTGTTGTTGTTGGTCAGGGGTGCTCCTATCTAGTGGTCATGGCCTGTCCTAGAATAGGTGCTACGAGTACGCGACCTCGGCCCCCCGAGCTACTGCAGTCACTACAAACATTCCCTTCCATGACTGCAGTATCCACTCCTACAGGCCATACTCTCCTTTCCCATTATATCCTCTACTCACTAACCCTATTTCCTTTCCCCCGCTGATGATGGGCAGCAGCGTCGTCAGCGCGAGTCCCCTCCTGCGCTCGCCAACCCGCCTGCCAAGCGTGGCGAGTACTGGCAAATTACCCCTCAATGGCGACACAAAAATGGACCAGGCCCCCAGTCCCCGGCAGCCCCACTATTCCAGGCGATGGTAGCAGCCATGGTTACGGTGGGGCAGGGGGTGCTAAGAATCCCCGGGTTGGCCCCGGCTACCACCCCCGACGACGACTGGCCCTGGTAACACACAACATACGCACTTTGAGGACAGACGAGAAGATTGTCGAACTGGAAGAAGAATTGAGCGGGTTACACTGGGATATTCTGGGGTTATCGGAAGTCCGAAGAATCGGGGAGGATACGATAACCCTGAAGTCTGGTAACCTGCTCTTCTACCGGGGGGACGACCAACAGTCCCGAGGAGGTGTCGGATTTCTCGTCCACAGGTCTCTCATTAACAACATCGTATCCATCGAAAGTGTGTCGAGCAGGGTAGTATACCTTATACTCAGAATATCTAAAAGATATTCGTTGAAGGTCATACAGGTATACGCGCCGACCTCGACACACCCAGATGAAGAAGTAGAGGAGATGTATGAGGACATAAGTCGGGCCATACATACTTCCAAAACCTACTTCAATGTTGTTATGGGGGACTTCAACGCAAAGTTGGGCAAGAGAAGCGATGAAGAGTTGAAAGTGGGGCAATTTGGACATGGGCAACGGAACCTCAGGGGTCAGAGGCTGGCCGACTTTCTGGAAAAAGAGGGACTCTTCGCGATGAACTCTTTTTCCAGAAGCCGCCTCACAGGAAATGGACCTGGTTGAGTCCTGACGGTTCTACGAGAAATGAGATAGATTTCATCTTGACGACGAATAGACGGATGTTCAGTGATGTCTCTGTGATCAACAGGGTGAAAACCGGTAGTGATCACCGAATGGTTAGGGGCACATTGAATATCAACGTCCAATTAGAAAGGTGCCGCTTGATGAAGTCTACGCTCCGACCTACTCGCGCCCATATCCAAAACCCCGAGAGCTTTCAACTCGAGTTGACAAACCGCTTTGATTGTCTAAAAGAAAACCTTGCAGTGGACGAGTTAAACAGCGGTTTGGTAGAAGCTGTCCATACGGTGGGATCTAAGTATTTTAGACCTCGCCGTTGAGATAGACCACAAAAACTCTCGATCCAGACTCTTGACCTCATGGCCGAACGTCGATCTTTGACGCTGCAGTCTTCCGTTGACGCCGAAGCATATCGGCGGCTCAATAGACGGATCTGGAAGTCCTTGCGACACGATGTCCGTGCTCACAATACTGTGAGCATTAAGGAGACAATTGAGCGGAACGGAGGCTCCAAAGTGTTTGCAAGAGACTTGTCTATTGGGCAAAGCCAGTTGTCTAGGCTGAAAACGGATGATGGCAGCGCGGTATCGACTAGGGCAGAGGTATTAAGAGAGATCGAGAGGTTCTACGGACAGCTTTACACCTCGGTTGCCGAACCTACTGTTAGCTCGGCCGAAGACCCGAGAGCCGAGTTAATCCGACACTTTAGCGATGATATCCCGGACATCAGCCTGTTTGAGATTGAGATGGCCCTCAAACAACTTAAAAACAACAAGGCGCCGGGTGAGGACGGAATCACTTCAGAGCTTCTGAAAGCGGGCGGAACGCCGGTACTGAAAGTCCTTCAGAGGCTCTTCAACTCCGTTCTCCTCGAGGGCTCAACGCCGGAGGCATGGAGCAGGAGCGTGGTGGTACTGTTCTTCAAAAAAGGTGATAACACTTTGCTGAAGAACTACAGGCCCATCTCGCTCCTGAGCCATGTCTATAAGTTGTTTTCAAGGGTCATCACAAATCGTCTCGAAGGCAGGTTTGATGACTTCCAGCCTCCCGAACAAGCCGGTTTCCGAAAAGGCTTTAGTACCATAGACCATATTCATACGCTACGGCAGGTTATACAAAAAACCGAGGAGTATAACTTGCCGCTTTGTTTAGCGTTTGTGGACTATGAGAAAGCCTTTGATTCGATCGAGACCTGGGCTGTGCTACAGTCTCTTCAGCGGTGCCACATAGACTATCGGTACATCGAAGTGTTGAGGTGTATATACAACAACGCCACCATGTCGGTCCGAGTACAGGATCAGAGCACGAAGGCTATTCCACTACAGAGAGGCGTGAGACAGGGAGATGTCATATCTCCGAAACTGTTCACTGCCGCGCTGGAAAATGCCTTCAAGCTCTTGCAGTGGAAAGGATTCGGCATCAACATCAACGGCGAGTATATTACTCATCTTCGATTTGCCGACGATATTGTAGTCTTGGCAGAATCGCTGGAAGACCTTAGCACTATGCTCGAAGACCTTAATCGAGTTTCCCAACAGGTGGGTCTTAAAATGAACATGGATAAAACGAAGATCATGTCGAATATCCATGTTGTGCCCACCCCCATTGGAGTTGGGGGCTCGACTCTCGAAGTTGTAGACGAATATGTCTATTTAGGACAAGTGGTCCGGTTAGGCAGGTCCAACTTCGAGAGAGAGGTCAATCGGCGAATCCAACTCGGTTGGGCAGCGTTCGGGAAACTTCGCGACGTCTTCTCGTCCAAAATACCTCAGTGCCTAAAATCGAAAGTCTTCGATAGTTGTGTGTTACCAGTGATGACATACGGCACCGAGACGTGGCCTCTCACTGTGGGCCTCATTAAAAGGCTCAAAGTCACTCAACGAGCCATGGAGCGGGCTATGCTCGGTGTTTCCCTACGAGATCGAATCAGAAATGAGGAGATCCGTAGGAGAACCAAGGTTACCGACATAGCCCATAGGATTGGCAAGTTGAAGTGGCAGTGGGCCGCGCACATAGCTCGTAGAACCGATGGCCGTTGGGGCCGAAAGGTTCTCGAGTGGAGGCCACGTACAGGCAAGCGAAGTGTCGGACGCCCGCCTACAAGGTGGACGGACGATCTGACTAAGGTCGCAGGAAGTCGCTGGATGCAGGCCGCTTCCAACAGGTCATTGTGGAGATCATTGGGGGAGGCCTATGTTCAGCAGTGGACTTCCTGTGGCTGATATGATGATGATGATGATGATGATGATGATGGTTGTTCCCCTCTACATATATTTTTTTTAAATTATGTTGCGTCACAGGTTCACAGGTCTGGCAAACGAGCAACTAGGTCACCTGAGAGTTAGTGATCATTTCCTCCATGAACATCCACAACCTTGGATGTGTTGTTATTTTGATTTCGGCCTATCAAATGGAAGGAGAGCGGGTATGAAAAAGGATGGAAAGGAGATACCCCTTATTGGGGATCAGGCAATCTCACTTACCGAACAAACGCGGCAGCAAGACTGTCGTTTCACGAGGATTTCTTGTGAGATAGAGGCCCCGGACGAGCCTGCCCATTCATGCTGAGTCATGACTGACAACAGCGTGGCTGTACCGCTTTCAACATACTTTTTTTTTAAATGTATTTAAGCTTTTATTAAGCCATACATAACATGAATACACTACTAACTTTTAAACATAATTATGTGTCACCGGTTGATAGTGGTTACTTTGTTGGAAATATAATGCACCAATAAGCGTTTGCTTTCATTTTGTCGAGCCAGTTAAAAAAAAGTAAATAAAAAGAAATAAGCATCTCGGATTCGAATCCACGACCTCCACTAATAAATGAATTATTGACAATACATGCTGTCAATTTTATCCCTAGTTTTATCCTTAAAAACATCTACGGAACCTTATAAAACAATTCTCAAACAATTTCACGATGTTACTCCAATGTAATTCTACAATAATAATACACAAACTTTACCTGTCCACTGACGTCATTTCCGACGGTGTTTACACGTGTATCCGAAAACTAGCGGTCAACGACCCGACGCGGTTTTATAAAGATAACCTTGGGCTATTTTTCCTGTTTTATTTTGATCCGAATGTTCAGAGCACTAGTTCATTTGTGGGTAATAAAATAAATCCATTTAACGCAAGTCCTCTTTTTAGACAATATTTATACTAATTTAACAATAATATAGTTTTAAAGCATAATGTTAAGCATCAAGAATGCATTATTAATTATAATACGTAAATCAAATGACAATATAAATTATTTCGTTCGACACATTCTATTTTTACTTTTAAACCTTCCTATCTGCTTACTATATAGTAAGATTTAATTGGCCTACATTTTAATCGACTTCAAAATAAGGCGGAGATAATCAATTCGACGGTATGTTTTTTTAAAATATCAACCCCATATATTTTTTAATTTACCACTATAATTTAGCATCTATTAATAAGACAGTGTTAATTTTTTTTCGAAGACCTTATATTACCTCCAACAATACACATAGAAAAATACAATATATAATTTCAAGTGATAATACTAGAAGCAGCGAAGCCTTATAAGGTAACACTTTACATAATAGACTATATACTGTGTTACCTGTTCTATACTCCGCTGTGATTGGCGGAAACGTTTAACGCACCTGTACACGTCACACGGGGACCAATCAGAGAGGTTTACACCTGCGCTCTCCGTGATAAGGCGGTACTACCTGGACTGGTTTTGTACGTTGGTTTTTAGGTAAGATTTGATTATAATAAGTATAGTTTTGTTCAACGCTCTATAAAGTAGGTACGTGTTGATACATAAATGCAATTTAAAATGATAATTTGAAAGCAAAATAAAATGTAATCTCAGTCTAATTTGACAGCTCGTATGAAATTTAATTTTGGTATCACAATATAGCGGGCTCATAAGACAATTATTATGAAGAGTTAAAGACAGGCAAACTAGTTTATATACCAAATAAGGATGTGTAGAATGTCGTCAAAAAGATTACTGTACATTTTTAAAACTGGCTTAATATTAAATCACTCTCAAAGTAGAATAATGTTCTACAATCTGCCTCAAATATTACTGCTTCGTTTAAATAATATCAAAAGCGATCTATTAGAAGTCGCGTGCATCAAACTTCCTCCTGAACATTTAATATAACAAGTCTACCTTTAAAATTTCACGCAAATTAAACATCTACCGGGAAACGGCTAGACTAATGAAACTGCGTCACTTAAAACCAAGACGCCAAATGTTTTTTAGAGATTGTGTAAGATAGTCGGATGCGCATTACACGGTGTTTTGAGTCGCGTCGCGCCGGAAATCCGCCGTGTAGAGTGGTAATGATGTGCGGACGGCTTACCTGAACTCACTGCTCATTAGGCGATAGAGCAGAGTGGGTGTCGATATCGATGGATTTAATATGTTGCAATATTTGACGACAATATGGTCAAGGTTGCAGGAAATCGCTAGAAGCAGGCCGCTTCTAAAAGGCCCATGTGAAGATTTGACTGCCTGGATGGCTTTAACGGTTGTAACCGTATTACCGAGTCGAGTAAAGTATAGTGTTATGGTGAATGAAAAAAACGATGAGATAACCTGCTTCTTTTAGTTTTATATAAACCTCTTGAAGGTGCGTGAAATCCGATAGTTTGCTCTAAGCTTGCTAGGTAAATTACGTTCTTAGTACTATTCAACCGTGGTGGAGGCCCTTGATAAACAAAAAAAATGTTTTACTTGTTTCAACCTCATTGATGACGAAGTTTTCTTCATAGCTGCAACTCGTTTGTAGCATTGGTACGTTATGATTTTAAAACGGAAAAACCGACTTAAAATTATATTCTTTTATGTAATAAAAGATGACGTGCTCCAATGAGGATGACATAAATATGTGTAATTAAAACTCCTCTTAAAGAAATAACGAGAAAAAAATGAAATAAAAGAACAAAAACAAAACTACTGACGTCGAAAACTCCATTGTAGCATAAGGTAAACGTCCATGTATTTTGCGCTGAAACAAGAAACACACGGCGTTTGATTTATGATTATTATATTAAAGTGTTCATTAGCGAGTGTTCCGAGCGACGCCGTGACGCCACCGAGCCGTCATTCACCTGGCAATCTCTCCTAGTACTTGTGAATAAGAGTGGTACACAGTCGACAGTTTATTTAAAATTTGTCGATACATGAAAAAAATATCGATTTTTAAACTTAATTAATATTATATTCATTTTTTAAGCAAAGTAAAATAGCCCGACCCAGCTTCGCCTAGGTGCATATATTTTTTTATTCCACTTCACACCAAATACATGTTATTTTTCGTATAAACTCTTGTATACCTAAACTTGACGTTGCTAACCTACTGTCCGGCTCAATCCCGTCTCATCTGCCTGTTCAGTCTCTTCCCGATCAGTCCCGTCCTTTCTCGTTATTATCCATCCCGTCTTATAACGTGCATTTACATTTCGTCCTATCAAATCTGTCAGCTATCCCAGCCCTCTCCCGTACCGTCCGCTCTATTATATCCCGTCTCTCCATTTACATGTACATATAAAGATTGCCTTATGAAATTTTGACATTAAAAACTTTAGCGTTTTTTATTGTCCATCCAATATTCCTTCCCTTATTTCAGCACCAAAATGCTTTTTTTCCAAATAATATTGCACACCACTACTTATTGTTAGTAATAAAGTAATAATAACCATTAAAAAAAAGAAATGGCCAAATTGGGCCAGGCGTTGTTGAGTTATGCGCTTACTAACACATTTTGCGATTCATTTTTATATTATAGGAGAAGATATAGTCCGCCCCGCTGGCTTAGTGCGGGTTGGCGAATTTTATTTCATGTAGAAATTAATTCGAAAAGTCAGAGGTGTGCCCTGAGATTTGAACCCGGGACGATCGTTAACTTGTTGGCAGTCACGTCTAGTACGTTACCATATACAAATTAATAAAACCTTCATACTGCCTTACCAGGTGACGTAAGTAATATAACAAATATTTAAAAATATAAAACGACGCATCACGCTTGAACGATACCCAAAGAAAAAGGTTTTTAGTATCTTTCTTAGAAATTTTCCAATTTTTCTCACTCCTTAAACCTACCCAGGACTTCCACGAATATTTCAAGACCAAAATCAGCCAAATCGGTTCGTGCGTTCTTGAGTTATAGCGTCAGGAAGGAAAACCGGACTTATTTTTATATAATAGATTATTTTTATATAATAGATAAATTGATGTAGACTAAAGTTAGAGAGGTGTGAAACAGAGGCGTGTTACTTTTTTATCATTGTTTTTGTCTAATTAAAAGTTCTCGTGCAAATAGTTTCACGTTACTATATATTTTAATTGTTAGAAAAATCAAATATTTGTAAATGATTAATAGCCTACTCGTGAAGTAGGTTATAAGCATAATAATTATAATTATTCCAATCCTCAGAGAAGGCATTCACTTTGATGTACGTACCTATTTCAATTCGTAAAACTGGTTACTGATCAATAAGACAATTCTCAATGTAAATCTATAAATCACGATATTTGTTTTTACAATGCCTTTCGTAGCTTTAATATAAACACTCGTCACTCGACAAAAAAATGTTAGTCACTCGACATCCGCCGTAATTCCCACCTTCACTGACAAGACGCGCCACTCCACTCTATTGACAAATAACAAAAGACACGCGTTTTTACAAGACCCACTTGGAATGCTTCTCCTATAACAATGGGTAGTCCATCGTGCCAAGATAAACTTGTCGATAAAAATAACCGCGGCGCGTCGCGTCCCTACGTCTGTTGGTAGGCGCCACCTTTGCCAAAACGGCCCAACACGAAACACGTCCAATGAAAGGTGTTTCTGACAGCCAACACTACTGTGCTGTGGGGTTATCTGTGCTAATGATGCTTCAAATTAAATTATATGTAAAGGACTGAAAATGAAGACAATTTCACAGTGACGCTGGTGGTTATGAAAATGAAGTATCACTTTCATAATTATTATTTTATTAAAAAATAACGTGATTTTTTTTCTATTTTAAAGTACCTTTATTACTTAATAAATAAAAATAAATTTACCGAAATACAACTAGGTACATATATTTTACATGTATATTGTATATCGTTACTTGTAAGGTAACAAAAAGGGTTACGTTTGTCGAAGCAGAATATGCATTGCACCAAAATATGATGGCTACGTTTTCTCTCGCACTTGTGATGTGTACTTTTAATTATATATTTTAAATTCTATTAAATATAAGGTTTATTATAAAATAAAGTTCGCTTTCGAATGTCTTTGAAATAAATAACAACGAATAACAATTAGAGTATAAACGAAAATGGAAAACCTATTTTCATACGACGATTTTCACAAATCGGTATATTTGGCCCATTCGAGATAAGTTTGCACCACTGCACGAAAGGTGCGTGTGACAGACAGAGAATACCTTGGCGTGGAGATTAACTGTAGACCGGTTTTTAACGTTTTTAGACTTGGCAGCGATCCGCGGCGGAGGGGCGAAACTAACTGCGCGTGAAATTATCAATACTCATGTTTCTATCATTGTGGACTTTCAAGGAAATTGTTTGGTATTTTGATGAACAATCAGGTTCATGAGAAGTTTCGTTTTTATACCAGTAATTTGATGAAGAATGGAATAAACATAGGAGATGAAGGTACCTCTTCTCTTAAACTCATAATGTAATATCGACGGTGAAGTACCAATACCTACCTCCTAACAATCATTTTCCAAACTATATATTTATGGCAATATAATCGAATATCTACTACACTATGATAAAATAAATGAATAAAATGTAACATATAAAGCCTATATTATTATTATTCCCAATTAATAAATATATTAACTACTTTTTAACTTAACAAAATTTCACCGCTTCGCCGCCGATATGAAGGAATTTGTGCCCGATATGGTGATGGACTCGCCCTCTATCGTAGGGACGGACCACATAAGGCGAAACGTAGGTGTTATGATAACACATCTGCCGATCCTTTCTGGGGTAAAAAGCTTGAGTTTAAGTACTATGTATGTATGTCCACATTAGATTTCTACTTGGAATTTCTTAAACACCAATAATATTCCTTTGAATTATACAATAGTGCAGGTTATATTAACCGTGGAAAATAATTAATATCAGATAAGGTAAACTTATTTATAGTATATCAATAGTTATATTACAAATAACTAACATGATGAACTGGTGGTAGGTCTCTCATATGTGAGAGGCCATCTGGGTAGGTACCACCGCAATGTCTAGTTCTTCCGTGAAACAACACTGCGTAAATGCACTGTTGTGTTTCGGATTGAAGGACATTGTAGCCTGAGTAACTACTGGACATATTGAGACTTAACATCTTATGTCTCAGGATGGCGAGCGCAGTGGAATGTTGCTACTGTTTATGAGCGATCGTATCGCTTACCATCAGGCGAACGGCTTGCTCGTCTCGCCATTAATAGAAATTAAACATAAAACACCTTTTCGCATTTTTACATTGGTAATCTTCATCAATGGGTTGTATCCATGAGCATATTACTGTGATAATGTTGTGAAAAAAAATGATCAAAATGAATTGGTGTCTTAACGACAATTTTTTTCATACATCCATAACTTCAATCAAGAAGGGATAGGCAGAAGTTCTATTTATACTTTACTTTGCTGAGATTTTTCTGTCTGACGATACAGGATGTATCCAGTATGCGACCTAAAACGAAGCTAGGTGGTAGTTTTAGAAACTTTAGACAATATACTGCTAAAAATTTATTACAAAAATGGGACACTCCGTCTGAGTATACCCTGTATAACAAAGAGCGTATGTATAACAGGTTATATATTATTAATACACGCCGCCGAAGACAACCTACAAGTTGGCGGTTCTGATCCATGATAAATATATAAATAAAATCTAAATCCCGTATTTTGCACAAAATATGTTTGATACAGTAATTTTCCCCTCCTCGTTTACCTTCGCTGCGACTATCAGATTGCAATTTACCGGCGAAATTGGGGTTCCCGATAAAAAATACAGCGCCCCTGGGGTTTCGGTAACACGCACCGACACGGCGAGGGATTCGGTCACTATCCAAAAATCCAATGCTTATTTAAAGATTGCAATATGGTCTTATCTTACTATAGATTAAAAAATGATACACGGTTTTTTTAATTGAACAAAACTCTAAAGGTGGAATCTAAAAAAAAACAGACAGTACAAATAAGTACATATATTTTAATTACTATCCTAAGATTTAAGCTACACATCCAAGAGATTCGTCGTGACGCGAACCCGCTGCCTCTCTTTATTTTAGCCGTTTTTATAAACTAGAGTTTATAAACTCTACTCCGGAATATATTTCTACGATTACTCTAAATTTATCTCACGTTCACAAATACCGGTGGAACCCAGATACGCAACCCGCCACCTGTCCATCATCCATAATCCTTGATTACAGCAAAAACTACGATCACATCTATTCAAACAATTATATTATATTCAAATTAAACAAGCAATGTCACTGAACCCTGACGAAACCATAAACAAACGTCGAAATAGTACACAAAGAGAAATTAGTCCAAGCAAATTGCCTATTACTTTCACAAGCTCGTCGCTACTCACGCCGGTACGGTCGGCACATAATGTGACGTGTATAGATCGCGTGCGCATATCCCCACTCTAACTATAATAGACATTCCACCAGTCTCAATGGGTGATAGAGAGAAAAACTAAAATATAATAGTTTAGGTTCGCGCACACTAAAGCAATGTTTGGTTTTTGGATAGTATTTTGTAATTAGAACGACAATTGGCTAGCAGATTCATCCATCACCTTCAGTAGTATACAGGCTACTGCCGAACGTAAGCTGAGGAACTTAGGCTACTTTGTATGACATAGTTCCTTGATGATATTGCTACTATTCGGTCTACCGCTCGGTCGCCAATGGTAGACATAATATAAGTATAACAAACAATAAGATGAAACTCTAATAAGCTTTCTGGGAACATTTGTAATAATGCCTGTAACCCGTAACTCAGACTATTTGGAAGACATAACTACTTCGGAATAAATTGTTCATTTTTTTCTAATTGTAGATATATGAATTTATATTATCATGTGTATAACGTGACAGTGACTTGAACCATTGTAATTTTAAATGGTTATAAAGAAAAGGAAGGAAAAAAGAGGACAGTTCGTGTTGCTGCAGAAATTTCTTGAGCTGTTTCTTCTTCACTGCTGCAACACGTTCCGAAGCGGTGGTAGCAGAAATTAACGATTTAAAGGATCTTGTAAAAGACTATTTGAATAAAGAATAATTTGATTTGATTTATTCTGCAAATAAAGAAAGCTTTGATTTGGACAAACTTTCAGTAATTATGCAAATTGCGTAAACGGAAGTTGGGAACATAATAATCTAAAAATAACATCAGAATGTTAGTAATTATTAGAGTTTTCATTCGTTTGAACGGAAGCTACTCTCTGCGAAGCTATTCGATTTGGTGTGTAGAGTGATTAAAATCTCACGCAAAACAGCTTTTGCACTCGCATTACCTGAGAATTATTGCGTATTACACGGGCGAAGAAAGTGCTTTACGTTTATTATTTGTACATAATATTATGTTCCGTATGGTTCTATTCATGACTATTTTAAAAATGTTTAGTCGAAAATAAACTAAAATAATGACGAGTAAAAGATATTAAAATTAAATTGAATTTGAGTCGAAGAACTTTAATCTTTTAATTTTTTACAGTTGTAGGGAAATAATATTCAAATTATTTGACATGATTTGAACTTTTTTCGAAATATTTATTCTTTGTCGATGTACATTTTTTGGCATAATTTTTGCGTAACGTCGCTGGAAACTAGACTACAGTTCGTATAAGTGGCTTTTTACAATAATACTATGTTGCGAACAAAATTACCGACAGGAACACTAACACAAAAACACCGTTTTCCAATTACAACACCGGATTTCTAAAATGCGCGCACAGTGCCAAAAAATATTTGGCACGTTGTAACATAGGTGTCTTCAATGCATGCCTCGAAACACATCGAGCAGTTTGTCAAAACATAATTAAACATCACGGTCGCGACAGTAATGACATAAAAAATAAAACTACACCATAAATCCATTGTAATAGGTATTAAAGTTGATTGTTTTGGTACAATTTGTTTGGGTGCTTTATGATAGTTGCATGCGAGAAGGCATTTTAAACAAATCTTATTTTTTTGTTTTAAGTGCAATTTTGTTGGAGAATTGGGATTTTTCCGAGGTAGTGTTGCTAAAGCACGTTACCTGTTGCTGTTTACTGGTGGTAGGTCTTTTATATGAGAGAGGCCGCCTGGATAGGGACCACCTATCCATTTCTCCCACTAAACAGCGGTGTAAATTCATTGTTGTGTTTCGGTTAGAAGGACATTGTAGCCAGAGTAACTACTGGACATATTGAGACTTAATATCTTATGTCTCAGGATGACTTGCACTATGGATTCCAAGCAAGCAAGCAAGCATTGCTTTATAATTCATGATGTTGTTTGGTTTTGCTGTCCATGAGCGGTTGTCTCGCCTACCATCAGGCGAAGGGTATGCTCTTCCCGCCATTAATTACAATTAAACAAAAAGTAGCACCAGTATCTCATAGAAAACCTACACAAATTAACTCCTATACTGTTGGAATTCTTCCTAATATTTAGATTACCAGACACCCTTAAAAACCTTTTGGGGTTCCAGAAAAAAAGGATTACATTTAAAAATCACACATCAAAAGTTTTAAATGAACACCCAAAGCCAAATTAAAAATGTATTTTCTTTCTTCAATAATGAAAGTCAACCCTCAAAGCGCGCGTCGGTGCAGGTGTGCCTGAGGCGAGTTGAGGTGTCGCCGCGACCCACCGCTCGTGACAGTTGACAGTGACAGTTGACAGCACGCGCCGCGGTGACAGATTGAGGCGCGGCTCGCCGCCGGGACCATTGTACCGCGACGCGCTTTTGTTTTCACGTTATAACAATCAGTCGAGGGTTAAGATTTTGCCATATTTTTTATTAATGGCCGCCCCAAATCTGTGAGTCTTTTGGTGAAGGACTTAAGGTTCGTATTTCATTGACTGCAGAAAACTGTTTGATTATATCTTCACACTCGCTTAGATGAGCTAATATTTTGCAGTGTCAAGTATGCTGGAAGCGATTGAATAAAAATTGAATATTTTTTTTAATAAAAGGCAACGAATTTTCCAACAGCATATTTCTATTTATTACTTCTAACCGTGATTAGCGAGAAAGGGTACTACACAAACTGTAACATACCTACAATGAAATAAAAACATTTAAAATAACTCAAATACTTCTACGATGATAAAGTGTGTGTTTTATTAGTATCAGTTGGGTACTTTGACAACTAAATTTGATCATTCCTGACGCAGTCACACGCGATGGGGATAGATATAGCTACACGCTCAATAATTTTCTTATCAACGTCATATAGGGTGCCATGCTCTTGTCAGACTTGATTTAGCATGAATGGGTGCGCTCATCAGGGGCGGTACCACTGTCTCACAGGAAATTGATGTAAAACAGCTTTGCTGTCGCATTTTGTTCGGTGAGTGAGATTGCCGGATGCCGAATACCACTTTGCTCTTCCCATTTTTTTTCTTTCCGCTCCCCTGCCGATTTGATGCCAGAAACACATCTATGGTCCAAAAGTTATAGATGTTCATGAGCGGCAGGGATCACTTACCATCAGGTGACCAGTTTGCTAGTTTACCGGTACTATGCAATAAAAAAAATCCACTGACCTTAGTTGTATATGAGCAACTATCTTTGGAGTACACCGATTTTTCTTGTTCCTCATCTCCACGCACAATATTTTTCAAATTAAACTTCTGTAAAGCGAAAATTCCATCAGCGTCATCGCCAGAAGTAGTTCCATACTTCATAATATTGATATGCTTAGAATATTAACTTAAGGACTTGAGACACACACTTTTCCACTTTAAAATCGCTATAGTTGCAGTAAGCGTTAGTGCGTTTGTGAAACTAACTCATTTTATACATTTCTTTGTTATAAATACTCCATTTAAAACACATAGTCCATATTTGTCTGCCTTTATCATTTATCTGGATTTGATCAAGGGAATATGTCTTTTCAGTACATTACAAAATAATTCAACTTATAATTTTACTATTGACTTGCTATCTAAAATTAACTCTCTAAAATCACTTCATTACTACAACATACTTTTCGGATAGGTGCGAACGCCGTTTCAATTTCTTGTTGAATGTCGTCATAGAAGGCAGGCTTTGGAGCGCATAATGTTTCGTTTTGGCATTCTACGGGTAGCTTTAATACATCTGAAAAAAACATTATTGGCATAGTGCATTCATCGACAAAGTACATGGCAATGGATTAATATACGCTGTTCTATATAGTACTATATTAGCCCATATACATCCCACTGCAGGCTACATGCCTTCTATTCAATCGAGAGCATATTTTAGCTTTACGAAAAATATTTAGTTAACATGCTTGATACCAGTTCAAAGATTAAAGCAAAAAAAAAAGATTAGAATAGACACAGTATTTTGTATAGGAAATTGTTATAGCTTACATCTTATGTTATATGATAAAAATTAATGTATTTATTAAGAAATAATACTCACGTCCAGTATACATAGCACCCACCACGGCCGTCATAGTCACCTTCAACAATATAAAATCACATTATAACTCTATCATATCTTAGAGGCCGTCTGTTACCACCGCAATGTCCGCACCGCACCGCAAATGTAATTTTTCCGAAGTGTTAGTGTTCCTACAGCACGTTACCTACGCTGGTTAAGGATCGAACTAAGTTGTTAACTGGTAGTAGGTATCGTATATGAGAGAGGCCGCCTGGGTAGAACCCACCACAATGTCTATTTCTCCCGCCAAACAGCAGTGTAAAGTGTTGTGTTTTAGTTTCCAGGACATTGTAGCTTCAGTAACGTTTGAATATATTGAGACAGCATCTGATGTCTTATGATGGCGAGCGCAATGAATTGCAAGCAAGCATTGCTTTGTAATTAATGGTGTTGTTTGGTATTTCTTCTGTATGGACAGGAGCAATGGTATCATCGTAAAAAAAAAACATATTTTCTCTGAACTCATTGCTATATTATGATTAAGTTGCAAAAAGAAATATCATCGATACTGTCATAATATCCAAATTTAACATAAAAAACAAGTGCTTCTATTTACATGGAAAAAGAAGTTGGAAATAACCAAATCATAATATCTCAAATATGCAACTGCCAACTTTATTTATTTTACTTCAAATTAATTTTAAGTCATCAAGATATTAATACACAAAATAACACTGATATCGTATTGATATATAGTATCATCAATCGGCCTACTTATATGTACTTTAAATTGGACGCTTACCACAATTTCCTAATTTTAATTTTGTTACTAAATAGTATAATATTACCATCATTATTCCCGCAGCGAATTTACGCAAACACATTCTTATTGTATTCTGTTTGACTTCGGCGACAAAATTCACAGTAATATTTTATAATACTAAAATATTAATAATAAATATCTCAAGAGTTTGTCTCTAACAAACTTTTGAACGACTTAATGTCGATGAGTCCATTTATATACAAATATTACTTTCCTGTTCGTCATAAAACAAATATTTTAGTTCATTACGAAATAAGCCCTTATTAAACTTAAGATAATTATATGCTATTATTATTTATCACGCCATATACAATTGGAAAAACCATAGTGATATGTAAGTATGTCGCGTATCGCGATCTTTTTTAACCAATCGACCGAACATGCGCACTTCGCTGTAATGTCGTCATCGACAAATCTAATATTAAGACAATGAGTTTAGGTTTATTTAAGGCAGTAGTCTGCTTTAGGAGCCGAAAAAAAAGTGTTTTTTCAACAATTTTTTTGAAAGGGATGGAAATGATTGCGGTAAACGAAATTTTGATACGATAGTATATTATATTCAAGCTTTAAAAAACAATTTTTATTATTACAAATTATTGAAATTTGACAAAGTGGTAACGATTTTTCTAGGGCGCCTGGAGTGTGCACTCGTAAATCGGTGTCGGTGATGGAGGTCGTGCGATGCATCTGAAACAGTGGAACCAATTTTTTTTTTAGTTTTTATAAGTTCCTTTTCTATATGAACTAAAAAAATACCGAAGAAATGATGAAATTCCAAAGTTTTTCGAAGTTTAAAAAAAAATCACTTTTTGAAAAAAAAAAACAATTCACTTTAAGTTGCAAAACAAGTAATTTAAATAGTACTTTTATGCAACTTTTTTAGTTCAAATAGAAGATAATTCAATACTGAAGCTAGATCACTTTGGTTTTTTTCGATCGGACATATATTGTTTTTACTATCGCCGGCACCGTTTTCCAAAACTTGTGAAAATAAAAACTCGAGAAAACGGGCTGTAAAGTTTTCGGTCCAAAAAAATGAAAGTTTTTGGATACTTACACTAATTAGATGTTAATCGGCTATCCCTGGGCCATACAATAATCCTTCCTCTTCTTCAAAAAACTCGTTTTGGCGGGGGCTTTCCGATCTCTGAGCTGTACGAGCCTCCTTGCTGGAAAGTGATGCGCGCCAGTTCTCCCGCGTTATGCGCTCAGCATCGACGGTGTCAGCAAAATTTTTGCATTGCTGCCCGATGACAATATCGAGGAGCTGCATGGTAGAAAGCACAGCTGAATAACCTTCATTGAAAATGCCTGTAGCCATATTTGCTGCTATTTCGACGATTTTATAGCCGGAATTTACGTGTTTCGGATTTAGGCGCCACAGAATCTAATTGAACGATACGTTCGAATTTTGAGTGTGTCCGCCTAAGCACCGCGTCAATAAATCCTCATTTGAAAGATCTTCGTAAATTGGACGAATGTGCTGCTCTACATTGTCATTAATTAATCTTGCCGGGTGTTTGAAAGATGCCAGATTATTCACCGCTTCAGCCTTGCGCCATTCGCACCAACTCTCCGGGCCTTCTGGACTGAAATTTTCGCTTTCGCGGTTCCGCAGCATGCTGTCTTTTAGATCGATCACCGGGTAGCTTGACATTTCGATGTGCGCTCGGCAAAATCAAAAATGAAACTGAAAGCTGACGCTACAAATAGCAGTGTAGAAGCCGATTCCGAGAGCTATAGTTTACCGTTATATTGTATACCGTTATTCCAACAACTACTCAACACAGACCTTCTAGAACCTCCAAATAATATTTCAAAGGTATATACGAGTATAGTCAAACAATAGAATACACGAAGGAGCGGAGTGCGCGCGCTCGGGTCTGCCCGAGCATTCGCACCTGCTCGACGCTCGGCCACTAAAACTGATCTAGCTTCGAAAATATGTCGAATTGGCCTCTAAAATTTTGAACACATATTCTTGGATAGTTTTGGAATAGATTTAAGACAAAAACGAAAAATCGATTTTTTGAAGCCTGTAAAGCAGACTACTGCCTTAATAATTATGGTTTAAAAAGATTACATTATACAGCGTCATATTAAAATAATGGTATTTTATTTAATTCACAGGTTTCCTATCATATCATGTGAAAAATCTGAAAATAAATCGTTACGATTTTTTTGCCAAAAATCATGATTTAGTTTAGATGATTTTTATCCATCTTAGCTTGTGCGGTAGAAAGACTCGAACTTTACTGGTGGTAGGTCCTCGTAAGTGAGAGACCGCCTGGGCACCACCGCAATGTCAAATTCTCCCGCCAAACAGCAGTGTAAATGCACTCTTGTGTTTTGGTGTAGGACATTGTAGCCGGAGTAACTACTACTAGGATGGCGAGCCTAGAGGAATATCAAGCATTGCTTTGTGATTCGAGGTATGGTTTGGTTTTGCCACTGTTTGTTTTCTTTCATCTAATTATTGGGATTGTAAATTGGCCTATATGGTCCGAGTTTTATCGATGAAGAGCCCGCTAGTATCTCGATGTGCCCATATTAAGTTGCAAGTATGAAGGTGGATACTCTAATGGGATTGCATTGCTCTTATGAATAGGTGCCTATTTTGTCGTTGCAGATTAAAACAAAACCAAGAAGTAAGAAATAAATATACGCAACAATCACATACACAGTCCTGACCCCACATTAAGATCAATTAAGTCTTGAGTCGCCGGTAGAAACCACGAGAGACTTGTAGGTCTCACACACGCCCAGACCAAGCATAATTACCACACAATTACTGGTGGGCCTGTATCGTATTAAATACTAGGTGGTAGAGTCTGCGGACTCGTCTGTGGAGGTACCACCATCTTACCCTCAGACCCTTAGGAGTTATATGGGGGAGGGTAGGAGGACAGTCTTCATAAAAGGCTTACGTGGTATGATCGTGGTGTGTCGATACACGAAGACTACGAAAAATCAGAGGCATGTGTGAGTGAAGGCAAAAAGTCTTAATGAATCTGTACCAGCCCATATACGTCCCACTGAAGGGCACGGGCCTCCTCTACAATCGAGAGTACGATTGAGAGTGGTTGAATGAATACATGTTGTTAAATTATGTTGTATAATTCGGTCATTTACCAAACGGTTCTTGTGATGAACTGCTACACCCAGGATTTACAACAATTTGATAGTAAACATCTAAATCATTCTAAGGTTAATAAAGAGTGATTCTACCTCATTCTTATTCGATTTTATGAGTAAGACATTGAGTCATATAATATAATTTCCTCACATTGTTGTATGACAGCATTAACTTAGAAATATTCCCTATTATTTTCGTATTAATTAAATCAGTTGTCTATATTATATTGGATTGATTTTTCCGTGGCTTCCTGTTTACTGCGGTTTGGTTGATAATGAAAAGTCAAAACCCCAATTTTTCTCTATAGCCAGGTACTGTATATTGAAGTTATGAATTTGTTTAGTTTGTCACGCAAAGCAAATAACTCAGAGGTATCGCGCCAGTTCATCATCACGCTATTAATTTGGGGGACGGGCAGGCTCTGCGGCGCGCTTGCAATTAACTGGTTTTGTACTCATTATTACGCCCTTTTCGGGGGACTGTTCACATTGAGATACACTCTTTTTTCATGTTTTAATTTTAACTATTGTAAGTAGATTTGCAAGGGCTAAAATGTCAGTGTCGCAATGGCACAATTGGTTACGACTTTGGATTCAACTATCGCCCAAGAGTTTTACCACGGATGATTTACCAAAGAGGTTCAGTGTATTTGCCAAAAATGCAATCGATTCAGTCATGTAAAAAATTGATAAAATAATGTTTACAAGAGCCCGAACCGCAGCTTCTCGTTAATAATGTTTATAAGGGTTTGAACCACCATTTCTAGTTTCAAAAAGTACCTTGGTAGTTTCATTTCTATCGGCCACCCAATATGAACAGGGCACGAGGCAGACCGTTAATTACACCGATCTTGATGAGTTATAACAGGCTGCAACAGTCGTCGCGGACGACAGGTATTGGACACGGACGTTGCTTTCTATTGAAAAGTCTAATTTATAATATATTAATACTATAATTTATATTATAAATAATACACCCAACAGAATCATAGTCCTGTCCCTATATTCAAATACAAATCTTGTGACATGGGGCATCAAAAATTAGAAGAGATGTTTCGGCTTTACAAACACAGAGATCTGAAGCAAATGATTATGTTTCGCATTCCTCTTCAAATCATGGAATCAATCATTACATATATTTTATTTAAAATACTAATTATAAATAAATACAATGTATGCTCATTATTATTTATATTTTATATTTTTATATGTATATTTTCTCTTTTCATTTATTTTCTTCATAATTAATAAGCATCTGCTTCCGACCCTCTGCATTACCTTAAGGTCGACTGGTAGAAAATGCCCTTAGGCATTAAGTCCGCCTGATCTATTTATGTGTACTAAGTGTTTAAATAAATAAATAAATAATACAGAGAAAACCCTCAGAACAAACAATAACCAAATAAATACAAGTTTTATAAGGTAAAATTAATCTTAAATCATACTATGTCCCTTCTTTCTATCGCTACGTCAGTGTTAATATTGCTGGTTATAATAAAGGCTCTGCTTGTCGCCCGGTAATTAAGTCAAATAAAATGTTTAATATCAACTAATTTGTCGGTGTCGCTGAGTAGATTTAAGGCTTAAGACGAAAGGACAGACTCTTATGCTCAACAACTTTATTCGTAACAAGGAGGGTAGTAAGAGTGGAATTCGTACTGACTGATATAATTATAGTGATATTAATCGATCCTGCATAGTAGTTCTTTTTTTATCAATAAATGACGAACATGCCTTTCGCGTGAAGGTAACCAATACGACTTGTCATGAACAGTAGCAAAACCAAACAGCATCTTGAATTACAAAGCAATGCTTGTCGTTCCACTGCACTCGCCATCCTGAGACATAACATGTTAAGTCTCAATATGTCCAGATTTACTTTGGCTAAAATTTCCTTCGAATCGAAACCCAACAATGCTATTACACTGCTGTTTCGCGGGAGATATAGGCATTGCGGTGGTACCTAAACAAGCGGCCTCTCACATATGAGGGACCTACCACCAGTAAAACCATTAGTAATCAATATATACTTTTATAAATAATAAAAAAGTCAACATAAAGTTCAATCACCCTTCCTTTCTTTAGTGTAATCATTCCTAAGTATAAATTCCAATCTCAGACAAATCATGTGCATACCTTGGTTCGAATAAAAAACAGATACGACTGCCTCGGTGGCGTAGTTGTACTAGGGTACGGTTACAAAGCTGAGGTCTCGGGTTCGAATCCCGGGTTGGGCAAAGTGATATTAGATTTTTCTATTCATTATCAGCCCATAGTCAGGAATTTGTGCCCGATATGGCGATAGGCTCGCCGCCTATCACATACTAGGCGAAATTTGGGTGTCCTGGCACCTCTGCCTACCCCTTCTGGGAAAAAGGCGTGAGTTTATGTATGTATGTATGTAAAAAACAGATAATTGAGGTTTCCAACATTAGTATCTCACCAGTCTTAAGAGTCTTATGAAGCGATAAGTGCTACATCCCGCTATTATCGGTTACCCTAATGAAATCTAACAATAACATCAAATAAAACTATAACCTTAAACTCCTTAGTGGCACAGAACCGACATGATGTGTGCATCTAATAAAATTTTATGATCTGCGCGAGGTAGGAACATTACCAGATACCATTGAGACGTAAAAGCGCCATATCAAACGAACCTATAAAATATCTCAAGTAATTGGCACTTGTAATTTCAAGGTTGACAGTTCGGTGCATGTCGTGTCGCCGACTTAATATAGATTAAAACAGACAGAGATCATTTTAAGATGTTAAAATGTCTAGCCATACTATATGTTACTCGAAAGGAATACCTGTGCGGGAATCGAATCCACGGCCACCCGTTTCATAGCTATCGTCTAACCAACTGCGCCACGGAGGCTGCAGCCGCAGAGGAGGGCATCTTGAATGATGCCCTTGATGTTAGCTGTGGGACAGACATATTCGTAATGTTGCAGATTCATAAAAGTCAGATAATATCCAACAATATTGTGTTTAATACTACTTTGCAAACTGCATTATCTTAAAAAAAAACCATAAATGCCAATTATGAAAACTACGTTCTTTCGTACCAACTCGTATCATTTATTTCCTTGGAGAAGGGTTTTTCAAAAACTCCTTACATGTAAATAATGAAAATCGTGCGAAAATTCATGGGCTTACCAAAACTTTAGACCTATACTACCTATAATTATAAAATTAAGTAACAACAGCCAAGTGTCTCATCTGTTCACCTCAAGTTGCACAAAACACATGACTGAGTGTTGGCATCGGTGTCATGCAGCAGTTTATTTGTTATAGTAGCCGGCGTTAATGCATCGCTCGCCTCCACACTTCAGGTCGCTGTAGCAAACCGCACGTATACATTCCTTGGATGAGATCTTAGCACTGACTTGTAAAACTCCGAGTAATATGATTTAATTGATTTGGTGGTAGGTCTCTCATATAGGAGGCCGTCTGGGTAGATACCACTGAAAAGTATATTTCTCCCGCCAAAGCAGTGTAAATGCACTGTAATGTTCCGGTTTGAAGGACAACTTCCTTTTGAGCTTTTATTCTTTATTCTTACACTGCCCTCTCAATCTCCTTCTCTTATATCCATCCAAAGGTTGTCTGGCAGAGATCGCTCAGACCGATAAGACCGCCTTTTGTACTTTTGTATTTAGAGTATCCCTTATGTAGTTATAATAAATCAGTGTATAATAAAGATTAAATAAATAAATAACCTCCACCGTAACAACTGAACATATTGAGACTTAACATTTTATGTCTCAGGATGGTGAGCGCAATAGAATGCCAAGCGTCGCTACCGTCCATGAGCGGTCATATCACTTACCATCACGCGAATGACATACTCATAGCAATAAAAGAAGTTGTAAAAGAATCATTATTTAATGTCCCAAAACTGTGTTTTCTTTCGCAATTCATAAATAGTCATAAATAAAAGTATTTTAAGTCAATTATTTTATACAAATCATTATTTTAATATGAGAACCATAAAGGCATATTAATTAACCCATACTACGAGTACAAACATAACAAAACTAGTCTACTATGTCAACCGTTGCAAGTCCTTCCCAAAACACTAAGTGTGGGTTTGCGTTAGGTGTGTTGATGTCAGGCCGGAAATACGGTGCCCCTGGGCGTCCACTTCCGGCGGATAAGTGGGCCGCTCTGACCCAATTTCCGGTTTCCACATTTCATAGATCGTGCGAATGATAATTTTTGGATTACGTTCACTCAGACACCGGGAGTTGCGGATGAGATGCTTGTCTTCAAGTAGATACATACTTATATATTGTAGACTAATACGATTGCTTAGTACTATTATTAAAGCTACGCTTTAAAGCATTTTGATATACTTACTAGGAATTGCTTTTTGAAAAGCATAAGCCATGTGCCTATGATTTTTGTTGAGGAACTAGGTATTATTAGTATTTTTATTTTTAATTGGCAGCCCTAATTTGCCCATTCCACACACACATCGTGTAATTAAATATACGAAACGAAATTCGGAACTTTTAGTATTTTGTTATTGTCAAATTACATTTTTTTTAAATATTTTGTATATTTATTGACGTTAAAAATGTGAATTAAGTATATAATAGCAAATTCTTCTTCTACCTGGCGTTATCCCGGCTGATGCCAGGGTCCGCCTTCCGACAAATTCTTCTCCATTTCGCCCGATAAATAAATAAAGAATACACCGGGTATCTCAAGACTGCTACCGAAAACGAAGCCGGGTGGTAGTTTTAGTGACTACAAACACAATGCAACTAAAAATTTCGCAAAGAAACGCGACAATGATTTTTTATGATTTTTTAAATATCGTCATTTTTGGGTGGTAAATCCATAGTTATTGCTAAAATAATAATTTAAACACTTTTATATCTTAGATTATTTATAAATAAGAGGATATACACTGTTATTTTAGGAAAAAATGTATTTAACACCCAAATATGGTCATAGAAAAAAAATGACGCTTTTTTTTGCAACTTTTTCTGTTGCATTTTGTCTGAAGTCGCTTTAACTACCACCCGGCTTCGTTTTCGGTAGCAGTCTTGATATACCCTGTATATAGCAAATTATGGCTTAAAATACTCTTCAAAATTTCATTCATAACCCGACAATGCAGTGGGTGGGCCGTACCTTCCGCAAGTGCTTTCCTGAAACGCAACGCGGAAGGTGGCTCCATATAAAACAATTTACGATCGCCCGGCCCGACCAACTTTGTGTACGTTTGTGTATCTTTATTAGATATTATTATAGATGAAAAGCTATGCTGCCTTTAATAGATTCATTGAGGAAGAGGAAAATGTTGACATAGCTATTCAAGATCTGAGAATACTCAGGTAACTTGATACGATATTTTTTTGAATTTATCTAAAAATCGTGGCAATTCAAGCTTAAATTGTAACCTACGACAAGGAAGTTTAATTATTGATGAGATTATATCCTCTTCAATAGAAATGAAATACATATTTTGTGTCTAATTTTATTTTAAAGTGAAAGAAACTTTAATGTCAAAACCTAAACAAATACTTCTAGACTACTACTACATTTGTTACAAAAAGAGGCTCGAACTGTTGGCTTCTTTTTTCATAGCTTTACCACCATTCACATACCACATTCTGCTGCATGAGGCATATTAATAACTAGATACAGCTATATATTCCAAATCACTGCAAAAAGAATGAAATTGCGTACCAGTGCATTGAATTGACAACTACTCTCCCATTTTAAAAACTAAAACACCGGAATGATTTGTTCATGTTCAATCGCGTCGTTTCAAACGCGACCTACGCTCCAATAAACTTATTAATAACAAAAACCACATCGCACATAAAGCGAATTTTCTTATAAAAGTTTCGTGCTATATATTACCTGGTTTATACTCGCGTCGCTCCTGAGACGTGACGGCTCCTGACACGTGTGAAATCGAGACGAAACGATAGAGACTGGAGCTAGACATTTTGTAACCAACGGGATCTTTAGTATAAATACACAGCGGTCCTGAGAATTTTATTTGTATGATATTCGTATTTCCTGGATAATTACTACTGTAGTTAAAAAATTGAGGGTGTTAGAGTTCATTCTCTGTAAATACAATTTTTAAAAACAGCCGTAACTGTGTTTAAATGAGAGAGTGAAATATATTGTTGATATTTCGTGAATGCACTTACATTCAGATGCATTTTAGCGACTTTGTTACAACATTTATTAAAATAACTTGTTGGAAAGTGAAACAAAACGAAACGGCCCGAATAAGCCAGGTAGGTATTCATACTAACAAAATTTGCAGTAAGTTAAACTGTACCATGAAACTGATCACATTGTGGTCTCAAACAAGTCAGGTCAAGATAATTTCTTCATTTAATCAGGTTTAAAAAACCTACTGGCTCCACGACTACGTATAAAAGCACTGTGCACGTACAAAACGAAAGGGTGGTGAATGGCGATCGGCATTAGTGTAAAATAATATAAAATATTGACGCGGCCCACGCGTTATTTTCGGATGCTAAATTAGTGATGTTTGCACTTAAAGATCTGCCAGTGCTCTGATGTTACTTGTGCCAGTACTAAACTGCAGTAATATTTTTCGTTAATTTACATTGCGAGCCCATCTGTATAAATACAGGAATTGTAAACTACTCTTTTATTGGAAAAAAATATATCCTTTGCTCGATCCATTAATTTAAAATGGTAATCCTATGATTTGATCTACTTTTTATATTGAGATGAGCGTTGCTGTTAGTAGCTTGCAAATTTTTGCATTTTTTTTTTTGGTTAGAGTTACTCACAATGTTTTTTCTAATTATTTCATGACAATTCACATGCATTCGTTTCTTTGTACTCAATATACTAAGTGTTTTGTAAAATGAGCATGATGTTACATTCTGTCATGTCCCTCTCCGAAGACGTAAATGCGTAGGCACAAAAGCACTAAAATATCGGTAATAAAATCTATGACAGCCCAAGCGATTGAGGTTACGAGCGGAAGTGTTGCATTTCAAAGGGGCATTCTTGTTACCTGTATACTAAAAATAATACGTGAAACAGCCGGATAGAACACGCCATGACCGGGACGTAATTAGCCTCGCACCGAACCGCCTTTGAAGTCACGAATACTACCGACGCAGACGGCTGACCGTTCTGTTTTAATTAAAGCGATTTTTTAATCTATGATTTTTTTATTTATTGTAATTGGCTGGTTATTTGATGACGTGTAGTAGTGGCTGTATGAAAGATATAGCGGTAGATGTGATTATTATTTGAAGTTTGGCAAAGGTAAATGGATTCGATGAAAAGTGCGTGTAAGCTGTATCAAATTTGATATTCGTGGGTGGCTTAAATATTATAATGTAATGACAACTAAAATAACCATATTCATTTATTTCACAATAGCTAGCGTAGTTTTGTAAAATGCTCCAACTGTTTCGACTACTGCTTAGCAAGTGACTCTTCTACAATTGATCGAATGAGAGGCCTTGAGTCTTAGGCTACAGTCCACCACGCTGCTAAACTTCAGGCTCGCGTTATTAAAAAAAAAAATGATAAATGCAAATTTTCTTAAAATGTTTCCTTCAAGATTAACCTAGTAGTCAAATAATATCGACGTTGACGCAAAAAACATAAAATTCCAAATATCTAACATCTATTTAGAGTAACAAAGCCCTTTAATCACGTACGTTGACATTGGAACAAAGGAAATACTTGCTCAACAACCGAAGGTAAAAATACATCGTGAATCAGCATCCATTTGTTTCCCGCACCGGTACCACCTGCCTCCACAAATATACACAAAGGATTCCTGACAAGGTACCGAGGATTTCTTGTTAGGGTGACTGCAGATATTTTGAGAAGTTAGTTTTTCTTTTTGGCTGTCCAGTTATGTTTTGTATTTCGTTTGTCGAACAAAGTACATTGTACTTAAGTTAACAACCAGTTTAGTTACGATCGTATTATAAAAATCTAATAAAAGCTAATGTTATACGCATGGCTTAATAACTTTTTTGCTATAGGGGGCAAACGTGCATGCGGTTCATGGTAAGTGATCACCGCCGCCCATGAACGTCTGCAACACCATAGGGCATGGAGATGCGTTGCTGGCCTTTAAGGTAGGAAGACGCATTTAACAACATTATTAACATAATTTATTTATAGCTGCGCCAAAGTTATGACTAATGCATTCATAATGGCAACATTTTTATTGTTTCATTCTTTGTTGGTTCAGATAATTTGTACTTTAATCATTTTCTACTGAATGAAACTGAAAACTAATTTCAATCAGTCAATGATTTTAAGGCTAAGGGCCTTCCACTCAAATTCTTACGAAGTTAGAAGAGACTGAAAACCAATGCTGCTTGGTACCTAGATGTATCTCAGCGCGAGCTGAGCCACATTTTTTTTGCAATTAACATATATTGTATGATGTAAGAAAGCGATAAATGACGTGTTTAATAACTGAATGTTATGACAAAGTTTGTTACTCTGATTTTATAAAAGTTTTTTTTTACTTATAAGCCAGTAACTCACTTATAGTTCAAAAGAATTATGTTATAAATATTATAGAGGAATGATTTGGTGTATAATGGCAGAACATATTTTGAGCGGAGCAATAATTTTATCCAACTGAAAATCACACGTTCTGGATTGCTCAACCTTTATGTGGTGCCTAGATCAATTACTATTCACCTTTTCTATTACACCAATAAACTGAAATAGCAACATTAAGACGTATAATACAGCTGAATACCTCGGCTTAACAAAACCCAAAAACATACAAAATATTTATTTTTTTATAAAACTTATAACACAAAGTTAGTTGAACATTAATAGAGTTGCGGTTACGTAAAGCGCGCAAGGTCAGTCGCGCATGTGGACACTCGTAAATCAGCGAACTGCATCTGAATCGAGCTCGTGTTCTGGACGGTCGTTACCTACTAACTAGATACGGATCGCTTTATGCAACAGTCAAAAAGTCACTTATGTATTTACTATCATAATTATGTCATAGGTCTTCTGATGAAAGACAAACAACCGTCTTATAGGGCCAACTGATCACGTTTCGCAAGCGTCACGTCGCCGTCCCGTCCTGCCTGCTATTTATTTATTTATTCATTTAAACTTTATACAATATGTACAGGCGAACTTAATGTCGTCGGCATTTTCTACCAGTTAACCTTTAGCAGAAAACAAACTATGTATAAATACAGGCATAAATATATACTAATATGATTAGTAACATATCAATACATTATATAGCAATAAAATATACATGATATAAATGAAAGGAAAACTTAAGTTGAAGATTCTGCCATTTCTGCTATTTGACGAGATGTTAATTATTGATGCGAGTAAAATGACGACCGCCCTGTTCAATAACTTAGCATTATTTTGTAACTTTATTACAATAATTATCATAGGAAGTCCTTTGCTAAAAAGTAAGTTCCTCTAGGAGGCTTGCTCTGAATAAAATCAGCATGATTTTATTCTTCCTCCGGAATTTTGACCATGAAGAAGAGAGTTCGTAAAATGAGGCTTGTTGACAATTATTTAGTAGCATTAACATTTTGAAGTAACAACATTTATAAGAGATAAATAAAATTTAACGTATAACATTAAACCAGCGATACAAATTGGGTTATTTATTACTCGCTATTACGTACAAATTGAACTAGATTTTCTAAATCTCTTTAGAACAAATCCAGGCATCCTTAATCACCTATTAAATTATTTTCAATGAACTCTATTTTCAATCTTAAATGCCTACAAAGCCAACGCCTACGTCACTCGTAAAAAATAACGCCTTCGTAAATAGCCTACAGACTATTTTAAAATCTTGAGAATTAAAATCTTGGCTCCCTTTTTCACGATTCTCGTCCACGACATCCTGTCAGCGCACCGGGCCTGTAGTGTAAATACTCATAATTTACAGTCTTCCGCCACTACGTTATAGTTTGGGTAATAGTTCTTTGGAATGTAATCAAAATGACCGCTGATACTATGTAACGTAAGGGGCACTCACTTGTGTCACTTCTGTGAATAATGTTAATGCTCGGACTTCTCAGATTATAATACAAGCGTTGAATGTTGCATAATGACGTCCGGAAGATGTGGCATTTTCATTCAATATTCTAAACTTCTTCATTTCCAATGCCGGTTACGCGCTTGCGTCTTCCACACGATTTGGACTACTTTCCAACTATTTGGTAACTGCTATATTACCTACAGCCTCAGATTGATGAAATGAATCTACGTCAGCAACCCAAACTGTCTTTTTTTTTTCTATTTATTACATTGATACCAGCATGAATATTGTTTTCTTCATTCTCTGCCTCCACGGCCGCCGTGGCGCTGTTGGTGAGACGCTGACTGTGAAACTAGAGGCCGCGAGCTCGATCCCAACAACGAGATAAAATTTATATGAACCACGGGTATTTATTTCGGGTCTGGGTGTTTGACAGACCGAAAACTTTCTTATGGTTTCTGATACCCACGACATAAAACTTGGTTTTATTGTGGGGTCAGGACTATTGGACATGGCGATAGGCTCGCTTCCTATCTAATACAGGACGGAATACATAAGAAGAAATTTGGTTGTACTGTTTGCAACCAGCACCTCTGCCTATTCCTTCTCGGCAAAAGACGTAAGTTTATGTATGTATGTATATCAGTACCTACTATGTATGTGACTATTGGATGTATTTATTTATTGTTGGTAAAGGTTGGTAACCACTGCAACTTGTTACCCAGACAGAGCCGATCAGTTCACAGAGAGTGTCGCGACAGATGTGCGGAAACAACGGGTTTATTGTAGTCAGATGTAAACAACAATCGGTCGTAACACTCGCTAGGAGAAGGGGCACTCACATGCGCCCGCGCGCTTAAACACGTCTTTAATCGGACCACCCACGCACTTTATTACTTGTTTATAAGCGAATATACGCGTGATCTGAAACTCATAGATACTATGTGCCAAGTAAATTGATCCGAAAATAATGTGTATTAGGTATTATATTGCTGTTGTAAAGCTTTATTCATCGAGCGGCACAATATAATACATGAGATTATTTTCATCTAAAATCTTCTAATTGTTGCCTGGTATTTGATATACATGCATGTTTGGCATGGCGATAAGCTTGCTTGTACTCCTAGCAAAAATCATGCTTCGGGAGAAGAAGGGGTTGCTTATTTTAAAATTTTCTAACAATTGTTATTAGTGATTCTTCCGCCCATGAATATAAACATGATTTTGATAGTCAGTGCATCGCGGCTCTCTCCAAATGGGAATGGTGAGGGAAGAAAAAAGTACCGCAGAAGAAAAGAAGTCGGAGGCTGACTGCTTTCGGCAATCTGACCTATCCGAAGAAACTTGACGGCAAAGCCCTTATATCCAGTGGCTTTTCTGATGCAATTGTACCATCTTGAACAAGCCTTGGACTACAGCAAGAGTGCGGTTCTTGCTGTAATCCAAATTAACTACATACAAACACTACAACTTTATAAAGTCAACGATTTTTCAGTATTATACCACAGTATCAGATTTAAAACTGATATATAATTCTTAGGTATATTTATAATTTAATCATCTAAAAATGTAAACTCCGTTGACCTGTTATTAAAATAAAATTTTCTCTCAATTCAGTGCACGTTCGGTATTTTTTCAATAAGCCAGGGCGGAGGAAACGCCAGCGGGAGCTTCCAATAAGGCCCGTGTGCCGATGTCGCTGTCAAACTTGGAACATGAGTCAATGTATGAATTGTCTATTGAATGTATACTTTACTGCCACACCCACAACTTAACCTTGGTCATCCAAAATCTATAGTTTCAAGCAAAAGCTCGGCAAGTCTTAGACTTTATAAACAATAAATGAATTGGCAACAATTAAATACATATATAGCAAATCGGGACACAAAATATTTGCCTAAGTTAAACGTTAAAAACATATACAATTAGAGAAGTCAGATTTAAAGTAAAACACTAACATGGTTCATATAGTGATAGCTGCATAGTGTCAAAGCTGAGCTACTACTTCTAATATTTTATTAATTGCATATTTTCGGCATATATGATTCTGAATCTATATCAGCCCATATACGTCCCACTTCAGGGCACGGGCTTCCTCTATAATCGAGAGTAGTTAGGCCATATAGTCCACCATGCTAACCTAGTGCTGGTTGGTAAATATCATCACTTCTAAATAAAAAATCTGTAACATTTACAACAGTCACTTAAAAAACGTCGCATTTTTTTTAATTTATCGGCCGGTATTCCGATTCTATAGCAGCATATAAATTAGATATTTAGCAAAATAAACTTTTTTACTTGGTGCCCGCAACGGAAACGAGGACAGTCTGTTGTTTTGCATTATTGAAATATCTTATTCAGTAACATCGGAACTTCCTTAGCGTTTGTAAATTAAATACTAATATACTATGTATCATAACTTCTTAGACCATCGGACTTATTAGCATAGATATATTAGAAATTCAATGATGTCTAGAACTATTTTTTTTTCAGCATAAAAAATCGAGTATAACCTAGATAATAAAAATAGCACAAAACCACGGACCAACTAACTAACATAAGCTTCCATTGGTACCACACAGTTGAACTTATATTCGTCTCAATATTTGATAGGGGGAAACACAAATAGCATTCCAAGACAAATCATAATACGAGATTTTTAACACCAAAATCTAACACACAATATTTCAGCAGACCCAAGAGCATATTCCCCAACAACATTTACTAATCACCTCAATACTGTACGTGCGTACAACACAGTACCATCTCTTCCGGCCAGAATATAGGCTGGCTGTATTTATTCAGCATCCATAATTCAAACAGCGGTATCCATCAAGCCGAGCGGTTGGGCGTTATAAAACTATATTTTGTTAGCAAACATTGTAGCTGAGTTTAACACGCGGCACAATTTACAAACACAGTTTACCTGTGAATTACGACGCGCGGTGCCACCGACGGCCTGCTTTCTTGCGCGGACTCCATCATTTTGGAATTTTATGGATACTTATTTATTTTTATTTTACAGACAAAAACTTAGTTGAATGAATGCTGTGATAATTTTTTGTACAGGGCATAACTAAGTTTATTGGGTCTATGTTTTGTGAATTTATGGATTGAAAAGTCACTTGTAACTTCTGAAGCCCATTTAGTTTGTATTTAAGTGTGAGGTCACGTCTATATATCCTGGCTGTTGACAGAAACAAAACAGAAAAACTACAGCATTCTTTAAGATAGCTGGAAAGTTGGTATATCGCGAAAAATGCTAGTTGCACCAATATAACTGTATGATAACATAATCAACTACCATAGTTTATATCAAAAGTTAGAATAATCATAAATATAGAATTAACATTTTAACCCATGATCTATCACCGGGACCGCTTGTGTGTTTTATATTTGATAATTAGTGAAAAAGTAACTAAATTAATGTGTCCGACAGGAAAATACAGGGAAATTGGCATGCTTTAACGCCTACATATCATTTATACGCAATAATATCATTGCGTTCAAACCGAAGAATTTTAGTTTAGGCGCTATTGCTTCTATAATGAAATAAACGAATTTCAAATGTAAGAATAAGACAAATAAAAATATTGATATATTTTTATTATACCTTCTTCTTTATTGTACTTTTGGTTTGATGTTCTGAAGATGGAGTCAATATACTGATTAAATATATTAACTTACATTATAATTTTACATTTATAGTATTTTTCTAATCTAGATTCCAAAAAACCTTAATTTCTGGCCACCCCATAGCTTGGCACGTTAGCTGGCCGGGCGCCAGACGGTAGCTATTTGCTTATAATTCGGAATCAATATGCCGGCACACGTGCACCGCGCCGCCGTGCTACGCTCATTGTAATTTACGGACAATTGCTAACTGCACGCGTAATTGCGGCCGTTTTAGTCGCATTGCGCTCCCGTATTTCTTGTACCTTCTTGATGTTAACTTTAAATGAGGTGTGACTGAGATTATGTTCGAATATTACGTTTATAAATAATTTCTTAATCTAAATCCGTTTTACCTTCGGAGTTAGATATACATTGGCTGTGTCTATAAAAATTGTGTCTGATATTGATTATCATCACCAATTTTCAAAAGTCAAAGTCAAACAAGATAACTAACATGTTAAATAAATAAGTTAACGAATATTCCCATTACATGTTTCCACAATTACTGAACAAGATCTTTGATATAAATTCAACCTATTTAAATCATCTCACTGGTCATAACGAGACTTAACCTCTTACGTCTCAGGATTGCGAGCGCAATGGAATGCCAAACATTGCCTAAAAACTCATAGTGTTGGCTTTGCTACTGCCCATGAGCGGTCGTGTCTCTTAAAATGCCTTGTTCATCTCGCCATTCATCGCAATAAAAAAATACACATTAACTGAAACTAGACACGGGCTTTCCAATATATCGTTAAGGGGCAAGATCTTTAGTCCAAGGTATTTAAAATAATTCCCAACCACATTTCTAATAGATTAGCCCAGCGTATAAATAACAAGAAGCCATTAACGCCGAATAACTCAGACGATTTTCTAGAAGGTGTTATTAATCCACATTCCTTACTCCACGACAGGTGCTAACCCGGGAATAGAACCCGCTTCGTTAAACCACTCAGCCATCAAACGTTTAGATACAGCGATTTATGTTGTTGATCTATATTAATTGGGCAGTGAGATAATTTTTATCGTGGAAATTCTTTCGCTGTTAATTGTCGCTGTGTTGCGAATTTCTCCGTGTGCGTTTTATTTTATGTTAATCGGGTAGTAAATCAAGTATATAGATTGTTGGCAATTATTCGAGCTAAAAACCATATTGTTAGATGGCTTATCCTTCTACGAGATCCTATTAATCAATAATACAGACAGTGTTCTTCAGATCTCCTGTAAAAAAGAATATTTCTCTTAACGGAATCATTATCTCAATACGGTATCCTAATGTTTGAAAGAATTAGGTATAGATTTGTATACTCCGTTACTACTTATAGGTGTGGTTTATCAAAATCATCCAATAGTTACAACATCTTCATTGCAGCTTGTAGAAAAAACCTAAAACATATGAAACGGATTTGTTTTCTGTAACATATTCAAACTCGACCCAATTTCCATCATTAGTAACTCTTGACGACAGTAAACAATATCATTTAATCTCGTGAAATAATCTGTCAATAAACGTAAAATAGTAGCCGCTAACAATCTAATTAGAGATTAGAACAATGAATAAATACCGCGAAAATTATCAATTATTCAAGCTTATCAAGCCGCCGAATCAAACCGTGAATAATAAATATAATTAACAATATAAGCCAAGCACGCGTGGGCATTATTTGCGATGCCATAAATAAACGCCGATCACCATTTATCTACGGTGAAATTGGCCCAATTCCTTTATCCCGTAAAGCCAGGACCATATCGTTAATAAAAAAACAATATAAAACACGTACAACAAACCTATGAAAATTCTTCGGTGCGTTGATTTGGTTTCCTTTAAAATACACGAAACTATGACGATACGATATGTCGGAGTCGTTACGGTAGGTTTCTTAACATTGAGACTGAGTAACTTCTATACTGTAGCCCAAATTCGATATCAAAAAGAGGTAAGACATAAAATGAAATATTGTTAGGACAAGTTAAACCTCCCGGAGACTTGCTGAGATTGCCGAGCTGTTGATTCCGGCTTACAAAACTTACAGTGGTGACTGTGAGGACGGCACAGTCTCCACTTAGATGCAGTCTTCTTCTGCTAAAACATTTTTCTAAATTTTATTGATTATCCATGGTTGCTTAATAATAATTTGTTTTATGAAAGGTTAGACTGTAATCGTGAATCATACTTGTAGCAACTGACAAGAGATCAGCGTTTCTCAATAGCGTTACTTTATTATGCCTGCACCGCACCATCAACAACAAATATTAAAACGTCTACTTAAATCCCAAAATATTTAGTTTGAATTTAAATAGTTGTAGTTAAAATCGTCGAAACATAAATTTTAAATGTCGTACATTGTAAATCGATGGATGCGATATTTGACTCGGAGCCAAAAGATTAGGGATACATCGAAACGGTGTGGGCGTTGTGAATGAGTAAAAACTTTCTGAGGGTTTCTTATGTATTAGAGATAATAGCGATTAGCTGACTTGATGAATTATCGGGAATTCCTTTAAAATTATGACTTCCCTAGAATGTCTATATACCGGGAAATGATTATTGGAATTTAAATGTTTTGCGCGTCAGCAATATTCTATTTTTAGAATTATGGCTCTTAAATAAATTTACGAATTGTATTGGTGACGAACAAAATTAAATAAAAAAAATATTCTTAGTTATCTGGATGCTATATGTGAATGAAACTTACTACTAACGCCATCTACCGGTATCTGCCTGTGTCAGTGTTATCGAGCAAAAGTATCCGATTGAGATATAACAATTTCTCCCTACGAGTTAAAATTAATTGTAACTATTATATTATAGGACTCAGACTAAAAAATATTTAAGAAACGAAACACCATCACCACGGTTAAATACGCCATCAAAGTTTTGAAATTGACTGCCAAGGAATAATCAGACCAATCAATACAGTGATTGATAAACAATTAATTTACAAATGAAAAGCAATCATAAAGATCGAGCAAAGTGAAGATTAATTTGCTATGCTTATGGGTCGTCGACGTGACAATATATAAAAAACTAGGCAATTCAACGAGACTAATAAAATAATTTTAAGTGCGTTGGCCTGTTGGTAAACGGACTAGACGCGACTGCCAACATGTTCACAGTGGTCACGGACTCGAATCTCAGGGCACACCTCTGACTTTTCGGAGTCATGTGTGTTGATACTTTTATCACCACGCCCTAAAACGGTGAAGGAAAACATCGTAAGGAAACCTGCATACTATAGCGATATATAAAAAATCCATGGTATGTAAATCCGCCAACCCGCACTAGGTCAGCGTGGTAGACTATATGGCCTAACCACTCTCAATCGTACTGTCGGTTGTAGAGGAGGCCCGTGCCCTGCAGTGGGACGTATATGGGCTGATACAGAATAAAATAATTTAGTATGAAAGGACAGCCAAGTGGAGCAAACCAGTTGATGATAAGCGTATAAACGCTGAATTAATAAACGTCACGCGGTACCGGTTTCACAAGGCGTTCATTTCCGTTAACACAGTGGCACGGCTGCAACTAAAATAGAAGCGTATTCACCGGCCCGGCAAATGTTTTGCTAGACGAAGAAAATTAATTCTTAGTTTCTTTTCAATAATAACAGGTTCGATGCTGGTTTGTGAGCTCCTGAAGTATTTGTTTCTGATATCGATGTCACAAGACTTGTTTAATATTAATGTGCGGTCAGGATTATGTATGTGATTGTTAGTTGTATTTTATCATTAACTAGCGGTCTGGTCCGGCTTCGCCTGGGTGCAAATACTTTTTGAGTCCACTTTAGACACATAGGAAACATTTCGCGTAATAATTAATTAACATATTCAAACTCTGCCTAACCCATTCCTTTCAGTGTTACAGAGTATCGAATATATTTGAATATCTTGCACATCCCATGGGAATACTACATTTTGTCGGGATAAAAACTCTATGTGCCTGTGTGTAAACCCATAATCCAGGTCAGCTATCTCCATGCTAAATTTCATCAAAATTGATCCAACGGTTTGAGCGTGAAGAGGTAACAAACACACAAACTTACGCATTTATAATATTAGTAAGATAACCAAAAATTTTAGATAAGGTTATGGGAATGCCAGCGGTGTATCTTGAATACTGTGACTTTTGAATATCTTTTTGGGAAGCATTTATTACTGTCGCTTTTCGGTCGGTGAGTGGGATTGCACGATGCCCAATAACCCTTCCTAACCTTCTCCTATCACACTCTCCTCCCTATTTGATGGGTGGACAACACATCTATGATCAAAATGTTGTAGATGTTCACGAGCGGCAGTGATCACTTACCGTCATGTGAAGTATTTGCTCCTTTGCATTCAAAAAATAGAAGCTAACGTAACATTTAATACTTGCTACAAATATACACTAGATTACAAGTAACAGCCTAATAAACGGCAAAAAAATTGAGAGCACAAATGAGCGTGTGCTCCTATATGATTTTATGGTCCAAACCATAATTTAAATGTTTCCTACATCTTGTAGTTCCAAATTCAAATGTATAAGGAACCTCGGTCACTTTTGTCTTGTGGTTTGTTCCGGACCCTATATCTAGTACATATTTGATCGAAGAATACTTGCATCGACATTGTAGTTAAACCACTACTTATGTTTCACCAATATTAGGACACGAATTCAACAGTAACATTTCATATTTATCGAGAGAGTCTGAATTAAAAAAACTCACCTATTGTTTAGCTGGCTTTACACGAGGTAATTTAATATGACATTTGTGCGAAAATTCGTAACGTTATGACAAGGTTAATACGTCAATGCACTGTCATAATTTTTACGTTCCTCAATTTATGAGATATTTTAACACATTGCGTTGGAAATCATTAATGCAGTTGATTCAGACGTGGGATTTTATGTACATTCACATGTCTTGGGATTAGTTAAAATAATAATATAAAACAAGAAAGAACACTTAAGAAAATAACATGGAAAAATTCTGAAGAGAGGATTATAAGGGTACATACACACTTAAGTATTCGCCTGCAGTCAGGTGCAACAGGTGTCACCCACAATGCGTAGAGCTTATAACTATCCCAAGAAGTTACTATTCACTTTATAGAGATATAAATAACACCCAACAGTCACATACATATATGATATACACATAGGTATACTTATTATTTGGGCTATTATCACGGCGGGTGTAATATATTCAAATCTCTGACAGCACAAAGTAGGCATTTAAAACGAAAGAACACTAAAGTGCAATAACTGACCAATAGTCCAACTTGGAACTCTCAATTCCACTCTCGGATCATAGCACATACTAGCCGTGTTTAAACGTATCAAGCAAATACTGAATTATTACATACCCAATTACAACATTAAAGCCAATTATTTCTATGGTATGTAATGTCCGCCAACCCACACTAGGCCAACGTGGTGGACTATATGACCTAACTCTCAATCGTACTCTCGATTGTAGAGGAGGCCCGTGCCCTGCAGTGGGATTTAGGTAGATACAGAGATACAATTTCAATAACCAGGGAAAAACTAAACAAAAACTTTAATGCATTATTTCGTATTCTCTCAAACAACATAAACAGTAAAGCACCGCTCTTAAATGCCAAATAAAACTAAGGTAAAGTTTATTTTGGTATAAAACTAAGTATAAATAAAGTGAGCATTGTGGCCGCAAACAAAGAAACCATTCGTCCGTGTGCCACCTATTTAGATTTTTATTTAGCCCACGGGCATGGAGAAAGATTATATTTAGCATGGCATGTGAACAAAACTCCGTACCTGACTATTCGTGGAACGCAGCAACCCGCTTCTAATCGGTGCATATGGATAAGAAATGTTCCTACCACGGATAGAAAGGCGGAGTGTATAAGAAATGCTCCTTATACAGAATGATGCTTCTCATTCCGATTATACTGAGGTGATATGTATGTGATCTGAATATTAGAAGAGAGTATTTTTTACGATGTGGGTATTTATAGATGTTTTTTTAGCAATATACAGCGTCATTAAAACTCTCTTATCGCATGAAGTAATTTCTTAGAGAAAGCTATGGAATCAATTTAAGAAAAGGAGTCTGTGTAGTCGGGACTTATTTGTATAGGATCAAAAAAAAAAATGTAATAATATTTATGTTTGATCCACCCCTTTCAATGTATGCTGTGATAATGCTAATTTAAAAGAATCACAAAAACTTAACGGAACATAATTATACATTTGGCCACCAAACCACTAATAAATAAGTACAATAAATTAATGCACCTAACAGACACTTTTACTGGTGGTAGGTCTCTCATATGTGAGAAGCTGCCTGGGTGGGTACCACCGCAATGTCTATTTCTCCCGTCAAACAGCAGTTCAAATGCACTGTTGTGTTTCGGATTGAAGGACATTGTAGCCAGAGTAACTACTGGATATATTGAGACTTAACATCTTATGTCTCAGGATGGCGAGCGCAGTGGAATGCCAAGCATTGCTTTGTAATTCAAGGTGTTGTTTGGTGCTGCTACTGTTCATGAGCGGTCGTATCGCTTACCATCAGGCGAACGGCATGCTCGTCTCGCCATTCACTGCAATAAAAAAAAAAGACACACATATAGTCCTGGCCCCACATTAAGATCAGTTAAGTCTTGTGTCGTGGGGTATCAGAAATTACGAGAGGCAAAAGCCTGTCTGATTCAAATATTTGCGGGCCTCATAAAACATTTGTCTCGGTGCTGGGATCGAACCCGCGGCTTCTCGTTTCACAGCCAGCGTCTAGCGGCTGCCAATGAAAATAATATGTTGGTGAAATAAGTATAGAATATATAAAAAATAACTACCAAACCAACTATTGCAAATTACTTGTTTAGCCTTTATTGACCGATAAATATTATTTAATGTAACAAATACAAGCTATTGCTACGGGTAAAACCGCTTAGTAACCAGTCATCATATACAAATAAATTTGAGCCGTTAAAAATCATTTATCCCATAGAATTAGCTTTTTGATACGTAATTAACTAAGTAGCAAAACCACAAGATCGTCATTACGGTTTAATTAAATTATATTATGTATCATTTATATTATGACCTATTTCATGGCCTGTTATTTTTCTCAAGCCTTCCTTAAATTATCAACTGGTTATTCCAATAGTGATCATAGTCGTGCGATGCTTAATATATTGGATGGCGACTCATCGATCGGCATTCAGATATATTATATATTTATAATAATTGGTAGGTCTAGCATATGTGAGGGGCCATCTAGGTAGGTACCACCGCAATGTCTATTTCTTCCGTCAAACAGAACTGCAAATGCACTGTTGTGTTTCCGATTGAAGGATATTGCATGCGGAGTAACTATTGGACATAATTGAGACTTTACATCTTATGTTTCAGCATGGTGAGCGCAGTAGAACGCCAAGAATTGCTGCATTGCATCGCTTTACTGATTTCCATAAGCGGTCATATCGTTTAGTATCAGGCGAATGGCAAGCTTGACTCGCCATGCATCGTAATAAAAATAAAGCTAAGTATTGAAATGGTAAACAAATCATACACAGATTTGCATCAGAAAGTTTAAACTGCTGATGTAATCCCGATTAAATTCATCAAAGCAATTCGTAGATTTATTGGACACCGATTCTAAAATGATATTTATCGTTTCATTTATGTGTTTTGCTACACCTTCGTAACACCTGGCGGCGGCATTTACCACTGCGAAATGTTTTCACAGCGTCCAAACGACGTTTTGATCGCCGTACTAATTACGTATATGTAAATAAATAGATTTGCGTTTGTTTTTCACGAAATTTTTAGTTGGGCGCGAGGTGCTTCGTAACATATGGTTAGTTTGAATTTATTTAACGTTGATGATGGTTATGGAACACCTTTATGCGTGTTTACATGTGTATATTTTAAGCGAAAAACTGTTAGACTAATATGTTTTATACGTTAATGAGGTCAACATTAGCATGAGAAAGATTTCAGTACCTGCCTCGGTGGCGTAGTTGTTTACAGTACGGTTACAAAGCTGATATCATGCATCAGAGAAGTAATAGTGGATTTTTCAATTCATTACCAGCCTGTAATCAGAAACTTGTGCCCGACATGAAGACAGGCCCGCCCCCTATCACAACGTGGGATGGAACACACAAGGCGAACCGTGGGTGTAAGGGTTGCTACCAGCACCTACTTCTACGAGAAAAGGCGTGAGTTTAAGTATGTATGTAGAAACTGTTATAATATTATGTACGTTTATAATGTTAATGAATTAGCATGGAAAAAAATTCAGTACTGAGAATTGTCGAAATTCGCTGAAGCTGGGTGTAGTTAGTGCGTAGAAAATACCTTATGATATTGTTTACTTATAATTAACATGTAACAGTTATGTTTTACTTATAGCATTACATTAGTGGCAACTGTGACTTAATAATTTAAAATTCGTGATCTTAAATGGACTAATTCAATAGGTTTCCTCGTGTTTTTTTATATTTTTATCTTCATTTGTATGCTAGAACCACAACATTATATTAGAAATATTTAAGATTCAATTTGTAAATTCTATTTAAATTTATTACATGAACGTGCTTAATCACCGTTGCCACTTGCCTATGATTAATTACTGCCGAAGTTATTTATTTCCATGTCTTCACTAACGCATGACCACATTATTGTTCATATCATTTTCCTATAGGCAATTTACGGTTTGATTTTTTGAATAATGATTTTCCTTCCATACGAAGACTCATACTAGATTGACGTCGTTTGATGATCTAACTCTCAGTATGTAAAATGTATTCTTTAGATCTAACTCCAATGCAACCCTTTTAACGCAAATTAAAAATATTTACCGTCTCGAATGTATTTAATAAACAACCGAGGATGTCGGAAAGCTTTTAAAATACGATACAAAAAATACATCAAAACAAGACGATCAACAATTAATCCACTCAATAAAACAATCATAAACAGATCGTGGTGTAAACAGAGGAACATCAAAGGATGCTGAGGTTTCAATCGTCGCGTGCCGTAGATGCGCGGGTAGAATGCTACTAACTGATCTCGATACATCGAGTTGTATGCGTGAATTTACTGTTAGCGAGTAATATCTTGAATGCTTTCTAGATTTTTAACCGACTTCAAAAACAGGAGGCTATGTACTAAACATGATATTTGAATTAATATAAGGCATAGGTCCTACATGTTTGTTACTAGGAGGCCGACCTTCATTGGGTAACGCATATATTTTGATTTGTTGGCTAGTCCAGTCAATAAGAAAATTTATCAACATGTACAAGTGCAATTAAATAAATATTATTTTTTGCTTTGAAGTGGTATTTTTATCATAATTTTTTACTTTATAGTGGTTTTTGTTTTGAAGTCGGTTTTTATTTTTTTCTTATATCTCATTTCTTAAAGGTCGAGTATAAATAAATAAACAACGATAGTTCAACTGTCGTTTCATTTACGTAATTCTTGTTCAAAACATACTATTTCATGATTATTGAAATTAATTTAATCCAATATAATTTAACCGCTGTAAATGTAACCACACTGAAATAAGGTAAAATTATATAATAATTATGTATCACATATTACACAAATATAATTAGCTACAGAACTTAGTTTGATAATTCTATTTATTCAAAATTGTCCCACATATTTCACAATCTGGGTAAACAAAGCAGCGATAGTTAAATATAAATAATTGTTTATTTCCACACCCATATTTCAACACCCAATTTAATCTTTTTCTCATTTTTCAGCCGCACTAATTAAAAACTAAAACGGTGAAGGAAAACATCGTGAGGAAACCTGCATACCATAGCGATTTATAAAAAATTCTATGGTATGTAAGTCCGCCAACCCGCACTAGGCCAGCGTGGTGGACTATATGGCCTAACCACTCTCAATCGTACTTACGATTGTAGAGTAGGCCCGTGCCCTGCAGTGGGACGTATATGGGCTGATACAGATACAGATACTAATTAAAAAATGTCTATCCTCTCTAAAATCTTCCATAGTAATAATCTATTCTCAAAAATAAATACAATATTCTTTTCAGATACCGTTAGCTGCATAGTAGTCGTAAAAATACTCATAAGTTGTCATCAAAAGACAGAAAATATTGAATTCTCCTTTTGGGCGACTTCGCTTCACTTGCTATATTATATTATGCAACAAATTAACTGCTATGTTTTAACCAACTTATAACTTTTGAATTACGAGTAATGACTATATTGTAAACTGGTTTGGAAAAAAGCAACACTATTGTTTCTTGCTCATTCTTCTTTATTGAAAATCGTTTTATAAATCGAGTGGTAAAACAACAAAAGACATGATCTCTAAGATATTGAACATTTTAATTGATTCAATAAATTATTTGCATTAAATGAAAACCAGTAGTAGTGGGCAGCCCTGCGCCTTGCACCGGGCACCGATGGCGCCTCACGCTCCAAGACATAACAATGTCGTAAGATCTCAAAGAGAAGCACTTAAATCACCATCTATCAGAACATGCTTATTTTCGTGTACCGCTGAAAAACTATTAGCGTGCATGTCCGGTGTACTGGCCGAGTTTTTAATGAGATCGGCCACGGCGGAAATTTGATTTGAAATTCTTTCGGCCAGATGTGAAGTCACAGGAATGTCATGTTTTTAACCAATTTCCGTCGTCTCGTAGGTGATGGACGGATTGTAGTAACTCGGTGTTGCTTTTTTGTTTTCTAGTATTTTAATATTAAATGGATTTTTCATTTGTGTGCACTTGGTTCGAAATAACACCATTTTGTTTTCATAGACCGTTCTTGCAGTTGTACGTTCTCATATTCATTATGAGTTTCTAAATAAGTCAAAGTATTGTTTCCTTAAGCTGGATTTTCACTTTAATTGCCGTATATGAGTAGACAGTTTTATATGTCCATTTTTCGTCCTAACATTGTAATTAGCGTGTATAAATATGAGCGAACTATGGGCGACTGATGTAAAGCTTCACTGTTATGATACTAGTAAATTACAGTTAATAAAGTAAATAATTAATTTTAGTTATTTATATAGTTGGCAGCCTCAGTGGTACAGTTGTTTAGATGCTGCTTGCGAAACGTGAGGCGTTGGGTTTGATCCCCGCACCGACAAAAATATTTATGTATTTGTTTCGGATCTAGGTGTTTGTGAGATCGAAAGTGTCTTTATTATCTTATTAGTATTTAGTAGTACTTTAATATTAAGATGTATTAATCCTTAATCCAATATCATCATCAGCCATTTGCTATTCACTTCTGGATATACAAGTAGGTCTATTCCATGGTACGGCACAGAACCCGGTCTGATTTATACATCCTGTTGCATGCACAATTATTTATATGAAATCAGTAGTTTATCTCGTTTTATACAAAGGAAGATTCCTTCAAAATATTTATGGAACAAACTGAGGTAACCCCAATTCCACTTCACCAATATCAGCTATACCTAAGATTTTTCATACTCTAGAACAACAGACAAACATTATCGATATGTAATAAATAATAATTGCCATTAGTATCTCGGCACATCTCACGTGTAATACACTCGCCTTGTATTTCGAGTGATGATCAAATGTAATACACTTCGTTGGCTGTTTGTTATTTTTTCACTTCGCCCGCGTTCGCCGTAATGTCGAAATAAAAATCCACTTTGACTTGTTTGTGTTGTTCGTGTGTAGGGTCGAAAGGAGATAGATTTTGGGTTTTAAGGTCAGAATTACTATTCAATATAGCATCAAGTAAATATAAACGGCAATAGCACCCCATTTTTCATCTGAAATAATTAAATGACTTGACCAGGTGTACCGACAGTTTAGTGGTCTCAAAGGAAAATGATTTGAAACATCATCCTTGCTCTTCGTTTTGTTACTTAGTTTTTATGATTTTCAACAGGAGTCACCTCCTTACGAACCTCAGATTTTTTTTGCATGCTATTGGCCTGCTTGTAAGCGATACGACATTATTCATGAACAGTAGCAAAACCAAAACCATGAATTACAGAGCAATGCTTGGCATTCCATTGCTCTCGCCATCCTGAGACATAAGATGATAAGTCTCATTTTGTTCAGGAATTATTTATTTAAAGACTGCGGCGATAAATTGTAATTAATAATAATTATAAATACACCCAACAGTCACATGCATAGTCCTGACCCCACACTAAGATCGAGTCTTGTGTCGTGGGTATCAGGAACTACGAGAGACTTGTCGGTCTCACAAATACGCAGACCCGAAACAAATATCATGCAAACATGCGTTGTAGTTAGAAGTAATTTGATTCCATTGTTCCAGTACCAAAGCTGCAGAGTTTGAAATTGATGTGAAAATAATATATTTTAAAAATAGTCAGGTATTCGTGTCAAGCATACACGTGGAAGTATAATAATACACATATAAAAGGTGCATTTAGTTCGTCCGCGGGTAACCTGCGTGTCATGCGAAGCAGCGTGTAAACACACAGTTTTTATAAATATGTCTGTTCTACATTGATTAAATTTTATGTAGAGATAATATATTATCTCTTTATAAATTTAACCAGAAGGTTATCGCAGCGCTTCCCAGCTACTATCATTATCATCATGATATCATCCACAGGAAGTATACTGGTAAACATAGGCATCCCCCAAGGATCTCCTCATCGACTGTTGGAATGTACATACTTGTTATTATTCGTCACCACAATCTACCGGGTATATCAAGAGTGCTTCTGAAAACGAAGCCGGGTGGTAGTTTTAGTGACTACAAACACAATGCAACTAAAAATTTCGCAAAGAAACGTGATAATTTATTTTTATAAATTTTTAAATATCATCATTTTAGGGTGGTAAATCCATATTTTTTGCTAAAATGATAATTTTAACTCTTATTCCTTAGAATCTTTATAAATAAAAGGGTTATTATTATTATTCTAGGAAAAAAAATAACCATCCAAATACGAGCATATGAAAAAAAGAAACAAAAAAACGACGCTTTTTTTGCAACATTTTCTGTTGCATTGTGTCTGAAAACGCTTAAACTACCACCCGGCTTCGTTTTCGGTAGCAGTATTGATATATCCTGTATGTTTAGTCTGGTGGTGGCAGGTACTGCCGCAATGTCTATTTTCCCCGCCAAATAACAGTATAAATGCACTGTTGTATTCCGATTTGAAGGAAATTGTAGGTAGAGTAACAACTGGACATTATTGAGACTTAACGTTTTGTCTCAGAATGGGGAGCGCAGTGGAATGCCAAGCATTGCTTTGTAGTTCACGGTGTTGTTTGGTTTTGTTACTGTCCATGATTAGTCGTGTCGCTTACCATTAGGCGATTGGGGTGCTCGTCTGACCATTCATAGAAAATAAATAATCTAAATTCTAGATTGTATCTACTATCAGCCTTCATTTTAAAAATGAATCTGTGCACCATTGCAGACGAGCCGCCATTGCGCGGTCGCGTTACGCACACATCCGGCGTTATAAAATTCACATGACGCGTGATTGACGTTCCATATAACTTTCTTTCTATGAGTTAAATATGCTATACATTTAAAAACGTACGGAATTGGTGTAATTAGAATATTGGAATATCTATAGATGTGAACTAGATCTAGATGCAATTTTCATTTCAGACATTATAATATTATTTGTGATTTATTTAGGAATACACTTTGTATAGTTGTTATCATGTGTATCACATCGTAAGCCTAAGCAACTTAGGTCCTATAAAATAAAAGGAATCCGATACTGGTGGTAGGTCTGACCTATGTGTGAGGCTGCCTTCGTAGGTACCACCGCAATGCCTATTTTTTCCTCCAAACAGAAGTGTAAATACGCTGTCTTCTTTCGGTTTAAAGACAGTGTGGCCGGAGTAACTTCTGGAAATAAATTTTGAGACATCTTATATCTCAGGATGGCGAGCGCTGTGGAATGCCTAGTAGCATTGCTACCGTCCATGAGCAGTCGTATCGCTTACCATCCAGTGAACGGCATGCTCGTTTCACCTTTCACTGCAAAAAAAACTTCTACATTAGCAAAGCAGACGATAATAATTATTATAAAGAATTATAAAGGAAGTACGGAATCAGTCACAGTGACATGGGAATTTCAGTAGGCCCCAAGAAGCTTATACCCAAATGGAGATTGCATTCCGTATATAAAAGTGAAGCACAAAAATTTGACCTTGAATGACGTCGCTGTTGCCTTCTATCCTTTTCTTTCGAGTGACAATGAATGAACAAAATGTCATTTTCATTCATTGTCAGCCTAAAGAAAAGGATAGCAGGCAACAGCGACTGCATTCAAGGTCAAATTTTTGTGCTTCAGTGTTTTATACGGAATGCAATCTCCATTTGGGTATAAGCTTCTTGGTAGGCCCCGATATAATTGTGCTCATTGACATATCCTCTTCGTTGAATGAAAATACTACCCTATATGTTACTTACCTATTTTCATGCAATATGCAATGTCGTCTCTGTATAAAAAGATAAAAAACCAACTCAAAAACATCATAATAATTTACGCGCAATCAAAACATATCTAAAATACTCTAGTACGTTGTAAATTACAGCGATTGTAACAACACCTGCTGCTTACCTAAGTCAACGATAAAAGGAAGCGGGCAGCGTATAATAACTCAATCACAACATGAAAAGCGGAGTATCGCCCCACAATAAAATATCAAAGCGTTTCGGCCTAACGTGTTTTATGAATTAGTGCCAAACACTGAAAATAAAAAGTCATGCGGTGAACTTTGTTGTTGTTTTAGTGTTCAGTATATCAATTTTATTATGCTGTTTAGACGTGAAGGACTTGTGGCTTATTTTCTAACGGAGTTTTGAAGTTAGCGATTGCGAACCGTGGAGAACGCGTCATAATCGAATGCAAGTTTGTCCGATTTCCAATTCAACCTGGATATATTAGGTGTAATATATATAAATGTTATAGGTTAGTAAACTAGTACGCTGGTATACTAAGTCTCGGTAATGGAGTTGGTGAAGACTCTATTTAATATACTCAAGGATTTCAATACTTATTTTCAGAAGGGTTCCAGCAAAGGTGTAACCAAGACACCCACATTTCGCGTATATGGTCAAACAGTCACATAAATAGTCTTCACCCCACAAAAAGATCAATTATGTCTTGTGTCGTGGTTATGAGAAATTACTAGAGACTTTTTGGTCTCACAAACTCCGAGACCAGAGACAAGCATTTGTGGGCCTCATAAAAATTTTAAAGGATTATTTGAAAACATGATGTATTTTTGATCGAATAAAATTAATGAAGAATAAAATTTTCAACGGAAAAATTTACCTCACGGTATCCTAAAATCTTCATTAGATGTTTTATAATATTTCATAATACATGGATGATAAGAATTAGATTTTATGGATATACACGTTTTGCGATGGAATTCGGTCATTTTTCATATATTAAATCACTTTTAGTGTCCAGGTTTTTAAAACCTGAGGTAATAATCTATCCCATCAAAAACATCCTGTAAAAAAATTTCAAGTCTCGCAGCTCAGTTTTTCTACCGCAAAAAGTTGTGAGATCCATGTAATACCAAGTCGATTAATTTATTTAGTCCTTGATTAAGGGACGTTCTGTATAAAGTTATTGCGTAAGTTATTATCATATCAATATTAAAAATTCTTTACGTTGTAAATAAATAGATCGACTTGGCCATCGCATGAAAACATAATGTATCGTACAATTTATGCATAATGCTACTGGCAGATTATGACTTTTTTTTTCTATTACGACTAAAATGATATTTTGTCTGTAATGTTGGTGTTATTGTTTGAAGAGGTCTTGATTATATTATATCAAGACAATGGTTTGACGTGATTTAAAAGTATTGTTTTACAGTGTATGTTCTTTAGTGGGGGTAGGTCTCTCATATAATCCTAGGTCCTTCCGCCGTAGTGTGAAGAGGTATCTTATCAGGCCGGCATAATTGTATCTATTGGTATGGGACTGCTAACTGATGACGGCATTTGCGTTTATCATCAGGTGCAGTGTAGTCACTATGCCGGGCCAGAACAAAAAAATAATGTGGCTGCCTGGGCAGTTATCACCGCAATGTCTATTTCTCTCGCCAAACAGCAGTGTAAATCCACAGTTGTGTTTCGCTTTGAAGAACATTGGAGCCAATGTAACTACTGAAGATATTAAGACTTAACACCTTATATTGCTGCATGGCGACCGCAGTGGAATGCCAAAGCTTTGTAATTCAAGTTGTTTGGTTTCAATACGGTTCATAAGCGGCCGTATCGCTTACGATCAGGTGAACGAAAATATCTATACTAGGAGATTGAATAACAACAGGGAATGTAGAAGGCAACAGTGACAGGGATTAAATAGATTGTAGTAGTAAATATAGCAATAGCGCACGGGGTGGCCTGCTGGCTAACGGACCAGACGCGACTGGTAAATTCATGGTGGTCGCGGGTTCGAATCCCTGGGCAAACCTGTGAATTTTCGGAGTCATGTATGTATTGATAGTCAAACACCATGCACTATAACGGTGAAGGAAAATATCATGAGGAAACTTGCATACCAAAGCAATTTGTAAGAATGTGTATGGTATGTAATGTCCGCCAACCCGCACTAGGTCGGCGTGGTGGACTATATGGCCTAACTACTCTCAATCGTACTCTTGATTGTAGAGGAGGACCGTGCCCTATAGTGGGACGTTTATAGGCTGATATATATAGTAATAATTTAACGCATAAAGTGTTCGGACCTCCTCTTCAATCAAGAGTTTTATTCAAAGTATTAACCACCACACCACAATAGACCACACCGCTCTATTGCGTGACAAACTTCTCATACTTACCATAGAAAATCCCAAAAATCTCTGTGACTTGCGGGTTTCCCGTCCATATTTTCCTTTGTCTTTTCAATGTACATAATATGATACTTCATTACACTGAACCGAGCTCTCTATGCTGTTACAATAACTACACCCTGGTTTTACCTGCTGGCAAAACAAACCTTAACACAATTAAACAGATGTAAACAAAATTTTCGATATGCAAATTTCATTTAGAATCTAATTTCACATTGATTGGCATAAAACCCATCAACCTTTGTCTTGGACAAAGCTTCGGTCATTAGTACCGCGGGTGACCACTGGCGCTAGTGTGCCCAGCTGGGCGTCCGCCAAACCACCCTCAGCGCGCCCCAGGGGTGCCGACCTACCCTCAGTCGATTTACCATAAGTGCTTTTCTATTAAGGTGACTTTTATATTATTTTTACTTTTAAATAGAAATATTAACCAGGGATATTGCCGATATTAAATATCTGCCGTGGGTGCGGATTTACGATGAATATTATGCTCGTATACAATAGTTTCGTATAGTGTCACAGATTTTTTTAAAACTATCTGCATATATCGGTGTCCCACATAAGATCATACGATTGTCATAAGGTCTTCTATTCACCTTGAGTGTGGATGGCCCACGCTGCCCTTGCCTGAACGACTTTAACTCTTGCTTTCTGCTGACTTTTACTATCTTTATCTTCCGCATTTATTGTCTGTAAATTTTCCGCTCTGTATGGGTTGTCAACGTGCCAATCGAGTTGGCTATGACAGACAATTTCACTCTCTAAAGGATCTATTCACAAATAGCTAAACTACTTAAAGTATAGTCAATTTTACTAAAGGCCCTAATTAATTTAACTATAATTAATTGTTAAAAAATGAAAGAGAAAGTGTAAAAGCGTTTGTCGAGAGTAAGTCGGCGACCGCGACTCCAATAACTCACGCTAAGCCGCGGTTTAATTCTTCGCTAACTAGAAGTTGGGAAGCGACCTCCTTTCCTAAATTATGTGCATTTAAAAGGTAATCCCCTGATCTGTGAGATTTAATGAACGTTTTATTCTCCATCAGATTTTTATGTTTACTTTTTTATAATTTCTCTATGAGTATAAATTATAAAAACATAGAAGGTAAAATTTATGTTTATTATCAATGCCCCTTTTTTAAATACAAAATCGAGAATCCCATAAACTTTATGTGATAAAAGTACTAATTTTGTTTGAAGAATTTTTATTTGATGAGAAAGTATTAATACTATAAGTTTGGACATATTATAAAAACCATCAAAATGGGTGACACTCTGGTTGACGAAATTGGATGAAGTGAAATAGCTCAAGATGGAGAGCTATAGTCTGTGCCTACCTTTATGGGGTACAGGTGTGACGATCAAGTATGAATTTAGAGATATTATAAAAAAATACACGTAATTTCTGGTTACGAATCCCCTATTTGGGTGTTGCCTATTTGAAGACTAATCCCACAAACCAGTCTCGCCATTTTAGTACAATTATTTTAGTAGTATTCTTAAACTATGCATAACATTGCAGTAAAAAAGTCATTTATAAAAATACACACATCAAAGCCAAATTAAAAATTGCATTAAAAAATAAAACTACATACATACATTTATTATTAAAATTCAACATTCACTTAAAGTATTTTGACAGTATTGTAAACTATGGCGTCAAAGTAAACATGTTTCGCATTTTTAAAAAGAAACATAAAATATAAAAGAGCAGGTGATTCGTGACATTTTAATTTATAACTACTAACCTCGTGTCGTGTGTGGGACAAAAATATTCTAATAGTGTGTAGAAAAGCGATTTTCTTCTTTATTGTGAGGTGATAGAATCCAATTTACTATGTTCATTTTCGCTATCAACAGATGGCGTTGTTGAAAAATACATACATTATTATTTGAACATAATAATTACGTTTAAGTATATCGTATATTTAAAAGTTTCATTAAATCTATGCAAAAAGTTCGAAATTTAAAACAAAAATCTGTTAATGTTAATTTGTACTGATCTATGCCGTATACTTTAGCAATGGTACTATGGAATCCACAAGAAACATTCTAGGTGACTTAAAATCAGATTCTGGACTGATCCACCGTTCTAGACACGTGTTTTTGACAAAAAAGTAGCGAATGCTAAAACCCCAGCTACCAAAGTAAAAAGGCTCATGCTATTACGTCTACATAATGCATAGCGAAGACGGGATTAACAAAAAAATTATATCCACAATCGAATGGTGGTTTTGCTACTATCTATGAGCGGTCGTATCGCTTACCATCAGGTGAATGGTGCTGAAATTATTAAATGGCGAAAAGCTCTTCTTACCATTGATTGCAATAAAAAAAAACCTATTAGAAACGATTCGCACTTAGCAATTTTTATTTGGTCATCTACCCACCTTGTGTCGGGATGTTCCACGTTGCGTCTAGTATTACGCTCAAATTTAAGATAATATCTTACAGTCATATAATGATAAATAAACAAATCTTAATTGAGATCCACCCCTTCCAGAACGCGTGAATAATTAAATTATAATGAAATCAAGACAAATCAATCACTCGAGTCGGCTCCAATAAATCACGCCGCTCAAATCCCGCGCGATCCCCAAAAATCCCGGACAAGAAACGTTTATTAAGATCCCGACGAGGACTAAAATATTCATTAATTGATTCCGCACCCTTACAAGATACCCCTCATTACTTGAGGGTTGATTAAGCGAAGCAACCTGGATGCGCGTGGGACAATGTCTTGGAGATTTTAGATGGTACGATAATGTCGTAACGTCGTGGAGGCAATGGGAAATAATTTGTCGGTAGTGAAGATACGGCATATGATCTTTACCTTATTCAACTTGCGTACTTTTTTATGCCTAGCTTGGTCACACTTTTAACCAGAGTCGACGCCTATAGCTCTTAGACAAAAGTGACAAGTGCAGTCTAAATAAAGTATCAATCGGCTGTTTTGTGTTGTATGTTTCGTCCATACAATTATGTCGCTTTGATTGTATCTGAACATACACAGAATTAACTCAAAACGCGACATTCTTACGTAGGTCTATACGATGGATCGTTAGCCAATTTGGACAGTGGTATCCAGCCAAATATAAACATCCTACCACCAGTAAAACTACATAAAATAAATATAAAATTTTAAATGTACAAAAGTCGTGTGTTGTAAATAGTTTGGCTAGACAAACAGCGTGCGTGTAGGCGGAAGGGGCCGGTGACTGGAGCGCCGCTAATGGCTTGATGTCATTTTCTACTTCTAACCAAACAACGCGCTGTAGACTCGCCGTGCGTGTCCAAAACAATTATACTTTATTTATATAGACGAACAATAAGGAAGAACATCTCGAGAAAACTGAGAGTTCTCAAGAATTTTAAGTCAACTGGCTCTAGATCAGCATGTTGCTTGGTGGACCAAAAGTTAAGCCTTCAAGATCTTAAAAACCTAAACCCTTGCACTAGACTCTATGAATCGAATTAGATCATATAAATAATAGATATCAGTAAGATATTTACATATGTTATCAATTATCAGTTAATTAAAATGGAAATACCGATGGTCTAACAAACAACTCGGAATATCGCAAATGTTATTCGCATGAAATGCAATTTAATTGGGAAAATGTAAGAAAAACAGCAAAATATATTTTATATGAAATTAAATTAGTGAAATCCCTCCGTTTTATGAATAACACCTGTTAATTAGGGGTAAACACGTTTCCTTTGTACAGTTTTTCGTTTCGCAGCGGTATGAAAGAAATGTACGGTATACATAAGTATATACATAAGTAATTGATAAAATGAGCAATGGTAATGAGGTGAAGTAATAAACCCAAATGTTTTTACTGTTGGTAAGTCTCTCATATGTGAGACACCGCCTGGGTAGATACGACCGCAATATCTATTTCTCCCTCCAAACAGCAGAGTAAATGCACTGTTGTGTTCCGGTGGAAGGATATTGTAGCAAGAGTAACCGGACATAATAAGAATTAACATATAATAAAAGTGACGAAGTCGAGGGTTCAAACTCCGGGCAGATAATACATTTGAAGTAAAAATTGTAGTGCATATAACAACAATATGTCAGATTTATAATGAACGTTTTTTATGACAGCCGCGACTATATCTCTTATAGTTCTAGGGGCCCTAAGCCCAGAATATCAAAGCAAAGTTCACACAAAATGAAGCAGCCGACCTGGAAGTCGAATCCAAACGATTCACAACTAATCAGAGCCAAAGTACCAATCTGAAGTCCTCTAGACGAAATACTTTGCAATATTTCGATGAAAGACGCCCTCACAAAACGCACTTCACTAAATGTGCATCGATGCATTAAACTCCTGTAAGTTGCACGTGCTCATAAATTTGCATCATAAAACTATTAATTTCTCGGAAAGCTGAAGATATCTGCGACGTAACGTGTTAGGACGTGGGCCAATCCGTGCGCTTTCATTCATTGTGGCGGGACGTGGGCGGCGAAGCCAGCGCTACAAGCGGCGAGTAGCGGCGACTCGCACTTGCAATTTCGTACAAAGCCGTACGAAATTATAATGATTTGTTTATAAGGGTGTTTAAGATTGATTTTGTATTATTTAATATTAAAAAATGTTATTTATAGATAGATGTTATATATAGATAGATAGATGTTATCAAAACGTTTCCACAGCTATGGTCTAACAAACAAAGAAATTTATAAATCCATTCAGAATTAAACAAGTTAGAAACGTTTTAAATCTTGTAGTGGGGGTAACAGAAAAGAAATTCAAAACCAAGATAGTGACGTCACTAGGGTTATTATACATTACAGTGTGCGGGTGTGAAAGAGACAGCAAGATGTCCCCACTACACCCCTACTCTTTTATTTTAAATGTTAATATTTGCCTTATTTTACAAGCTACTTTAATACTGTTTTGACAGCAAGGCTTTATTTTTAACGAATTTGTGTTTGTAAGCGAAATAATACCAAAAATCGATAATAGTCAAATACCCTATTCCACTCCACATCAGACTCTTCAGCAACAATAAAAAAAGAAAATTGATGGAAGGTGTTAAATCTGCTGCGTAGTAATCGTATATCTTAGTTTACATAGTGACATTGGGTAGCGGCTTAATAAAATGTACAGATCTCACGCAGTTGTACTACAGTACGATTACAACGCCGAGGTTTCGGGTCGAATCCCGGGTTGGACAAAATTATATTGGATTTTTTTAAATGGAGTCAGGAATTTGCCTATATGGCCTATATGGCTATAGGCTCGTCCCCTATCATAAAGTGAGAAGTATCGTGGGTGACCTGGTAGCACTACTACTCTGCCTACTCCTTTTGGAAATAGGCGTGTGTTTATGTATTTATGTACATAGCAGGTACAAAAAATCTGTTGTACGAAGAGATGCGTCCATCACAAGCATTATAGCCTGCGGGCAAGATTTGCTATTAAAATAGGGGTTATTCATAAGGCACGCGCTCCGCTCTGCCCACCTTTATTGCTTGTTTAATTCAAACAAATAAAATAAATATTAAACGCACCCCGATGACCGTTGCGCCGCGGGCCACCCGCTCTTTTTAACATTTTATTGGCAGAGTCTATTTTAAAGTGAAGGGTATATTGCATACCAGTAGTTCAATAACAATGCAAAATAAAAATAAAAAATACTGCACATAAATAATAGTAGCACATAATTATGTTATAGTAGCACATATATTTTTACTGGTGGTAGGTCTCTCATATGTAAGAGGCCATCTGGGTAGGTACCATCGCAATTTCTATTTCTCCCGTCAAACAGCAGTGTAAATGCACTGTTGTGTTTCAGATTGAAAGACATTCTAGCCAGAGTAAGTACTGGACATATTGAGACTTAACATCTTATGTCTCAGGATGGCGAGCGCAGTGGAATGCCAAGTATTGCTTTTTTTTAGTCATAGTGTTGTTTGGTATTGTTAATCCCAATGAGCGGTCGTATCGCTTACCAACAGGCGAACGGCATGCTCGTCTCGCCATTCATTGCAATTAAATATACCACCTTAATAATTATATTATGAGACTGAATAAAAACCTTACTTCGTAAATTAGTAAATACTAAAAAAGTCACAAGCATCAGCTTTTTAAATAATCAACGAGACATGACTTACTGCCAAACATCTGCACTGTACCAAAGTGAATCTAAATTAAAACTTGAACAATAGTTGGTGCTTTTGTTCGGCTGCCGTGATGTTGAAGCTCCGTGGGGGCGATTAAGTGGCGAAATACCGCCGATTTATTAAAATATAAGTATGTGTGCTTTTCAGATCGAAGGTTTAAATACCAAATTTTTTGTATCTGAACCATTTGCCGTGGCGGAGATTAGAAATAAAGGGGATTGTCCGTGCTAGAGCCACTCGTATTGTTTTTTTTTATTGCTGTGAATGGCGAGACGAGCATACCGTTCGCCTGATGGTAAGCGGTGCGACCGCTCATGAACAGTGGCAAAACCAAACAACACCTTGAATTACAAAGCAATGCTTGGCACTCCACAGACACAAGATGTTAATTCTCAATATGTCCAGTAGTTACTCTGGCTACTATGTCCTTCAATCCGAAACACACCAGTGCATTTAAACTGCTGTTTGACGGGAGAAATAGACATTGCATTTATTATTTACACAGAAAGAGAACTATTTTACTCCCAATCGAACACGAAAAATCAGATTAATAATTTCAAATTGTAGTCGCAGTTTTTTAAATCATACATGGCAATAAGGCTAATTAGTAACACATAAATAAACTGTTGTTAAATTATTTTTGTTTTTTATTATATTTATTATGTACATAATTACTTAATATCATTAAAAAACTATTTAGTTGTAAATATTTTTTATTTATTTCTTTCATGCAATATTTCAACACTTGATTGGTACTTTTGCAAAAAAAAGATACATGCCATTGTTTTCAGTATTTGAGAACTTAAATTATATAATACTTATTTATCTTGTTGGCAAAAGGAATATCATTTGTATGAAATAAAATTAAAAAAGTACTGAGTCTTCCGATACCGACTTGTCACACAGTCATTCATACCAAAGTTATTTTTTGCTTGACATGTTCAGAGCACTATTATAAGAAGCCAAAAACTTAGATGTTATTAATTTAATTTAATTCATTTTTAAATCAAAGTTTTATACAGGAGTTAAATAAACAAAAAACAGCTTTATTCAAATAGATTTTATTAATAAACACACATTTTTCCATACATGTTCACTTAATAAATAGGTATTGATTTAAACCACATAACTGAACACAACCTATTATTAAAAATACGACGTCAGTACTGATAGTAATACAGCGAAGGTCTGGAACGTTACGAATAAATTATTATTATATCTCATGATGGGAATCTTCAATAGATCGTGTTTAATCTGTTGGTTCAATCAATATTTATCATGATTCGGTGCGTAAACGAAGTCCCCGTCAACAACATTGTTAACACCATTATCGCTGGCTTCTTGATACGTAACTTTAGTACCACACAAGTCCAAGGACTTGAATATGCCCTTACATTTATCGCCAGTAATCAACAGCTGGTATGTCCCAGCGCTGCGGCGATTACGCACTCCATTTCTCGGCTGGTAATGAAAGTCTTTGCCAACGTTGTTGTTCATGCCATGATCACTGGCAATTTGAGTGGTAGATGAAGTCTCACACAAGCCCAGAAACTTGCCGACTATTCCGCAGCTCTCGACGGAAGCCAGCGATGCGCAGAGCACCAGGAGTAGACACAGCTTGGTGGCGAACATGGTGACAGATGCGAACACTTGAAGAGGTAGCACCGATATGATTCTACAGAACAAAGCAGCTGCCTTTTATATATTATCGTACGAAATGACCTCATGATCTGGTTTTACCTCATGTGTATAATAGCTGCTCCTTGTGCTAATTATTTGGTATATAAAATAAATAGATAAGTGCACCCAAAAGTCACATATACAGGGTATATCAAGACTGCTACCTAAAACGAAGCCGGGTGGTAGTTAAAGCGACTTCAGACAAAATGCAACAGAAAAAGTTGCAAAAAAAGCGTCAATTTTATTTTGTTATTTTTTTCCTATGGCCATATTTGGGTGGTAAATACATTTTTTTCCTAAAATAATAGTGTATAGCCTTTTATTTATAAATACTCTAAGGTATAAAAAGGTAATATTATTATTTTAGCAAATACTATGGATTTACCACCCAAAAATGACGATATTTAAAAAATAATAAAAAATAAATGTCGCGTTTCTTTGCGAAATTTTTAGTTGCATTATGTTCGTAGTCACTAAAACTACCACCCGGCTTCGTTTTCGGTAGCAGTCTTGAGATACCCGGTATACTCCTGACCCCACACTAAGGTCTTGTGTCGTAGGCATCAGGAACAACGAGAGATTTTTCGGTCTCACAAACACCCAGACCCGAGACAAATATTTGTGGGCCTCACAAACATTTGTCGCGGTGCGGGAATCGAACCCGCAGCCTCTCGTTTCACAGCCGGCGTCTACACAACTGCGGCACGGAGGCTGTCAAAAGAAAAAAAGAATTAGGCCTTGAGAAATTGCTTTCTCACTCATTTTTTGGAGCTGGATTGATGTGTCGACTAAGCCGGCATAGTTGTGTGGACTCAATTGATATAACTTCCTTTTTGCGTGGGATACTTTATTGGAATTGCAATCGGTTCAAGCATCTTCGGGTAAGTGCGTGGTGGCCTGTTGGTAAAACGGACTAGTCGCGGCTGCCAACATGTTTACGGTGGTCGCGGGTTCGAATCCCAGGGCACACCTCTGACTTTTCGGAGTCATGTGTGTATTGATAGTCAATCACCACGCACTAAAAACGGTGAAGGAAAACATCGTGAGGAAACCTGCATACCATAGCGGTTTATAAGAATTTATATGGTATGTAAGTCCGCCAACCCGCACTAGGCCAGCGTGGTGGACTATATGGCCTAACCACTCCCAATCGTACCCTCGATTGTAGAGTAGGCCCGTGCCCTGCAGTGGGACGTATATGGGCTGATACAGATACAGATACAAATCTTCGGGTAATCAGTGAACTAACATAAAAAATAGATACTGATGCATTGAGTATCTTTTCTTTTTTTTGAAATCCGTTAAAAATACAAAGCCGTTAGAGCTGTTTTTTTAAGTTCAACTCACCTAAAATTATATAGGTATAAGTTTATTTTTCTAGCGTGATTATTTTTATCAAAATAGAACACGATATAAGTTTCCTTCTATGATAAATTCCATGAATACATTATAATTAATGCCTACAAACTATAGTCACACACACAGTTTTGACTCCTCTCAAAAATCGTATGTACAATTCTTGTAACGCGGGTATCAAAAACTACAAGAGACTTTTAGGTCTTACAAGACCTGAAAAAGAAACTTGTGGTTACCGCAGGCATTTGACTAAATAGTCATCGAACGATATTTTCATTTACCGTTATAGCGCGTGATGATTGATTATTGATATCATTACACACATAACTCCGAAAAGTCAGAGGTGTGCCCTGGGATTCAAATCCGCGACCACCGTGAACATGTTGGCACCCGATCTGATCCGTTTACTAACAGGCCACCACGCACTGTTATCAATTAGTTTAATTAATTTAAAAGAAGACAAATAAGTTTTAAAGATAAAAACATTCATTAGGTACCTAAAGCTGAGTTCACTTTTTTCTTAAAACCAGTAACATCATCTCATATTATTTATATTTAATTATTGGTGGCTTACTAATAATATGAAAACGAATATAATAAGAATAACTAGAAGACAAGGAGCAATAAAAACTTAAAATTCAATAGCAACAAGAAATATACATGTAATAAGAACTTAAAGAATTCAATCTATGAGGATAGCATGCATTGCAAAAAGGAACGCCATAATATTTCTGCATTATGTTCCATATATGTATTAAACTTGTACCAGAACGACGGACCATTACATAACAAATAATTACCCATTTATCAAATTATAATTACACTATTTATGTCACAACTGTGTGCTCCTAATTGGTATTCCCGTAAAGCATAACCACAGATAAAAGCTTTTGATAAATAATTTACACAAATAAACTGTTATTTTAAGGACAATCAAAGTGGTAATTTCCAAGGTTTGAGGTAAGTAGGACTACAGATACGGGTATATAAAGCGGTCGATTAAAACTACGCCGTCACATCAGTTCGACCTCTGCAAGTGTTCGCATCTGTCGCCATGCTGCCCGCCACCAAGCTGTGTCTGCTGCTGGTACTCTGCGCATCGCTGGCTTCTGTGGAGAGCTGCGGAATAATCGGCAAGTTTCTGGGATTGTGTGATACTACAGTTACATCCCAAACTGCCAGCGATAATGGTATGAATAACAACGTTGGAGGAGACATGCATTACCAGCCATCGAACCCACCACGGTATCGTCGCGGCATCTTGGTGCAGTGAAGAAATCGGCTCAATCTGCCAGCGGAGCATAGTACGAAATAATTTAGAAGCAACGACAACTACCTTTGTACCATTATAGCATATTGTAATCTTCGTCTCCATTATTAATAATTTTCATCGTTCTCATCTTATCATATGCGTTGTTCTTGTATTACTATGAATATTATAAATATATAAAAGTTTAAATATATTTTTTATTATTTCCTACCTATACAACCCAAAAGTCACACACACACACTCACACATAGTCTTCTGTTGCGAGTGTCAGAAACTAAGAGATATTCTCACTTCTCCTGTCATGACTCAGTATAAATGGGCAATTTTATCCGGATATGGTTATCCGGATAAAACAGTGGTACCACCCCGGGGTGGTCCCCGGGGTGGTACCACTGTTTCACAGGAGTAAAGAAAAAAAAAGCGACAGCTTTGCTGTCGTGTTACGTTCAGTGAATGCCATTGCCGGATTCGCAACACCCCTTCTCTCTTCCCATCCTTTATACTTACTGCTCTTGTGTCGATTTGAAGGGCCAGCAACACATCTATGATCTAAGCGTTAAAGATGTTCATGGGCAGCAGTGATCGCTTACCATCAGATAACCTGTTCGCTCTTTGTCGAGACTATGCAATACAAAAAATCAAAATTACAACATCCATGCCCAAAACAAATATTTGAGGACTAGATAACAACTGGCTTCAGCGTGAATCTCGAACATATTGTGGCCTCTTATTACAAAGCTGGCTCTCAACAATCTGCGCCGCGGCAGCTGTCAGATTTTTTACATTACATAACCTTCTATTTACTGTGTATTTACTAGTGTAATGGCAATGGCTTACAGTCCCTGTCAAATTTAAGTAAAAAATACTAAAATCATTGCTTGGTACCAATAAAGCTGAAGAAACAACGAAGTGTCAGTTAGTTACAGAGAATTTCAATACTTTGCCTCTTAGTATGTAAAATGTACTCTGTGACTTTGCCATAGAATAAGGGCCAACTCTGTTGCGCGTATTATCAATGTTCTATAAATAAATATTCTCTTATAACGTGCTCTTTAATTTTTTTGTTATATTTGGGGTGGTAGTTTGATTCGGGTATTGAAGCCGTTGGGCATTCAAGTGTTTGTGTCAAATTAAATAGGGCCAGCACGGTGCATGGTTCAGCAGCATACGCGGTATTAGACAGGGTTATGTAGTATCACCATGGCAGTTCTACGTTATATAATTAAATGTAAAGACTACAGATTGGGGTTGCATAAATGAGTGAAGGTTTTACAGTGTCGGAGATGCGAGTGACTCCTCTGGTGTTGCATACTTTCATAAGCTACAGTAACTGTTATACCATCCGTAAGCTTATTTGTCGCCGTAGTGGTATAAATAAAAACAAATATGATGGATTTGTTGAATTTATTTATTTAGACTTTATTGTACACGAATATAAGACTGAATATACAGAAATAACAAAAAAAAAAGTACAAATGGCGGTCTTGTAACTATAGGCAATATCTTACAGACAACTATGAGATGGATTTAAGGGAAGGAGAAAGACGGGGCAGCGTGGAAAATATATAGAAAATAATAATAACAAATAAAATAAAGAGAATAATTCATAAATAACACCTAACAGTCACATGCATAGTCCTGACCCCGCACTAAGATCGGGTCTTGTGTCGCGAGTACCAAAAACAACGAGAGACTTTTCGGTCTCACAAAAATATGTCGAATATCTCAAAGATTAAGATTATTAGCTCGCATTTGAGATTTACTTAGATATTAATTATCATAGGATTAATGGGTTAGAAAATGCGCTGAATAAATAATTAGAAAATTACATGTATAAATTTGAATTGCAAGGAAATATGGAACCACCAACAAACACAAATGTATTGTTTAATACCCGTGCCTACAATTCAAGAGTGTTATTTTATGTTGTTGTAAGACTGGTGATGTGTGTGGTGTTGTGTGGAATCAATTAATTTTGTAGTTATATTTAAATTTTTGAATAATAATTTTATCATTTCTATAATTCTATGAATATTTCGTAAGTATTTAAAGTAATCGACTTATAATTATATTATTGTATATGTTTGTGTAGCGGACATACATTTGACTTTTAGGATTTGTAGTCTGATAAAAAAACAGTTTTTTATTTTTTATTTTTATGTTACATAAATATTTTTTTATAATCTCTACAAGCACATTCCATAATACGTGTGTTAACAATGGTTACAAATAAGGTATCAATACAATAAATGCATTCGTTGTTTACTTATCATAATAATATATTACGGTAATTTTGATCGTTTCATAAGTGTAATATCATTACCAAACCCTTCTTGAATCCACTTGCTGATTCTCATAACCACTGCGACGATTGGGTGCGTAGTAAAAATTTCCATTAATATTATTATTCACTCCATTCTCACCGGCGCTCTGGTAGGTAATTTCTTTATCACATAAGTCCAAAGACTTCAATAATCCCTTGCATTCGGTCGCAGTAATTAGTATTTGGTGGGATCCAGGGCTCCGGCGGTATCGCCGATCGTTCCCTTGGTAGTGCATGTCTCCCTTAACGTTGTTATTCATACCACTATCTCTGGCAATTTGGGTAGTGGATGTTGTATCACACAAGCCCAGAAAGTTCCCGATTATACCGCAGCTCTCGACGGATGCCAGCGATGCGCAGAGCACCAGCAGTAGACACAGCTTGGTGGCGAGCATGGTGACAGATACGAACACTTGCAGAGGTACAACTGATATGACGGTGCAGGACAAAGCGACAGCCCTTTATATTTCTAGTGTGTGCGTTGACCCGATGACATCGGTATCTCCGCAATGTAACATTATTATTTACATTAACATTATTTTATGTGTACGAGGTATAGCCTACAAATGATTAATTAGCCCTTTTCCTTGCAATTTATATACTTACAATTAGCAATTATTTATATACCGCTGTAAACAAGGATAATTTGGGAAACGAAATTTGGATAGTAAAATATTACTGAATTCGATGTATTTTGGTCACTATACTCGTATAACAAGATGCCGTTCACAAAAAAATAGCGTATGGGTTCATTTTGTTATTTTTTTCTCTTACGCGCCCCCATTATCTTTGTTCAGGCTTTCGCCTTGGTATCACATTTGGAGCCAAGTGCAACCAGATATGCCACAAGACTCTGAATCTAAGGTTTTAGTAATATACATTTTTTCCCATTCATGGAATGCGAGACTTTTGGGTTCTATAGTGTGAGAAATAAAAAACTTTTTTTACTTTATATTTATAATATTTAATCCACCCGAATTGCTTTGTTTACTATCTATGACATGAAAATTCATATAAACAATTCACAAGATTATCACAGTAATATGCACATGGATACAACCCAATGATGAAGATTACCAATGTAAAAATGCGACAAAGGTGTTTTTTTTAATTTCTATTAATGGCGAGACGAGCATGCCGTTCGCCGGACGGGAAGCGATACGACCGCTCATGAACAGTAGTAAAAACAAACAAAACCTTGAATTAGAAAGCAATGCTTCGCATTACACTGCCCTAGCGCCACCCTCAGACATAAGATATTAAGTCTTAATATATTCAGTAGTTACTCTGGCTACAATATCCTTCAAACCGAAACAAAACAGTGCATTTACACTGCTGTATATTGGAAGAAATAGACATTGCGCTGGTACCTACCTAGGCGGCCTCCCATATATAAGAGACCTACCACCAGTAGTAATGTCTGTTACTGCGTATAATATCTCCTACGCATGGACTCGTAGTACGGTGTTAATCTCTTCAGCAAAGTTTCCGAGTCCATTGGCTGGTTCATCTGGATCAAACGTTGTTGGGATTGATCATAATACACTGGCATATAATACAGATCTCTTCCAACCATGTAATTCTGACCGTGATCTCGGGCGTCTTGACGGACTGTATAGTCATCTTCATATCCATCTCTTGTAACCATATTGAAAATACGACGGAGTAAATCGCAGCTCTCGACGGAAGCCAGCGATGCGCAGAGCAGCAGTAGACACAGCTTGGTGGCGAGCATGGCGACAGAAGCGAACACTTGCTGACGTAGGACTGATGTGACTGTGGTCCGTGTGGCCCCATTTATACATCTATTTGTTGTTATAATAATATATTGGATTTTCCCTCTCCTCATATTATTTAAAGTTATAATTGTGTGTGGTTTGGCCAATTCTTGTCGGTAATTCTAATTACGTGTCTATAGTTTCAATAAACCAATATATTTCATCAAACTATAACAATATCACGACTTAACGGATGATTAATTCCACATATGGATCCTAGGCATATTAATTGCATAATACGATTTTGCCTTCTTGTAACAGTTAATTTTTAAATTACCTTCTGTATGAGTTGCATTATAGTAAGCGATTACTAACACGTGTGAACATCTACAACAATCGAGCGGAGATGCGTTGTGAGACTCTCAGAATGGTTGGGAAAAAAAGAGAAGGAAAAGGGATCTTCATAAATCCATCGTTCAGTATCTCTATTATATGACCGTCTTGGTCTAGCAGCTACGTAAACATGTTAGGAGCCGATTGTAAATTCCTAAACAGAAATTATATACTGTTCTCAAAAATTACTATAATCATCATCAAAATCATCATCATCTGCCTAATCCGTTCTCCACTGCTGGACATAGGCCTCCTCCATATTGCGCCATTTCACCCTGTCTTTGCCTTGTCGCATCCAATATCTGCCAGTGACCTTTAGCTAATCGTCACTTCACCTAGCTGCCAAGCAAAAGTTACTAAATAAAATATAAAGATAAATAAAGATTGTCTTATTGGCCTGGCATATACGTACAAACGACGAGAGTCGATCGTAGATTCCTAAGAACAAGTTATACTTAAAAAAATTCAAAATAAACAAAGTTTAATTATAAATTCATCGTAGATGGTGATATCCAACACTTCTGACAGTATCCCTGGCCCCATATTCAAATACTTCAAAAATTTAATATTAAATTGACTGAAAAAACAGAAACATCCAAACTATTTTAGTTTCTTTTTCACAAACAGGAAACTTGACACTCCGGAAGTGGTTTCAATTATTTTTTTCATGTTACCTAGATTATGTATTAATCAATATTAGTGAACGTGGGTTTCCTGCTTTTATCTCTACCGAATCAATCATGACGTAAGAACATGATCAATATGTCATGATCGTTAGTAGAACAACCTTAAGGGAGAAATACACAGGTCGTCCTTGGATCCTTTGGTCCTTGGAAGGAAGGTTGCAATAGAGGTTGTTTGAGTCTATCCAATATTAAGTATTGAAGGAATAGGAATCAAATATGAGGCGTAGGATATACCGCCAGAAGTATTGGTGATATCAATGATTCATTTATGATTAACTTTTATTGTATACTAGCTGTCGGGCCCGGCTTCGCCCGGGTGCAGATAGTTTTTGAGTCCAATCCACATCAAGAACATATTATTTCGCGTGTCTACTAACTATATTTCCCGCGTGCCGTCGACTATATTTCCCTTCCGTAGGAGAGGACATCCCGTGCCAACAATTTGAATTTGAAAGAGTAGAAAATATGTATATTTGGTTTCCTGACTCATCCCACGGGAACACTACATTTTTCGGGATAAAAAGTAGCCTATGTGTTAATCCAGGGTGTCAGCTATCACTATACCAAATTTCATCAAAATCTGTTGAGCCGTTTTTTCATGAAAGAGTAACAAACATCCATACATACATACATACAAACTTTCACCTTTATAATATTAGTAAGGACTAGTTGCTCGTCCCAGCTTCACCTGAAACTTCACCTTAAAGACATTTTTTGATTTCACTTCACACCAGATAGAATTTATTTTTCGCATAAACCTGTATACCAAAACTTAACTTGGCTAACCTATCCTCCCCCTTTCTTCTCATCATGAACCGATCAATCCCGTCCCGTCCCGTCCCGTCCCTTCCTGTCCGGTTCTGGAACATCACTTCCCATTCCGTTTTAGTAAAATTGTGTATCTACAACATTTAGGATGCTTACCCTCCATATGGCAACAACGTAGGACACCCTGTATATGCATTGTACAAATAAACCTCCTCCTTGAATTACTCTATATATTGCTAAAAACTAAATTTACATTCGTTGAATAGTTTAAAAGATATAAGCGCACAGACACCGGAAGCAACTTCATTTTATACTATGTAATATTTTTTTTTTATTGCCGTGAATGGCGAGACGAGCGTGCCATTCGCCTGATGGTAAGTGATACGACCGCTCATTAACAGTAGCAAAGCCAAACAACACCTTGAATTACAAAGCAATGCTTGACACTCCACTGCGCTCGCCATCCTGAGACATAAGATGTTAAGTCTCAATATGTCCAGTAGTTACTCTGGCTGCAATGTCCTTCAATCCGAAACACAACAGTGCATTTAAACTGTTGTTTGACGGGAGAAATAGACATTGCGGTGGTACCCACCCAGGCAGCCTCTCACATATAAGAGACCTACTACCAGTAAAAATGTTTAGTAGTAAAAGTCTTTAGTAATGATGTTATAAGTGTAACTTGTTCTTATTCTTAGGCATCTATGACCGACTCTCAACGTTTGCACATATCTACTAGACCAATAAGATAATCGCATAACAGAGATACGAAATGATAACACTATAAAGGACATAATTATTTCCTCCTTTTCTCCTACTATTTTGACAAGCCGACAATGAACCTGGGATTTAATTTTTGTAGTTGTATAAATGTGAAGGTAATAGCGCATCGTATTGTGATTTATGTAGACAAAAATATTATTTTTTATATTATATATATATTTATTATAGATGAGAATATTACACATGGCAGGTTCGTTTCCTGCATCACGTTTTAAGAAGCTGCTCAAATTGTTTCCAAAGTGAGAATGATGATGATAGGCAAATCTGGTAAGATGGGGTTATCAGTTTCTGTCGGTCTAAGACTGTGGCGCACCGGAGCCACTACCTGCACAAGAATTCATCATTCATTAAAAATGTCTATAAATAATGCATGTAGGATTCACATCTAGTAGGTGTCAATCAAGTGTTTCGATTTTTTTACCTTTTATTTAACATGTACACCAGTTTTGTGAATTGAATAATAAAAAATAAAAAAAAGATGGGACAGAATCGAGGCTACAGACGCCGCACAGTGGCGAAATTGAACAAAAAGTTGGGCATAATTTTTTATTAATAAATATATGTTTAATAAGTATAATTTAAATAAAAAAACTATTATTTTGTATACTATGAGTTAATTTCATTGGTACAATAACATACTTACTACCTAAATTATATATGACATTTGTTTTGTGACTTGTGTTAAAATTCCGAACACATCACATGTGATTACCAGAAACTGATAAGATATATCTGTCTAAGGGTCTATCCGTCTAATAATTATCAATTCTCACTTGCCTGTAACACTTTATTTATTTTCTGTAAAAACTACTAATGGAAAATGTTTGTTTATAGACCTAATTTGTATAACAATATATCAATAACACGCAAAAACTGACAGCAAAATTCATGATCAAATACTAAACAGTGTTGTTAATTTTCACCCAACATAATTTACGTAACGAAAATAAAATGTGTCAAAAAATAAAATAAAGTGCAAGCCCAGTTTTAGAAACAAAAACAATTTTGGAAACTATGTTATATAAATTAATAATACTTGAACATACACTTAAAATATAATGGGTCCAAAGAAACACTTATATTCACAAAAATAAATGATAAAAAGGACTGGATAGTTTTGTCTTACGCGAAAATAAGAAATTCGTAAAAAATACTTTTGAAATGAATTTTCAAAGCCAAAGCTAATTTAAAAGAAAACTAAAATGCACGATTATTTTATGTCATTTATCGTAGATTTAAATTATATCAGGTAAACTGTTACCTGAAGATAAAAAAAATGATTTATGACCGGCTTTTAAATGTATATCCAAAGTGTGGCCGTCGTGAATGTACGAGTAGCTGCCTGCTGGGTCGGGAGAGTGAGAAGACATTTATTATAATGAAGCCATTGACTCGAAATAAGACGATAGAACTCATTGAGAAAACTAGCATTCAGGAGTACATTGTGAAATGTGACAACACACTAATGTCTAATGGGAATGGGATAATAAGGGATCGATGTTCTGTGCAAAAATATTGATCTTATGTTTAAAACTTTATTAAGTCGCCAGCTTATTTACTACATGATAATTTCATAAGAAGTTGTTAAGTCAGTTAATTCCAACATAAAACCTTAGTACATTTTATTTTTTAATGAAACTCATGCATGATATTTAGGAATTGTAGTTTAATATAAAATAAACAGTTCTTCGGTTCTCTCATTCTCCTATTATTATATCCATCGCAAGGTTGACTGGAAGAGATTGCCCAGTGCGATAAGACCGCCTTTTGTACTTTTTTTATTATGTTATTTCTTTAATGTAACTAGTTCTATGTATGGTGCAGAAAAGGATAAATAAATAAATAAACAGTTTTTTTTGTAATACTCTTTATTTCTTCGATTCAGAGATATTCCAGAACCACAATATCATCATAGTTACACACAAATGTATATCACATGGTGATAATAATTACAACTACCGTGAAAAGTAGTTAGTCGATCCCTTGGTTGATTAATTTTTCAATAAATTTCCTGCTGTTGATTGTTGGAACCGCGCTGATAGCCTGGGTCTTCATATGTAGGCTTGTAATGGAAATCTCCACCAACGTTGTTATTCATACCATGACCACTGGCAGTTTGAGTGGTAGATGAAGTATCACACAAGCCCAGGAACTTCCCGACTATTCCGCAGCTCTCGACGGAAGCCAGCGATGCGCAGAGCAGCAGCAGCAGACACAGCTTGGTGGCGGGCAGCATGGCGACAAATGCGAACACTTGCAGAGGTAGAACTGATGTGACGGTGTAGTTTCAAACGGCTGCCTTTTATACTTCTATTTTATTGTATCTAATGATCTTATGGCTCTAGTATTTCCTCATTTGTACATTAGCAAGGTTGATTTTCCTCCAGTATGTTATATTTACGAAAAGCAGTTATCTGTGGTTTGACTCATACTAATCCACAATTGTTATTACGTTGTTTTTCTTTTATCTGTTCAAAATATTGATGGCTTATTAAAAATATAGTTCATAACAATATACCTACAAAAATTGAATGATTGTGATTCATTAAATTCTGTGAAAGAGCCAACCTGATTATGAATTGAATACAAAAATTCTTCAATCATTCTCCAAGTCAAATTATTTAAAGTCGAAATTCTCAGCCAATATTCCAACTTCAACAAAAAACCATTTATTACAATGTTTAATACCTTATTCCTCATGTTATTTAATATTTATGTCACGTGTTATTTTTATTTTTATTGCAAAATACAAATACATGTACATATTTTTGAAACACATCTATCTTCAATTGATACCTTATGCAAAATATGCGGTTGCGCGCCACGTAAACCATCGGATATAATATACTTATATAAACCGATGGCTAATTTTGCGTCATGAGTATCCAAAATGAAGCTTAGAACCATGGAGAAAATAAACACTACGTTATACTTAGAACTATCAGATTTTTTGCTTCTTGTGCAAGTTATATAAATTTCTGGTAAGCCCCAAATTTTATATTACTTCGAATCTCTTTTATGGCTTAATCCGAAGGAGACATTTCTTCTTAAGAAATTTACATTTGCCATTACTTTTATACAGTAATGACAACTTTCCAGGGAGAAAGTATACTTTTCATATTTTTAATTATTGACAAAATAATATTTTTGGAATAGAAATATTTACTAAAAAGAATCATAACTTTAAAGGCGAAATGGAACAACAAGTTAAATCATAATCATTGATTTTAATACTTAATAAATAATCCACAATTCAACGTAAAACAATACAACCACATCAAAATTTACATACTGACTGATCGTTTATTTATAGGACATGTCATATAATTTATCAACAAACCAAAAATAAACAACTTTCTGATAGTTTCATTTATTAAATACATAATGTTTACATACTCACAAAATCACACAGCACAGTACTTATAGCATTAACGCGCAAAATAAATATTATATACAACCAGGTGTTTACAGTTACATACATAGGGATAACGCGGTGACAACTTATTAAAACATTGTATCACGTTCTCGTCTTCATTAATTCCTCAAATATATTTATCGACGTCCAGGCACTTGTCGATATTGAAACTGCGACTGATCCAGGTCCTCACTTGGTTCATACTTGGGTTGGTAATTAAAATTGCCACCAACGTTGTTATTCATGCCACTGTCACTGGCAATTTGGGTGGTGGATGAAGTCTCACACAAGCCCAGAAACTTGCCGACTATTCCGCAGCCCTCCGCGGAAGCCAGCGATACGCAGAGCACGAGGAGTAGACACAGCTTGGCGGCGAGCATGGCGACAGATGCGAGCACTTGCAGAGGTACAACTGATGTGACAGTGCAGGACAAAACGATATCCCTTTATATTTGTAGCATGTACGCTGACCTGATGACATCGGTATCGCCGCACAAGTACCTATTTATATTTAGGTTATTATTTTTAGCGGTGCAGAAATAGTGTATTGGTTTTAATAATATAAATTAAATACTACTTACTCAATTGTATCTTCCACATTGGCAAATTGTACAGCTTATGAGCAGGTGATTCGCTAAAAATATTGAAAACTCTTATGCCGTTCCGAATCACGGCGCAACGCAACTATAGCAACCACATTTCGCAGAACTTGCCCATTCTAAGATGTGACAGGTAGCCTTTAGTCCATATATGTCCATCAGATAGGTTTGAAATCCAACGTGTTTTCATTATTATTATAAGTCTTTCATGCTCCACTACTATGCAAAACCTTCGTCCGATCCACTCATTTGTCGTGGTGAGAACCTATTTACCGCCCAGTCCAGAAATAACCAGTTTGAGTTGTAACTGAAGTGTCATACTAGCCCAAAAACTTCATAGACGTTTGCAGCTCTCTGCAAAAGCCAGCAAAGCGCAAAGCAGCAGCAGCAAACAAAGCTTGGTGGCGGCGACCAAGGCGACAGATGCGAACAATTGCAGAATTAGCACTTGTGCGATGTTGAGATAAATTATCGCCCTTCATAAACCAATAACCTTCTTATCAACCTTTTAATGAGGATGGAATTCCTACTGGCAAATTATAACATAGTAACCTTAGGCCTAGAGTATTTGCATAAATTATTATTATAAGTGGACAAATGTTTCTATTTCTACGAACACTTATCTTTTAAATGTAATGTGTGATAACTGTATTTGATGCTATAAATGAGATCATTTTTGGGAGAACAACGTTAAATTGCGGGCCATTTTATGAATATTATCAAAATTCCATAAACATTTCGGTTCGGAGGTCGAAACCTCCGCTTCTAAACATTGACGTGGAGGCTATTCGATCTCTTCCCACTGCAGTATTTTTTCTATTTCGGGAAACCTATTCCTGAGGTCTTTAGCTCAGTAGCTCACAACACACCTGCGTATTTAGATACGCAGGTGTGTTACAAGACTTAGGTCTTGTAGATGAAAATGATGCATTATCATCAGATCAGTCGTTTTCATCATTTACTCGACAATGAGAGGGAATAAAAATATCATTGCACGTTATGATCCGTAATATACAATTAAAATACAGTCAATTAAATTTTTAAGATCATAATACAATGGCTCATCCACCAACATTTCGAAAATAGAGGTGTGAGTCAACGTACGTACGTAATACCTTTAATATTTGATTATATTTCACTATCAAATACATATCTAATTATAATATAATAACATGTTTGATAAGCCGCTAAATTATAATAAAATCAATTATGGATGACCCATAACCCGCGTAATCTCCCAGTTTTAATTTGCCTTCTCTATTTGCGTTACAAACAATATGACATCATGTAATGGATTTACCCATTATTATTTCACAATTAATTAATTGAAATCTGTATCTGTATCAGCCCATATAATACTTATATTAATATTCTTCTTTAAAAATACTGTACAAAGTATAGTGTATATATATATATATATATATGTCTATGTTTGTAGTATTATGTATGTATGTATGTTATTTTGGTGTATTTTTATGTTTAGATAGTATGAGTATTATCTAGTTTTCTCACTTTTAATTATTTATTTTACACTGATCTCCCTTTTTCCTTCTTTTAAATCCATCCCATGGTTGTCTGTAAGACATTGCTTTAAGCGATAAGACCGCCATTTGTACTTTTTATATTTTTTTTTGTTTCTGTATGTTGTATTTTCTTTTTTTTTGTGTACAATAAAGATTTTAATAAATAAAGATAAAAAAAATAAAAAAAAACTTGTAGAAGACAAATAAACGATAAAAAATAAACGCATCAATTTATAACAATTGCCACCGCTCAAAAACTCAATCGACCGTGTTCCAGACCGTTCCAAATCCCGTTAGGGCAGGTATTCAGAGGATTAAGCTGTGCAGCTATGCCGCAAGCGACGCCGCGTGCCGACCCTAGCGAGGGGTGACCCAACCAGGGGTGCAGCTACAATGAATAAGCACGATCGATACTGCATTGCACATAAGTGGTTATTGCGGGATGATTTTGAATAACTGACGACCCTTGCTATAAACTAGTCTCATAGTTTTTGATTACGACAAAAGACTTGTGGTTTCTGTGGGATCAGGATTATTGTGAGTTATCAGAGTAATTAATATTGTATTATTGGCCTTCCTTAGAAGTTCTTAAAGACTTTTTTGCTTACGTGTTGGTATTATTTAAATTCGGGTTATCGAGTCGAAATAATAATTACTTATGTGTCATCATCAATATCAGACCTTCTGCGTCAACTACTGGACATAGGCATCTCTTAAGGCACACAACTGCGTTCGATCGTCAGTCCATCGTTTCCAACAGCTACCCACGAATATCGTTACTCCACCCATGATCGTAGCCAGCCGTGGGATCAGGGTGGGGCAGCAGCCTTAAATCATATGTAATTAGCAAACTGTACCCACGGTATTCTCTACAACACCCTGTTTCTGTGTTTATAATTCGAATTATCCTAAATACCTTGTTATTGCTCACCTGCCTAGTACTTTACCTAGATAATTTATTTTTTTAGAGTTGATTAGGTACCTGACAGGTCAGAGCCAGGGTGGGGCAAGCGCCCCACTCTGCCCCACCGTGGCTACGCCCATGACTCCACCTGATTAGAGGGTCTCCTATACCACGATTGGCGTTTTTTTTGCTTATGTATAAGTTTTACAATTTTAAAATTATGAATTTATGACGAAAAAGTAAATAGTTTTCCCTGTATCCTATCTCGCATCTCTTCTGCACCAATAGAACATCTGTCTACCTAATTAAGTTGATAGGCTCGACATTTTAGTCCATGTTCCTAACGCTGTTATTACACAAAACATGCAAACTTAAAATAGGAACAATATTTTTGTAGTACTGTATCACTTCTATCCACATCTTCGTGGATACAACAATGAGTTGATGTAACACGTAAATAGACCCTTGTAGTGAAGGTACCCGGCTTATAACAAACTGTCCGACATTTGTCAGCAAGGTACCTTCAGAGCAAGTTCTGAAAAACAAAATTTCACGCAACACATATCATAGTGGACAGGGGTAGAGCCGGCGTACGCACTGTATCCAAACTCATCGCGTTTTTTTAACCGCTGGAAATTCTTGGGACTTTTTTGTATTGGGTTGATAAAGTAACAGTGGCATCAAGCAAGATAGAACACACTAATGAGATTATAAGTGATACGTCATTCATAATTTTTACATGACTAATTTTCCTAAGATGAATATCAGCCAACTTAAAGAGTATAGTAAACAAAACAAATCAATTAGTCCTGGTATGATATGACACGTTTGTTAATATAACCCCATGGACATACAATTCATTCACAACCATAGCAATACTTCAGAAATTCACATCGGACGAGTTGGTTTGCTTCGACTGTAATCAAGATGACAAAAAGGGATAGTGAATTAAATCTTCACTTTAAAAAAAATAACCGAACAGCATTAAATTACCGCTTCATCTTTATTTGTTATTTATTAAATCGTAACTATCTCGGTTTTACCTCAATTTACAGTGTAAAAATTGTTACAATGTTAAGTATGAAGCAATTTTTTTTGAATAAGATTCATATAATTTATAGCTTACAACAGATACAGTGCGAATGTACAGAGTGGGCACACGAGGGGCGAACCGTGGCCACGGTCAGTGCGCGCGCTCTAAAGAAGTGAATAAATCTGCCGGCCGAACGACAAGGTGAATATAAATATAAAGAATCCGCGGACAAACTTCCGGACACTACAGGGTTGACACCACTAACATACTTAAAAAAAGGAAATAAAAAAGAAACAGAAACCAAATTATAATACGATTCCTTAAGGTATTGACCATTCTAACCTTTTATATACACACGAAACACATTGAAATAAAACAAATTTCATTGCATTTTTTTTATTATTTTAACTAACCGGTGTATCCAGACGTAACAGCCTTCGTGGTTAAGAAGTATACTAATCTAACATTCCCAAAGCTAGTGTAATAAACACTCCCTTCATTTTGTGGTTATAAATATTATAAAAATGATTTGAAAGCTTACTTGTCGCGAAAAGCGTGTTAAGACCATCCCCTTATCCATTGGAACCCGTCAGTTGCAAATACTCACAACACAATTTAAAACTAACCTCTTTTTCAAAATACTTTACACTTTACTGTATATTTCAAAAATAAAAATAAAAACAGTCATGCAATACAAGTATTATAACTATATAAGTAAGTAGCAACCATAAGGTTTGTTTAGGAGGCGGCCGGGCGGCAGGCGGCCACCGTGAAAGGCTAGGTGATCATAAAGCTCGGCGCATGTTCTTACATAATAATATTCTTGAAATATACCCTTAGGGTAGTGCCGCGACCTGTCCGCGGACGCTCAAATGCGTAGAGACGACACTACACTGCAAATATTTGTAATAGTACCGCAGGTTGAAAAGCCTCACTCCTACGGGGTTATAGTCAGTAGGACGTTCTAACTGCGAGTACCTTATATTAGAACGGTGAGTCCGACATACCTATATGGATCCGTAAATAGAATTTGCTCGTGTAAAAATTTGAAGAAAAGCCTTTGCACCACTGGGTACAGTACTAGCTGATGGATTCATAGGCGCCAGTTATCTATTACTATCTACTTACCATCAGGTGACATTTTTGCTTGGTTGCCGGAAAGAAAAAAAGAAAAAATTTTTAACTCCCTCTAACTCACACCAAAACTCCACGGAAATACAATTTCTCTATTATTGCAAAAAAAATCATTGATGCTCTACTGCTATTAATGACATTGGAATGTTATATATCCTATAGCCGTCCATGATAAATGAACTATCCAACAATAAAAGTGTGTTTTATTTTAAACCAGTAGTTCCTGAGATTAGCGCGTTCAACCAAAGACACTCTTCTCATATATTAGTATATAAAGCATATTGAAAATAAAAAAATAGAATATAACAACTTTCGCTGAAAGTAACACGAGCGGTTTTCTTCATATATTGGATTGTTCAGCTCTATAGCTTTTACTAGTCCATTGCAAGAGGGACGGGCAGGAAATGGTCAGCGCGGAGACAAACTACAACCGACAGAGTAACGCTCACGACACGCGTCATAACCCGCCACCGAGTATGTAAATATATGTGCCATTTTAAATCGCCACTATATTTTCTTGTTATTCGTATGAGGAACAAAGTTGAACGCGAAAAAATATTCTGATCATAATATTGATATGAGATTGTGATAATGTTTTTAAAAGGAAGTAAAACATCGAGAGCAAATGAACATTTACAAAACCCTCTAGCGTGATGTGCTGAAGCTTTAAATTCTCTCAACCTGTAGTATGGACCCATGATCTGTACTGAGACGTATAATAGGCTAATACTTTTATATATATTCTGGTATTTATAGTAAAGGAATATAAAGCTTGCCTCACACGTCGCATGCATCGGCTCGCTGCACCGCGATGCATCGTTACCGCCGACGCGACGCGTCTTGCCAATCGTCCATCCCATTACCAAATAATAAATATTTTGACTTGTCAACTGTTTGCCACTCAATCGTGAACTTGTTTGATTTTATTTTATCCACTGACCACACATGACTTTATTTAAAATAATGTTTCCTTGATAAAATTTACGCGGACTAAAATGAATTAATATTTGCAGGCTATAAAAAAAACGGGATAAGAGTTCTAGAATTTTATGTCGTTTAGAAAAAATATTACGCAACTGCACTTGGCCCTTGTGTGAATTATATGGTCTAACCCCTTTCATTCGTATTCTTGATGTTAGAGGAGGCTCGTGTCCTTCAGTGGGACGTATATGGGTTGATACTGATACCGAACTCAAAATTAAACACAAAACACAACTCACCGTATAATAAAAGGTATAAAAGTAATATGAAAACGAGGTACCAACTCAAAGGGCGGGCTCATTGCGTCGTCTGCGCCCGCAATCACACACTTATTCAAACATGTGGTGTTTTTTTAAACGTCCTTTTGCGACGGCCCGTCGGCTGCATAATGAGACGTTGGTTATTCGCATGTTTCTATAGATTTCAGGATCCTGTCTGTAAAGAATATAAATAAACCTCAGGCTAGTAAAAAAGTCTCTTAAATATGAGAGCCCTCCTGGGTAGGACAACTGCAAGGTCTATTTCATCCGCCAAACAGCAGTGTAAATGCTTTCGTATTGAAGGACATTGTAGCCAGAGTAACTTAACATCTTATGTCTCAAGATAGCCAGCGCTGTTGAATGCCAAAAAATTGTTTTTAATTCAAGGTGTTGTTTAGTTTTGCTACTGTTCATGGGCTGCTGCTGGGCATGCGAGGCTCGCAATTCATTGCAAAAACAGGCTTGTATCTTCGGAAGTGTAGGTAGAGGTGTCACTATACATTTACAATAAGGCTAGTTTCGTTTTAAACTATGATAGATGGCGAGTCTAATAGCCCCAAGCCGGGAAAATATTCTGGTCTATAGTATTTCCGAAAAATTAACAAATATGTTGGGCTACTTGAAAATTGAGAAGTTTCCCAATAACATGTAAATGGAGAATCATTCATTATATTTAGTGGATCTAAACATATTGGAGTTTAGTTCCTATTGTAGATTTTTTTTTTAATTTTCCTATTAGTGCCTATTTATTTGACCCACAATATGACTGACATTTATAATAAATTTATCTTAAAGTCAAACGAAAATTCATTATAAACTCGAGCGAGACGCTATCTCGTCCAAACAACGCACAAACTGCACTTAAATCTACCTTGGCACTAACTTTGTCGCTAATTTATTAGTAGATATTTAAATATCACCTACCAGGGGGACAGAACACGGCGGGGGTGGAGTTTTGTGTGTTTTACTAATTGCTAAAAGATGTTAATCAGGCGCCCCGAGACGTACTGTTGTCTCTTTCTAAAACGCGCCAAACAGTATTGCTTGCTCTGTCTTTCAAGACGTTACTCAAATCCCGAAGCAAAAACCATGACAAGGAATTAATTAGAAGCCAAGGTAAATAATGAAGATTGTCTTCGTACTAATGAGTTTTGCTCGCGAGTCGGTATGGTAAAATCATTACGGTAAAGATAATTAAAAAGTTTTTGTCGTTTTGATTGGAAGTTGAATGAACTGAGAATGGTCTTTTAGTTTGAAATGCAAATGATTGCGTTTCTTGAATGAATTTTCCTTAATATCTGCGTACATTTTATAAGAAAATTATAATCTGATGTAGGTAATGATTATTAACCATTTTTTTCTAATTTTGGGGTTGACATTAATTTTAAATTTGGTTTTATCTACTTGAATCAAACACAGACAATAATACGGTAAAATGACGTCACAACACAAAATGTGACGCTCGTATTTGTGACGTAAAAATGCTTTAATATAATCGGCAGAGAATTTTCCGGCCGGCCAGATGCGAAAAACTCTGACAATCGGACGTGGGTTATCGGAAATCGCGTAATTAAACATAGCGTCCGCTGTGAGGTTTCCGTTTGACCGATTAATGGAAAAAACTGACGATTTGGAAACACTGTTTCTATTTGTGGGCTTTTTTATACATTACACGATAAAGTGCGCTTTTTGGTACGCAGAGATAGCTATCGTGTATAGTGGTAAATAATGACAGCCTCCTTGGAGCAGTTGGTTAGACACCGGCTATAAAACAAGAGGCTGCAAGTTCAATCCCCGCACCGAAAGAACTCAGATCAATACTACTTAAGAATTGTATCAACCGACAATAGCTTAGGAGCATCACCCACACTTTCGATACATTCACACCTCAGAATTCGATTGTATGGACCTAGGCCATAGACCGCCTAACTAGATTAGCGCTGGTTGGCGGATTTCACATACCAATGCAGTTAAGTTAACTTAAAGAGAAAAGTTTACTTGTTCCATAAAGAAAACAACACTCCCAACAGTCACATTCTTAATCCTGAATTTACACTCAGACTCAAGTCTTCTGTCGTAGATTTTGGAAACTACGAGATACTTTTCGATCTCACAAACACACACTTAACAAATACTTGTTGATTACAATAAAATGGCCCGGTTTGGCGATCAAATCGCTGCTTCTTGCTTCATAGCGGGCGTCCAACAAGCTTGCCTCAAAACGACTATCAAATTTCAGGCCCGGATCTAGGGGGGGGCAAGTCGGGGTGCGTGCCCCGGGCGGCAAGTTCAGGGGGCGGCATATTGAATCTTGGGAGACAACTACAAAACTCATCAATAACGTAACACCACTTACATTTTTTTTTCGCCGTGCGCGAATTAGTGATTATGCGATAGAGGCGCGTGAAAAAGAGATGAAAACTTAATATTTGGAAAGTATAATAATTTATCCATCTCAACAATTACGTTTAGTTTCAAATATCCAATTTGTGTTTAGTAGTTAGTTTTAGTTGATTAACCATCGAACGTCTTTTATTTGGTACAGGCAGTGGCGAATTTACTAGTAAGCTGAGTAGGCTGGAGCCTAGGGCGGCAAATTTAAAGGGGCGGCAAATCTGGGCCAATTTTTTTTGTTTTGATTTACTGAAATAATAAAAGGCAATATTTTACACACTGAAAAAATGGGGTACACTTAGCCCAAGCAGCGCTTATACGGGCTTTGACGTCAAGGGCGATGTCACCGGACTCATGCAGTACGGACCCAAGGTACTTGAACTTGTCCGTCTTCACGGCAAGTTCGTTCCCTATCACGATGCTTTGGGGGTCCGTACTCCCGCAAGCCATGTACTCGGTCTTCGCCACATTTAACTTCAGACCACCGCTCTCAAGCGTTCCTTCCACCGGCTAACCTTGCGCTCCAAAAGTCGCCGGTCCTCCTCCACCAGTGCAATGTCATCGGCATACATCCAACAACCAGGGCGCAGGGTCCTGGATGTGAGACGTAATGGCGTCGAGCACAACACTGAAGAGGAATGGACTCAGCGCCGAGCCTTGGTGCACACCGACATCAATCGTGAAAGGATTCGTATCGCCAACGGCGGTCCGAACGAAGGACTCGGATCAGAGGCACATGTCTCTGATAATGTCCACATAGGCTTCCGGTATCCCTTTCACCCTCGTCGCCCACCAGATTGCCTGTCGCGGCACACAGTTGAAGGCCTTCAGCAGGTCCAAGAAAGCCATGTGCAGTGGCGTCTTCTTCGCTCTGTATGCCTCGCCAAGCATCCTGAGTGCAAATATCGGGTCGGTAGTGCCACTGCCAGGACGGAAGCCGTATTGACACTCAGAGATAGTACATTCTTGCCGGAGCCTGGACTCGATGACGCGTTCGAAAAGCTTCATGGTATGACTCATGACCTTAATGCCACGATAATTACCGCATTCCTGAACACAGCCTTTACCCTTGTACACGGGAGTTATCACACTCGATCGCCATGAGTCAGGCATGTTTTTGGTATTTAGGATGCGGTTAAATAACACAGCAAGAAGCTCCTTACCATGAAGCCCCAACGACTTCCACGCCTCTATCGGAATATAGTCAGGCCCTACCGCTTTCCGGTTCTTCATGCGACGAAGACTATAGAGAACTTCTTCAAGTGCAACAGGTGCAACAAGACCTTGGTTCGGGGGCAATTCGGGGTAGGACACTCCCAAGTAAATATCTATACTTGGATATTATAAAATATTCCAATAGTGATACATTATAAAAAAATCTTGCTTAAATGTGAAAAAACACCTATTAACATTGATTATAGTCTTTAGAGTTCCTTGCTAAGAATATAGTTTTTTTTCAAATTGGTTATTTATTGTTTTCACGCACCTCGTGGTCAAGGGGCGGCAAAATTCCTTCACGGTTTCCTTTGCCTGGCGTAAGAGGCGATTAATAGGGGTCATTGGGGTCGCTGGCAAACTCTAAGATGTGCGGCAGAACTCGTGGCTTCATAGCGGACGCCCACGTCGGGCGTGCAGAGAAAATCTACGCCTACCTGAGTTGTGAGGAGCCATATTAGGAAGTGCGCCGGGTGGCACGGCGAGTCAACTAGGTGTTACTCGCTCATCCGCATCGCCTATTGTCCGTAATACATCCATCCTGGCTGCAAAATCTATGCGGTACGGACAATAATTGTCCCCGTGCGTCAGATTGGAAGGCTGGAGACCTCGACATGCACTTTATGATCTCCGCGTAGATATCCATTAAAAAAAAGGTATTGTATTCACTCCGTTTTTAGGAAATTGAGTTTGAATCAAACCTGGAAGTTTTGAGGCCTGACAAGGCTATCCTTATAATATCCGCCATAATATCTGTGCCGCTGTACGTATGTATAATGTATATAAATGTATGTGTATGGTGTCCTACCACGTGGTCTATTTCAGTCTACTCTGCCCTATTAACCATAAGACGTTCTATGGAGTCGTTAATTCGTCGTGAGAAATTACCGAATATTCGAAGTATACGGGGCCGTACTATCTCGGAAAGACGCTACTTGATGCCGAGTTCTTGAAACGTTTGTGTGGAATTCGGACCTGATATTCCAAGCATTCCAACACCTCATCTCTAGGGAAGCTACATTTTTCTTCTCGCGTAACGTCCATGGTTCAGCGGCATACAGAAATACGAGAAAGTGCTCGGACAAGCCTGATCTTTAGTAGCTTTTGTAGTAGTACGATTCCTCCATTGCCCCTCTAGCCATCGCCATACATCGTTTTATCTCAATGATACAACCACCATTGTTATTTTTAAACAGCCCAGGATAAATGTACAACTGAACCAGTCTTGGAGGAGCCCAGCGACAGTTTGTGATGTGCATTGAAATCTCCCACGACCATTTCAACCGACGGGAACTGCGTCCGCCCGTCATCAGCCACATGGCTGAGATACCTGGTAGTAAAGGCACACGTCGTTGCGGCTCAGGCAACCAAGATTCACGAGCAAACACAAAGCGGAGAAGGGGCCCTCCATGCAGCTTAAACGGTGACAGTAGATGTCCAACCTAATGTACATACAAGCATTCCCCGACTTTAGGCTTGAAGCTTTCTTCAAGCGAATAACCGGGGTACAGCAGGTAGGAATATTCGGCCGGACAACCAATCCGCGTCTCCATCAAGAAGAGCAAAGCAGACTAGGCCGTCTCGAGATGGTGGTGGACGGCATTAAGGTCGTTTGGAGTTTGCGGATGTTGGTGAACTCCATAGTGAACACGATGGTGGGGTTATGCACCGCTGAAAGACCTGCTTTGTTTAATTGCGCTGTCATGAAGTTGAAGGGATGGGTTTGATAAAGAGGCATCGAGAAGCCAAAGTCCGGGCATTAAGTAGGCCGAATGGGCACCGTCATGAAAGGGTCGGCATGTCGCTAAATGTCGGCCACATTCGGTCACCAACCGGCACGACGTACCCGCCTAAGATTATGTGCGACATGGTGAGGCAGCCCCCGTGGTGGGTAGCCACGATTGGGCTCTTGTACTGGACTGTCTCTTTGGCCGGCGGGTCAACACTCCTCCCTTCGAGAGCGATCAAAACTACGTACAAAATCACTATCAGATCACTATTACGGTCTTTATGCCCCATGGACGGTGATCGCTACCCAGACGGACACTTAAGTCCTACCACCACGAACTGTGTCACTCATTTGGCACTACCCAGGGGTTACGTGTAGGAAAACTAGAGTCAAAGCTTACAGACGTGTGTGACGTTAACCCTCAAAAGTGACGCTAATATAAAGCGTGTAAAAATGCTTAACATGGTGGTAAAATGACGTTCTTTCCCGATGTCCTGTGTTGAGTGGGCGTCTAGTTGCTAAAAATGATGATGATGATTAAGATAAAAATATAGGCAAGGGGGGCGGCATTTTTCAGTTTTTGCCCCGCCTCGAAAAAAACCTAGATCCGGCGCTGTCAAATTTAAAAAAAAAAAGAAAGAAAGGGCTCCAACTCACGATAATTTGGCCTTTAGGTGTGCAAGAGCAACACTCTAATATTGACCAGTTTTAATATTTTCGGTACATATGGCCAAAAGCACTCGTGCAAATAAAACGCTACGAGTAATATCGTGTATTGTATTACCACATCGATCTGATACCAGAGCACCTCCACTTGAAATGCTCTCGTGTCGAAAACTAGGGGAAATGCATTGAGCACTGCAAATGAGCGAACGAAACATATTGGTAGAGTGGATACGGCTGTTTTACTTTTACTGAAAAGGGTTCAATCAATCACTCTATCATTTTTTATGTGTTTTTAATGTATAAGTTTTAATATTTAACTATAACAGGCTCAGAGCTTAATTACAAAACGTTCATAAATACAAGCTTGAAAATTTAAATAAGAGATAGCCGGCAATTATTATCAAAACTATTGTTTATTGATAATTTAATAATATTTTGATATTTTAGATATTAATTTTATTTTCAGTTAAACTCCTTTTTATATTATGTCGGCTTAGTGACTACACTCTTGTATTTATTATAATATTAAAAGTAATAACTTGCACAGCATTCGCATTTGGAATTTGTTAGCAATACTGCATTAAAATAATATATTTGTGTGTCTTTTAAATCTAAGCTAATGTTATAAAGAGGAAAGATTAGATTGTTTGTTTGCATTGAATAGATTCTGATACTTTAGCTATTTATAATATTTTTCGACAATTCGTATTTTACATTATCCCTGTTGAATATAGGCGAAAGAATATTTTTTTAAAATTGTACGCATGCGGAGCCGGAATGGACCGCTACTTCATAATTCTATTTGCATTTTATAAGTATTATTTTACATGTCAAAAAAACTCACCGCACCGATCACAATTTACAACACATGTATTAATTAAAGAGCAAAAAGAAACGGAAATTATATCGGTTACCGCATCCACGCATTACCAGCCCCCAGTCGAAATCTTTTTACCTTTTTATCTCCAACAATGGCACTGGATATGATTGCCCCGGGCGCTTGGGGTAAATTGTTCAGAAACGGTGCGTACCGGTGGCCCGGACCCCACCGGTCGACAGATGCGTCTCCTTGTATTATATAACTCGATCCTAGCATTCATGTTACGAGGTTCGGCAGATATTAAAAATATGGCGCTTTTTGTGTCTGATCTGTAGGGTTTGACCAGACTAGATTGTAAACTCCGAGGTTAAATATGGGTTATTTATATACAACATTATGGGCTCAAATCATCAGCTAATGAGTGCAATGCGCGTAGAGACCAATCTGAAAAAGATAACGGATTGACTTAGAAATATAAAACAAGTTCCGAATTGTGGTCAGTGGACAAATTTAGAGATTACGGGAAGTTTATTTTTATTTTAAATAAATTTTTGAAACATACAGAGCAATAAAACGTATAAGCACAATACAATAACAAATATATTATCCAGTGATGTATCAAAAGCAAATTCGTTAATTTACGTGCCCTTGAAACTTATGATGAATTTCAACGTTTTTCTTCGTTAATTAATGATACCGATATCATATAATCTCTACTCCTTAAACAATGTAATTTGGAATTGTATCTAGCACCTTCGACTCGATACAGTACCTCATATTCTATGTAACACAAACATTCTATGTATACCTCAATAAATTCTTCATTCAGTTTAGTACTTCGCAGTTAAGTTATTTATTCGGAATTGATCCCACTCCCCCGCGGAAACCTCCACCTGCACCTATTAAGGCGTGTTTACCAAAGCTATCAGATGTAAAGACAAACTAGATTATGCCGCCTCCATCAAAGTCCGGTTTGATTGATCACATCTTGGACAAATGAGACACGTTTAGACCTGCCATGCAGTTTTGAACCTTATGATAATTTAAGATTAGCTTCATAGTTTTAAAATCGATATTTTAATAAAGAAAGTTTATTATTAAGGGAGATGATGATGATGATGTTCAAAATAAATATATGTTAAAATCAGCATGGATTAGAATCCTTAACAAGATTCCTCAAGATTAGTAGGTCCTCGCGTTAATGACGCTGATATCCCCAAACCTATCCGTTAGTCAGTAGGATATACGCTCTAAAAGATATCGATTAAAGCCCGAATCTAAATACTCATTACTAATCCAAAACAAAAACATCAACTAATCCATATGTATACTGTACATAAAATAGCTCAAACCTGCACCACAGCAGGAAAAATAAAAGAAAAACGAAAACAACTTTCCAATTCGTCGGCGGCCATTAAAGGTGGATCTATTCAGCCACCGTGACGTCTAGACGCAACGGAATCACCTCCTTACTATACCATTACACCTACAGCGACATTACGATGTTAATTCTATTGCCACGCACCGCATCTGATGGCATTTGATAATTACTACAAGAAGACCAAGTTATAGTGGCTAGTGGTACACGACTTGTTGCTCAATTTGGAACTCTATGCATTGGTGATAAGGATCAAATGGTTTATATTGATGGCATTGATAAGTTTGTGCTATGATAGTGAGTGTATATGGGTTTGCTTGCGGTCAAATGTCTTTTTTTATTTTTTTGTTACGCATTTTGAAGTAAAAGTATATTGTGAAAGTAAAGTTACGATAATGAAAACTATAAAGTTGCTAGATAATGTTAGTTTATCAAGTGAAATTATGTTATCTACCTTGAAGTGAAAACTCTCTTTATGTCTCTTAAGAAGACTAGGTCATAGCGCAGTTATTATATTCGGGAATTTGATGCGTATAATTTTTAATGCGTATAATATATTTTTACTCTATATTGACATAAAGATACTAACTAACATCTCAATATTAACAACTAAGAAATAATAGGAGTAATCAAATATATATTAGAAAGTCTTGAACTGCATATAATTAAATCTTTACAGACACAACATCAAACAAGGTTGATAGTAGGTTATAATAAAAATGCGTTTGGTGAAAACCGTTATTGCAACCGATAAAATCTAAATACATAATGTTGTATTGGAAATATATTTATAGGTGGGGGAACATTTATCTCGCTCGAATCGGCTTGTATAAATATTAATGCATCATTGAGAAAGTTTTGTAATGACTTTACGTGAATCTTGGTATTTTTATCGATGTAATAGAGGGTGAATGTTAATAGAATTACAGTTAAATAAAGCAACGTTTAAATTCTACAAATTCAAAATTTATATTCAAAACATTTTATTGCCGTTCATATGTAGGTATTACATAGGGTTCACTTACATAGGTGTGTTATTAATTATCTTTTTGTATTATTTGATATTGTGGTAGCAGAAAAGAACGATTCATAAGATCTTGTGAAAGACTATTTGAATAAAGAATATTTTGATTTTGATTTTATGTTGAATCATATCAAACAATTAATTCTTCAGCATCTTCAGCCTGTACCGTTTTCCACTGGACCGAGGCCTCCTCCAAATTGCGTCTTTTAACGTTGTCTTCGGGTTGTCGATTCCAGCATCTGCCAGTGAACTTTCGCAAATATTTACTCAACCTAGCAGGAGAGCGTTCTACACTACACTTGCCAATACGCGGTCTCCACTCAAGAACACAAATAATAATAAAATATTTACAATAATAATACTCCGATAGTTTTTAATTTAGTTGCGAAATCCTGAAAAAATAATGCTAATCTAACATCTTTGTCAATCACCATTGATGTTATCGACTATTAACTATCGAAAGAAAGAAGATCTTTCTTCTTGGATCTTCCAGTAGTGGATCTCCGTCTTCCTTTTTGACCCCAAGGTGACCCAATTAACCTTTCAACCTGTTTTGAAATAACACCTTTCACCTTTTCATTTGTGGCCAACATTTTGCACTACAAAGTAACTTATCGACAATGCAATAGGTGTAAATCACGGGGACAACACAGAACAGTGTCTGCGCGTAATTAGTCGAAGCATTAATCAAACAGCACCGGCTAGCAACGTTAATTGCACCCTTCCTGGAATGTGCGCCGCTAATGTATGTTCCTACTGAGTTGCATGCGTCTTCCACTGCCATTAACTCCAGAAGATCCGAGGACAAATGCCAATTACCTGGTGCACTGTTGGAGTTATTAAACACCCTGTATACACACGGGCCCTAGCTCAAAACCGACTATTTACACTGAGTGCAAACATTGCATACGGGTAGCGAACAGATAAATTCCTTATACCTCGACTTATTAATCATATGCCTACCGACTTGGTTGATAAAATTACACCTTCTAATATTAAATATAAATTGAAAATGTTCTTTACTAACAATCAATAAGTTTATTTTGTTTAGTGTACCTACAGTGTCTACTGAATTTGGAATTACCTACCATGAATTTGTGCAGTGCTAATAGATATTATAAAGTACATTTTACTGTCATATTGGGCTGGACTTTAGTTCAGGGCAGCACGAGTTGAAGGCTAAAAGTGATCACAGGTGATTGGGATTGAGTTTCTGATTACAACGTTATCACTCCTATTCAAAGGAAATGCATAGTTTTATATATAGAATATAGAAATTTTATTGCATATAACAATAATGGTAAGGGTAATACTGGCTATATCCAAATTTGCAATCTAAGTTTTCGATTTGATTTGCTAAAGATTCGAGGTCATTTCTAATCTTTTAGATGACTAAGAACAGCGTGACAATGGGTGATCCTCATCAATCCATATCATACTGAATTCTACATGATTCGTTTAATCATATTTTAAAATAAACAAAACAATTTAGTGGTACAAGCCTAAATAATGGAAAGAAGCAACTTTGCACGTTAGCGGTACAAGTCTCCTTAAATTACTGATTACTCAGATTGTTAGTCATTAGGTGACACAGGAGCCAGTAGCGCCACTTTATACTTCACAATATGCAAGCTTAAAACAAACGCGAGAGAAACAAATATCATCAGACACAAAAACAACGAAACGAACTCATGCAAACGATTACAAAGCCAAACGACACCTCAACATTTCTTCCGATGTCACATTGGACGTGTCAAAGCCATTACAAGCGGTAGATAGTCGTCGACAAATGGCCCATAGGCGAGATTATTTAAACCCACAAAAAGACGTACATAGCGATATATACTAACAACGCTAATTAGAGTGAATAATGACCACCTCGGGGGACAAATGGCAACACCTCTAAAGGACAATGGCTCGGAATTCGTTCGTAGAAATTGCACCGACTCGTTGCATGGATAAACTAATTGTTACACTTCAAAGTTTGAAATGATTTATGCGTTTCGGTTTATTATAAATGGACGCTGTGTTTGAGAAAATTTTATGCGTAATTAATCTGCAGTGGCCTTTTTGTATTCTTGTTTGGGGAATAGCTGTCGGGTGTGCGAGGCGACGAGGAATAATTTTCGAATGACTAGTTGCCAGCGCCTTACTGTTACGAAAAGTGAGTAAGCTAGATACGATCATGCAGTTGTAAACAAATATTGAGACGCGGCCTTGGTGCTTATTTGTCAAAAGATTTTTTCTAAGCAATATTAATACAGATTGATTAGATGTTGATTACAACAATTCTATAATAAATTATAATTTATTCCAGAATCATTGTAAGAATTTTTTCTAATAAGCACTTGCTTAAAAACCTACAGAGATGTGACTCTGATTTTTTTGTATCTGTGCCGTCATAGTTTGACTTATCCCCTGTTGCCGTATGATCGTTGAAATCCAGGACATCCTGTATATTGATTACTTTTTACATTAATATATACTGTATATATAGGTACTCTATATATTCGCATTCCTACACAAAACTCGCCAAAAAACGCACAAAGCGAGTCAATTTGAGTTCAATTACAAAATCCGTTAATAGCGGCGAAATGAATCGACGTCACATTTTCACGGTCACGGAGGCCACATCAAAGAGTTCGGGGATCGCGAGGGGCGCTACCCTTCGGACTGTCCACCCCTGCATGCTGGGTGGAGTGTACGACGAATTACGGTGCGACTAAACTAAGCTTTGTTTACCTGATAGATTTCGAAGCGTGATTTCAGGTTGAATACGTTGGTAATTTTATAATGTATACTCGTATATTTTTTTTACTGCATTATTTTTGTTTATAAATACTGTTTATGTTCTGTTGATTTGTGTAGATTTAATTGGTAGATATAATTAGGCTTAATAATTTAATTAATGTTATTGGTGTATACCGGTTTAATTAAAATAAAATAAATAATAAATATGAAACTATTCTCAATTCAAAAATAGTGTTTTATTTTGTTGAATAGATGATTAGTGATTAGAAAATTCATTTTGAATGGTTATTTAGTAATACCACAATTTCAGAACGTGTTTTAGATGGGAAAGGAATATGTGATATGGCGTCAGTTAATCCTTTTTTTCTGATTTAGTTCTTTATTGTATAAATATTTCTAAGCTATGAATTTCAACATAGGGATAATACAAATAATATGTAACAATTACTTACTTCTTGCGCCCTATGCCTACCGAAAAAATACATAATTTTCTCTTTTTTAAATATAATTTATTATATACCAAACATAAAAAGGAACTTGAAAACACAAACATTTTTGTGTGAATCACAGATAGTTATTTGTTTACAGTATGAGTAAAAGTGGAAGCCCAGGGTTTTATTAATGTTAGCGAGGATTTCTATGGTAGATATGTACAATCCGCCAACCATCCCTACGCCAGCGTGGTGGACTATATCACCTTACCCCTTTGAATCGTAGTCTCGATTGTAGAAGAATCCCATACCCGGCAGTGCCGTATATGGGCTAATACAGATACAGTTTAGTAAGTATGTTTTCAAGTCTCGCACCATAATCTAGTGGTTGTCCTGTACTAGGGCCCGAGCACATAGCTCACGCGTAGTCGCGATTCGACACCTGAGTACACTGCACCCCTGCGTTTAATACAGGGGATGAAACATAATAAGGAAGCGGCTTTTAAAATTTAATCGGTTTAAAACGTTACTTTGTTTTTTGTCAGGTATATCTATTATTGTTTTTTAAATTTGATTTGGTTCCTTCCTAATTCCGAGGTTATGTACAAATTTTCGGTATATTCCTTATTTTCACAGTTGTTAGGTAAGTGTCTGCTAAACTGAAAACAATAGTGAATAAATAAAAATTATCTTTGATATTGAATACGTCATGAACAGAGATTAGTGAACAAAATCCTTATCAATGTTGTTAAAATGAATTCGTGAATATTCTAAACACTATAATATCGATTATTCTAAACATTTTTATATCTTGTAGAGTTTATGATCGGTTTTCTACCAACAAGTACGGTGGTCACTGGTCACTATCATACGATATCCTTTGTAATATTGGGCAATCTTACTCACTACAGAAAGCGCAATAAAAAGACAAGTTTACGTCGATTTATTGTACCACTATGCCAGCCTGGTCGATAGTTATCTATGTCAAAAGATAAATATTTTTAATTTAAAAAAAATATACAAATCTTTCAACCTAATATACTGGGTATATCAAGACTGCTACCGAAAACGAAGCCGGGTGGTAGTTTTAGTGACTATAAACACCATACAACTAAAAATTTCGCAATAAAACGCGACAATAATTTTTAATGATTTTTTAAATATCATCATTTTTGGGTGGTAAATCCGTAGTTATTGCTAAAATAATAATTTAAACTCTTTTATACGCTAGAGCATTTATAAATAAAAGGGTAAACTCTATTATTTTAGGAAAAATGTATTTACCACCCAAAATGAACATAGGAAAAAATAACAAAAAAAAAATTGTCGTTTTATTTTGCAACATTTTCTGTTGCATTATGTCTGAAGTCGCTTAAACTACCACCAGGCTTCGTTTTCGGTAACAGTCTTGATATACCCTGTATGAAATTAAAGAGTAAGATTCTTTGTTTGAAAGCGCTGATTTCGGAAACCACTCGTCCAAAATGAAAAAGTATTTTGATCTTGAATAGTCCATTTATGGAGGAAAACTGTGGAATACTTTTCCAGAAAACTTTTCAATGACACGAAGCCGAGAGCAAACAATATTATAAAATCCGTCTCCACACCATCGTGGCACGATTTAAACAGATTCGATCACTAACATTAGAAGGGGGTGGGCAGAAAAAATGTCCCAGGAACAATTACAGGGCATCTGTCGCCGCACCGCTCCCGTGCGCGAATCAATTTATGCTGATTGGATTGTACCACACACGGACCGAATTAATGAGATGACTCATGTGTGTATACGGCCTTATTTAAAAAAATATATTATATACATGGAGGTATCTACTCTCGATTGTAGAGCAGACTCGTGCTCTGCTGTATTTTAAGCTGATGTACATATATAGAGATATATTTGTTATTTTATATAGAATTAAAAAAAAATAAGTGCGAAGTGGATGACAAAGGAATAAATTATTTATATTACTTAGTGCCATGAATAAGGTGATAGGTATATGTTGATAGTGTTCAAGCTTTTGGCACTGTTCTATAGTATTTATTTGTAAAATACCGAACCTATTCAATCTAGGTAGCTTTATTTCAATAACGAAATACATCTTAAATGGAAATTAATTATTTATGATAAAAACGATTTCAGATCAGCAATTTATAAAATTTACAATAAGACGAAAGAAACATTGGTTTCGGCAAAAGAAGTGTTTCCGCCCGGGATCGAACCGGGGGCCTTCTGCGTGTTAGGCAGATGTGATAACCGCTACACCACGGAAACTCTGTGAAACAGTGACAAAAATAGTAAAGATATTAGAGATAAACTTATCAGGCGATTAACAAAAATACGTCATATAAATTATATTATGCTTGCTAATTTATTTATTAACTAATATATTATTTATCACTTTATATTTAAAACTACTTCATAGCCGTTAACAATTAATGTAATCACCTTTTATATAAGTTCGAATTATAGTAGAATGTTTTTGTTACTCTGAAAACACCTTACAGCGCCATCTAGTGACAGAAAGTGGTAAACTGGAAAAATAAGTAAATACAGAAAAAATAATAAGATTTCATAATTTAATTTGCTGTTTATTAAACCTTAAATTCATATTAGTATTTAAATGTTTAATTAGTATTTGTGCTTATTTTATAGCTTAATGCTGTTTCTCACAAAAGCGAAGTGAAGAGAAATGTCCGTTGATACGAGTGTGTTAGAATACTGTCACAAAATACCGCAACAATTTTATAAATTTTATTAAAACTACCCATCGTATGATTCACAAGTAGTAGGGAATCGGTAATATAAAGCGTTGTCTCACTTGGATCGTCACTTTTCGAGTGACAACGACAGAGGAAGGACCTTATCCTCGCCGGTAGCAACCAGGATTGGCAAGTTAAGTTATTAATATGATGTTTTGTTGCTCATTGCTCAGAATATTTGAATATTATTCTGTAACATTGTAATTATCGATTGTCGTTGGATTAAACCATATTCTTATAAATAGAAATATAAATAACATTTAATATAATTGATAATTTTATAACACTATAATAATATAATAATTATAAACCGTTATGATAAGTGATAAATATTAAAAATTATATCGTTAAATAATATAATTATAGATAAATCTATTGAAATATACATGTTTATATTATTTTATATACCTTTTCCCACAAAAATTCTAACATCAGAAGTGGGATCGTGTCCATTACTTTTTATATACAAATTATACTTTTGTTGCAAGGATGGATCGCGGCGTTCTGACGGACCTTCACATATAAATTAAAGACGCTGTTACCTCTACGCGGAACGACGATACTGCACTTCCGGCTTTTAATCCAGCCATCCAGGGTTGGAGAAGTTTAGACTGTCACTAAGGCAGGTAAGGCCCGACGGGATCTGCATTAGTCTGGCTCAAGCGTTGTGAACCTGCGACGAGTCTTTAGTAATAACATTTTTGTAGGGTGTTAAAATAATTGAAAAAGAAACTCGCCGAATATTTAAATATTTTCCCGCACTTTGATTGTATAAGTGGGACAGGAGATTGTTTTTGTATTGTGTTATTTCTACAGAAACGAATAAGAAACAAAAGATTGGGTATTCGAGGTATTCTACTTGGCAGTTCTTATGAGATTTATTTAATGTATAGATGGTGTATTAGTAGCACCATTAATAACTATGTGAACAAAGTTTCAAGTTTCTTTACTATTGCATAGTGTCACTACAAGTTTTACAATGAAGTGGTAATTTAAATTGTGACTTTCTCGATTCTGAGACGGTGTAACTATTATTGTCTATATTGCTTCGTACATAGCTGTTGAATATGTGATGTTGTAGACAAGATAGTAGAACGAAACCTAAGATATTAGCAGCATTTAGTTTCGTCTAAAAAGTTGCCCTTTTAAATCATTCCCAAGACGATATATACGAAATAAAATTAAAAAAAATAGTTTAATGTGAAAACATTTATTTGAATTTAGAAACATCCCATATTATCTTATATCAAGACTAGATTAGTGACTTATTTGAAGTGCAGTTGCAAAATACGTATTTTAATTTTGTACTTAAATATCTTTTATATTTTTGAAGTATTAAGTATTTTATTTGAACTACTTTTATGAGATATACTTTATTTATGTTTAAAACATAAAATACTATTTGCTACTTAAATAAAATTCTTGGGTTAGGGATTCAGCAAATGGCCACTAGAGGCGCTGCATCATAAAAATCCAATAATAACCGAACACTAGACTGACAAATTTCAATGCATACCCAACAGTAAAAAAAAAAAAAGTATTAAAATACAACACCTGTCTCCCTAATTCAGTACCAGTGGAACGATTGTTTCATATGGTGCTAGGATAATCTGATACTCTTTTTAAAGAACTGGTAATGTTAAAAACTTTGTTATTTTTAATATCTGAAAGTATTTTATTTGATAAGTATTTTGAAAAAGGCTATTTCAAATTTTATATTTGAAGAACTTTGTATTTGAAGTCGAGTCATTTTATTGATACATAATAAATATTAAATAATGATATTTAAGTCGAAACTTCGAGGCACCCTAGAGTGTGCTACAAATGGAACATAATGTTGGCCATCGATTGATACACATTCTTAATAAATTTAGTAAAGTAATATTTCGTTGTATTTAAAATTCGAGCCTTGTTTAGTTTATAACTGAAATAAAGTTTTATAAATTAGTATCCTAAACACATTATGGGTTAGGGACCAATAATTAATTAATTATATGGCAGACGCAAATGCAAATTTGTTTAACAGATTTAACACTCTGGCAACTAACATGAGATTTCCAAAAAAACATTTTTGAATTAAGATAGTTATTGGTCTTGTAAAAGGACTTCCTTTTTCAACAATTGATGTTACAAATGTTAGTAAGCAACTGAAGTAATATGTTGGTATTTGACAAGTAGAGGATCATTTCCCTCTTTGAGCCACGGCACTGTTCACACAATGTTGTAAATACGTAATTAAATGATGTAGTTAATTGCTAAGCACAGATTACAATTTAAATAGGTGGTATGTTGTCCGACATTTTGTGGGGTCAACCTTTTTATAATTTATATTTTATATTGATGTTTTAAATATCGGGACTATCAGATTCTCAATATCAGTTCTCTGGAAGTTTCAATAATAGTAGAATTAGTTGAGTTTGTATAATTTGGGAATTAAAAGCAAAACGTCAGATTGGCCGAACGATTTATAAAAATTAAAATGAATCCATTAGAATGTTTCAACATTTCGATTCACTACCCGGTATTTACCCTATATTTAATATGCAAAGTTACCCATGTATATTTTATTTTGATACAGAAATAGATCAATAGCAAAATATTATGTATACAAACATAGTAAAATACGAAATCAATATGATCTTTCGCATTTATTGATTGGAATAGAAGCAGATATGTGCCTGTCGTTGTAAAGTTAAATTAGTAAAGTTAAACTATGCGGCCCGGTGAATCGATTGAGGAAAATATTTCCGTTGAAAATGCCCTGACATATTATTCAGAAAATACTTTTTGTGAAACATGTTTCTTTGTTTTAGAACCCAATGTGTATAGTAATAAATATTAAGGATTTGTATAATATGATTATGTAATTATGATGCGATTATGATTATGATGTGATTATGACAAGATTATGACGAGATTATGAGATTATGATTATGATCCCTTGGCTGTTGTCTAACATTCACTGGCTGCGGGTGATTAAGCTTCACTGACTGCGGGTGTTTGATTGTACAAAGCAAGGTGTATCAAAAAGATGTGATGTGATTATGATGTGATTATATGATTATGATCCCTTGGCTGTTGTCTAACATTCACTGGCTGCGGGTGATTAAGCTTCACTGACTGCGGGTGTTTGGTTGGACAAAGCAAGGTGTAAAAAAAAAGAGAGGACAATAATATATTATTATTTTTTTCAGATAAAAGATAATGTACTTGAATGGATTGCTCAGTTTTTTGTAAGAAATAAAATCATATGACGACCGATCGAGAAAACAAATAAAAATAATAATATGGCAAATCTTTGTAAGACAAGTCACAAATATTTATTTTAGTAAATTGACCAAAACCATGCCCACTGAGTTTGACTCGCTGGATCTACTCAGAAATGGGTCGCGCCGCGTAGTATCCAGTGGTAAAGTAAAGCCCGCTGAGTTTGTTCGCCGGGTCTTCTCAGTCAGGGCCGCGTTGGATCCGGCAGTAAGCCTAAACATACGGGACGTTTCGGAAATACTTATGGTCGTTGTCTTAAATTGGACCCAAAACAAGCCCACTGAGTCTTATTCGCTGGATATACTCAGGACTGGGTCGCGTCGCGTAGTTCCAGTGGTAGTGTAAGCCCACTGAGCTTGTTTCGCCGGGTCTTCTCAGGAAGGGCCGCGTTGGATCCGGTGGTAACAATAAACCGCTACGCACCGTTGTAATAATATTCATGGTCCACTAATTAATTTAATTTAATTTAATTTGACTAACGTACATATTGTATTTCTTTGAAAAATAAATTACCATGAAGTCATAACTAATACTTTAAATAAAATAAGGATAAAAAGTAAACAAATAAATAAAACTAATTTTAAATAAAAATAAAATTAATTTAAAATAAATGAAAAGTAATACTAAGTATAGGAAATATATTGTATATAGAGATTCAGTTCTATGTGTATTGACTTGTCATAAGAGCTTTTAAATTACCTACGTGACCAATAAATACATTTCATTTCAATTAAACCATATTATTATAAATAGAAATATAAATAACATTTAATATAATTGATAATTTTGTAACATTATAATAATTATTAACCATTATGTTAAATGATAAATATTAAAAATTATATGGTTAAAATATAATTATAGATAAATCTATTGAAATATACATGTTTATATTATTTTATATACCTTTTCCCACAAAAATTCTAACACATGCATACCAATCAATAGAATTATACCGATTATTCTATTAATAACTCTTATGTGATAGCTCCTCGTAATTTTCTCTATGTTTCCACTGAACTAGAAAAAGAATTCAAGAAGCGTTTTCATTTCGACTGCAATGTAATTACTTAATATCACGTATTTTAGTTGTATTTAAGTATATATTAATTGTATATCCCTGTTTTCTTTTCCTATAAAATAACAACCTTTATTTCTATCTACTGTTAATTCACTTCATCCAAAGTTGGTCTGGAAGAGATCGCAATTAGCGATAAGATCGCCACTTGTACTACCTGTAATTAATATTTATCTGTTATTGATTTTTTGTTTTGTCTTTGCTTTTATGGTATGCTATAAATAAATTAATACATAGTCCTGACCCCACATTAAGATCAGTTAAGTCTTGTGTTGTCGGTAACAGACACCACGACAGTCTTTTTGGTCCCAGAAAAACCCAAACTGGAAACAAATACTCGTGTGCCTCACAAAAAATTGTCGAAGTGCGGGTATCGAACCTGCAACCTCTAGTTTTACAGTCGGCTTTTGTAAACTCGCGACGGAGGCTGTCGCTCTATAATACTCATAATACTCTCCCTCTGTCTCCCTTACCTTTAATTGCTCCACTTTTCGTGCCAATATAAAAACATTTAAAATTAAAATTATGCCAAAAATTCCGCTTCCAAAAGTACCTGCAATATGAAGCAAATATGTGATATATGAGTATTACAGCTCGGCGCGGTTCCCGGCATGGTGGGCTAACGTTCCCGTTGAAACAATAGACCGCACGCCGCTCGTAAATACCTGCGTTTTATCGCGCACCGCCGAGGTGATCCCGCCCCGTTCCCACCGGGATAGTACTGGGACAGTCCAGTTTGTTGGACTTTTTGTTAACTTAATATTACTGAGTACTTCGCTGCAACCGATTGTCGGCTGTACTGTATCCGCTGATATACGTCCCACTGCAGGATATAAGCCTCCTGTAAAATCGAGAGTACGATTGAGAGGAGCTAGGTCATATAATCCACCACGCAGACCTAGGGCGGGTTGTTATTACAAATCACTACGGTAAGCAGGTTTTGAGACGATGTTTTCCTTCACCATTATATTGCGTGGTGATTGTCTATAACGAATAAAAATGTTATTCCAGAAAGTCAGAGATGTGCCCTGAGATTTGGACCCATGACCACTATGAATATGTTGGCGGTTGCGTCTGGTCCGTTTACTGTTTACGTACAGGGCACGGGCCTCCTTTATCGAGAGTTGGATTTAAAGGGATTCAGCCATATAGTCTACTAAGCTGGCCCAGTGCAGATAGCTGGACTAAAAAAGTAAGTACCCAATTATACAGTGCAGATAGAATATTTTACGAAGAGCTATCACCCTCTGTTATTTCAGGTTTTTCTTGTACAGTATAGAAATGAATTGAAAATGACTCTCCCGTGCCAGTGGAGTATGTTTTCTGAATGCGCAGCGCATTAATGGCGATGTTACCTGCCAATCCGCAGTACTGTCGTGCCGGACTGACTTGGCAAGTGGCCAGCCACCGCGCTAGCTTTATGTTATGCAATGAGGCACAAATGCTATTTAATATTTACGATTATTGGCTTTATTCAGTTTGCCCAGCGACCCTGCGGTGGGAGGTAACTGCGTTTTACCGTGATATGCACTCGCTTAGTGCGGACTAGTTTGTTATTTATTTTGTTTGGATATATATGTAAATAAGTAATATGAAATTATCGTTTATTTGGTTGACATTTTAGTATGAGTATATTATTTCAAAACAGGAGATGTTTACTTTCATGCTGAAAACTAGCAGGAAATTCAATTAAAATACACGTAGTATTTTATTAAATTTCATTACACCAATTGCTATTGATACAAATCATTGTAAGGAAAAATGTGTACGAATGTGCCAACCTGTGGTGCCAACCACTAAAAAGAAGCGTGAAGGAACATAAGTTAATTTTTTCAGTCGAAGAGTAACTGGCTGACCTTCCTGAAGTACGAGTATTATAGTGTTAAATATGTAATCGATAAGGCGGAAAAAAAACTTGGTAAAAATCCGAGGAATATGCTTCATCAAGCATTTTTCAGAAGCTATCAATGTCTTCGTGGATATAGAACAATGATCGGGGTCATTATGGTAAAAATTAGTATCGTACAAACATTTATAAAATTACGCCTTTTTCCTAGAAAGGGTAGGCAGAGGTGCTACCAGGACGCCAAGTTTTGCCTAATGTGTTCCATCTCACGATGTGTTAGAGGACGAGACCAAACCTATCGCCATATCGGACACAAATTCCCAGTTAATAATAAATAGAAAAAGCCAATATGACTTTTCGCAACACGGGTTTCGAACCCAAGACCTCAGCATTGTAATCATACTGTAGTACAAATGGTCACCAAAGCAGTCTTATTTAATAATTAAATTAGTATAATATTATTTTTAAACCGATTTATTAAGCTTACAAGCGAAGAAAGCGCAAAAGTAAATTCGTCCGGGCGCCATAAACGCCTCTTAGGTATTGCAAAATAAACGCGCAAATATTTAATGGGCCCATAATTAACCGCACGAATTCGAGTTGTAAATTCAAATAGTAAATCAATTAGATTTTATGACATGTTTTAGTGCCGATGCTCTGTTCCTAGTATAAACTTAGGCAACTAATGACGTGCTCTAATTAGTCAAGACCAATTGGTCTCGGCGACCTGGATTCACGTGTTCATGTTTATTGGCCTCGTGTATCATTTATAAGAAATTTATTTGTGACGATTGTCGACGAGGTCAGGGATAGTTCTAAGGGACAAAAGTTACCTATGTATATAGTGCGGTGGAATAGTAGGCTAAGGCGGCAATAAGAAGAGCGAACCGTGTAGTAAGAGTCATCATAAGATGGAACTAAAAGAACTACAATTTCATAAATTGTGGAAGACAGGACAAGGCTGCTCAAAATGGTAAAGCAGATAGGCTTAAAATGATAGATCTTCCCATCCGTTTTCCCTCTCTCTTCACGAATTGATGGGCCGGCAAGACATCCATAATCCAAGGGTTGTGGAAGTTCATGGACAGCAGTGACCATTTACCATCAGAAGGCCTGTTTGCTCGTTTGCCGGAACTATTGCATTATAAAAAAAGAACGTCTAATATAGTGTTCATAATATTTCATTTTATTTTGAACAGGTACAGGAAATACATTGTAATTCAATATAACAAAATATTATTTAGCAAACGTAATAAGCAATAATAAAACAAAATTACCGACAGCCGCAGAATTCCAAAATATATTCCAAGTTCAAAACAAAAGGGAAGTGAACGAAATAAAAACTCAATATCCGGAAATGGAATCTGCAAATAATATCTTTATAGCGTTGGACCGTTTGCCACCGGTAGCGGTGCTTCGGAAAAAGTTAGTCGACCGGTAAGTTCCCCGTACAACCGGGATAAGTACACTCCACGCGTTTAAGAGCAATGCATTTATATCAATATTTTATAGAGATGTTACAACGTTTTTCCTCCATATGTTCATTTATTTTTTGCTCCCCATATTACAACTAGAAATATCTATTATTACTTTGTCCAACCCGGGACTTGAATCTGAGACCTCAGTATTGTAATTTTACCGTAGCGTTGTACAATTACGCCACCGAGGCGAGGAGAGGCGGTGATTTACTAATGTTTTTTTTTTTTTTTTTTTTTTTAAGCCGGCTCAGCAACATAACCGCAGTATACCTGACTATGGCCAATATATAGAGCTCTAAGTTACTATAATACTCCAGCTAAACTCAAAACACGACACATTTGCGAAAAAGCTATGTCAGTTTGATCACGTTTCATCTTGTTTAAGGCTACATTCGAAATTTAATTAGTACAGATTCAACAATTAAATTTACAAATTTTTATATCTAGCTAGTACATGGGTAGGGGTAAAGGTAATTGAAGGTACAGGAGTATTTCATCAAAATTGAGTGTTATATATGTTTTGTTCAAAATATATATAAAATTGTAAATCTCAGGTAATCTATTCCACCAAGCCAATTCAGAAAAAGAAGAGAAAGGAATAACTTTTTCTCTCTCTTTAATTAAGCCACTATTGTCAAGTTGCTTTAAAATTTATATACAATTATAATAACAACAAGAAAACGGTGTTTATTGGGTCAATAACCGCGCCATGTAATTAAATTTTCCTTCCTGAAAAGTTTGTAGTGGGAATAACAACTCTATACAATTCCTAAGTACAGTCGTGCCGAGCCACGTGCCGGCCCCGTGCGCCAGGTGCGCCAACCGCACGGCTCTAAATTTAACATCTTTATTTGTGTTACCGAATGTACAACGCCGGTTATGTTTTTACAAAAGGGCACTGTGAACTTGGGTTAATCGGTGCGAGATTTAAAACGCGTTCGAAATTTAAAATTAAATTTATTGTGTATTACCAACATTAAATACTTTGAGGTTGTTTTGTTTTTATGTCCGTTTTATTGAATTGTGTTTTTATTATCATGCGATTTGTTTCATTTTTTAATTTGTTTCGTCTCTGGCCTTTATGTTCACTTATCATGAGGTGACCTGTTTGCTCGTATGCCAGACCTATTACATACAATATTATATAAGAGAAATCGATGAATTCATCCTTTATCACATACTTCGTTATTTCAGACTCCACAATTTATTATCAATAAATATGTAATATTTACTTGAAAAACTTATTTAAATACGAACAAAATGTTTCATTTTCTTACTTTTTGGTCTGAAAATCGAGTCTAGGCAATAGTGTTTAACAATAATATTTCATTATAGATTTCAGAAAGCAAAGGATTCATTTGCCCTCTCACAATTGTATAATAAATTGTAAAATCGAAAATATTCAAGAAATATGAAGATTAAACGGCGATGGTGGCAGGTTACTTGGAGAACAAATTATCCGGGCGGGTAATTAAAGCTGGCCCAGATAGCGCATTAATACTTGATAACACAATTAATTCGTTACGCTAAAGACGTGCGGTCATACTGACAGCTGTGAGCGGGAGCGTTTTTACTAGCGAGCGGTAAATAGCTATAGACCCGCAAATAACTGGTGGTAGATCTACCCGTATTTCACCGGATACATACACAATGGTAAGAACTCGTTATGACCGTCCGAGTGTGTCGCATTTCCGGCTCACTTGTTCAAAGTATTCGCAACTTTTACTGTACTGTATCAGTCCATATAGTACGTCTCACTGCAGGGCTTGAGCCTTCTCCACAGTCGAGAGTAAGATTGAAAGTGATAAGGCCAAATAGTCCACCATGCTGGCCTAGTGCGGTCTGGCGGACTTTACATACCATAGCAATTCTTACAATTCTCTTGCGAGGTTCCTCACAGATTTCACAACAGTAGATGGCTTATGTATTCGGATTACCTTTCACTCATCATTAGGTGCATTTATGATAATCTGTAGTGTGGGTATAAAAAAAACTTATTTTTTCTACTATTATTCTATCAAATATTTATTCGACTTCTTAGAATTATCCTTCATCATCACATTGAATCATCATTCCTATGATAAATTCCGCTGCAAGTATAGCCGATGCTGTTAACTCGTAAAATTTTCAATTTACCCTTGGAAAAGTTTCACCTGATAAACTTCAAGTTAGGTGCGGTAAAGAAGAGTGTTGTCAGATAAGGGCTAGCCGCTCGTGTAATTACGTCGGGAATGTTCGGGGAACCAAGTTTGCTTATTCAGATTATAAGGTACAATGTCTTCTTGGGAATTTTACTCTTACTTTTTGGATTATATGGGTTCTATGCTTGGTTATAAGATTAAAGAAAGGTAAAATCATGTAACATTACGTCCATTGAATCTGACACATAGGTGGCTGGCATAAGCAGTAATAAATTAACATAATCATAAAAAAATAACCGCCACGTCACAATCAACATAGTTCCATATCAAGTCAGGATTTGATATTGAATTATTAAAAGTTAATGGATGTCATGAAAAAAAAAATGTCATGTGTGTGCTGCCCACAAACGGCCCGTGTTGAACCACTATCGCAAGTCGGTATTAATTTGATAGACTACTCTTAGTTCGAAAACTTGAAACTGGCAGAATTTCGGGGAGGTAATGACGAAAAGGCCATGAAAATTAAAACAACTCTGCTGACTGCCCTTAGCTAATGCAACGGGCCGATAGACGATCTGACGACGACTATAACAACTTAGTTCTAACATCTCAATCTGGATACCTTTAGAGAAGACTCGTCTTTAGCACAAAGAACAGTGAACTATTTTTTGTATTTTCAGCCGTTATTTTGATAGCATTGGACGTCGGCTGGGAATCGAGAAGCTTCTACGTGTTCGATCTGCACTCTGAGCCTAATATTTTGTGAATCGCAGGTATTCATGAAATCGAAACGTCTCTTGTATTTTCAGATACCCATGACGTAAAATTAAATCATAATGTGGAGTGAGGACTATGTAGACGACTATAGAGTGATAAAAAATAAATTAAAAAATATATTATAAATAGTTTTCCATCCAATAAGGTCGGAGCACATCGGAAGCGCGAGTTGATTGATATTTAAATTAGAATACCTGTCTGTTGGTGCGCGGCGTCGTTCGCACCTCGTGCTATGCTATGTGGACAGGTTGCAGGCGCGCGCGGCACGACAACGCGATATGCGGTAGAGATGTGCATTGTTGAATTGCATCGTATTTACCGAATAAATGATTACCATAGTATTTAAATCTTACGCAAAATACCAACGGTTTTGTTATGGTGTTTTGTTAAGTGAGACTATAAAAATCTTTAGTAATACATACATACATACATAAACTCACGCCTTGTTCCCAGAAGGGGTAGGCAGAGGTGCCAGGGCACCCACATTTCGCCTTGCATGTTCCGTCCCACAATGTGATAGGTGGCGAGCCTATCGCCATATCGGGCACAAATTCCTGACTCTGGGCTGATACTGAATAGAAAAATCCAATATCTCTTTGCCCAACCCGGGATTCGAACCCGAGACCTCAGCTTTGTAACCGTACCGTAGTACAACTACGCCACCGAGGCAGTCTTTAGTAATATTATAACTAAAAGTTTATTTGTTTGTCACCCTTAACACAACTACTCAACTGATCATTTGACTCACTTACTCATTCATCATTCATCATTCGATCATTTGCCTCACTTACATGACTGTGATTTTTTTATTAACGTTATTAAGAGCACAGTTAAAGACATACGGAATTGTAATAAAATTACTGCAATTAACGATCTATGCAACCTTGTAAGACAATCACATATCTGGATACAAGCTATGTTGCTGAATCATCATAATATGTATACTAGCAAACCCACGAGCTAAAACTGTACTAGTTTACTTGATCGTTTACTTGATCGTTATTATTTTTATAATGCAATATTTTCGGTCAACGAGCAAACAGGCCACCTCATGGTAAGTCATCACTGCCGCATACGAATATGCTCAACCTTTTACTGGCTACTTTGTACTGGCACATATTTGAATCAAAATAAAAATATTCAATTTAAATTTCGGTCGGACTTAGGTTATTTTAGTTACGGAATTTCTGAATTCGGTCTCCACGCTCAAGGCCCGCGATAGAAGCTATGCAATAGCTTAAAACTAAAACTAATTCATAATAATTTCAGTGATACTGTATATCCGGAAGAAGAGCGCATCTCTAGTCACGGGGCATGCGCCTCGCCGCGTGCGTACCGCGTCGACGACAGACCTAGGTGCTAACGATTTATCTCAGCCAAATTGTTTTGCAAAGGTGAACACTAATTTAGTTGACTCGTCCGTACCCGCCGCGTCAACATTACTGTTATTGCGAGAAGCTTTTAACCGCTCGTCATTCATTGCAATAAACTGTTTTGTGTACTGAATGGATCTTGTTTGCGAGAGGAAAATTTTGTTGAAATTGTCAATGCTTCGACAGCATTGGTTATATGGATAGCTGAATTGGTGAAGTTCATACTGATGCTTCATTGAAATTCCAGTATTCATACCTTTGGGAGTGATTGATAACCGAGAATCTATATTAGTCCATATACGACCCATACACAGAAAGGCAGGGGCCTTCTCTATAACTGAGAATTGATAAACAATATAGTTCACAGTCCACCATGCTAGCCTAGTGTGGTTTGGTGGACTTTACGTACCATAGATCTTTTTATAAATCTCTATGATATGCAAGCTAGTAATAGCGTCCATTTTTTTTTTGAAGCTATAATCTTTAGATATTACCAATTATGGTACCCTTTTTAAGGTGCCGTCCTAGTGGTTACTAAATCGTGACTGGTGTCTTGGTTTCTCATATGAAAATATAAACATCTCATTGGAAAACCAAGTGATTTGATTGCTTAGTCTACAACATAGGAGCTAAATACGCTAAAGTAACTCCAGATTATATCCAGAAAACGTAGGTACTGGTCACTCACCTGCAAAAGGGGCAACCCAGAGTTCATTGAGGAATAGACTTAAATAAAAGATTCTTTAGTAGCTGTAAGATGTGTACTTAATCTTTTCTGGAAACAATTTACAATAAAAAATGTTTGCAAGCAGTTATTGACAGATAGTTTCTTTTTACATGGACAGCCTCAAACGTTTAAGAAGCACTAAAATCGCTCTCACCAATTTACTAATTAATTAAAGCTAGAATGAAAAAGAGCTTCTAAACACCAAACACCATCAATCCTCGTAACGAGCATCCAACAATACCTTTAACCCGTCATCGCATAAACACGAGCTAATCATGATATTCATTATGTATAGTTTGTTATAATAAAACGCAATCAACGCTCAGATACGCAAAATAAATAGATGCATGTTAAAATAAACACGCGGTGGGCGCGTCCGCCGTTCATTACCTGTTGGTTTTACTGAAACGTTACGTGTGCCCGCATGATCGACACGTGTACTGCGCTCGAGTGTCTTGATACTTCATATTTTTTATTGGATAAATATTCAATAATATTACAATGGATAAATAAATGCACCCAACATGTCCATAAATAGTCCTGACCCCACACTAAGATCGAGACTTGTGTCGTGGGCACCAGAAACTTCGAGATAATTTTCGGTTTTAGAAACACCCAGATCCGAAACAAATACTTTTGTTTCATTTAAAAATTCGTCTCGGTACGGAGATCGCGTTTTGATGAATGAATAATGCAATAGTTTTGGATTCGGGATATAATTTCGTAGAAATCTCGGCCTTTTGGAGCGATCTTATGCCAGTTTATCAAAATTAAAAAATAAGAAATGTTATAATAAATCTATAAATATTTTTTATAAATAAAAAAAATGTGTGTCGTCTTCTACGGAATAAGTCAATTCCAAAAGATTACTACAGCTTCTTGAACCAACATAAAAAATACCAATGATCAAGACTTGTTGGTAGTATAGAACGTAAAGTCAGGGCATCTGGCTCGTGTCGGTGCGCCCGCGCCGCAATTGGGCTGCAATCAACATTACCTGCCCAGATATTTTTATGTGCGCCATATACCACGTTTACGTTCAGTCTATTTAATGTGATCGGTATTAAAGATATATTTCTTATTCGCGGTACGTTGTAACTATATTTAGGATTTTATTAGCGTGATATTTTAAGATATTTTTGCGATGTTGATTTGATAAACTTATATTTGAAACATACGTACATAAACTCATGCTTTTTGCCAAATTGGTAGGCAGAGATCCACAAGTACATTCACATTTCTCCCGTCTCACGATGACATTGGAGGCAGCCCTATTACCATATCGGGCACAAATCCCTGACTTTGGGCTGATAATGAACATAAATATCAAATATCACTTTTCCCAATCCGGGATTCGAATCCGAGACCACAGTTTTGTAATCATACCGCTCCACTGAGGTTGAAACTACCCGTTTGCAGTTACTTAGTAGTACAGTGGATATAACCTTCAGTCCATAACGCTACGTAGAAAGAGAGTTAACATGTTATACAATAAAAAATAAACAACGACATAATAAAATAATCAACCACCAAAACCCAATAACAGTTTGAATTTCCAATAACGACGCAAAACTACTAAGAAAAAATGGCGCATGGTACATATTTCAGTAGTACCGATCGTAATACTAAACATGAAAATATTTTTTTCCTCGTATCATGTAATAAACATCGTATTGAATATTTTACCGCAATTTTCTTGCTAACTAGTTCATCTAGGTAAATTCCTTTCACTGAATCTATTATCTATTGTAGAAAAAATGTGTGTGTCTGTACGATTTGGTAAAAAAAAATCGAAACTATTTTGTGAATTATGTAACGCTTTTATAATAATTGTGTTTGATGACATATTTAGTCATATTGAAATCGCTACTGGGTATGAAAGGGTCTTCCCAAAATGATACTTGAATAATCGCTTAAAAATTAATTATTTGTTATTTTTACGTTTAATTAAATCATCTCGTCAATATATCCTTATCGGAATTGACAAGTAAGTACTCATTACAAATTATAGTTATCAGTCTAAATACTCTTGTACGGGTGATTATAACCAAATATTATTTTCACGAATTTACTAAGTCCAGGTGGAAACGAATAATAATACATGAGAGGTGAAATCGGAACGTCAGGCGAGTATTGACTAATTTCGCGAACTAACTAATATAAACATTGATATGTAGGGCAAGCCGTATGGAAACCAACGCATCGATTTCTAGAAATCTATTCGGCTGTAGCCTTGACACGTAAATTACTGACTTATCTCCGTGATGATACGAGGCTGCCCATAGAAGAGAGGTGGCGGGTTCGACCCCTATGAAAATATGTGAGGGGGGTAAAATATTTATGATGTCTCATTCAGCCTATGGTGCCATTTATGAACCTTTTACACCTGACAATGCAAATTCTGTAAGCCCGGATCTGTGGCACACATTTCAATGATACCGAGCATTGAAGCTCAGCTAGTGCCTTTAAATATCAAACTTGTCTTCAGCCCGAAACGAAAATAATAGTGAAATTATTAGGAATTGGAAATATTTTGTCTAATTTGATCCGTAGCAAATTACTCGCTCAAAGCATTAAGTATGTGAAATTGGGAACCGGGCTATCTTCATTTGGAAACTCAGATCGGGAAATCCTTTCGTTAGCGTTTTTTGGTTTTGATAATATTAGTTACTCGCAAAAGTCATATTCAGGCTTCAGCCCTGACTTCCAACTAGATTACATCTGCAAGTCTTCTGTCGAAGGTATCCAAAACTACGAGACATATCGGTCTCACAGTATATGTTTTTATAATCAACGAAATGAAATGAAGTTCGGTTTTTGGTCATGTCGGCAATTATTGAACAGCTATTAAAACAAGTCGACCATCGAATCAACGAGTTCTAATTCATGATACGGATATTATTTTGTAGCTGCATGGTAGCATCATCACACATCGACGCTTAGTTCCAGACTAAAGGCCGAATTCGCACCGCGACGTATTTATGTTACCACAGTGCGCATGCGCCCCCGCTCCGCTGATCTCACTGCGACGGTGGCGCCACAAAGCGTAGTTCGTGGTGCGACACACCTGGACACTAGGCTAACGCTATTCGTCGCTACATAATATGCGCGGCTCTGACTAAGCATTTCTTGCGATACCCAAAAAGTGTACATATATGCGGTGTAAAGTTCAAATAAACTACTGGATCAGCTTGCGAAGCGTAGTGAACACACGTTTACTACCGCTCGGACCTGATTTTAATCCCGCCGTTTATTGGTTCTCAGGTTTCTCGGAACTTGCCGAGCCGACGAACGGACCGCGCTTCGGTGCGGGGGATTAGTCGCTTGACTGCTGTCGGACGTCTCGCACGTTCGCCAGAGGGTCGCGGCGCTTCGCAACGAGGAGAGATGAGCCTCCCCACGGAGGGCTCATCTGCCGGCCTCTCACGAGGTCAACCCAACGGTCCTTTTCAGGACCAATCTCACCACTCTCCCCGTTCTGAGTCTCATGGCTCGAACGGAGTACAGCAGGGCACTTTGCCCCGCTCCGTCGCCGTGGGTGAAAACCCCGGCATCTCGCAGGGCGTCCCGCCCGGCTTCTCGCAAGCCGTCGCGTTCGGACCTGCCCGTAGCCCCAATCCCCCAGTAGTATCGCTGGGCCAACCCGCCTCCCCCGACCCCAACTGTCGGCCGTCGCACCCACTGGCATCAGTGGTGCGACATTTTGTGAGCCGACACCCGTACTACGCTAATCGCCCTTATCTTTTTCAGCAGGCCATGCAGAACGAGAGGGCGATAAACGACTTGTGCGGCACGCTGCAGCTACAGATGGCCGAGTGGATCGACCGATCCATCCGCGGCACACTCGACCGCCTGAACGAAGACTCGGATGACACCAGCTCATCCGAAGAGGAAGCAGAACCAGAGCCGATGGAGGTCACACAGACCTCAATCAGGCGCCCCAGAAGCCCAGAAGAGGAAGAAGAAGACTCCCATCGCCGCCGCAAGACGCCAACCAAAAACGACAACGGCGCCGCGACGAGCAGCAGAGACACCACAAAGAGGGCAAAGTTGTCATCTACCGTCAACTCGACGCCCTCTTCACCAACACCGACGCCGAAGACTGCACCAAAAACAGTGCAGACAAAACCCGCGCTGCCGCTGCCACCGACCAACAAGCCGGTGCAGACTCCAGCCCAGGCGCCAGCCGCGCAGAAGCCGGCAGACAAGCGCCCGCGATATCCACCACTCATAGTGGAATCGCTACCAAATTGGGCACACCATGCGCAGGCCTTGAAGCGCAAGCTCGGCCACGCACCAAACGCCCACACGCACCTCGGCAAGGGTCTGAAATTCTTGCCGAAATCAGAAGATGAGTACCGCACGGTGCAGCGGTACCTGACGGACTTAGAAAAAACGGAGAAGATATCTTGGTTCTCGTACTCGCTGCCGGCGGAGAAGAGCGTCAAGATCGCCATCCGCGGACTGCCAGTAGACACTGAAGTCGACGCAATCCAGACGGAGCTGGAAACTCTGGGCTTCACACCAGAGTACATCAGACCGATCAAGGCACGACAAGGTAGATCAGGATGTATCTACCTAGTCATCCTGAGGAGGACAACAAACATCTCCGAGATCTTCAAAATCTCGGAACTCATGGCGCTGCCCTCCATAAAGGTGGAGCCATGGCGAGGCAAGAAAGGCCCCGCCCAATGCCATCGTTGCCAGCAGTTTAGGCACTCAAGCCATAACTGTCACAGGCAACTGGCCTGCGTCCGATGCGGTGAACAACACACCGCCCGAGACTGCCCGCGCCCGAAGGAGGAACCCGCCACATGCGCAAACTGTGGTGGCGCACACCCGGCGTGCTACACTGCATGCCCAGTGTTCCGGAGAGAGGCCCGGAACAAGAAGGCAGGCACAGTGGCAATCTCCACACGCCTGCCGACAAACAAGACGAACAACAACATCGTCGAGGACACCACCACCGCGGCCACCGGCAACACAACGCTGATGGCCGCCGCAAACAACCCTCATGAGAGACGCCAGCCCGCTAAGAAGCGAGGCAAGGGGGGCAAAAAGAAGAGGAAGAACCAGACGGCACCAGCGCCGACAACGACAAAAACGACTTCGGCGGTCCCGGCTACGACCACGCCCGCCGCAAGAAAAGAAGCTCCTGCACCAAACACAGGAACAACAAGCAAGCTTGAAGAGATCAGTACTCTACTTAAGATACTGGCTGCCTTCAAGGGCGGAGAAGACATCTCCGCCATCATCACTCAGCGTTTAGTCAACTATGTCTAAACCACTGAGAATACTACACTGGAACGCCAACGGTCTTCGCAACAAGATCGTTCACCTCAAGCCGCTCCTACGAGAACAGGACATCGATGTTGTGTTGATAAATGAAACGCACCTGGGACCTACGGACATCTGCAGACTCCCAGGATACTTCATTTACCGGCAAGACGAACTCTCACCAAACAACAGAGCCTACAGAGGCTTGCTAGTAGCCGTTAAAAGAAGACTCCTTCATCAAGCACTACCGCAACAACAGCTCCGTTCGATGTACGGACTTGGTGTGGAAGTGTGCATCGCAGGCAACCCACACTGGTTGTTTGCCGCCTACAAGCCGCCGGGATCGAGATTGGCGAGAGCCGATATCCATGCCTTGCTCGCCTCGCCGAATCCGACCATCATCGCCGGAGACTTGAACGCCAAACACCCATCATGGGATCCGACATCCAACATGGACTCGGACGGAAGGAAGCTTTTTAACGACTCGCAGACACACGGATATGCAGTCGAAGGGCCGGACACGCCAACGCGCTACCCAACGGGCAGTGCGTTCAGCCCGTCCACCATCGACATTATCATACACCGAGGACTCCGAAGCCAGCCGACGCAAGAAGTTCTACACGACTATCTACAATCTGACCATCAGCCTGTACTAGTCGTCGTTCCTGAACTACCGGTGAGAGTCAACCCGCCGGCACCACGCTACAACATCAACTGGAACACCTTCGCAGAAGAGTTGCAGGCCTGCACACCGACGCGACCGATCACCTGCCCCGCAGATGTGGACATGCTCGCCAACGAGCTCACGACCAGAATCCAAGAAGCCTTTGAAGCGGCAAAGACTACGCGGAAGGCCGTGAACAGAATGCCGGACCTCCCTCGACACATTCGAAATCTGATCGATGAGAAGAGGAGAGTCCGAGTACAGTGGCAACACAACCGCTGCCCACAGCTCAAGACGAGATTAAATCGTCTTATAGAGCAGGTGAAAGCCGAACTCGAAGCCTACAACACAGACCGCTGGGAAAGTTACGTCGACTCCACAGGGGACGATTGGCCCGCCCTCTACCGGTTATGTCGATACGTAACCAACACACCGGAACCAGTGCGCCCACTTCTACACAACGACGGGACGCCGAGGTACGTCGCCGAAGACCGTGCAGAGATCTTCGCCGAACATCTAGAACGCCAGTTCCAACCGAATCCGACAACCAACACCGGACACGAAGCAGAAGTAGAACGACATCTCGAGGACTACTTCACGGAAGTCGTGACTCCCGAAGAGGATCCAATCTTCTTCTCGCCTGGGCAAGTGCGGAAGATGATTCTCAAGACGAAGCCGAGGAAAGCACCCGGCGCGGATGGCATCAAGAACAGTACGCTCCGTCGCCTGCCACAGAGGACTGTGGCCGCGATGACGCGGCTCTTCAACGGTATCATGCGCACGGGACACTTTCCTCAACGGTGGAAATCCGGCAGAGTCATCATGCTGCCCAAGCCCAACAAGAACATCCTGAAGCCGGAAAGCTACAGACCCATCACACTCCTGTCGACAACCTCAAAAGTGTTCGAGAAACTCCTGCTACAACGTCTGGTGCCGTTCCTGACACCACGACAAGAACAGTTCGGATTCAGATCAGACCACAGCACCACGCTGCAACTGACCAGGGTACTGCACGATTTCACGATGGCCAAACTACGGCGTGAAAACACTGTCGCAGTATTCCTGGATATGGAGAAAGCGTTCGACCGAGTCTGGCACCGCGGCCTTGTACACAAGGTAGCCCTGTCCGACTCGCCCCGTCGCATCACCAGAGTGATCCAGTCATTCCTTGAAGACAGAAGATTCCACGTAATGATCGAGGGCAAGCTCTCCGGCGAGCGCACCATCGCCGCCGGAGTACCTCAAGGAAGCTGCCTATCTCCGGTCCTGTACTCTTGCTACACCGACGACATTCCTGTGAGGGAAGACGTCCATCTAGCGCTGTACGCGGACGACATAGCACTCTACACATCCTCCGTGTCGCCGAAGCACGCCATCACCAAGCTCCAGCGCAACCTGGACGAACTCCCTGCCTGGTTTTCCAAGTGGAAACTGACAGTGAACGTCGGAAAGACACAGGCCCTATTGATCAAGCGTTCCAGCCACATAGCGAGGAACAACCCGACGAGATCATTACACATCAAGATGCAAGATCAACGAATTCCCTGGGCTGTCTCAGCCAAATATCTCGGGATCAGCATTCACAAGAATCTTCGTATGAACAAACACGCCGAAGCCATCGCCAACCAGACGAGGAGCGCCGCCGCGAAACTTCGCCCAGTCTTCACTTCGAGACTCCCGCTGAACGTGAAGGTATCTGTGTACAAGCTGTACATACGATCACGCCTCACGTACGCAGCGCCCGCGTGGTACGCGCTCACTGGCGCTACCGCGCGTCGGAAACTACGGGTCGTCCAGTCAAAGACGCTCCGGAAGATCGTTAACGCCCCGCGTTACGTGAGAAACTCCACCATCCAGAGGGATCTCCGCGTCGAGAGCCTGGACGATTTCGTCCAACGCCTCTCGACGAAGATGTTCGAACGCGCCGACGCCTCGGACTGGCCTCATCTCCAGAACCTGGCGCCGCTTCATGCTCGCCCGCCGGAACAACCTGTGCCGGCGCTGCCACGTGACCTCCTAGCGGAAAACAATTCCGCTAACAACGCCTGAAGGAGCGGGTTGAACTGCGGGGCCTCGTGATAACGTCGTCCGGCCGCTGATCGCCTAGCCGGGCTTCCCCAACGGGATTCACCTGGCTGGGACCAGATCGCCCAGACGACAAGAAGAATCACGATGGCACCAGGAATACCCACACTTCTCTCCGAGCACCCTCGAGTTTCTCCACGATTCGAACCACAAGAGCGATCCGCAACTCCAGTACGACCATCACTACAAAGAAGACCACAAACCAGAGAGCACACGCCCTGGTTTAATCTCCACCACAAGCGGTTCCATGCGTGCGTGGAACTGCGCGTGTGCGGAGATCTACGATCGACCATCGCCGGCCACGCCGGCGCCTCTACGTGACCTCCCAGCGGACGACAACTCTGCTGACACCAAAAGACGACACCGCCGCCGTCTGAAGGAGCGGGTTGAACTGCGGGCCTCGTGATTACGTCGTCCGGTCGCTGATCGCCTAGCCGGGCTTCCCGAACGGGATCCACCTGGCTGGGACCAGATCGCCCAGACGACAAGAAGAATCACGACGGCACCGGGGATACCCACACTTCAACGCGCGCACACACGGCCTCACTGAAAATCCACCATCCGCAAGATGCGAATCTCGAGAGCGACCTGCAACACCATCAGCACTACCATCTCATCACAGCACAGAACACCACAACCAGAGTGTACGTACACACCCTGGTTGAGTCTCCAACACGTGCGGTTCCATGCCTGCGTGAAACTGCACGTGTATGAAGATCGACGAAAGACCCTCGCCGTCCGCAACGGCGATTCTACGCGATCTCCTAGCGGAAGACAATTCCGCCAACACCAAATGACACTCCGCCGTCTGAAGGAGCGGGTTGAACTGCGGGCCTCGTGATTACGTCGTCCGGTCGCTGATCGCCTAGCCGGGCTTCCCCAACGGGATCCACCTGGCTGGGACCAGATCGCCCAGACGACAAGAAGAATCACGACGGCACCGGGGATACCCACACTTCGACGACACACGCGGCCTCATCGAAACAACCTCGAGTTCTTTTTCTCATCGAACTCGAACTCGAACCGCAAGAGCGACCAACAGAACAACGAGAATGTGAAGTCAAAAATCGTATATATCGTATATATCGATAAGGAGCAAGGATCAATCCGTCGTCACGGATTGCACAGAAGACCACAACCAGAGGGCACACGCCCTGGTTTAGTTTCCGCCACGTGCGATTCCATGCCTGCGTGGAACTCGTGCGTGCGTGAAGATCTACGATTGAAATAAACTACTCCAGTTTCTAAGCGATTTTATTTTGTCATCCACGCAACAACCCCTCACAATTTATTTTTTAATTGATTATTCCTTTTTTAATTTCCATGGAAATCGAGCCCGAAACGCATTTGTGCATTTTCGCTAATTGTCGTAATAGATTTGACTTTCCTCGCCTTCTTGACAATTTCACCAATAGTACCAAGGCTAATCAAAATATATAAAAAAAGATTAACTAAAATCGTATTAAGTAACAACGCTCTGTTCAGGTGCGATTGGAGCGCGTAACGAGACAACACAGAGATTCAAATGTGAAGCGATTATAATGCGCAGTTAAACCCCTTATTACAAACTGTTGATGAACACACGAAGAGATGAGGGAATCGTACGATAAAAGCGCAGATATCGATTGTGGCTTCATTTTTATCCGTACCTATATAAAAATGTTACTGATCCCTGTCTGTACATGGAAGATATAAAGAGATAAAACTGTTATTGGGGGAAAGTACTAGCGTAATGGAACCCAAAACAAAGATAGTTATTATGTTTGTTTGTTTATCTGTGCGTTTGTGCAAGTTTTTCTTAGAAATGGCTAAAAGGATTTCAATTTAGTGTTCGCGTTGTATGAACAAGAAATATATTTGTCACTCTTTTAAACTCAAAGGAATGGGGTGGGACAGATGCGGACAGGATGTCGAACTTGTTATTAAATAGAATTGTAGACTTAAATTACTATAAAGCGCAAGGGACCAATAATATATTGCTTCAACATCATTCTTTAAATAAACCTTTCATTTAATTACATAAATAAATGCACCTACATTTATCGATATAAGCACACCACTACAAACACATTAGGGTTGTCACAGAATGAAATTATACAAAGATCCCACCTACGCACTTGGAAAATAATATGCTGTTATTTTGGCTCGCAGTGGCTTTGCGCCTCGTACACACAATGTGCATCCTTATTCCCTTCGTATAAAGGCCATATTTATATGGATGTGATTAGGAAAATTAACAGAACCTGTTTCGCGAGTTAGTTAAATCCCCCTTTATCTTAAGGTGACATACTGCGGTTTATTATTTTGTTTGAGACGTGTGGTTGTTGCTCGGATGCTTCGGTTGGCAAATTAAGATAACTCGATAGATTGTTTTACTTTGTTGTGCATTGAGGCAACGGCTATGTTAGATAAAATTAAAGGAGGTTGAAGAGTATGGGAAAACTTATTTATTTTACTAATGCGGATTTGTCGATCATTATAATCCTTATCTTTTTCTTATTAACATTTTAAATCTGTAAAATATTTCATACATGAATGAGAAAAATAGAGATTACAAATAAAACGAACATTTAATTTAAAAAAAAGAAATACGGCTTACGAGCTGTGCCTTATAGGCATACGTGTGAGACCGTGATCAAAATCTTGTAATAATTGAATCAAAATATACAAATTTAATAATAATCCTAAATCATTGTATATTACAATGTAATTATCCAGCGAGCATCAACAATTACTTTATTGCAGTTAAACATTTACCGCTCACGCTGGCTGCTCGGTAACGCCTCGTATATCTCTAATATTATTGTTTAACATTTCACAATGCATAAAATTATTTATGACGTCAATATATCATTATGTTAGAGACTGTAAATCTGTATACGTCACAACACACACATTAGCGCTCGTAATAATATTTCATTAATAACTTCGCTTCTAGATTCCGTAGGTTCGTTTAAAAATATTGCTTCTGTAGTCTCGAGTTAGATCAAATGCTATTATTAGGATGTGTCCTTAATGGTTATAGCAACGTATATTAAACCCTTGCCTCGTGGGTATCAAAAATTACGAGAGACTTTTCAGCTTCAAACATCCAGACTTTATAAAAATACCTATGGATCATACAAATGTATTTTTATAAATACATTACCAGCATTGAGTCTCAAATAAGTAAGAATCCCAAATATTTCTGGACCCATTTGAAAAATGTACGCAAGGAAAAGTCTAACTATCCATCAACCATGGTACTTGGCGACAATACTGCCGCCAGTAGTGTTAAAGAAATCACCAATCTTTTTGCTGTCCATTTTTCAAGCGTTTTCGAAAGAAATAATGACTCTAGTACTGACCATGTCCCCACAGAATTTGAGGATACAAAAATTTCTACTACTACCGTAACTGAAGCCCAAGTATTGAAAGAACTAAAAAGACTTGTGATTCATCAAAGTGCTGGACCTGATGACATCCCCCCTATTTTTCTAGTAAAGTGCGCTCCTTCTTTATGTAAACCATTGGCTATCATTTTTAATAGCTCTCTCGACAAAGGAATATTCCCAGATAGCTGGAAAAAAGCTAGAATTGTACCAATATTTAAAAATGGTAACAAAGATCAGGTCGTCAACTATCGCCCAATTTCCATTCTTTGCACGATGTCGAAGGTCTTCGAAAAGTTAGTTTGCCCCACTATATATGAAAACGTTAAATTTCTTCTATCTCCATATCAACACGGGTTTTTGAAAAACAAATCTACGACGACAAATCTAATGAATTACATCTCTGATGTGACGGTTTCAGTGGACAATAATGTACAGGTAGATGCTATTTATACAGATTTTTCGAAGGCCTTCGACAAAGTTAACCATCAGGTTTTAATGAAAAAACTGAATTGCCTGGGCGTTGGTGGAGCTCTCTTAAGGTGGTGTCACTCGTATCTCACAAACCGTATTTCAACAGTAACCATTAATGATTGTCAATCTGACCCTTTTGTCTCTACTTCTGGTGTACCTCAGGGTTCGAACCTGGGACCTTTATTCTTTAATATATTTGTCAATGACCTGCCTGATATATTCCTGGATTCCAAAGTATATATGTTCGCAGACGACTTAAAAATAATAAAGGAAATACGAAGCACTGCAGACGTCTTGCTGTTACAGGAAGACCTAAATAGACTAGTTGCATGGTGCAACGCCAATCGTATGTTCCTTAATCCGGCAAAATGTCTCCATATTAAGTTTACCAGGAAACGAAATATCACAATTAGTTCCTACTCCATTTCCAATGTTATACTAAAAGAGGTTTCAACGATACGCGACCTTGGGATAACTATTGATACCAAGCTCCAATTTAGCCCACATATTTCCAACGTTGTAAATTCTGCCTTCCGTGCTCTTGGTTTTGTCCTTAGACAAAGTAGAGATTTTCACAAAATATCAACTGTAATAACACTCTATAACGTCTATGTAAGAAGCAAATTGGAATACTGCTGTCAAGTTTGGGCTCCTTACTACCAAGTTCATGAGAATCACATAGAAAAAATTCAAAAGCGATTACTTAGACACTTAGGTTACAGATACAGAATACCCAAAACAATAGAATCCTATCGCAAACAGCTAGACTATTTTAAAATTAAACCATTACATATCAGGAGAATAATACTAGACCTTAAATTTCTTCATAAATTATTCCACAATAAAATTGACTGTCCAGATATATTGTCTCGATTTAATATTAACGTACCTCGTAGACCACCACGGAAACCATCTCCATTTTTCAGCATTCCTAAATTCAAAACGAATCTTGGGAAGAACACTCCCATCGCGCGAATATCCCGACATTATAATGTATATGCAAACAAGCTTAAGGAACTCGACCTTATAACTAATAGCTCTCATACATTTAATAATATTTTAAAAGAAATGGTATAATATTTTAAATTCCAATATTGTTACGTGATTGCTATTGATATTTTTATTCTCTTTTTTATATTTTTCATTGTCTTTTTTGTGTTGTCTCGATGGCAAGGTATAATGTTACTGTACTCTTAAAATATAATATTAATTTAAATGATAAATTTGATGTCTCTTGTTTTTGTTTTGTCTTATTCAAGTTTTATTAAAATGTCATTCAATTTCTATAGCTAATTTAATTTAATTCTGTTGTGATTTTGTTGATTTTATATTGCTGTGTTACTGTATTACTATTACTGTGATTTAATTGTAGTTAGTTAAGTCTTAGCACTTAGGTAGTGGACTTATGTTGTTTTAGAAGTATGTCATTTTGTTATGTTTATATTATGTTTAGTATGATTGTCATTCGCAGAGTTTTTACGTTTCTGTTTTTTATTGTGTTCTCATTAACCTTGTTAATTTCACCTTAATTTTAATGTTAAGTCTGTCTATAGCTCCAAAATTATATTATGCATGTTGTGACACCTGCAGGCAATGCTTTAAGCATGATGCCGAATCGATTATGTAATAGATTTAAATAACATTGTAATTGCCGTTGGATGTCCTCGAATAAATAAATAAATAAATAAATATAAATCAAGATACTGGTGGTAGATCTCTCATATGTGAGAGGCCGCCTTTGTAGATACCAACACAATATTTATTTCTTCCGCCAAACAACAATCTAAATGCATTGTTTTGTTTTGGTTTGAAGGATATTGTTGCCAGAGCAACTACTGGTCATATTTAGACGTAACATCTTACGTCCCAGGACGGTGAGCGCAGTGAAATGCCAAGCATTGCTTTGTACTTTAAAATATTGTTTGGTTTTGTTACTGTTCATGAGCCGTCGTATCGCCTGCGACCAGGCGAACGGCATGCTCATGACGCCATTCATTGCAATAAAAAAACCTGTGGGTCATATAAATTCATTTGTAGATCAATCATGAAAACACATGTATCTCGGTGCGGGGAACGAATCCGCGACCAATAATTTCACAACCATCCAACTAACTACGGAGGCAGTCACAATAGCAGGGCATTTACAACACGAGAGCATTCCTCCAACATCCCTCCTAGCTGCTCGGCTCTAGAATTCGACACGACGGCACCTGCTGAACAGATCTCAATCCACCAGTGATGCTGTAAGGGAAGTGTTCGACATCGCGCTAAGCCGCGCTGTGTTGTAACTATTAGTAACAATTAGTGTTGAGCTTCACTGAGCCGACGGCAATGAAGACTAATCGACTATTAATTCAACAGGTTAAAGCGTAGCTCTGATATTAGCATAGTCTTGTTAGCTATCAGGACTTGTGTGTTTGGTGTTCGTCTTATTATGCCGTCTATACGCTGAGATGACAAGAAAACTACAACGCAGTGCGTTCCAGATGATTATCTCATGCGTCGACATAAATATACTGTCCTTGACTAAACAGATATGTACAGTCTGATCCAGAAAGTGTTTAGTGGCCTGTTGGTACACGGATCAGACGTAGCTGCCAACATATTCACGGTAGTCGCGGGATCGAATCCCAAGGCCACTTCAGATTTTTCGGAGTCATGTGGGTATTGATTGTAAGTAAAGCATCGTGAGGAAACCTGTATACCATAGATTTGTAAGAATTTCTATGATGTGTAAAGTATGTGTTCTCATATTTGTCAGGTTTTTCAGGTTTAGGTTAGGGTTTTCACTAGGTGGAATATGTTTAATGTTTATCAAGCCATCATCTCTGGGGCCTTTTGAGATCTCGATTTCCTAAATGACAAAACTATAGGAGAGTTGTTATGGCACGCTAATTTTCAGTGACACAGTGGCATCATTTCAGTAAGTAGATGCGTTTGTTTTGTAGACTTAACGACCTGCAATATGGCTTGTTAATACAAGACAATATCTGATAAGATTTTCCAGGGCTAGAGTTTGTACCATACTAGGCGCTAAGTTCAGTCGTAATCAAATCATGTTTTCTAAACAAAATGGCGATGACTTTCATGAAATACTAGCTAAATTTCAATCATAATTCTACTCCAATAAAATACAAAACATTGATATATTTTTAAAAGGCCCTTTACCTGACAAATTAACTACATTTACCACAAACCTACAACAAAATAAATGCAAAACTGATTAAACCCAAAACACGCCATCAATAAAGCTAAAATCGATTGTATTTACCGATATTCTGGTAACACAAGCAAGGTTTGGAATGCCGATGGGCGAATTTATTTGTTTATGCATATGATAATAGAACTAATGTTTGGGTTATGCCGGCACGAAGCAGCCAACGCAATGGCCAACAATGATGGCGGCATGAACATTGCACCTCGTAAATACCTGCCTTTTATTGATCGACCGTTTGCTATTACTAGTTGACTTGCTTCAATATGCAATTTATGGCTAGACAATCATGCCATTCGTCTGATTATATGTGATACGATCGCTCATGGGAATTAACAAAGCAATGCTTGGCATTCCACTGCGTTCGCCAACCTGAGACATAAGATGTTAAGTCTCAATATGTCCAGTGTATACTCTGGCCGCAATAACCTTCAAACCGGAATACAGCAGTGCATTTACACTGCTTTTTAGCGGAAGAAATATACATTGCGGTGCTATCTACCCAGGCAGCCCCTATAAAATATGAGAGACTTACCAAGAGTACGAAAACTGATAAACGAAAGATTGAAAGTAACGCTTCATTGTTTTATATTTAATGTTGTTTACAATCTCTATCTTGTTTTATCTTGCTTCATAAAGGAACGACAATTCATCTGTCAGTTAATAAATATATACACCAATCAGTCACATATATAACCTTGACCCTAAGCTAAGGTAAAGTTTTGTGTCGAGGACATCAGAAACTGCGAAAGACTTTTCGGCCCCATAAACACCTAGACTCGAACAAATTTCTGTCTATCACACAAACATTTGTCTCAAAGTGGGGATCGAACCCACGGCCTCTTGTTTTTCATCTGGCGTCCAACCAATTGCGTCACGGAGGCTGTCGTTCAATCGTAACACATCATCCAATTACGTGTATTTATCTATTGTAGGTCATCTAAATTACGAGAAAAGATTTGCTCATCGAAAGTGCCTTTGGTTTGAAATGCAACTGCAGCTGCAACGGCCCCTGCCTATTCTCGCTGTAAATATATTAAGCGTCAAGCTGAACCCATGAGTTTTAAGTAAATTCATGCGTGTCTAGGTAATGGGACAAAATCAGTGGAATATTAAGCTGTAATATGTCATTTATCATGGCTGTCCCAAAACCCTACATAGAACCGCAAATCAATTTACAACTGTTCCAGTAACTAGCCCAACCACTCTCCTCTCCCATCCGAACACGCCCAAACACCTTTATGGCATAAATAGCCGGCAACGAAGCGCAGTTGCGTGTAATGTTCCCGCGGCCGACGTTAAACGCTAGCCTGGCAATATCACACGCATTGCCACGTTTATTATTATCGCCAGTGGCAACACCTGCCGTCTGCCGGCTGTGTCTTAACACAATTCCACCATCGTAAATAAACTAATGTCTAATCTCTAGTGCTCATTTGTAATTTGGGAGGTTCGAGAATGGCTAGGTTTTCTGGCGAAGTTTTATAAGGAAAAATGATCATCATTTCTTGAGATGTCTAATGCTAAACTTCGACTATATTGAAGAGAGATTGTTATTGAAATTGAACCCGGGATGTATCAAATGTACGGACCATCTATAAAATTTGCATTTATCAGGTACCTACGCTTATCTTTCATACAATTTTCCTAAAGAAATGAGATTGATGCATTCTTTGATATTTGATTTACGCAAGGTTCAAGTTATGAATTCTATAACACATTACTAGTTCAAAATCGACTGGAAATGTTTCTGTCATTCAGAAATTCCAAAAATAGCCAGTAAATTCCACCGATAACCTGATCCATGAAACAGTAGGTGTCAGCGCAGGATACATCCCAGAGACACCTGGTCGTCAGCGCAGACGTCTAAATGCGCAACACAGCTTCCCTGTTGATGTTGGCAGCGTGGGCGTAACGCGACTCTCACTTGCAAATCTTCTGCCGCGTCCGGATTGCTAAGTGTGGAGGAGGATTTACGTACAAAGAACATACTCTAAACCTGATGGCACGTGCTCTTAGAATAAAAAATTACAGAAATCAGAAATATATAGTAATACTTGCCTGGAGTAACAGGATCTTATGAAGGGAAGAAAAATGCACTTACATAATGATATAGAACAACCGTGACACTTAATGCGAATTGGTAAAAGTAGTGTGTCCCACTGGTTAACGTAAGAAGATCTGGCGATGAATATGTGAGGGAATAATCACCACATTGATGGTCTAGCCAGGACAGGCTCATGAATGGCAGCAGTTTTATCTGGGCGACAAGCTACACCCAGCGTTTATTATCACGATTGCTAAGCGTGACTCTTATTGACGACTCTTGATAGAGGCTTATTTTCTTGGCGACGAAGATGATCAAGATGATGAAAATAAATCATTTAAGGCCGCTCCACACTAGGCAGTAGTAAAGTTGCGTTTAACACGACAAGTGTGATTATATTTAGTGCAGTGTGCGCGCGTAGGAAGTTCATTAAGTGAGGACACCGCTTTGCTAATACGCTTTACTAATTGAGCCGTGAGCTTTCAACGCTTGCTATCTTTATTAAATCATTATAAATTAGTAATAAGATATTTTGCAGCATAAGCAAAACGGATTGCCTGACAATCAAAGATATTCATTAACATCTATGAAACGTCAGAGTCCCAAGTTAGTACTCAAACCTTCAAAACGGATGAAGAATGGACAAGAGAGCGATAGACAAGGATTATGGTAAATTGTGGAATTTATTACTTTGGACGAAACGCAGACAAGTTGTCTAACTTTTCTTCTGTTTTCTTTCGTTCTAACACTAGCAAGCATCATTAGCTGCAAATCTACTCAATGAGAATTTCACTAAACAAAATTATTCCATAGTCCCCTCTTTTTATGTATTTGTCAAATGCCGGTACCACTTAATTCCTTTATTATAGTTGTGTGTTCAACAAAGTGTCTCACAAGCATAATGGTTTCTTAGATTTATTTTAATGTCTCACAAGCTTTAAAAATTGACAAATTAGTGAAGGATCTGACTGTTTATATAGCAAGCAAGCAAGCCAGCTCACATCCCAATTAAAATTTACGTATATTGTTAGATAAACACCCTCAAAACTATCGGCCGTTATTCAAAACCTTGGCACTAAATCTCCGATGGCCATAAAACTGCGCGTAAAGCACGCCAGGTCCCTCCGTCGTGATCAATGGTCGAGGGTATGCGATCTCATTTACTTGTTCAATACCGCTTAATTTATGTGTTTTGTCTGAAATAAAGCACTTTTTTTCACTACACCAACACTTTTATGTTTAAACGTGTGTGTGATTTTTGCTCATATATTTTACTGAAACTGTACTGTATCCCCGATGAGCACTTTTTTACTAATCTCATTAAAAAATCTTTTCAATTGAAATGTTATACTTATCGTAAACAATTCCTTTTTTATACTGACACGGCATAATGACTGCACTGCACCTGATAGTAAGCGCAAATGCCGTCCAGACAGAGTATTGAGTGTCATCTACCGCAGCCCCAAGCCATTGGACAGAATTATGTCGACTTAAGAGATCAGACACCATCATAATAAAAAAAAATGTGGAAAATTACAAGAAAATACCTTTACGAAAATCATGAAAATACTTTTGTTTTGAGCACAATCTCATCGGCCCGTACAGCTGATTGGTGTCGGCAATTCGTCACGGAAATTATAACGTTGACAACACTTTCATGTGCCGTGTTCCGCCATTAATTTAGCCACAAGGCTGGTACTACGCGCGCCATTTGCTCTCAACGGACGGACATGTTTTACGATCGGGTGTTATTCTAAGCGCGATTTTAAAACGGTTTTATAATGAGACGTGAAAGAATAGAATGAGGAAATATTCATAAATAATGCACGATAAATATACTACGACATTTTTACACATAAACAAACATTATAATTATTAGAATATAGTTTTGCATTAGATGATTTGTTTTGGCTAAGATTTTGCAGTCGACCCAATATGCATTATAATATAATGCATTGACATTAATATTCTAAATTGTTTCCAGTTTGTTCTTGTAAGGTAGTATATATGAAACCATAAAAAATAATCTTACTCAATTTCACGTAACTTGGTTCCCAAGTTTACAGACAATTTCTGGCCCATAAATATATATGAAATTTTGTACATAATTCTCTATTTAGATAATTATTAGTTGAATGGTGTTGGATAATAAACATAATGTAAAGAACACTTTTTATTTTACTTACTTACTTTTTAGTTTACTTTTTATGTTTGAAACGAATCACTACAAAAATATTGAAACTATACGCGGAATAATATACACTATAACAGATTTTATCTTTATATTATCGTTTTAATATCGTTCCCCAGCATATCACCAGCAACTCAATGCTATAAACATCTTTATTGTGTCCTCTTTCAATATCCAATTAGACAATGGGAACAATTCTCATAGCTCCACGTTATTACGCCGTTTTGTTGCTTTTGACATATTATAAATAGTTTATTATGATTTTAGATGCCAACTTTATACTTTTTTTAATATTTCCAACATGATTTATCGTCTATAAAGTTTGTAAATATTTGTGAAGATATGTCGGTTAGGTGGCGAGCAAATTTGATTTTATGTGTGATTGATGCGATTCCAGATCCCAGGTTCTTTATTGTTGTATCAAATGTTAGGCGAAATTAATTTGTTATAGTGCATATTATTTCATCGGCATTAAAATATATTAAAATATATTAACATATTTTTTTGTAAATAAGCCATTTGTTTCATTAAGAATGCAACACATAATATAATTCATGTTTCACACTTCTTAATTAATAATACAAAATAATTACTCTCCAAGATAATATTTTTACAAATCCAATCACACTTACTTCATATTTGTTAATAATGTAGGTACAAAATTATGCATCTTATTGAAATCTGTCTGTATCAGCCCATATACGTCCCACTGCAGGGCACGGGCCTACTCTACAATCGACAGTACGATTGAGAGTGGTTAGGCTACCACGCTGGCCTAGTGTGGGTTGCCGGACATACATATCATAGTTTTTTTTTTTGCTATTCTCCATGGTATGCAGGTTTCCTCACGATGTTTCTTCACTATTTGAATGCGTGGTGATTGACTATCAATACTAGTGTTGCCCAAATTCAGTCTTGGTCTTGCAGTCTTGGTCTTGTTCTTGCGTTTTTGCAAGACCAAGACCAAGAACAAGACCGCGTATTTTTAGCAAGACCAAGACCAAGACTGACCGTGCAAGACTTGAGCAAGAACAAGACATAGCCTGCAAGACTCTTGCGTCTTGCAGCTAGGACTTAGCGCTATTTCACTGAGTAGTTAGGTGTAACAGTTCGGTGTATAGGTAGGTACGCTTAGGAATTCTATGAGACGCAAAAAACTGTATCAAAGAATATGAAAAGCTGGACCTATGCGCATTACGACTAATACCATAAACATAGCGAATAAAAAAATATCTATTAAAATCAAACTGAGTGCATGCATAGTTATGTTTTAACCATCGGCACTTTGATAATGCGGCATCAAAGGTTTTGTACTTACTTCTCAAAGAAATTTGCCGCTTTTCGGAAGTACATGGTTATGATACACGCGCCGGCGGACGATTTTACGGAATGATAAAGCTGTTGATTAGTGTTGTATTTTATTTTTTATTCAAATAAATGATAAATCGTAAAACTCTTTTATTAAATTTCTTATAAGTTGAGGGTTCAATCTCTTTCTAGACAGATAAGTATTGTTCTTTAAAATACAGTCAAGTTATTGTACTTAATTAATTTGTTTTTTTACATGTTTTAGTAAATGTAAGCTTATAAATCATAAATGTTTATTAAGAAACAGTTACTTCCATGGAAAACGACATATAGGTCAGTTGATTTTTCGAATTTCTTATCAAATCTTCAGTTATTTATTAATCTGCTTGATCTTTACTATGGCTATGTTAATTCAAGCTCACAATGTTCCAATTCTAATACGTTTTTCTAAGATTTAAAGTAAACTTTAATAAATAGTAATAGACTAATAGGTAATTGCAAGACTTGCAAGACTCTTGCTGCAAGACCAAGACCAAGACCAAGACTGGGAGCGCAAGACCAAGACCAAGACCAAGATCAGGTGTATTGGCGCAAGACCAAGACCAAGACTGGCTAAGTCTCGTCTTGTTCTCCGACACATGACTCCGAAAAGTCAGAGATGTGCCCTGGGATTCGAACCCGCGACCACCGTGAACATGTTGGCAGTCGCGTCTAGTCCGTTTACCAACAGGCCACCACGCACTTCACATTGAAATAAATAAAACCAAATGTATTCACATGTTAAATCACAAATTAACAAACCCAACGAAACTATAGAAAATAAACCGTTTTAATCTCGGGCGGCGTGATAAAATCCTCTTATGAGAGAGCAATACAATGTACACTTACGGTAAGTAAAAAACTAAAAGTGGGGGACAAAGCCCCCCGCGTGGCTAAGGTGGTATACACGTGAAACCACTCAGAGGGCACATTAGACCCCCAGCGAACGTGGCGAGTTAAACGCACGCCGATTAAACTCAGACAGAAAAATTGCTCGACTTCTGATTTAGGTCAGGGCTCTGAATGCATTTGCTTTTTTTATTAATTAATTTATTTGGAAAAGAATCAGGTATACTGCGTCTACCCAGAAGCAGGAGTGGGGTGAATGTAACAAAAAAAAATTGGATCTCTTTAAACTAATGGTTAAATTTTACAATAATGCGAGGGTTATATACTATAATGCGAGCTGTTAATTTGAGTTCTGAAGACAAACATGAAATTTTTTTCGAAAATCACGGAAATTCATAACCAATTACCCAAGATCCGTATACAAGTAATATGAATTACCATTGACCCATTAATATCGTAGCTTTGAGTAAATCATCTTTACCGTAGATGGGATAAATAAGTGTTATCGGGTCAAAAAACAGACAAAAATACACGTATTAACGCAGTGAACTCTATAAAATGAAAAAAATAAAATAAGATCAGTGTTGCTTGTTGTGAAAATCAAAAAGAGGATATTCTCTATTTTGCAATATAAGGTAGACGATTGCTTAATTTAATTATTCTACACGGTTTGAGAAGATTAAACAAATAAAAAAGGTACGTGAAAAACGTGCACAATTTAAATTCTTCACAATGAATATTTAAAAATAAAAACTTCGTTAAAATGAATTAAAAAATAACAAAAACGTAAACAAATACTTCATGAGAATGGAGGCGCCGGGTATCGATCCCGGTACCTCTCGCATGCTAAGCGAGCGCTCTACCATCTGAGCTACGCCCCCGGTAGTGAGACTATTAAAATTATCGATAGCTTACAGTTGCTGTCTTGCATTTATTTCTTTTTGAATACTTAACCCTTTTTCAGGTTGCAAACTTCTCGCAACCTCCTTGGGCCGTAAACAGTACAACAATAGAATGAAAACTAGCATTTGGAACAATGTTTGTTTGTTATTTTTGTCTTATTATTGTGGTATTCAATTAAGCATTAATTATTAATTAATAAATAATGTGCGTGGTGGTAAACGGACTAGACGCGACTGCCAACATGTTCACGGTGGTCGCGGGTTCAAATCCCAGGGCACACCTCTGACTTTTCGGAGTCATGTGTGTATTGATAGTCAATCACCACGCACTAAAACGGTGAAGGAAAACATCGTGAGGAAACCTGCATACCATAGCGATTAATAAAAAAAATCTATGGTGTGTAAGTCCGCTAACCCGCACTAGGCCAGCGTGGTGGACTATATGGCCTAACCACTCTCAATCGTACTGTCGATTGTAGAGGAGGCCCGTGCCCTGCAGAGGGACGTATATGGGCTGATACAGACACAGATACAGAAATAAATGTGTTTTTCTTTAATAGTAGAAGGAACGTAGATCTGATGGTGAAATACAATGCTGAGGTCTGGGGTTCGAATCTCGGGTGTCGTAAAGTGGTCTTGGACTTTTCTATTATTTGTAAGCCCGGATTTAGAAATTTGAGCCAGATATGGCGATTAGCTCGTCCTTTACACGGTGAAATCTGGGTGTCCTGGTGGGCTTGTTGCACTTCGGCTCACTCCTTCTGGGAAATAACGTGAGTTCATGATTTTTTTTTTATTGCAATCATGAACAGTGCAAAACCAAACAACACCTTGAATTACAAAGCAGTGCTTGGAATTCCACTGCGCTCGCTATCCTGAGACATAAGATATTAAGTCTCAATATGTCCAGTAGTTACTCTGGCTACAGTGTCCTTCAATCCGGAACACAACAGTGGATTTAAACGGCTGTTTGACGGGAGAAATAGACATTGCGGTGGTACCCACCCAGGCAGCCTCTAACATATTATGAGAGACCTACCACCAGTAAATGTCCTGTAAGTATGTATTTAGAGCAAGGCCGTAGCACTTACTTGCGTGATGCTTAAAAAAGTTTCAATGTGTATTTTTTTTATCACGATACTATTAATAGACACTTAAGTTAAAAAGTGTTATTCTGAGACACATGGAATAGCATTTTGTTTTTCATAAAGTATAATCATTTCTTGTCTTAACGCGTTTAAAATGTAAACCTATGAAGTGAACTGTTTATGTACTCCTAGCCTTATATTTTGTAATAAATACGCTATCACCTTACTAAGCTGATATTTTATTTTTAATTTGAAAACTTCAACATGTATTAAATATTTTATTATGATACAAAATATTTTAAATTTAATTTTTCATAGTGGTTTTTGGTTCTGCTACTGTCCATGAGCGCTCGTATCACTTACCATCAGGCGAAAGGCACGCTGGTCTCGCCATTCACTGCAATAAAAAATTAAAAACACTTGAAATTAGCATTTTTGACAGGCCTTTTTAATAATGAAATGTACTAGATTGTACCTTAACAACCTGAACAAGCTTGGCGCACACGTAGAGCGGTGCGAAGCATTTATTATATTATAGGGGATTTGACTTTTATCGATTTTTAGCATTGAGGTATTATTACTAGAGCGGACATCGGGAACAAAATCTCTGCGTATGGTACCTGCACAAGGGTACACATTGAAGCGAGAAGGAAGATATGTTACTAGTATGTAATATATGTTACTAATACTTAATACTTAATACTAAATAATAAGATATGTTACTCGTAGGCGTGACAGAGACAGAAGTAGAATGTACCCTTCATTTTGTTACAAACATTTTGTTTGCAGTGTCCCCTCTAGTATAATATCTCAATGATTTTTAGTTTTATTTCGCTTACAAACACAAATACGTTAAAAATAAATCGTTGCTATCAAAAAAGTATTAAGGTAACTTGTAACATGAGACAAATATTAATATTTAAAATTAAAGAGTAGGGGTGTAGTGGGGACATCCTGCTGTCTCTTTCACACGCGCACACCGTAATGCATTAAAACCCTAGTGACGTCACTATCTTTGTTTTGCATTTCTTTTCTGTTACTCCCACTACAAGATTTAAAACGTTTCTATCTTGTTTCATTCTGAATAAATTTATAAATTTCTTTGTTTGTTAGACCATAGCTATTGGATAAGTTTTGATAAATACAATAAAAAAATTGGAGTCAAATAACCTATTTTCTATATTCTACCAAATTAGGATGAAAGCATCTGACAATAGCATATGCCGTCAACGCAGTCGGCGTCTTCAACCCTGGAACACCGCGTATTACATAATTTCAAGCACTCCGAATCATATTCACAGTAGAAACTGCGCTCACAATTGTTACACACACCTGAAACAAATTATAACAATAAATTAGGGATTAAAAAACTGAAAAGCACCTTTTAGTAAAAGTAGCTCTATTGCCTATCTACTCTCAATCGTACTCTCGATTGTAGAGGAGGCCCTTGCCCGTGGGACGTATATGGGGTGATAAAAGCAAACTAAAAATTAAAACTAATTGCCTCTTTCACCATGTTCAAGTAAACCGTTGATTAGATACTTTTTGATTAACCTTAATTGCCAAGTAAAAGAGCCGATTATCTTCCGTCGATTTCACAAGTGAAAACAAAGTGTCGAGTAACTACGTGCTAGTTAAGTGAATGAATGTTCGGTCAATATAATGTCAAATGTGAACGAAAGTACTTATTTATATTAACTCCATGGTCATATATCGCCCGACCAGCCTCCCGCTGAAGTTTCAATGTATTTTTAAGATTATTAAATGGAGTAAATAATATTTATTTTATTGAATAATTAAGCCCTCCTCATCACAATACCTATAAGGTGGTTTGCAATTTTTGTAACAAAGGAAATTGTACAAACCCTTTACTTTTGGATGCTCATTTCTGCCCTTTTTTAATGTAGAAGCCATCTGAACGGCAACCAAAATCAGAAACACCACACCAAATTTCATATTTCACTACCTCAAGTTGATTAGTTTAAGAAAGTAATATGCATTTCCTTTACTTATCCAATTGGTATAATAATATGATATTTTCATGGCTCATAAGAGTTTCAACATTTATTTCACTAAAGAAACAAGATCGATAAGGATACGATTAGATTTAATTGGCTATTTACACTTATTTATTTTAAAGCAAGAATATGAAAGGCAATGTTGTGTTTGTGGTGTGTTTATGACTAGAGCTGTGACCATATTGTAATACTAGGATATCTCTCTGTTTAGGTCACGCGAAATGTTTGTTGGGGATATAAAGTACCTTGTACCTTTCCTAGGTAAATTGACCATCTAACTTTGAAATAACAAAGGTCTAAAAATATGAATTTATGATGCTTTGCATAAGCACTCAGACCCGAAACAAATAGTAGTGGTTCGCACGAACATTTGTCTCAATGCGGGGGTCGAACCTGCAGTCTCTTGTTTCACAGCTAGCGTTTAACCAACTGGACGTTGTGAAGTATAAAGTCGAAACTGACTAACAAAAGATTTTTTGTAGTCCTAAATCCAATAACAAGTCGTTATGTTTTATTATTTTCTTTCTATATATTAAAATAAGTGCTATTTCACCTGATATATCCATCGTCGCGACAAAGGTGACTGACGACGTGACTCAGAGCTTCCAACAACTCACTCTTATAAATACTTCACTTGCGATATTAAGAATAAAGTTCTCGCTCCATACAATGAATAAACGCTACAAAACACGCTGTAATTATTTTTAAATATAGTAGGTCTATTTTTAGCAAGAGCATCCAAAAAACCATTAAAATTTTGATGAAATATTAATAAAATTTTGTTTGTATATGTATTTTAATTACGGAATTCAATAATTGACTCTAAAATTTAAGATACTCTAGTATCTAAATTATTGATACTTTTTTATTAGTCCATTAACAGTTAACAACCTCAGACAGAACTCGTACTAAAACGATGATAGAAATACATAGAATTAACGCTCTCCATGGTAAGCTTGAAACTGGACACAATGGGGCGAAGATAAATTAAAGAAGTGTGCCCGTTCATGGTATCGGAAAAAAATTGTAGACTCCGGTACTAATACTGCCTAAAATCCTTTATAGTAATTTATAGTTTATCCTTATATGTATTCCTGTTATTGAAATATAATTTTTCCTACACAATAAAGTAGGTTCCACCCAGGGACAAAAATCTTCGCACTGATACTAAGTATAATATTAAAATAGGCATTCTCTTTTCCACTGCGTGCTATTAGAGAATGCCTTTAAGGCTTTGTATAGCAGAACAAAATACCGTTTTATATGGTATTAATATGTGCATAAAATGCCCCTAATGGACAAAACCCCTTAACACTGAACTGAACAAAATAATATCCTTTAACAAGATCGTATAATGAATCCCAATTACGGGATGACGTGTTACTCGACAAAATTTTGTTTTGTTTGACAAAATACTTCGAGACGACGCCTCTCGTTAAGGACATTGTACACTATTCGATTTTATGTAAAGTATTATTTTTAACAGCCTCCATGGCACAGATTATTATCATATCACTCGATCATAGTGTGGGGTCAAGTATATGTATGTGACTGTTTGGGTGTTATTATTTATTTATTGTGACATATTATTGCTGTATGCTGCTTTATCAGCCCATATGCCACTACAAAGCACAGGCCTCCCCTACAATTGATTAGCGAGAGAATGATTGAGAGTGGTTAGTGTCATATATATGTTCTCTTATGACTTTGAAAAGTCAAACGTGTGCCCTGGGATTGAAACCCTCAACCAATCTCGCGATAGCCGCGTCTGTTCCATTAACAACCGACAGTAGGTAAGGTGGTTAATGTACTGCCAACAACCTCTCATGCAGTCTTCGATGTAACAAAAATAATATTTGATAATGTATATACATCTTTAAACTAATTTTCTCAGTTATTCAGGTACGTAAAGCAGTTGATACACTGACGAGACACGCCGCGCTCGTAACTCGCCATTTTTATGGCCACACACCTACGCTAACTGGACACGTGACGTTGTTTGCGGCAATATCACATGTTTTGTCTTTATTAAGTCTAGATTTTAGCACTTTCTCTCAAAAAGGTACACTAACAAGCTGTACAATCTGTTACATCTCATACTTCTGGTAATTTCTCTTACAATGTAGTAGCTGATAAATTTTCATAATTAGGTATCTAAATTCTGTGTAGTAATGTAATGTCTTAGCATTAAACTAAACTAAGTGACTGCACATGACGGTAGCTTTAAAATATCATCGCTGTACATTTGTTTTAGCTTGTCCGCTCCAAGATATTTTAATCAATTGCTTGAGCGTTAATCATTCTCACTCCTTATTCATGCAAGGTAGACCGCAGTCTTTTCTGGACTCTATTATATATATCACGGATATATACCGTCATCAAATGGTCCTAAGCTTGCTGCCTTGCATTACAATAGCTGATGACTATTTATATTATTTTTTTATAAATAACACCCAACAGTCACATACATAGTCCTGACCCCACACTAAGATCGAGTCTTGTGTCGTGGGTATCAGGAACTACGAGAGACTTTTCGGTCTCACAATCACCCAGATCCGAAAGAAATATTTGTGGGCTGCACAAACATTTCTCTCGGTGCGGGGATCGAACCCGCGGCCTCTCGTTTCACAGGCGGCGTCTAACCGCCAGCGCCACGGAGGCTGTCAATCAATGTTACCCTTTTGTGAATGCTTTCCTTTTACCCTTCCCCATCTACGCAGTTTTCTAGTGGTTGGGTACTTCTATCCATCTAGGTAGCAACGACCGTCATGATGACCCATGTAATTGTACCGTGTTTTAGGGTTATATACAGGGTATGTATGGATGTTTTTTTTTCTTGCCATCATGGCGAGACGAAGTCTAGCTACAATATCCTTCACCCGAAACACAACAGAGCATTTAAACTGCTGTTTGGTGGGAGAAATAGGTATTGCGGTGGTACCCACCCAGGTGGCCTCTCACGTATGAGAGACCTACCAGTAAAATGTATTCAGGACGGAATACTTGTATGGTCTGGTGGTAGGTCTCTTTTGTATGAGAGGCCGTCTGGGTAGAAACCACAGTAATGTCTATTTCTCCCGCCGAACAGTAGTGTAAATGCACTGTATTGATTCAGTTTGATGGACATTGTAGCCATGATAACTACTGGGCCTATTGAAACTTAACACCTTATGTCTTAGGATGGGGAGACCAATGGAATGCCAAGCATTACTACTGTCCATGAGAGGTCGTATTGCTTACGATCAGGCGAAAAGCACGCTTGCGTCATTCATAGCAATAATAAAAATGATCGGTGAGAAAAGTCTTACCCCGGCTGATATTCTATCAGACGAATTTTAGTATCTATGTAATTAAAGTATATAAAGAGATGGTTGTTGGTGATATGAAGTATATTGGTTCCTCCACAGTCGAGTCGCGCATTGAATCCAGAAGATTTATTTTTTATTTTTGTTGATTCATTAATTTACTCAACTACTAAATACAGGTTACACTCAATATAGTAAACTAAGACATTTTATTACATTAAATTAATTACTACTACTAACTACCAAGTACACAAGTGGCTTCCGTGAATTATTTTTTATTTATACCTCAAATTGAAAAATATATTGAAGATAACTTAAAACATTACCATTTCTTTTGTATTCATCATATTGTATAATTTACATATTGAGTGATATTTTATATTAAATTCACTATTGATTTTAAAATAACCAAGCAATCAAGACAAAGCGCTCATCAGTTGCAAGTACTTTGCCGTGCAAATTGCAATACACCAGCAGTATGGAAATGCATAATATGACGTCATTTCGTAAAATGACATTGCTCCCCATGTTGAAGCTGCTGATTGGCTCACGCAGTTTCATTTGCTGTTAATACCAGCTTTACCGACACCATATTGTAATTGGTGATTTTGAATACGGCTTATACCCTTGTTAAATCCTTGTATTTGAAGTTTGTGATCTTAATGAAAATGAGATAGAATAACATGCAATTTAAAGGCGAAGAGGAAGTTGAGTGACGAGTAATGAATTAGCCAATATTCGAAATGGAATCAAAATCATTGTTATTAATGCTACACTCAAGCAGTTTTGAAATATGTTCAAACATTGGTCGAAACATCAAATGCCAACCTTTGTTTAGTTAATTCGTGTATATTCGCTCAATTAACACTTACAATACACGGTGCAAGCTATATCGTAGCTATATGCCAATAAAGGCGAGCTATAATGCGGATGCACACATATCCGCCAGTATCCGCGGGAATATCCGCGCACGGTCGACTGCCCCCGCACAAATAAACGCATGATTTGATCCGCCGCTTTGGCCGATGCGAAATACGTTTTGCGGCAAAAAACACCGACGAATAAATCCGACGGATTTCGGACTATTGAACGTCATAGAAGTTAATGAAATATATTCATACAAATACGGACGGATATCGTGTTTGTTTATTAACGTAAGTATTACACTTTGTTGGATGCCATGTTTACTTTTTATTACTGTCTGTTAAATTCGTAATTAATATTGACAGAACATATTACCCTTTTATTCGCATTATTATGTTGGTCTACTTAATTTCAATAAAGACTGATTTAAAAATCAGTCACTTTAAGTAAGTGCCATATATTTTCAACAAAAGGTCATATTATAGGTCACTATTATATTATTAAAATTGTTCGATACAATTTTTTAAGTCCTATAATGGTGAAGAAAAACATAGGAGGTATCGTCAGTGGCTAGGCCATATTAGTCCACCACGTTGAACATTTAAAATATGCAGGTTGCTCCACGATGTTTTTTTGAACATTAGAATGCGTGATAATTGACTATCAACACACACTACTTACTGGTGGTAGGTCTCTCATATGTGAGAGGCTGCCTGGGTGGGTGCCACCGCAATGTCTATTTCTCCCGTCAAACAGCAGTTTAAATGCACTGTTGTGTTTCGGATTGAAGGACATTGTAGCCAGAGTAACTACTGGACATATTGAGACTTAACATCTTGTGTCTCAGGATGGCGAGCGCAGTGGAATGCCAAGCATTGTTTTGTAATTCAAGGTGTTGTTTGGTTTTGCTACTGTTCATGAGCAGTCGCATCGCTTACCATCACTTATAATAATTATTAATGCACTTAATTTATTTAATATGGACATAAATAATAAATACAATACAATACATAGGATACAATAATGAAAAAAAATTAAAATTATATTAATAATTAATTTTTAATCACTTAAAAATATATAACAATACTACATGCAATAGAAAAACATTTATTTAGTCAATATTTAGTCAGTACAATAACTGTTAACTGGTTTGCGATTTTTTGAAGAGGTTTATTCACTTAGGTCCTTTTCTATACAAGGGCGCAATTCTACAATAGCACCCTTCGTTGATGCAATACGAGAAGTCACACGATAGGCACTGGGCCTCACAAATATCTTCGCAATCGAGTCCCTCCATACAATAGGAAGTATCCCTTATCTTGTTATATTTAGCTGTAAGATAAAGAAAAATTTTATTTACAATTCCAGCTTACAACTCTTTTGCACAATTGCACTGCGCGCGGGGTTACAAATGAAAAGGGTCAGCAACGACGAAAGTCTGATGTCTACAGACTCTTAGTCCATAATAAATCTCAATTATATGCTCGATTGTACAAGAAGCCCAAACCCTGCAATGGGATTTTTATGGGCTGATAACTGTATCAGTTGATATGAAGTCCACTGCTTAAAGTATAATTATTGTTGTTATTAAACCATCTCCACGTATCTATACCTAGATTGAAGAGAAATCTCCAGCCCAACTGTGGATTATTATAGGCTAATACAGATTGATAAAAGAAAGCTTAATTTTGCATTAAGTTGAGGAAGATTGGCGTCTGCAATGGGACGTAATTTTTTTTTTTGGTTTTGTTAATTGCATGGCTCCGGGAAAGAGTAAACAGGTCACTTGATTTGATCATTGCCAATAAACATCTACAATTTTTTGATGGCCCGTCATATTGGAAGGAGAGCGGAAAGGAAAAGCGGTGAGAAAATGAAAGGGTTATTGGACATCCAGCAATCTCACACACCGAACGAAACGCGACAGCAAAGCAACTATTCACTACTATTTCCTGTGAGATAAAAGTACGCCCACTGACGAGCGTGCCTATGCATGCTTTTATCTGACGACAGCGTAATTTTACCACTTCCACATATATCTAATTGACTATTACTCACTTCACTCCTAAAATCCACACTCCTACGGTGGGTCTATTCTAGTTTATTGCAGTGGACTCCTAAGCAGTCTCATGAGCAATATACGAAAAATGAAAGATATTAAGGAAATACAAACTTTTTGCATGATAAGCAGCGGTGTGTTGATGACCTCCGGAAGTACTTTGCAGCAAACCACGCTTATCATATATGGTTGCCATGGTAACTGCTATCAGGAGTAAAACTACGAAAACGACTTTCATTGTGAGAAGTACTTACTGGTATGCTACAGAATTGTGATTGGAAACAATTTGCACCTACCTATATATTATACCATTTCATGCTTAGTGAAGCTAATACTTATTTATAAGCGTATCTTTGATAACGGCTTGGTTTTTATTAGAGCATACTTTATTTAATATTTTTATTGTAATAAGGGGAGCGATTAATTATGATTAGTAGTTCGATTGTTTACAATAGTTCCTGTAAAGAAAATATTTTTAATTTTTTAAATACATAAACTCACTACTTTTTCCCAGAAAGAGTAGGCAGACGTGCCAGGACAGCCACATTTCGCCTTGTATGTTCCGTCCCAAGATGCGATAGATGGCGAGCCTATCGCCATATTGGGCATAAATTCCTGACTTCTGGGCTGATAATGAATAGAAAAATCCAATATCACTTTGCCCAACCCGGGATTCGAACCCGAGACCTCAGCTTTGTAAACGTACCTTAGTAAAATTACGCCATTGAGGCAGTCGAGGTCCCATCAGACTGATCGCATGATTAACTTAACGTATGAATATATGAGGTTTGGGACAATTTCTGTATTAGTCCTTGTTCTCGCGCTTACAATTGAGGGCACATTTAAAAATGTATTAATTTACTGGTATTTTACTACCGCAATGTCTATACCTCCCGCCAAACACCAGAGTAAATGCACTGTTCTGCTCCGGTTTGAAGGACATTATAGCTAGAGTAACTACTGGACATAATGAGGCTTAACATCTAAGTCTCAGGTTGGCGAGCGCAGTGGAATATCAAGCATTGTATTATAGTTCATGGTGTTGTCTGGTTTTTCTACTGTACTTGACCGGTTGTATCGCTTACATCAGGTGAATGGCATCATCTCGCCATTAAATGCATTTAAAAAAAAAAGGTACTTTTATAATGCAGTAGTGATGACTATCCTAAGACAATCTCTTATGTTCATAGGAATGTATGTTCAGTAATGTATGTTCTCTTATGTTATTATGGAACTTTGTGAAAAAAGAGCATCGATCAATATCTCCATGGGCTCTCAATCGGCCGATGGGTCAAACGCTAGATCTAAAAGGCAGTGTTTCTGGCCAAGTCGTTAGTAGTGAGGAGCCTCTCTCCTAGAATTCCTGACCACAGGTGGGTAGGATCTTGAAGCTTGCCACCTGACGGTCAATCATTGTTCTTAAATACCAGGGTGGTCGCTAAAATCGGCGTCGTGTTGTGGTTCGCGTCACTACAAGACAGTTTAATGCTGAGCGGCTACCTACCTGTCACAGCCAGGATATGCTACTTCCTATTGCGCCGTAGATTAATATTATACAGGGTATATCAAGACTGCTACCGAAAACGGCGCTGGATGGTAGTTTTAGTGACTTCAGACACAACCACAGAGTACTTTGATATTTAAAAATGATATGCGTTGTGTCTTCCTATATATAGGAAGACACAACGCAACTAAATTTTGTGGAAAAATACCATTTTTTTTATTTTATTTTTTTCTATCGTCATATTAGGGTGGTAAAGACATAAATTTTTCTTAAATAATTGTGTACACCCTTTTATTTTTAAGGACGCTATGGTACGCAAAGGCTTTAAATTATTATTTTAGGAAAAACTGTGGATTTACTACCTAAACTCGACGATATTTAGAAAATAATAAAAAGAAATTGTCGCGTTTCTTTGCGAAATTTTTAGTTAAATCGTTCGTAGTCACTAAAACCACCACCCGGCTTCGTTTTCGGTAGCAGTGTTGATGCACCCGGTATAGGTACTGCACTTTATAATTCCTTTTTTATGGTGGTTATAATGTATTATATTATTTTTAATATACATATAATTTTTGTTTGTGTTTATACTTTTTTATGTTGGTTACTTTGCTTTCATTTGAATTTTGCTTTATATTAATTTTAAGTTGTTATTTATTGTACCTTGTTGTTAGTTATAGTAGGTAGTTTGGTTTTCAATGTCAATCGCGTGCTACATACTTTTTAGTCCCACAGAGAGTGTTCCGCAGACTTAAAGTATCGTAGCAAGCTCCATTATATACTTTTTCACCTGCCGTTGGTGGAATGGGGGTTCACTATTCCCATCGAGGGTTCCCTTGAGCGTGCCTTGAAGTGGAAAGGCATACAAATTGACTTTCAAAACGTGATCGCAGCATGTCAGCCATTTTGGTAACTTTAAATATATTATTTTTTAATTTTTAAGAAGTATCATCGAATGCCTCAAAGAAGATTATTTATAAATTATTGATCAACTGATACTCGACGTACTGAAAAAGATAATATTATGTACTACAGTATCGATGGATTTGGCGGTAAATTGATAGTTTTTGATAAAATATAGGTATGTATTCATACCTACATACCACTATAGGGAAAAAATACAAGACAAACAATTTAAGCATTTGCTTTGAGTTTTTTGTGCACTCTAGTTGCCTGTATCTTCTATTGTGTATAACATGCAAGCATATGAGTGGAAATAAAACATCTGAGTGAAATAATTACGACTGCCTCGGTGGCGTAGTTGTACTACGGTACGGTTACAAAGCTGAGGTCTCGGGTTCGAATCCCGGGTTGGGCAAAGTGATATTGGATTTTTCTATTAATTATCAGCCAGAGTCAGGAATTTGTGCCCGATATGGCGATAGGCTCGCCACCTATCACATTGTGGGACGGAACATACAAGGCGAAATGTGGGTGTCCCGGCACCTCTGCCTACCCCTTCTGGGAACAAGGCGTGACTTTATGTATGTATGTAATTACGAAGTTCAATAAAATGAGTTGATGAAAACTTGGTCATTTTCTATTACAAGCTTAATAGAAAGGAAATCTTCAAAAAAAATTCGAGAGAAATAGTTTACCAATAATTAATTTACAATTCCTTCCATTTTTTTACCGATTTTCTTGAAAAGTAGACTTATCTTGATATATTTTGGTTTGTAGTTCTTAAGTCTAGCTATTTATGATTGGAAAACATGAATTCAAATAATACAACCACTTCTAACACTGTTGCAAAGTAATGCTCAAGCTAGATTTTTTTATATTTTGACTAGAAAGGCTGTACTTTAAAAGCTATCGGGTATCTATCTCTAGTTACCCGATTATTGTCTAATTCTGGGACATCATACATATTATATTTGTTTTTAGTAAGTTGCCATGAAATTTTTATTTCCTTTGTCTACATCATCAAAAATATTCAAAAAATATTTATATGACGTTAGTAAGGTTGCAGGATGTTGTTGGATGCAAGCCTTTCTACATTCCGGACTGAAATTTTTTGAGGCAAAATGGTTTAAAATACATATTGTTTGTTGTACACTTACAGGTCTGTTCGGAATTTAGTTCTTGAACTAAGATACAGCTATAAGGGCCAAGTTACAAAAAAAACGAATTAGAGAAATCAATAGAGTTTATTAATTGTTTTTATTTATTTATTTCGATCGTATTTAAACGGGTAAAGCTACAGATTGCTTAATTTTGCTGTTGTTTGTACATGCAAATAGTATCTAGGTACTGCATATTTTTGATGCTTAGACGCCAGATGTTTGATGATTAGTAAATGAGTCAGTATCAAAAGATTCGTATTTTAAATACTAATAAAATCTTGATAGTTTAGCCCATTAAACTTTATGTATTATATAATTGTATTTGATAATATTTATATACTTTATGCCAAAATTTAGGCTTTTCATTATCCGAACTAAAATTTAATGATTTCAAAAAGAAGGGAAACAGTTTTAAGAAATTGGATGGGGCGTTGTTTTTGGTATTTTTTTGACGGAGTCACCGCCACATCGTCAGAAACTATTCACCATCTCTCTGACATTATGAATGAAATTAAGCTTGATAGTTGTTTGAAAATTATTCCCACGCTTTTGATTGGAAATTAAATTAGAATAATTTATGCCCTATGGCTTTTATTTAAAAGTGACTTTATAGGAAAAGCAATAGGGGCATAAAAGCATTATTATACGATGAGCGACGTAACGAATGTATCCACTATTTCGAAAGTAGGTTGTTAAAAACACACTCATCACACATTTTTATTCATCGGAATTTTATTGAATAGAATAAAAAAAATATTATAGAAAACCATTTATTTAGTCACCAGGAGAATAACTGTTAACTAGTTTCAGATTTTCCATAGATTTTATTCACTCTCAGATCTCTTTCCATACTAGAGCTTAATTTTACAATAGCATCCTGCGTTGATACAATAGGAGTAGTCACACGATTTGCACTGGGCCTCGCACAAATCTTGGCAGTCGAGTCCCTCCATGCAACCATCATTGTTATCCCTTATATTGTTATAATTAGCTGCAAAATAAAGAATATGTTATTTTAAATAACCATCCAGCCCACATAATGCATTACTGCATAGCTGCACAGCACAGATTTGTATACAGATAAGACAAGAGTTTTTAGTTACAACTACAAAGAGTTTTTTTTGGTTTATCTAAAAAGTAATCAGCAACAAGAAAAGGCCATAGTCAACCATTCTGGCCTCTTGCACATTGGTGGAATTCTTATGCTTATAGGAATTCTTGGCAATAGTTAAGATATGCAGGCTTCTTTTACCCGATGTCCTTTCAACGTTAAATTGTGCGGTGATTGAATATCAACAGATATACCTTCAGTTAAATGGGGTTGGCGTATCCGCGTGGATAAAAACCCCTAACAAATAAAGAAAAAAAAAACCTTCAGTTAGAGGGATGCCCAAATATACCCAACAGTCAAAGACATAGTCCTGCAACCACATTGAGACACTACTCGGGTATGATGGGTAAGTAAAAGTTTTTTTTTTTTTTCAACTAATGACACCTGCATCACATTCATCCAAATGTTTCCGCGATCTAAACCCCGGCACAAAGTTTTTTGATTATATATTTTTATACCTGGATGATGAGCCATCGTGTGCCTGGTGCCATCACTGGTCCAGAGATACTTATTGTCGCTTCTGTCCACGTCTCTTGCCCACACAGCGGCGGCCAGAACTAGGAGCAAGAAAGCAATCTTCATATTTAATGACGTTGTTACAAGACTTCCAAAGAATTGTGATTGATGACCAGCGAAGGTACACCTTTATATATCCAACATTTGTTCAAGATGGATGAAGCGAATGTTTCATTAACCCGTATCCTAGATAAGGGCACCAATTTATTAGAGCATACGTTATTTAGTATTTTATTGTTAAATTAGTTAACAATCACTTATTAATTCGTTAAGGTCTATTTACCTGGTTTACGGTGCAATTACTTAACGGATATTAGAAGTGAGAAGATTTTGACCCATAAATCATTAAGCAGCATGCTTCCCCGGAACAATGATTTTGATTAATAATAGTGGAAAGCTATGAGGTATTTTTTTACTTGGTGATAGATCCCTCGAATGCAATTAGTAAGAGCGATAGGCTCGCTCCCTATCAAATCGTGGGACGGAACATACAAGGCGAAATGTGGGTGTCCTGGTAGCACCTCAGCCTACGCTTTCTAGGAAAACGGCGTAAATTTATGTATGTATGCAAATATTTTTGTTACAGTGTCGCAAAATTAAAATGTATGTTTAATTAAGGTGAGCAGAATTTGCTCTGTTATTTTTGGATGCATTAGTTGACGGTCTTAATAATATAAATTATAAAACGCTTAATTAAAGTTTTTTTGAGGTAGGTCTCTCTTATGAGAGAGGAGGCCTAGGTTGATTGCACCGAAATGTCTATTTTTCCCGGCAAACAGCAGTATTAATGCATTGTTTTGTTGCGGTTTGAAATACATAGTAGCCAGAGTAAAAACTGGACATATTGAGACAACATTTTATGTTTCAGTCACTTGGGTTATTTCTCTGCAATACCAAGGCTCTGTAGACAATATAATGCTATTGCAAAAGCACATGACATAGACATCACGAACATTTCACATTACAGAAAACAAGTCTTGCAATTATTATGTAATAAATGATAAACTTAATTTATTACTTCCTCCATTATGTTATATTCTTTCTCCATTATGTTATATTCTTTCTCCATTACGTTATATTCTTTCTCCATTATGTTATATTCAATTTATGTTATAATCACTTTTAAAATTACTTTATTATTTATTACTTAATTTAAATTTAAACTCATCACTTAATTTTAAATTCAGTCTTAATTATTTTTAATATATTTTGTCATTGTATAATTATTTAAATTTGCATGCTGTGGTCTCCAATAATTGAAGATCACGTCGAAATGTAAACCACAACAATGCTTTACCATTGTCTTCATTATATGTCGTGTATCCTTCGTTGGAGGTCCTCAATTTAAAAAATAAAATAAAATAAAATAAATAAACAATGGAATTCCAAACATTGCTTTGTAATTCATAGTGTTGTTTGGTTTTGCTACTATCCATAAGCGATCGTATGGCTTACCGTCAGGTAAATGGCATGCTCACCACGATTCAAAGCAATAAAAAAAATTAGTTAGAGTGTGGAAACACTATTATGTTCCGGTTTTTTTCCTGTGATCCATTTCTCGAGATGATGAGCACATTATAGTGCCATGTTATGCTAAATATAAGATCCAAGTGGGGTTACTCCTGATATCGAGTAGGCGTGACGCATACCAACAGGGGCTTCATACTTGTATCTTATATCAATAAAAAACGGTTATGAGAAAGTAATACAATGATAAAAAATAATCAATTTAATGGTCCATTAAAAATAATAACAAAACGTCTATAGAGTACATGAAAACATAATCAGTTATGTACTTAAATTGTGTCGTAAGTGACTTCTTACAATTCTGTGCAGATTTTAGTCAAGGTTCTACATTGTAACGTTCCCCGCGAAAAAGATGTAGATACAGATTACAAACCTCCATTGAACAATTATTGTACACCACATAAGAGAGTAAAAACCTGTAGCAAAAAGTACTGATGGTAGGTCTCTCATATGTGATAGGCCGCCCAGGTAGGTAAAACCGCAAACTCCCGCCAATCAGCAGTGTAAATGCACTTTTGTGTTTCGGTTTGAAGGAAATTGTAGCCAGAATAACTACTGGACATATTAAGACTTAACATCTTAAGTCACAGGATAGTGAGCGCAGTGGAATGCCAAGTATTGCTTTGTAATTCAAGGTAGTTTTAGGTTTTGCTACTATTCATGAGCAATCGTATGGGGCCCTACTATATAAATTCGAAACGAAGTTCAAAACTTCGTGACGTTTTTCGTTTCGAAACCTACTCTGTAACACGAAATTCGAATCTTCGGATCGAAGAATGAATTATTCCAATATATCGGCAATACGAACATTTACAGAGTAGATACATTCGTATTGTCACTAACTTCGTTCGTCCGAAGTTTCGAACTTCGTTTCGGATGAATATAGTAAATAAAAATGTAAATGTTCGGATTGCCGATATATTCGAATCATTCGTTCTTCGATCCGAAGTTTCGAATTTCGTGTTACAGAGTAGGTTTCGAAACGAAAAACGTCACGAAGATTCGAACTTCGGATTTATATAGTAGGGCCCATGGTTAACATCAGGCGAACGGTATGCTCGTCACGCCATTCATTGCTTTAAATACAACATGGGTCTTATTAATAAGTAGACAATTGGCGGTCTTTTCGATATGAGCGATCTCTTCAAGTTAAGTAAAAGTTTTATTTTTGTTTATTTTTTTTAAAACTCGTTATTTTTAAGAGACGCTAAAAAAGTTTTTTTAATGAGATTTTCTCCACCTTAATAGCATGAATCTTAGTTATTTTTGTTTCTTGAATTTCGGTTTAAAGTATAGATCAAACAAGACTTAATGTAGCCTTCATATTTTTTTTCCTAGAAATATTAATTGTATGCTCGTGTCTTTGCTATATTTCCCTTCTTTGATAAAATGAGCAAGTTAAGTATGCATTAATTATTATCACGCTGCAATCAACCACGATTCAATTCGTTTCCAATAGGAACAGTGTCACCCATAGAATTTACACCAGAACAATGAAATATATCTGGTATTTGGATATTCGTATCTACATGAGCACCTATTTCCAAACAAGATGGTGGAAAACCGATCATAATGAATTGGATCGTGTTTCTGGTTCAGCATGTGTATACTCGGTTTCCATTTCGTCATTCCAATATAATCTGTCAATTCTCTGTTTTATTGCTTTCGCTATCACTTCGGTCACTGTGATAACGCTATGATGTCATTATATTAAAATTTATATTTAGGATAAACACCAAAATATTTTTTTTTATAAATAATAGAGTCATATTTTTATACCTTAATCTGCCTTCTATTCTTTACATTTTATTAAATATGACACAAGACCTATAAAAAATGTAATATATTGACACAAAGTTAGGACTTAACTTTGGGGAAGTTAGAAACCTTTTCTCAATACATGCCTTGCCTAGCAATACTACCTTTTGAATCTGGATCTTGATCAAACGGCCTATGAAGATGTATTATAATTATTATACCTATTCTGTGCAACAATGGGAGGAGGATTTCACCTTATGTCATATTGTGTTAAAATGCTGTCTCTGTTTTCAAATATTATTATTGGTTCTATTTTAGAGTATCTATTTGTAAAGAGACAAGATTATCAGAAATATGAAGAAAATAATGTTATACGATGTGAAAATTATCACTACAGTTTTTTTTATAAGTCTCTGTTCAGAAGATTAATTCTCTTTCATACGATTCGTCAGTACAAAATAACAAGTACATTAATTTATTTCCTGAAGAATTAAGCTTTTGAATTGAAAAATATGATTATTTTTTCTCACAAACAAAACACAGTCATAAAATTAAAACATTTATTGGATCACATCAAAGACAAGGAGAAAAGAAGTAACCTTTGTTAAAATTCTCAATACAATATTATATTCAATCATCTTTCTTTTTCAGTCCACGATATTTATAAGGCACCACATCACAGTAGCAGAACCCATTGACGCACATGCCATTCTTGGAGTTGCGACTGTACCTGTCGCACAAGTCCCGGCAGTCATCCTTCACCTGGCAGTATGGACCTGTAACACATTGCATTATATCAACATCAGAATTCTGTGTCTCATCATCAGTGGCTGGAAATATCACCATCCTTAGCAAAGTTGATCATACGTGTCCTCTAACGAAGGCAGAACGATTAGCAAACGCAGAATATAGATTTGGGCGCCGCGCTGATGACGTTGCTGCTTGTTATCCACCTACTTGACTACACCATTTTTTACGTTAATTCTTCCACTAGAACTATGTTCTTAGGTTAGAAGAGTTCATAATGGACAGAAAAAGTTTCTTTGGGCTGCGAAGATGTTTGTTGGACTTTCATAATCGTCTTTCTTGATTAATACAAGAAATCAAGAAAGAGCTCGAGCGTAACCAACAATCGTTATCTTTAATATTAACTTCAAAAAATATACGGAAGACACCTTAATAGTAATACCATCAATAATGCGATTTTTGTTTCAACTACATCTTGATGCTGCTTGGAAAACGTTAACTTTATCTATTGCTTTTACTCGTATTAGATAATGGCATATTTTGTGCACTGGCCGAAATAGCATTAGGCGCAAAGAAAGGAAATTCAAGTTTATTCAAATTTAACAAACTTGATATAGGCTTCCAACAGGTCGATGATGAGAGGAGATCCTTGGGAGAGGCCTATGTTCAGCAGGACTTCCTGTAGCTAACATGATGATGATGATGAAGATATGGGTTAGCAACAGACCAAGCAATTTACGTACCCCAGGAGGATCCGGCCAGAGCAGATGCAACCAAAAGTAAGACAACAAAAGCTACTTTCATTGTAACGCGTTTGTTATTGCAGTGGGGTCACTGAATTGTGTTTTTGAATGAATTGTAGCTGCTATATATACAGATCTGTTAATTCTCAGTGAAAATAATGTTTCTTCATGAATCAATGCGTGTCTGTGATAAGGCGTCGTCAAATAATTAGAGCATATTAATCCTATATTATAGTGTGAAATTTAACAGTCGATTATTATGTGTAAATGTCCATAAAGTGTGCCAGATGCCAGTCTCCGTGGCGATGTTGGTTAGACGCCGCGCCGCGAGAGGCCGCGGACTTGATTCCCGCACTGAGACAAATGTTTGCGAGGCACACAAATATTTTTCTCGAGTCTGGGTGTTTGTGAGATCTAAAAGTCTCTCGTTGTTTCTGATACCCATGACACAAGACTTGATGGATCCTAATGTAGAGTCAAAACTATGTATGTGACTGTTAGGCGTATTTATTTGTCAATTTCTTGTATGCTCATTGGTCGCCACTTAAAATAGGGTTTTGATTCCATCCTTTTATTATATTTTTCAAACGTTCTCTATAAAATAAAAGAATCTATATAAAAAATCTAAGCAGTATATAATTTTGTGAATCCATTCAAAACAAAGGAGACAAAACATTCAAAACAAACCTTTTAAATCATGTAGTAGGGGTATAAAAAGGATGCAAAACAAAACTAGTGACGTAAGTAGGCTTAACAAGCATTATAGTGTGTGCGTTTGAAAGAGACGGTAAGATGTCCCCACTACAGGAACTCTGTATCTGTATCTGTATCAGCCCATATTCGTCCCACTGCTGGGCACGGGCCTCCTCTACAATCAACAGTACGATTGAGAGTGGTTAAGCCATATAGTCCACCACACTGGCCTAGTGCGGGTTGGCGGACTTACATACCATAGAAATTTTTGTAAATCGCTATGGTATGCAGGTTCACGATGTTTTCCTTCACCGTTTTAGTGCGTGGTGATTGACTATCAATATACACATGACTCCGAAAAGTCAGAGGTGTGCCCTGGGATTCGAACCCGCGACCACCGTGATAATGTTGGCAGTCGCGTCTAGTCCGTTTACCAACAGGCCACCACGCACTTACAGGTACTTACTAAGCTACAGGATTTCGTTAATTTAAAATACTAATATTTGCCTCATGTTACAAGCTACTTTAATACTGTTTTGACAGACATGTTTCAGTTTAATGGTGTTTTTGTGTGTACGCATAATAATACAAAAATCTATCATAGTCAAAAACCGTCTATAGGCAATTTGACAGTATACAAAATATTAACTTATACAATCCATCCATCCATCCATCAGCCAAAGAAAGTCCAATGCTGAACATAGGCCTCCCCCAATGATTTCCACAGTGACCTGTTGGAGGTAGCCTGCATCCAGCGACGTCCCGCGACCTTTACCAGTTCGTCTGTTCACCTTGTGGATGGACGTCCTACGCTGCGCTTTCTGCTACGTGGCGTCCATTCGAGAACTTTCCGACCCCATCGGCCATTAGTGCTCCGCGCTATGTTCCCCGCCCATTGCCACTTCAACTTACTAATCCGCTGGGCTATGTCGGTTATTTTAGTTCTCCTACGGATCTCCTCATTTCTGATTCGATCTCGCAGGGAAACCCCGAGCATAGCCCTCTCCATAGCTCATTAAGTGACTTTGAGCTTCCTAATAAGGCCCATAGTGAAAGGCCACGTCTCGGTGCCGTACGTCATCACTGGCAACACACAACTAGCGAAGACTTTCGATTTAAGGCACTGAGGTATTTTCGACGAGAAGACGTCGCTTAGTTTCCCGAAGGCTGCCCAACTGAGTTGTTTTTTTAATCTTTATTTAATTAAGGAGGTTTTGTTCAAAACTGAACATGTCACCCGCCCAACCGAGTTGGATTCGACGATTGACCTCTCTCTCGAAGTTGGACCTGCCTAATCGGACCACTTGTCCTAAATAGACATATTCGTCAACAACTTCAAGAGTCGAGCCCCCAACACCGATGCGGGTGGGCACAACATGGACATTCGACATGATCTTCGTTTTGTCCATGTTCATTTTAAGACCCACCTGTTGGGAGACTTGATTGAGGTCTTCGAGCATAGTGCTAAGGTCTTCAAGCGATTCTGCCAAGACTACAATATCGTCAGCAAACCGAAGGTGAGTGATATACTCGTCGTTGATGTTGATACCGAATCCTTTCCACTGCAAGAGCTTGAAGGCGTTTTCCAGCGCTTTTTAACTTAAACAATAGATAATATTATACACAATATACAAAATATATACCTTCAAATGGATCGGTCGAAGCAATTTTCAACTTTATATCCCCTATTTCATATAGAGATGTTGCGTATTTTAGGTTGATTGTGATATCAAATTTCTTGTCATGTTGGCTTTTCATAAAAATATTTTAAAAAAGTAACAATAGTACACTCCGTTTTGCATACTTCACTAAAATGTGGGGCGGCGACTTAAACAGAGAAAGGGGGCAGAAGGAAAGCCAATACGCCCTATCGACAAAATCTGCTAAGGTTGTCGCCATTTATAACTTTAGGTAAACAATTGTGAGAAAGTCTATAAGTACATACGTCCTTGTAAAGAGACCACTAACTTATAAAAATATTTCTTTATCAATTGCTATTGTTATTTTTACTAATAAATTTATTTTAAAATAAAAGTAACGAACACTTGAAAAACTTTCTAAAAATATTTATCAATTTGTCTTTCCGTATCTTAGTGCGTTGCTTCACTGGATGTTAATTGTTCTATTTAATGTCCAAAACGGCTGGACTGTTTTTGATGGCAATTTTGCAATGCTCTCAGGTTTCGGAACTGTACAGGATTTTAATTACCTAGAATCGGTCATCTCTAGCAATGGTTTGGTTGAGGCTGAGGTGCGCCGCGAAATAGCGATGGTAAAAAACGCAATGACCCAACTAGCAAAAGTATGGAAGAATCGTAACAACTTGCGCAAAACGAAAGTCAGCTTGTTCGCATTTTAATATTTTCCATTTTTCTTTACGCTGTCGAAACTTGGACCTTATTGCATCCGATCTGAAGCGGATCGATGCGTTCGAGATATGGTGTTGACCTAATATACTTTCCACTGGACCGCCCATAGATCGAATAAACTCATTTGAGAGGAGTTGAAAATAACCGAATGTTTGTCAACCACCGTGATTCACAAAATCCATCAATACTTTGGACATGGTCAAATGATGATGTCCGATGATCTGCAAAAGACCATTCTACTTGGCATATAAGAGGGCATGAGATCAAGTGGATGGAGACCGATTCATTGGATTCGTTCCTTATTGTCGAGAAAATAGAGAGCTCCTGCACAGAGCAATAAGACTTGGTTGTAAACGACAGCTTGGAGTAAAAAAAAAACCATTATGGACTTGTTTAGTTTAATGTTTATTAATGTCTTGATCAAAATATATCAAATTGGCTTTTCGAGAATATTTTACATAATAGATCTTCTTCTATTTGATACATTTTAATCATTCCTTTACTCTCCCACCAATGCACAATTATGCCTAAATTACTGTTATTTTCGAAAGCTTAGTGATGATTTTATCGAATTTTAAGTCCTCATTTTACTTAATATAGTCAGTTAATATTTAATACTTACGCAGACATTTTATTCATTTTTCAATTCCTTATTTAAAAAGCTTATTATCTCATGATAACATTTATTTAAATGTATATAATATAATTATAGGTATTATGATACGACAGTTCAGTATTAAAGTATATCAATTTACTTTCAGGAGCATGATTAGCTTAGATAATATCTCATTTTATTCAAACAAAGAAAACAAAAAAAAACTCTATGTCAAAAGATTTATTGGGTTACATCAAAACTTATCAAAAATAGAAGTACCCTCTATTGCAATTATCAAAATGTATTCAATCAACGTTTAACTTTTGTCCACGAAAGTTAGGCAGCACTTCGCAATAGCAGTGCCCATCGACGCACTTGCTATCGATGGAGTTGTAACAGAATTGACGGCACATACCCTCGCAGTCGCCTTTCACCTGGCAGTTTGTACCTGTAACAGATTGCATTATATCGAAATCAATGTCTATTTCTTCCGACAAACATCAGTGTATATGCAATTTTATATTTGAAGGACATTGTAGCCAGAGTAATTACTGGACATATTGAAACTCAACATCTTATCATTGCATTGTAATTCATGGTATTGCTTGTTTTTCTATTGTCCATGATCGGTCGTATCGCTTACCATCACGTGAATGGCAACGGTGTCTCTTAATTAATTGCTTTAAAAAACAGAACTCAGAGATTGTTACGATTTGTTTGGCGCCTTGGATAGATTATAATCTAGTTTGATTTCAGCACTGGCCGAAATAACGGTAAGGGCAAAGAAAACAAATCAAATGATGATCTTATATGACAACCTTAATATGAGCTAGTAATTGATTCTAAAATACACGTACCCCAGGAGGATCCTGCTAGAGCAGTTCCAACCAAAAGTAAGATAATACAAGCGACTTTCATTGTAATACGTTTGTTATTGCAGTCGGATCACTGAATTGTGATTTTGAACGAGCTGTAACTGTTATATATACGGATTTGTTAATTCTCAGTGAAAAGAATGTTTCGTCACTAATCAATGCGTGTTTGTGATATGGGCATCAAATAATTAGAGCATATTAATCCTTTATTGCTGTGTAAACTGTATAGATCGGTTACTATGTGCATATCACCATAATGATTGCAAAATCAGTGCAGCCAACTTAAAATATGAAATTTATGAAGTCAATTAATTTGTTGTGAGTTCGGATGATGCTACCATATTTATATTGTACATGAACTTGATGAAAAAGATTGCTTAACAGGTTGCGTAGGTCAGTTCTTATATTGTTACTGTTATCGCTAAACATTCCAGGAACAATGGATCTTCACAGATATTCTGATTTCCAGATTAGGCTACACAGTGCGGTGCCTCATCATGGATGCCCATAACTTCTAAATAGACGATCACACAAGTGGAAAAGGAAGATAACCGTCTTCTCCATCCTCAAGTCTTCGAATATACAATGCGGCCTATAATGCAAGTTGTATTCGGTGAAAACTTTTAAACAAAGACCTTTCAATCGAAGTCTTATGTATGAAGAAATCCTGTCCACAGTATAGTGGATACGAGATTTTTAAAATAAGCAATTATAATATAATTATAAACAAACTCTTTTATGAAGAAAATATTTATTCATACGTTTTGAATTATTATAAAGATCAATAAAATATACGACTATCGGGACAATAAGTGTTGAGTCGACATCCCACATATCAGTAACCTCATGCGCCAAATCTAAATATTTTATTTATATATTTATTTATTTATTCCTTACTGCACACAAAAGAACAAAATATTACAATATTTAACAAATAAAATTAAAGAGTACAGTTGGCGGTCTTATCGCCCTAGGCGATTTCTTACAGACAACCTTTGGATGGATATAAGAAAAGGATAAGAAGAGAGGGCAGTATAGAATTTAAAGGTAAACATGCTCTAAAAAGGAATATATAAACAAATTATTTATAATTAATACATTATACACCATATATGACATATATTTATATAATATATTTTATATACATACATATATAAATACTTCTATAGATAGACATACATAATTATATACATACTATAAATTACCTATTGAGACAAAAGTAGGAAATAAAACTTCTTCATGCAGCTGCTTATAGGGAAAGGTAATCTTTAACCATATTTTTGAAAGATGTCAGTGTTTTCGCCTGTCTTATGACAACTGGTAGTGCATTCCACAGACGAACGGCTTGGACTGTATACGACTTATCCATAAAAGTCGTGGTATGCACAAGCATTCTCAGCTTCAAATTCTCCGACGACCTCAAGGTCCTTGAATGAGAATCGTGGAGAAATATAAAACGTTCTTTGAGATATGATGGAGTAAGGGGATTGAACAAAATATTGTAAAGAAGATTAAGAATATGAGCATTCCGACGAAGTCGCATGGGTAACCACTTGAGCTTAGCACGAAACTCGGAGACATGATCATATTTGCGCAGACCAAATATAAACCTAATACAGAAATTTTGAACACGCTTAAGTTTATTAAGTTGGTCCTCGGTGAGATCGAGATAGCTGACATCTGCATAATTAAGGACAATATTTTGACAATTTATCCTTTTCGGCCTTAACGAGGTTATCGTCATGCGGAATGGTGACATCAATAAGTTTTGCCCGGCGCGCCAATCGATTTTTTTTTATTTTATTTTATTTTATTTTATTTATTGGGACAACAAACAGTTACATGTACATATCTTATTAAAACTAGTCTTAATCTAAGAAGTTATGAAACACATATAACCCACACCATTGTCCACGGATTGACATAATGTGGTATTGTAATTTTGCAAACAGAAAGACTACTACTAACTATTATAACGTCGCTTCAGACAACTTAAGTATAACATGTTTTTTAAATTCCGTGTTTGCAAGGTAGAAGATATCAATATCAATGAAATGCACATTATAAGTATCCAAAAGACGTCGGAGTGGTACCCGCGCACCAGCGTTACTCCTACATGGAGCAATGTGGAACAACTGAGGCAGACGCACCCCACGTCTTATTACTGTTCTGGGTACCCGATAACATATTTTATCAGTGAGATCTATACAATCGTATCTGTTGTTACATAGATTGCGCAGCATCATGACGTCAAGAAGCAAGCGTCTCGACTCTAGGCTTAAAATATTGTAACGCTCTAATAATTGAGTATAGGAAGCTTTTGGGTTGTGACATCTGTAATTCATGGCACGTAAGAACTTCTTTTGAACGATCTCAAGCTGATTGCTGTATTTCTTATAGAAAGGGTTCCATATCTGCACTGCATATTCAAGTTGGGATCGAATTAAGGTTCTATATAGAAGAATGTAAGTGTGAGGTCGCACAAACTCAGATGTAGATCTCATGACGAAGCCATACAAACTGAAAGCTTTATTGGTTATGTACTCAATATGCGCATCAAAGTGTAACCTTGCATCTAATAATACACCTAAATCTCTTACCAAAGTTATCTTATTTAGGACTGCACTGTCTAGGGAGTAATTAAAGTTAATTTTATTTATGTTTTTTGTGAAAGATATAGCATGGCATTTATCTGTATTAAGGAATAGCTTGTTATTTTGACAATATGTGTATAGTCTGTTAAGGTCCTCCTGCAATAATTGGCAATCTTTGAGGTTTTTGCAATCTTTAAATATCTTTAAGTCATCTGCGTACATTAGAAATCTACAGTTAAGGAAACAATGTTTAATATCATTAATGAATAATACAAAAAGAAGTGGTCCCAATATGGAACCCTGCGGGACTCCCGACGAGGCGGTAATTGATTCAGATTCAAATCCATTGATGACCACTTTCTGAGTTCTGTTATATATATACGAAGCAAACCAACGGAGCAAGTTACCACGTATACCGTTATAGGCTATTTTCTGTAACAGTAGTGTGTGATCCACCTTATCGAAGGCCTTCTTGAAATCTGTATACACAGTGTCAACTTGTATCCTACGATCCATATTTTCAAAGAGATAATTGGTGAAAATCATAAGATTTGTTATCGTAGATCGTTTAGTTACAAAACCATGTTGTTCCCTAATAATCTGCTGATGTAACAGAGGATATAGAGCATTGTGTACCAGTCGTTCAAACAGCTTAGCTAGAGTAGACAATATGGAAATGGGGCGATAGTTTTCTACATTGGCCTTCACACCTCCTTTAAAGACGGGCGTAATAAAAGCTCTTTTCCACGTCGTAGGAAAGATCCCTTCGCGTAGACATTTGTTAAATATAATATGTAAGGCTGTCGATATACTATTTGCGGTCATTATGAGAAGCTTAGGTGGCAGACCATCAGGACCGGCTCCCTTAGTAGCGTCTGTAACATATAAGTAAATGATGACACATCTACTAGTGGGGCGAGTGGTAGTGGTGGGGGTGCGGTGAGTGCAGTGCCTGCACTCACCGGACACTTGCTGCTGGTGCGCCGTACGAATAGTGTGTCTGTCGGAAATCAAACTGTGTTTCCTTTATATATAACCTATACTGAATAGTGAACTCTACATGTGGCGACCCTGCCATCCACAAATTAAGGTTATAAAGGTATGTGCCAAACAATTTAAAAAACTAAGCATGAGCTTAGAGGTAAATCGGTAGCAAATCAGTTTTGTTAATATTCGTGCCCTACATAATTGTTTCTGCGTTTTATTAGCATCTTTAAAGTATTTATGGGCATTGAATCGTCGTAACTGACTTAAGTTGTTAAATTACATCTATAACAAGGCACTTGTTATTGCAAAACGGAACTGATTTAGTTACTTTGATTGGTACCTAAATATGTAGCTCATCAATGACTAAATGCTTTGATTATTGGCAAAGACAGATTAGAATGTGGGTTTTGCTCAACAAGATATATTTAAACTTAAAGCAATAAAACGATTTTCTGGAAATAAACTATAAACAGCTGTTATTTATGATTGTAAGAATGTTTAAATCAAGATATTGTAATGGACTTGATACAGTGTGAAATATTCTTCGATTTTTATAATTAATTATTATCTACCCACATTTTCTTTTATTGGTTAAACGCAAATGTTGAACATTGGATAGCATTCGTTAGTTATCTCGATGTCGATGTTCAAATATACACTTTTTAGTCTGTCAATAATCAAAGTTAACATTGTTGTCAGAGGTAGTTTGCTTATGCAAACAGTACCTAAATGATCTTACATTGTATAAAGAACAGGCTAAATGGCCTTAAGTTAAATACAATAAGATCAAGAGGTAGTTCGATTTATTCGGAACAGTACCTAAAAGGAAATTACTCCAGCCTTCTGGGTAGACCATAAATATGTCGCAAACACCACCTTTGGAGTCTTTTGACTGTGACAGCGACTCAGCTTCAATTGGTCTATGCTGGAAAAATGGGAGTGTGCACTACTAGTGTAAAAGGGGACAAAGGCCTTGCTCCTGCATATGGGCGGGTCAACCCTACAAGAAATATATTATAATATTCCTGGTGCATATGGTGCATATGTAGAAACTACTAGTAATAATAATACTAGTATAATGACAACGATGTATTTATCGTCGCTGTCAACATGCTAAAGTTTAGCTAAACGAATACTTTTCCTCAAAAAAAAATAATAATAATATTATGGGACAGAACGATACTCACTGACAAGACCATACACCATAACAGACCCGACATTACACTACACGACAAACAAAACAAAACAGTTTTCCTTATAGACATTGCCATACCCAACACACATAATCTTACTTCCACACACACAAACAAACTAACGAAATACACGGACTTATCCATTGAACTTAAGGCCCAATGGAGAGTCCAAACTGTAAAAACTATCCCTATTATAATTTCCAGCACCGGCGTCATCCCTAAAACACTGCACACAAGCCTCAAAACTTTAAACATCCATCCACTTACATATACACTCTTACAGAAGGCAGTAATACTTAACACATGCAGAATAGTCAGGAAGTTCCTTTCTATGGAATAAAGAGATCTCTGCTACAAATACCACTAAAGTGTTTTGGCCAAACGCTCGGCACTATAGTGTACACCCCAAATTTTGGGAGAATAATGTAGAAACATACTATAAAAATAATAATAATAATAAAATAAAAAAGTGGTATTTATGAGCGTTACTTGTTTAGGCTCATCAAATAATAGTCCGGGAGCCAGCAACAGATTTTCATGACCAATTTCCTCTCAAGCGGTAATTAGTAAAATGCATCAGAGTATAGTATTATGAAGCCTTGTGAACGTCAGCTGGCACTCGGTTGGGGGGATGAGCGGGTGTAGCCTCCCACGCATGAAAAAAAATAAAATACATTCACTGATTTCCTCTCAGCTGAAATTTTGTCAAATTGTAGCTCATCTAATATCTCAACGAAAAAAAATAATCAGCTGGTTACAACGTGGTGTATTGTACGTCAGCTGGTGTCTCGAACATGAAAAAAAATATTTTATTTTCAGTGATTTCCTCTCAAACAAAAATTTACCTGATGATAGCTTATATGTAACTGTGGATAAATATATAGGTCAGCTGGCTGTATCTTGGTGGAAAAACCGTCAGCTGATACTTTGAAAGTTATTACATAGGAGTTAGGCAGGAGCATCTACTGTCAATTTAAATACATCAACTGACTAGCTTTTCCTCGACTTATTGCTAGCTGATTTTTTTTATTTATCGCATCAGTATATTAACAATCAACTCACAAATTTTCATCTGGGAGGAAATGACGTATCTTTAATTATTCGACATAGCGCTGCTTCAATATGAGAGTTGAGTTGAAATAAATATTCTGTATCAATGTTTTTGAAACGAATAAGTATGTTATCAAATGATATTAGATATATTTAAATAATTAAATAAACAATTAGCTTAGTATAAATTAACTAGTTACTCGATAAATAATATTTATTATATAAACGTGATGAAAAATGACAATGAGAATAACAATGTGATTTATTCATTTTCGTTTTCGCTCTGGCTTGAGTCACTTTCCTCTCTTTCCGATTCATCGTCAGAGTCGCTGTCAGAGCTGTCTGTACAAAAATTTAAAAAAAGATTAGGATGCGTATTTTAACATAATATAATCAAAATTATAAAAAAATGTTACCTTTTTCAGGCTGAATAGTGATTTCATTAATCGATGATGGTAACTGACTTCCAGAAAACCAGGTGAATTCATACTTGTTGTCGATTTCTGCCCAACCATAATCTACAGGATCATGAGAAGTTGGAACCTTCAGGTGTGCATGTGACCAAATTTGAGCAATGTAACATGCTCTTAAAAATTGCTGATATAGCTCTGATCTGCATGGTGGTAAAGAAGAGCCATCAATACCTTTTTTTGGTAACTTGAAAGTTTCAGTATCCAAAAATTTATATGTTTTTTCAAACGACGCTACTCTTGCCTCATTGATCTTTTTTAGACGATTAAATCCATACATATGGCAAACAAACTCTTCTATCTTCTCAAAAATATTTTCTTTTACTTAAAAATTTTATTTCGTTAGAATTCTTTGTGTATATTTAAACTTCGATAGTATTTTTATCTCTTTTAATTGGCACTAATTAATTTAATATTATATCTATTTTGTAGAGAATTTTTTGGGCTTTAATTTAAAAAAAAAATTTCTCTAACTTTATTAGGGATCAATATATTTGAAAATGAAATATGTTGGGTACTTTTCACCCTCAATGCCTAAAGAGGTATACGGTTTAGATGTGCGCTTGTCAGGGGTTAAAGATACGTCATTTCCTCCCAGATGAAAATTTGTGAGTTGATTGTTAATATACTGATGCGATAAATAAAAAAAATCAGCTAGCAATAAGTCGAGGAAAAGCTAGTCAGCTGATGTATTTAAATTGACAGTAGATGCTCCTGCCTAACTCCTATGTAATAACTTTCAAAGTATCAGCTGACGGTTTTTCCACCAAGATACAGCCAGCTGACCTATGTATTTATCCACAGTTACATATAAGCTATCATCAGGTAAATTTTTGTTTGAGAGGAAATCACTGAAAATAAAATATTTTTTTTCATGTTCGAGACACCAGCTGACGTACAATACACCACGTTGTAACCAGCTGATTATTTTTTTTCGTTGAGATATTGGATGAGCTACAATTTGACAAAATTTCAGCTGAGAGGAAATCAGTGAATGTATTAATTTTTTTTTCATGCGTGGGAGGCTACACCCGCTCATCCCCCCAACCGGGCACCAGCTGACTTTCACGATGCTTTATAATACTATACTCTGATGCGTCTCACGAATTATCTCTTGAGAGGAAATAATTAACCAAATTTGCACCTGGCTCACGGACTATAAGGAAGTGGAGGAAAAATAATGACAATATTCTCATAGAGTTAGACACCAGAGCTCTAAATGTCAATTCACTGCCCCTAACGAACACGTGATTGTTCAAGTCACAGAGAAATGTAAGTCAGCCAAATTAAGGGAAACAATTCTAACCCTTACCGATGATGTGACTCTTGACAAATTATTTCCGAAACCAACGCTCTAGAGGAGTGAATCGACAAATTAATAATTTTGGTTTGTCGAAATCAAGTAAATACCTAACGGTTAATATAATGGAGGGTTCAAAAAAAAAATCTTGAAATATCGAGTCCCGTGGACGTTATGACGACACTATTAAATGTACGCTAGGGGGGTGTCAAAGTTGAGATGGTAAGAGATTCCGGTCGTAAATGCAATATTACTAATGATGTTACATGGCAAGTTCTCAAGAACAATAGGGTCCTAGTTGAAAATCAAGTGAAATCTCCAAACAAGAGATTCATGCTAATGCATGTAATACTTTAATTGTACTAGGATCTTTTGAATCATTACAATTGGCAGCAACTACCCCCGAGCCGAAGCCACCTTTTATGTAGTTAAAGATGGTAATGGGAATTTGCTAGGAACATATTATACTGCCACGTCCTTTGGCTTTCTAAAAGTTGGATTAGTTCCCAAAATATAAAGATGTTCAGATTCATATCTTTTTAGATAAATCAATCAAACCAGCTGCTCAGCCTTGTCGTAAAGACCCTGTTCCTCTTGAGTCTAAAATTAATAAGAAAACTTAAGAACTTATTGAGTCAGATATTATAAAGCCAATTAATAGCCAGCCTGACTGGATCTCTCCCTTAGTATCGGTCTTAAAAGCAGATGGTGATGTACGCATCTGCGTAGACATAAGGAGAGCAAATAGAGCTATCATTATGGAGAACTATCCTTGCACAATATGGAACAGTTTATTCCAAAGTTCAGAAAGGCTATCATTTTCTCTTAAATTGAAAAAAAAAAAAAAAAAAAAACTGTCCACCAGCTAGAGCTAAGTGAGGACAGTAGACATATCACGACATTTTATAAATGTCTAAACGAATGTTGTGTTCGCCTGTTATTGGCACGTGTACGTGTGTATTAGACCAATGGTTAATTTACTTAAGAATATTATGTATACTGTGCTGTTGGTGTACCAAATATACTAAAATACATTCATTTGTAGCCGGGGACTATCTGTGCCTGTTTAGGTACAAACGCGTCATTTTGTGAAACTCGTGTGTCTCGAATATTAAATATAAAAAATAAATAAATTAGAAAGTATCCTGTTGCCTTGTACAGGAGTCGCCAACTTTATTGGTGATATAGTCGTTTATGGTAGCAATGAGGCCGAGCCTTGCACAAGACTACAAAGTTTTGTTAAACGATACAAAAGGTGCATTCGAGTAAATCAAATAGATTTTCTTGGTCATCAGCTATCTTCCGAGGGACCTAAGCCTTTTAGACAAATATGTAAAGGCAATCGAATTGTTTCGAGAACCAAAAGTTACGGGAGAAGTGTCAAGCTTTTTAGGGCTAAGTAATTACGTAGGAAAATGGATCCCTAACTTAGCTACTTGGACAGAACCTTTGCGCTAACTTCAAAGACTAAAACAAAGCAAAGGTGTAAATATCATTTTATTGGCGCAATAAACAAAATAGGCGTTTGAGGGGTCGAAAAGCGCTATGACTCAAATTAAGACCTTAGGCTACTACGATCCGCTTGACTGTACCCAAGCCTTCGCCAATGCTAGTCCAGTCGGTTTAAGAGCTGTGCTCGTCCAAAATGGCACTAACGGGCCTCAAATTGTTGCATACAGCAATAAAAAATCTGACAGACCGTGAGAACCGGTATTGTCAGACTGAGAAAGCTCTTGCGTTGGTTTGGGTGGTGGAACATTTTGATACATACCTATTTGGGAAAGATAGTTTTGAACTTGTCAGTGATCACAAGCGATTAGAGGTGATATTTGGACCTGACTCTAAGCCGTGTGCAAAAAAATGTTTTGCGCTTACAGTCATATAATTACATATTGCCCTTAGGCATTAAGTCTGCCTGTACTATTAATTTGTACAAAGTGGGTAAATAAATAAAATAAAAATAATTTCAAAGTGGTCTATACTGTGTCAAGACTGTGGGTGATAAGTCACCACAGCTTTTGATGTTAATAATTATTCGAACTTGTTGTTGACCAATATCGACCTGTAGCAGAGTTACCTTGCATAAGTCAAGAATAGTTTGCGAGGGAGCCTTTAGAGCTAAAGTTAGTCAGAAACGGAATATATAACAGCTGGGACCAGAGTGCTAACGCTTATAAGGTCTTTGTGCAGGAACTTCGTTCTCAAGGCAATTTACTATTACATGAGAATAAAATTGTTATCCCATCATGTTGAATCAAACTTTCTAACAGCTGCTCATGAAGACCATCCAGGCATTGTAGCTATGAAAATAAGACTACGTTCTAAAAGTGCCTAGGCCCAAAATTGATAGAGATGCTGAACATTATATATGAGCTTGCAAGGGTTGCACTCTGGTTTCCGCTCCAAATTCTCCTAATCTCATGCGCAGAAGAAAACTGCCAATCAACCCTGGGTTGATACAGCCATAGACTATCTCGTACCTTTACCTATCGGCCATTATCTTTTACTATTGTAGATTATCTTAGTAGATATAAAGAAATCAAAATTACTAAGAACATCGATTCTGCCTCGGCGTAGTTGTACTAAGGTATGGTTACAAAGCTGAGGTCTCGGGTTCGAATCCTGGGTTGGGCAAAGTGATATTGGATTTTCCTATTGATTATCAGCCCAAGGTCAGGAATTTGTGCCCGATATGGCGATAGGCTCGCCACCTATCAAATTGTAGGACGGAACATACAAGGCGAAATGTGGGTGTCCTGGCACCTCTGCCTACCCCTTGTGGGAAATAAGCATGAGTTTATATATGTATGTCTCGATTCTGCTTCATCGATTCATGATAAAGAGATTTTCCTCGTTTAGGCTCGCATAAGTATTACCGCTGACAATAGTTGGCAGTTTGTTCATACCGAATTTGAAGTTGTTGCAAAGAATTTGGAATTCGGTTCGACCATAGCATTCCTTATTGGCCTCAACAAAATGGGAAAGTTGAGAAGCAGAACCGTGATATATTGAAACAACTACGGGCGTCAGTTTAGAGATAAGTTGCCTTCCGTTGTTGATGTTTAGTTTACTGACCTAGAAGCAAGAGACAGGGATACTCTAACGAAAAACAAGGAAAAGAATACACAGATAAAAAGAGGCAAGCAACGGAATCTAATATTGATATTGGAGAGAAGGTATATGTTTAATATACAGTGAAGAAAAACAAGTTGTCGACCATATAGTAGTAATAAGCTTTATAAAATGTGAAAACATGTTAATTGTTAATTGTAATTTTAATATTGTATATTACCTAGATATATAACTGTTTGTTTTCCGAATAAAATAAAATAAAATATTATAAGAACGGTTACGTAGAAATATAGTACATTCCAAGAGGGTTGAAGGAAAGTGAGTAGTCTGCACAAATGGTGATGATAATTCTTCAAATAACGACACCACCGATGACGAAGCAAGCGTCGAAAATAAATAAGTGATGTGTTTAATATTATATAACATACATAGCGTTTGAATTTAATATTGTTCGATGATTGTTTTGATAAACTAATTTGTAAAAAAAAAAAGAGTTGTGAAAAGAGCAACACTAGAGTTTCTTGCCCGTTCTTCTCTAGTGAAAACAGCTTTCCGAACCGGGTGGTAGATAAAAGAATGACTGAATCTGAATGATGCTGAACATTTTAATATTTGACTATAAAAACTAATTCTACTTTTTTAAATTTTGTAAAAGGTAGATGTAACATATAAGTAAATGATGACACATCTACTAGTGGGGCGAGTGGTAGTGGTGGGGGTGCGGTGAGTGCAGTGCCTGCACTCACCGGACACTTGCTGCTGGTGCGCCGTACGAATAGTGTGTCTGTCGGAAATCAAACTGTGTTTCCTTTATATATAACCTATACTGAATAGTGAACTCTACAGCGTCCAATGATTTTAACCCTTTGAGTACAGTCTGTTTAGACAGATAAATGTCCGAAATAAGTGAAAAATTGCTCAAATCTTGAACGGGTGGTTCCCATGTCTTTGGGTTGTAACACGAATTCTCATAAACAGAACTAAAGTATGCTGAGAATAGGTTGCATATTGTGGAAGGATTGTTAGAGGATACGCTTTTAAAAAACATCTCCGTAGGATAGTTGGACTTGTTTTTTTTGTTGGATATATACGACCAGAATGTTTTAATGTTTTTGGGTATGCTGTCCTCAACCGTTTTAACGTAATCACGGTAACATTTTAAGCATTCTCGTTGGAAGAGCTGACGATAACTAGAGAAGTCGTTGTAATCAGAAATATTATTATATTTCTTCCATTTAATCCATGTGCTTTCCTTCTTTCTGTAAATATGCTTTAGAGAAGGCGAGAACCAGATGGGAAATTTGGAACTACGTATACGTGAAAGTGGAGTATGTAACTTAACAATACCATACAATTTGTCATAGAATGTATCGAGAGCCTCTTCGGGAGGTAGATGTGTAAGTGAATTTGTCCAGTCGATTTCAGTAAGCTCTGATGTAATGGCCCTAAAATCAGCTTTATGGTAATTGTGTTTAAAGACATGACGTCTAATCAATGCTGTGAAATTATCACAATATCAAGCTTTTATTTATTTATAACGATTAATTTTTAATTATTATTGTTCTTATTAAATAGACCGTACGATTTACGAACGTTTCAAATGTCTGATAAGTATTCAATTGTATAATAATATATTTGTAATATATTGAAAGTGGGCCGCCAAGTTCCAAACATGATGACCTATGCCCTATATTAATTTATTTTAAAATTATTTAAATTTCTACGTGTTTAGTACTTGGCGATCCGCCGTCAATATTACCTATATCTATATATATAAAAATGAATCTTTCTTTGTATGTCATCGATGAACTCAAAAACTACTGGACCGATTTGCCATATTTTGGTCTTGAAATATTCGTGAAAGTCCTGGGAAGGTTTCAGGAGTGAGAAAAATTGGAAAATTTCTAAGGAAGATACTAAAAACCTTTTTTTTGGGTATCGTTCAAGCGTGATGCGTCCAGCCAATATAGGATGATCTTTGTTTATTTGACGGGAGACGTAAAAGACGGTCAAGCTTCAACTACCATCCAACGTAAAATGATCTATCTTTCCATTGTCTTTCATTAACGGCTGACGAAATAGAACAAAATTCAAAAAATGTGTACATCGTGTATACAAAATTATCTAGATACGGCGTCTTGCGCGTAATTTTGTTAAATGTAAAATAAAACGATGTCCATATGTACCAAAATAGCCCATTGTTTTTTGATATTATTGCAACAGTTTTAAACAAGGTATACTCTATCGAAGCGTTTTGCCGGAGTACACCAATATATATCTAATTATAATTTTTCGTTATCATAAACGACATTGTTTTTTGAATTGATTCTTTTAGATGCGCTGGGGGACACATTTAAATTCCGCATTAGTATTGTTTTCAGACTCAAGATAAAAAAAATATGGGTACGTTGATGCCGTACCTAGACATTATAATGAAACGATATGCAGTTTTATATTTTTAAATATTTGTTTTATTACTTACGTCACCTGGTAAGGCAGTATGAAGGTTTTATTAATTTGTATATGGTAATTTACTAGACGCGACTGCCAACAAGTTTACGATGGTCACGGGTTCAAATCCCAGGGCACACCTCTGACTTTTCGGATTAATTTCTACGCGAAATAAAATCCGCCAACCCGCATTAAGCCAGCAGGGTGGACTATATCTTCTTCTATAATATAAAAATGAATCGCAAAATGTGTTGGTAAGCGCATAACTCAACAACGCCTGGACCAATTTGGCCAATTCTTTTTTTTTAATGTTTATTATTACTTTATTACTAACAAAAAGTAATGGCGTGCAATATTATTTGGAAAAATAGCATTAAGGTGCTGAAATAAGGGAAGGAATATTGGATGGACAATAAAAAACGCTAAAGTTTTTAATGTCAAAATTTCATAAAGCAATCTTTATATGTACACGTATATGGAGAGACGGGATATAATAGAGTGAAAGGTACGGGAGAGGGCTGGGATAGCTGACAGATTTGATAGGACGAAATGTAAATGCACGTTATAAGACGGGATGGATAATAAAGAGAACGGACGGGACGGATCGGGAAGAGACTGAACAGATGGATGAGTCGGGATTGAGCCGGACAGTAGGACAGCTACGTTAAGTTTAGGTATACAAGAGTTTATACGAAAAATAACATGTATTTGGTGTGGAGTGGAATCAAAAAATATATGCAACCAGGCGAAGCTGGGCCGGGCCGCTAGTATTAAATAAATATAAAACAGATTAGTTGGCAAGCAAATTATTCAAAATTAACAAGTGTGATAACATTGATAAATATTATAATTTGTTACTTTTCAGTAACTTATTTAAAGTCTAATTATTTTCGTTGGAAAAATTCTGATCTCGTTATCCGCTCTTGATTAATATTTCAGTGGTTTCAGAAGATTAACAATCTGTATAAAGTTGTTATACAAGGTGCCTACTTCAACATACGTTCTTCTTCAACATGGACAATGAGGCTACTTTTATTTCTTTACACCAGCCCTTTAACCAAAGTTCAAAAAGTCAGCATAAGCGTAACATCAATCCATTTAGGAGAAAATTTAGCTTATCCGCCATTACCAGCCTGCTGAAAGAAATTTTATAGTAGGTAATTTATATTGGTAATTTCCTCTTGATTATTCCTCAATATCTTACTTACGTAATCAAAATGTATGGCAATGTTTTCTGTACCATAACCATAAAGGTTTAATATGCTCTAATTAATTGATGCATTTATCGCAGGTACGCATTGGATAATTAAAAAAGCAATTGTTTATCTGAGAAAAGCAAGCCCCTATATAAAGCTGGTACAGCTCGTTCATAACCACAATTCAGTGATTCCACTGCCACCCAAACGTGTTACAATGAAAGTCGCTTTCTTTCTATTACTTTTGATTGGAACTGCTTTAGCAGGTTCCTCCTGGGGTATGTATATTTTTAGGATCAATTAGTAGATCATTTTGAGATTGTTATATCTTATCCTTGCTTGATTTTTTTCTATAAGCTCTTAAAATTGTTTGGGCCAGGCCCAAATAAAAATAGGTGGATTATAATGTGTCCCAAAGAATTGACAAAGTTAGCATGGATCTAGGTTATATCAGGAGCCGGTCGATAGAAATTGCCTGATCTTTGGCATTGCTGATAGTATAAATGTAACTGACACTTCGTTCACAATCACAATCCAGTGATCCCATTGCAATAACAATCGTGTTAAAATAAACATCGCGATTGCCTTGTTGCTTTTTGCTGGAGTTGCTGTAGCGGAGAACTAAGCCAAGTCCCGTGCCTTTCTTGAGATTATCAAGCCAGACGCCAAAAAGTAACAAGTATTTACAACACCCTGACAAAATAAGCCTTCAGGTCAGCCTTTGTTTAATAGTGATCCCCTTGTATATATTGATGATAATGATGTCCAACTGTCCTCCGCTAGGTTATGGTGACTAAGGGGCGCTTATCACTTTTAAAGTCTAAACAATAATAATAATATTATCGACGAAGTCATGTCTACGTACACGTGCACATCGTCGATTACGAAATCGTTCCCGATATTTATTATATTTAAAATTGTTGCACATGTTATTTTCTATTATTAAGTTTTATTTTATTTTTTTAATTATTATACACATATATATCATGTAGCTAGTTTGACGCGTTTATATCACTTAAAGTGTCTACGAAAAATAAGCGTTATGTTGTGGTTTCCACCAAATCATAATATTAAAATGAGTGCATCTCTCGGTGGCAGCCGCGACCAGCCATTTTTAGTCGTTTTTATTTGTTTTTTTTTTTAAATATGATCCATGGTTTGTACGTTGCATCTGTGACAAATAAATCGTTTTTCTTTCTTCTTTATTATTATGCTGATTTTAACTGAATAATAATGTATTCTATTGCAGATGACCTACTCTGTCAAGAAAAAGAAGACTGCAGACAAATATGCACCGAAATGACTGTTAACCTCATTGATGGCCATTGCATTGACGGAAACTGCTTCTGTAAATTAAAACCTTTGTAAAAAAAGTGAAAAGGCGGTGATTAAATATAATCATTGAATTTTACCACAGGTTTCTAAATTTTGTTGTATTTAATGTGCCCTAATAAAATATGTTAAAAAAAATTTAGTTCTGTATTTTATTTTAAACTACCGTAAAACGGTATATGTGTCATTGATTGTGTCAGTATTATTGATACGTTGGTGTTGTTCATATTATTCATTAATATGAGGGATAAATGAAGTGCGTGGTGGCCTGTTGGTAAACGGACCAGACGCGGCTGCCAACATGTTCACGGTGGTCGCGGGTTCAAATCCCAGGGCACACCTCTGACTTTTCGGAGTCATGTGTGTATTGATAGTCAATCACCATGCACTAAAACGGTGAAGGAAAACATCGTGAGGAAACCTGCATACCATAGCGATTCATAAGAATTTATATGGTATGTAAGTCCGCCAACCCGCACTAGGCCAGCGTGGTGGACTATATGGCCTAACCACTCTCAATCGTACTCTCGATTGTAGAGTAGGCCCGTGCCCTGCAGTGGGACGTATATGGGCTGATCTAGATCTAGATCTAGATGAGGGATAAATAGAATTTTATATGAAACACAAAAAAAAAAACATATAAAGTAATATTTAAATTTGACAGATGCTCGTCATTATGTCACCTTGGGATCTTACTCGATATATTGAAACCTAAGATTGAAACATACCAATCCGACATTTATTAAGTGTTTACGAGTAAAGCAGACATGCACGATACACACAAAATACCTCAAAAACAGTATTTTCAGTTATTGTTTTTCATTGTATTATTTTAAGACGAAATTGCTAACTGATAAAAAATCACGAGGGTACAAAAATTCATTTATGTAACATTGGCAGAGCCACTCTTCAACTGCGTTTTAAAATGAAGGCGCCTCTCCTAGGGTCTTAGGAATTAGTGTCTTACATAAAATAAACATAATATGTGAACAACTTTGCTATCGTGTTTCGTCGGTGAGTAAGAAAACCGGTCAACCCACCGACGATCCAAGTATTAAAGACGTTCATGAGCAGTGGTAATCATTTACCGATAGAAACAACAAGAAAGAGGAGATAGGATTTTTAAAATTTCAACTGCGACATAGATGGGATCCTATAATCCAAATAATCTATAAAGTGATTTTATAAACATAATTTTTTTAGTCTTGTTGTACTTGCTTATTATACCACATAGAAGGGAAACCATGGGCGGCGCTCATAGGCGTATTGCAGAACAAATGTACACCCAACAGTCACATGAGGCTACAGAAGGAATTGTTTCTTGCATCATACATAGTCCTGACTTCACATTAAGATTCGAGTCTTGTGTCGAGGGTATTAGAAACTAAGAGAGACTTTTCAGTCTCACAAAAATGTGTTTTGGTGTGGATCCACGGCCTCTCGTTTCACAGTCGGTCATGTTCAGTATTAAAGTATAACCTCCTAGCGCCCAAGCGGCTTTGAAGTACCCTTAATCGAGTTCATCATAAGCGCCCAAATATTTTCGGTACACGACTTTTGGAAAGACATATTCAAAAAGGATATGTGACGTCTTTTATATTGTGTAATGATTCGATTGAATTTGTGGAAGAAAGAATGAAGAATAGTTTCCGGTAAGCTATTATTGGTTGTCACAATTCGCTAGTTTTAAATTTTATCAAGCTGTCTTAGAAATATACATATTGGCATATATTGGAATCAAGTCTAAAAGCTCACATAATAGGTCCCATTTAAATGTAATAATGATATGATCCGTGGTGCTTTACAGCTGGCTTCTCCGGCTGTAAAAGTCTTTTTACGAGGTTATTTACCTGTTTAGTTCATTGTTTTCTCGCCCGCTTTGCACGGAGGGAAGTGGAGAATAGTTTATTTCCAACTCCTCATATTAATTTCACTTTCTGATTAATTTCGTTGCGGGTTAAAGACAAGTTAGACATTCCCGAAGACTCGCCGAGCTTCAATGCTCGGTGTCATTACATTGCGTGCCACTGTTGTGGTGGGTGTGAGGGTGGGACAGTCTCCACATTCTATTTAAGTTCATTAAAAATGTATTCCTTATCACTTTAAAATTATTTTTTGTTTCTTTGAATTGCTTTTCCCTATACCGTGACCACCCATTTCTTCCGTAGTTCTGTTCATTCCAGTATATCTTAAGGTTGTCTGGAAGAAATCGCCGACAGCGAAAATACCGCCGTTTGTTACACATATTTATGTGCTTTGTGTTATTATTTCTATTACTTTATGTGATGTACGATAAAGGATTGATAAATATAAATAAATAAATAGACAAGCCTTAATTTAAGGAAATTAAATATAGGTATATAATCAAACGATACATATTCATAGCCACTATAACTCACTATGCAGAATGGGGTAAGATATTACTGTTTTAAATATTTATTATATCAATTATTGAGTGTATATGTGCGTATGGTCAAGACTATCGGAAACATGAAAAAAACTATTTTATCTCATATAGAAGTTATCATTCACGCTACACTGGGTATATCAAGACTGCTACCGAAAACGGAGCCGGGTGGTAGTTTTAGTGACTACAAACACAATGCAACTAAAAATTTCGCGAAGAAACGCGACAATTATTTTTTATGATTTTTTATATATCGTCATTCTTGGATGGTAAATCCATAGTTTTTGCTAAAATAATAATTTAAACTCTTTTATACCTTAGAGTATTTATAAATAAAAAGGCATACACTATTATTTTAGGAAAAAAATGTATTTACCACCCAAATATAGCCATAGGAAAAAAAGAACAAAAAAAAATTGTCGATCTTTTTCTGTTGCATTGTGTCTGAAGTCGCTTAAACTACCACCCGGCTTCGTTTTCAGTAGCAGTCTTGATATACCCTATATAATCTTTATATTATATTTAAAGTAACTTTTTTTTTAAATATATATGTAAGTATGTATGTATATTATATATTTGAAAACATTGAATATATATGTAAACTTATATTTACGTATATGCATAATATTAATTTAATATGTATTTTTTCATATATATATATATATATATATATATATATATATATATATATATATATATATATATATATATATATATATACCGGGTATCTCAAGACTGCTACCGAAAACGAAGCCGGGTGGTAGTTCTAGTGGCTACAAACACAATTTAATTAAAAAATTCGCCTAGAAATGCGACAATTATTTTTTATGATTTTTTAAATATTGTCATTTTTGGGTGGTAAATCCATGGTTTTTGCTAAAATAATAATTTAAACTCTTTTATACCTTCGAGTATTTATAAATAAAAGGTTATACACTATTATTTTAGGAAAAAATGTATTTACCACCCAAATATGGCCATAGGAAAAAAATAACAAAAAAAAAATTGTCGCTTTTTTTTGCAACTTTTTCTGTTGCTTTGTGTCTGAAGTCGCTTAAACTACCACCCGGCTTCGTTTTCGGTAGCAGTCTTGATATACCCTGTATATAATATATATGTATATATATATATATATATATATATATATATATATATATATATATATTTGCACTTCGTTATACTATTAACACCTACTTTGTACAATGTCTGCATCACCCAAAGGTTGACTGGTAGAGAATGCCTTAGGCATTAAGTCCGCCTTTATACAACATTATGTATAAATAGATTAATAAATAAATAAATAAAGTAATCCATAAACATGGTACCTAGATATGTATGTACATTAGGTAAATCCCCTGTCGAGTTAAGCTGTTCGATATCCAATAAACATTCTACGGATGCTTGTAAGAGATTTATAGTTATATTTTCTATACTAAACTATTGTATGCCAATGTGGCAGGTCATAATATGTCTGCGTAGTAGATACCACCTATAAAATACCTATGTATTAGGTGTTGGAATTAATTCGTAGCGTTTTTATATAAAAAATAACGATTTATTTAAAATGAAAATAAAAAAAATACATTATTGAAAATACTGCCCATCGCTTGCCACTGCTTTTTCCCATCTTTCAGGTAGTAGTTGAATACCCGTCGAAAAAGCTCTTTGTGCTTGGAGCCAATCCATGATCGATCCAATTTTGGAAATCTTCATATAAGATGTTAAATTTTCCCCTGATAAACAATGAGCCATTGATCGAAACAGGTGGTATTCCGAAGGGGCAATATCTGGAGAATACAGCGGGTGGGTTAAGACTTCCCATTTCAATGTTTCCAGATATTTTTTGTCTGGTTTTGCCACGTGAGGTCGTGCATTGTCGTGCAGCAAAATAACTTTATCGTGCCTTTTGCCCCATTCCGGCCGTTTTTCCTTCAATGCACGACTCAAACGCATCAATTGTAAATGGTAGCGATCTTTTTGTTATTAACAATTAGGAATACGATGCATCGTAAAAATAATACCTTATAACAGCTGATTTACGATCAATTTGTTTCTGAAGGTAAAAACAGAACACTGTAATAACCACGCTATATTTCATCAAACGCTAGGAATTAATTCCAACACCTAATATATAATAATATAATAAAATGTTTAGAATTTTGAGATTACCTAGAGCGATTAGACCATAATTACTACTTTTATGTAATTTATTTTAAATTCCTTCGGTGTACAATAAAGGTTCCATAAATAAATAAATGTTTTATTCAGAAAAATGAATATATTAAATTTTAATAAAATTATCAAGTCACATCAAAATTCTCACGAAAATAGAAAGAGAAGTTGAAACGATGGGCATGTGTTTAATCAGTACCCTTAGAGTTCTTTCCAAGAAAAGATGTCAGTTCACAGTAACAGTTTCCATCGAGACACATGCCGCCAGTGCAGAAGATACAAGAAGTATCGCACACATCTCTGCAGTCTTCTGCCGCGCTGCAGTAGTAATCATAGCGAGCTGTAACAGATAATGTAATCAAAATGAACAATAAATAAATACACTCAACAGTCACATACATAGTCCTGACCCCACAAGTGGGTCTTGTGTTGTGGGTATCAGGAACTACGAGAGACTGAACATAAACTTCGCCTAGGAATACTTTTGTAAGGTTTTTCTCCGGTGTGGTTTTGTGAGCACAGAATATAGTATCTCGGGCTGATAGCGCTGTTGTCTGTTATCAATCTTATTTGATTACACAATTTATTTACCTTCATTCAATCGCTAGAATCATATTAGTTGGTTAGCTGGACATAGGCCTCTGAATTTACACACTTTTATTAGCATCCCCGGTATCCCTTGTATACAGGTTTGCACAAATATTATATCATTAAACAAGTGGTAGAATATTGTATTTAGTATTTAAAAAATGCGTGAAAAAAAATACGCTACATAAATCAAGGAAATAACTCATTTATGCAATGTCTCATGTACGTTGATTAGATTAATGACATATACATACATGATTAGCATAGGAGAGTTGCTAAGTAAGAAAGGATACTGAAGCAATATACTCAATGTATTTTGAGTGATTTCGAGAGTATGAAATAAATAATTATAAATAAATAACATCCAACAATCACATACATAGTCCTGAGTTCACATTAAGAACGAGTCTTGTGTCGTGGGTATCAGGAACTACGAGAGACTTTTCGATCCCACAAACACCCAAACGCGAAAGTAATAAAGAATTGTTCTAGTTTCTGATGTATACGTACGTCCACCTTTCTTGAGATCAGCGCGTTTTTTTACCCAATCCTCCGCCACAGCAACCCCTACCAAAAGTAACAAGGCAAATGCAATCTTCATTGTAACACGTTAGTTATTGCAGTGGGGTCACTGAATTGTGATTTTGAACGATTTGTACCTGCTTTATATACAGATTTGTTCGTTCTTAGTTAAGCAAATGTTTCCCTATTAATCAAAGCGTGTCTGTGATAAACGCATCAATTAATTAGAGCATATTAATTTATTGTTATGTACCGAGAGCATTGCACTGCTTTTACGAGGTAGTAGGTACTGAGTTCAATTCATTAAGCAATAAGAATTTAAAATATCGATTATCGACAATCGATAATCATCGTATTAAAATTATTTTGGCAGCAAAACGGAAACGTCATCCCTATTTATAGTATAAATGTGAATGTAAGTTTGTTTGTTAAGCTTTCACGGAAAACTACTTAACCGATTATTATGAAACTTTGTACACATACTCTTGGAGGTATTAGAGGAAGTAACTGTGGAAGTAACAAAGTACACCAACATTTTAGAAAAAACAATTACATTGAATTGAAAAGTGTATCTGCAATCGGGCGGACCTGGGTCGGACAGCTAGTATATATATCTACGTTCATTCACATACATATGTATAATTATATAAATAAATAAAATATAAGTTAAAGAAAAAACAATTTTTAATGAAGAAGGGATAAGTGATCTTTCAGTAGTGTTTTACTCGTAAACAAGCTATGCGACTTAGACAGTCTAATATTTAAAGGTATGACATTGAACGAACGCGTTCCGAGATCAGCCAGTGATTTTTCGAGGTCGAGAGATCGGTTTTTCGAGGGGCTTGAGTTCGGACACGACGATGTACCGTGTGAGTATTTTTGGTTCGCGGTCGATGGGAGGGATTTGACCCGCCGGCCAGGGAGACCCGTAGAGACGGTTGTCTGCTGGCCGCCCGCGGTACAGTACAAGGGCCAAATCGTGGTTAACTACCACGAGAGGCTGCCTCACCAAGCCGCGCATAATCTTAGTTGGGTCCGTCGTGCCGGTTGGTGACCGGATGTGGGGTCCCGGCGGCCCATCCCGGGGGGGTACGGGAGCCCTTCCGTCCGGCGGATCAATTCCACTCCTATCGACTATTTCGTGCCGGTGCTCATTCGTTCTTCTTATTTATTTTTTTTTATTTATTTAAATCCCGTATTGTACACTAAGATAACTTAATAATAGAACATTATATTACATAGTAGTACAAAAGGTGGTCGTATCGCTCGAGGCAATCTCTTACTGACTACCTTGGGATGGACAATAAGAGATGGAAAAAAAAGAGAGCGCAGTCAATAGTGTACCAAGTAAGATAAAATTGACTAAAGGAAAAAAGAAATTAAATAAAATCATATAAGCAAAATATGTGACATACGAATATGATTACAAAATTAACAAACATAACATATATAAGATATATAAATAAATATATAAATTCATGTATATACATATGCAAGTGCACAGATATCATAATAATATATACAAATAGATACATATATAGAAACAATCAATCACTTGACTAATGTAGCAGTTAAAGGGACAGGTAGTGTTCTTTAACCATTTTCTTAAAGGACACTAATGTTCGAGCCCGTCTCACTGCATCAGGAAGTGCATTCCATAATCGGACTGCTTGTACTGTGAAAGACTTGTCCATGAAAGTCGTAGAGTGCACGGGCATTCTCAACCTCAGGTTCTCCAACGATCTCAAGGATTTTGTATGTGAATCATGAAGGAACATAAAACGATCTTTAAGATAAGAGGGAGTTAAGGGATTAAACAAGATGTTGTAGAGAAGAAAAAGAATATGAGTATTCCGACGAAGTCGTATGGGTAACCACTTGAGCTTAACACGAAACTCGGAAACATGGTCATATTTGCGAAGGCCAAATATGAACCGTATGCAAAAATTTTGGAGACGCTCAAGTTTATTAAGTTGGTCCTCGGTAAGATCAAGATAGCTGACATCGGCATAATCAAGGATGGGGAGAAGAAGTGTTTGCGCAAGTGAAATTTTCGTGGCGACGGGTAGGAAATTGTGTAACCTTCGCAAAGAGCGAGCTGAAGCAAACAACTTTCTACTTAGCTCACGAAGCTGCGGGCCCCAGGTGAGGGATTTATCTAAATACCAACCTAAGTTTTTTACAGTATCACTGTAAGGAATAATGATACCATCACAGTATATAGACGGTACAAGATCCCAGTCTAGTTTTGAAATCATCCTGGGGCTGCCGACAACAATGACCTGAGTTTTGGCAGGGTTAACCTGCAACCCATTAGCTTTGCTCCAGTCACAGATGCTTTGGATGTCAACATTGATTTCCGAAATTGCATCAGCTAGCCTGTTCAGGGGCGCTCGAGTGTAGATTTGGAGATCATCTGCATAAAGGTGGTAGGAGGAGCGAAGATGATTAGTAATAGAGTTGATAAAAACAGCGAAGAGTAAAGGAGATAGCACGCCGCCCTGAGGGACGCCAGCATTCACAGTGCACCATGAGGAAAAACTTTCCTCAACACAGATACGTTGCTGACGTCCATACAGGTAACTTCGAAACCAATCAATTGCCATTGGAGATATGTTAAGAGAACTCAGAATGCCAAGTAATACATCGAAATTAACGGTGTTGAAAGCATTACTGAAGTCCAGCAACGCTAAGACTGTCAGCTTGCCCTCCTCCATACCTGACCTGATGCCATCCGTAATATGAGTCAGAGTAGTGGTTGTACTATGTCCGGGACGAAATCCGGATTGGAGAGGATTTAAAGTATTATTCTTAGAGAGGAAACTATTGAATTGGCTATGGATTAGGCGCTCAAGGACTTTAGACAGAAATGGTAGGATGGAAATAGCACGAAATTCGGAGAGTAGAGAAGCATTAGGTTTTTTGGGAATAGGAATGATGTGGGCTTCTTTCCAAGCGATCGGAAAGGTCCCTGAGGAGATGGAATGGTTTAGCATATGGGTAATGATAGGAAGGATTTCATCGAGGATAGGAAGAATCATATTACGGCTGACATGGTCACTTCCCATTGCATTCGATGAGATAAGCGAAATAGTTCTCCTAACATCACAGATAGCAAATTGTTTGAAAACGAAACTAGAACAATCGGGAGCCTTAAGGGTAGAAAGATGCTTTAAAGTGTTATCTTTGATCGTCCTGGGGAAACAAGACGGAGAGGAGAAATGATGGTTAAGAGAATTTAAATCTATAGATTTGGGAATAGAGCCTTGTTGAGATTTACCCACTCCCAAAGACTTAAGAAATTTCCAGACTTTAGCTGGGTCTCCGTTTTCTACAGAGTTATGGATATGTCGGCGTTGGGCAATCCTACATACCTTTGTGCAGTGATTCCGTACGGCTACATATTTCAGCCAATTAGCTTCATTTGGGCGTCGGTTATACTTGGACTTAGCGGCCGCTTTTTTGGCAAGCAACTCCTTAATTTCAGCCGTAAGCCAAGGCGTTGGTAGGTGTTTCACCTTAATAGCTTTGACGGGTGCATGTCTGTCAAAGAGTGAGGTTAATTGACCATTAAAGAACACAACTTTAGCGTCAATGCTATTTGTAAGGAACAGTGGACCCCAGTCAATGCTGTCGGCATCCTTGCGAAGGTTATCAATATTCATACCCCGAAAATTTCTTTGCAAGAGGATTTTAGGTAAGGATTTTGGAGGTCGGATACGGTAGGACAAGAATAAGAGATCATGCAAGGAGAAAGCGTCGGCGGGACATTGTCCATGTTTCGCAACATGGTTTAGGGAAAACGAGGATGAGGTCAAGAAGAGAAGGAGTACGTTCTTAGTTCTTAGTGCCCGGCCTGAAGCTCCTCGTGCCTCTTCACCGAACGCATTCCATCTATTACTTCATGACAGTGCGTATAAACAGAGCAGGTCCTTCAGCGGTGCATAACCCCACCACCGCGTTCACTATGGAGTTCGCCCACATCCGCGGTCTCTATACGAACCTCAATGCCGTCCACCACCATCTCGAGACGACCCAGCCTGCTTTGTTCTTCTTGACGGAGACGCAGATTCGTTATCCGGCCGAAATTCTTACTTGCTGTACCCCGGTTATTCGCTTGAAGAAAACTTCAAACCTAAAACCGGGGTATACTTGTTTGTTCGATCGGACGTCTGCTGTCGCTGTCTGCGCTGCATGGAGGACCCCTCCTTCTCCGCTCTGTGGGTGGAAGTGGATTTTGGTTCCCTGAGCCGCATCTACGTGTGCCTTTACAGGTCACACAACGGGGACGAGGAGACGACTCGACTGTTCAGGTATCTTAGCCAGGCGGCTGATGACGCGCAGGCGCAGTTACCGTCGGCCGAAATGTTAGTCTTGGGGGAATTCAATGCACATCATGAATTGTGGCTGGGATCCTCCAAGACTAATCATGCTGGTAGGACTGCCCATGCATTCGCTCTGACTCATGACTTGACACAGCTTGTGAGCCAGCCCACCAGGATCCCGGATGTGGCGGGTCATGAGCCTTCTCAGCTGGACCTTCTGCTGGCGAGTCACCCGGCCGGGTATCGTGTGACCGTTAGTGCCTTTGGGCACTTCTGATTACTGCCTGGTTGGGTCGTCAGTACCTTTCGCTCGACCTCCACGTCCCGTGCAGGTTAAGCGGAGAGTCCGGCATTACTCGTTGGCAGATTGAGATAGTATGCGGGAATATTTCGCATCCGTCCCTTGGAGGCAACGCTGATTTGAGGGAAAGGATCCTTCAGCGAGTGCCAACACTATTGCTGGCGAGATTAGGCTAGGAATGGATTACAACATTCCTTCCTCTGAGATTGCCAGTAAGGGCCGTGGACGCTCCTGGTTAATTGTGCTTGCGCCGATGCTGTCGGTGAACAAAAAAGCGGCGTATCGCGCTTGGATCAGGGGTCGCGCCAAGAAGGATTCCAATATCGGTTCCCTCAAAGAAGCCTTCAACCGAACCACCAAGGCCTGCAAGAAGCCTTACGTTAGAACGAAAGCCCAGCGCGTTAGCAGAATTGGGCGTGCGTTGGCCAATCACCTGACTAGCAGTCGTGCTTATTGGAGTTTGGCCAAGGCCGTTCAGCCTAACTTCTGCCGTCCAGCATTACCTCTGCTGAGGTACCCGGAAGGTTCGCTGGCTCACAAGGGAAAGCTGCCTTACTGGCAAATCTCTTTGCGGCTAATTCCCGCCTCGAAGACCGTGGTTCTCAGACGCTGCCTACACTACGTGACCGCGGTTTCTCAATGGCGGATATTCGCATCAGGCAGTCTGATGTGCGGCGTGAGTTACGGTCTCATGATGTGCGGAAAGCCTGTGGTCCGGATGGGATACCAGCGGTGGTTTTAAGGGCTTGTGCAGCCGAGTTGTCTCCTGCACTGACTCGCCTCTACCGAGCGTCCTACCGCACAGGTGTTGTGCCGAAATCTTGGAGGGAGGCCAATGTGCAACCGATCCCCAAAAAGGGTGATCGGTCGGACCCTACCAATTACCGCCCTATCGCTATCACCTCAGTGATGTGTAAGGTCATGGAGCGGATCATAAACGCTCAATTGGTCCGCTACCTGGAGGATCACTCGTTGATCAGTGACAGACAATACAGATTTTGTCAATATCGATCAACGAGTGATCTTCTAGCGTTTGTCCTGCATCGCTGGGTAGACCCGATTGACAGGCGTGGTGAGGCACTTGCTGTGAGCCTCGACATTGCCAAGGCGTTTGATAGGGTCTGGCACCGTGGTCTTCTGTCCAAGCTTCCGGCATACGGTCTACCCGGCAACCTGTGTTCGTGGATTTCCGGCTTTCTGCATGGGCGTAGAATACGTGTAGTCGTTGACGGACACGCTTCGGCGCTCATGTCTGTAAATGCCGGAGTTCCTCAGGGCTCGGTGCTGTCGCCCACCTTGTTTATTCTGCATATCAATGACATGTTGTCGCTTGGCAACATTCATTGCTATGCAGATGACAGCAAGGTTCATGGGCGATACCACTGCGGGCTTACGGGTTGCTGAGTCGAAACTATGAGGAGACGTGAAGATCTTGTCATTGAGCTCAACCGGACCTTGGATCTCATTTCTACATAGGGTTCCAGGAATATGGTTGAGTTCAATGCCAAGAAAACTCAGGTGTGTGCGTTCACGTGCAAAAAATCCCCGTTCTCTCCCCTCCTCATTCTTTATGGTACTCCACTCTCAGTGTGAAATTACCTGAGTGGTGACCTTGGTGTGGATATCCGCTGTGATCTCAATCCAAGGAATCACATCGAGGGCGTAATATCTGCCACATCACGCAGGGTTGAAGTCCTGAACAGGGTGCGTCGGTTTTTCACGCTCGGTCAGCTTTGTCGCTTGTATAAAGCGCAGGTCCGGCCGAGTATGGAGTACTGCTCGCACCTCTGGGATGGATCCGTCCAGTACCTGCTCGATATCTGAGATGGATTGCAGCGGCGGGCCAGCCGCATTGTGAATGATGCAGACGTTACGAGCAACTTAGAGTCGCTACAATTTCGGAGGGATGTCGCCTCTCTAAGCGTGTTCCACCGCCTGTATCACGGTGAGTGCTCTGAAGACTTGTTTAAATTGATCCCCTCCTCTCTATTCCTTACCAGAACCACGCGTGCTGGCTTGCGAAGCCATAGCTTGACGGTCCATATCACCCCGGGGCGAACCAAACGGTTCTCAAATTCTTTTTTGTGCCGCACCGTCAGGCTGTGGAATTGTTTGCGGTCTCACATATTCCCTCCTTCCTACAATCCTGGATCCTTCCGCCGTAGTGCGAAGAGGCACCTTAGCAGGCTGGCATATTTTTTTCCATTGGCATGGGACTGCCGTCCGATGGCAATGGATACTCTGCCTGGGCGGCATTTGCGCTTGCCAATATGCCGGGCGAAATATAAATTTGTGTGATGTCTAAGAATTGATAAATAAAAATAATTGAAAAGACAGGCCTTAATTTAAGGACATTTAATATAAGTTTATAATCAAACGATGCACATGCAGAATGGGGAAAGATATTATTATTTTAAATATGTGTTGTATCAATTATTGAGTATGTGCAAATGGCCAAAATTATCAAAAACATGAAAAAAATAATATTCTGTGATATAGAAGTTATTATTCCTACTATATAATCCTTATAATATAGTTAAAGGTACCATAAACATGGTACCTAGATAGGTATGCACATTAGTTTGATTCCCTATGGAGTTAAGCTGTTCCATGCCCAATATATATACATTGTACGGATGTTTGTAAGAGATTTATTGTTTTGTTTTCCATACTAAACTATTGTATGCATTGTAACGGGTCATAGCTATGTGAAGTCATTACTACTTTTATGTAATATATTGTTATAATGTTAAAATTCCTCGGAGTACAACAAAGGTTCCATAAATAAATAAAAATTTTATTCAGAAAAATATATTAAATGTTGATAAAAATATAAAATCACATAACAACTCAACGATAACAGAAAGAGAAGTTCAAACGATGGCCATATATTTAATCAGTACGCTTAGAGTTCTTTGCACGAATAGGTGGCATTTCACAGTAACAGTTTCCATCGATGCACATGCCGCCAGTGCAGAAGATACAAGACGTATCGCACACATCTCTGCAGTCTTCTGCCGCGCTGCAGTAGTAATCATAGCGAGCTGTAACAGATAATGTAATCAAAATGAACAATAAATAAATACACTCAACAGTCACATACATAGTCCTGACCCCACACTAAGTGGGTCTTGTGTCGTGGGTATCAGAAACTACGAGAGACTTTTCGATCTCACGAACACCCAGACCCGAAAGAAATACCTTTGGTTCACACATATATTCAATTCGGTGCGGCTACCATCATTAAATACAGCTGGATCACTACTAAACATAAACTTGGCCTAGGAATACTTTTGTAAGGTTTTTCTCCGGTGTGATTTTGTGAGCACCGAATATAGTATCTCGGGCTGATAGCGCTGTTGACGGTTATCAATCTTATTAGACTACACAATTTAATTACCTTCATTCAATCACTAGAATTGTGGCAATCGGTTAGCTAGACATTCTGTATCAGCCCATATACGTCCCACTGCAGGGCACGGGCCTACTCTACAATCGAGAATACGATTGAGAGTGGTTAGGCCATATAGTCCACCACGCTGGCCTAGTGCGGGTGGGCTAGCTAGACATAGGCCTCTGAATTTACATACTTCTATTAGCATCCCCGGTATCTCTTGTATACAGATTTGCACAAATATTATATCATTAAACCAGTGATAGAATATTGTATTTATTATTTAAAAAATGCGTGAAAAAAAATACGCTGCACATATCAAGGAAATAACTCATATGTGCAATGTCTCATGTATGTTGATTAGATTAATGACATATACATACATGATTAGCATAGGAGAGTTACTAAGTAAGAAAGGATACTGAAGCAATATACTCAATGTATTTTGAGTGATTTCGAGATTATGAAATAAATAATCATAAATATATAACACTAAAACGGTGAAGGAAAACATCGTGAGGAAACCTGCATACCATAGCGATTTATAAGAATTTCTATGCTATGTAAGTCCGCCAACCCGCACTAGGCCAGCGTGGTGGACTATATGGCCTAACCAATCTCAATCGTACTTTCGATTGTAGAGTAGGCCCGTGCCCTGCAGTGGGACGTATATGGGCTGATACAATACAATACAATATAACACCCAACAATCACATACATAGTCCTGAGTTCACATTAAGAACGAGTCTTGTGTCGTGGGTATCAGGAACTACGAGAGACTTTTCGATCCCACAAACACCCAAACGCGAAAGTAATAGAGAATTGTTCTGGTTTCTGATGTATACGTACGTCCACCTTTCTTGAGAGTAGCACGTTTCTCTATCCACCTCTCATCTCTCATCGCCACAGCAACCCCAACCAAAAGTAAGAAGGCGAATGCGATCTTCATTGTAACACGTTAGTTATTGCAGTGGGGTCACTGAATTGTGATTTTGAACGATTTGTACCTGCTATATATACAGATTTGTTCGTTCTCAGTTAAAAGAATGTTTCCTTATTAATCAAAGCGTGTCTTTGATAAACGCATAAATTAATTAGAGCATATTAATTTATTGTTATGTACCGAGAGCATTGCACTGCTTTTACAAACCTTTAGTATTTGAGCTTGTTCTGAGTTCTATTCATTCAGCAATAAGAATTTAAAATATTGGTTATCGATAATCGATAATCATCGTATTAAAATAATTTTGGCAGCAAATCAGAAACGTCATCCCTATTAATATTATAAATGTAAATGTAAGTTTTTTTATTGAAGCATACAGTGGTATCGACATAGTAACGATATCCATGTTAATCTCTTGTTAAAGATAGATAGGATATAGAGAACGGCCGTTAGAGAGTCTAATATTTAAAGGTACATTCCATTCCAAAATCTAACTGCATGAACAATAAACTGGTGGTATGTCTCTCATATGTGAGAGGCCGCCTGGATAGGTACCACCACATTGTCTATTTCTCCCGTTAATCAGCAGTATAAATGCACTGTTCTGCTTCGGATTGAAGGACATTGTAGCCAGAGAAACTATTGGACATATTGAAACTTAACATCTTTTGTCTCTGGATGGCGAGCGCAGTGGAATGCCAAGCATTGCTGTGTAATTCAAGGTGTTGTTTGGTTCTACTTCTATTTATGAGCGGTCGTATCGCTTACCATCAAGCGAACAAGCTCGTCTCGCCATTCATTGCAATAAAAAAAAAACAATTGAAAGATTGGTTAAAATATACTATAGTATGGACTGGTATATGCAACTTCAGATTTTCTGATTTTTGAGGTCATCCTCACGCATCTCGTATGTCTTTCACTGAAGAATTAAAATCTTTCTTTATAATATGATGGAGATGAGGGACTGAATAAAACATTATTAAGTAAAGAAAGTATTAAGACGAGGCGAATTGTTGAAATGCGATCATATATTACGAAGTCCAAATATAAATCTTATACATAAGTTTTGAAGCCGCTCAAATTTGTCTAGTTGGTCTTCTCTAAGGTCAAAATAGCTTGTATCGGCATAGTCAAGAATTGGTAGAAGAGACTGTGCAAGCGCAATTTTAGTGGTAAACGGCAAGAAATTGCAGAGTCGATGAAAAGTCCTGAACCGTGAAAATTGAGACTAGTATAGATTCCTATTAACATTTATATATTACATATGTATATACATAAACTTACGCCTTTTTCCCAGAATGGGTAGGCAGAGGTGCAATCAGGACACTCACGTTTCGCCTTGTATTTTCCGTCTCTCGGTGTTAAAGGGGCGAGCACATTATTCATAAATTGCTTGGTGTTTTATCTTTAAATATATAATTCTTCTATGCGTGTGTGTGTGACTGAACTCTATCTAATACCTCTTGCCAATTCCCATCCTTCCTCCCGATGTGATAGGCTGGCAACACAGCCATGGTCCAAGCGTTATGGATATTCATGGGCGGCAATGGTCACTTACCATCAGGTGACCTGTCGCTCGTTTGTCGGATCTATTTAATGATGAATATAAAAAACCTCCTTCAAAACGGCTGGACCGATTTTGATGAAATTCAATTCGAAAATGGTTTTGATTCACTATGTCGTTCACTACAAAATATGATAAATATGTTATTGATAACGAAAACCCAATCTTAAGTCGAAAACCATTTATTAAGTCAATATTTGAAGATAAACGTCACATTATACAATTCACGTAGGGCTTTATTGATCGTCACCAACTCTTTTCACATTGTCACCCCAAAGTATGCCTATTTTGCAGTAACAGTGTTGGTCTATGCACGAAGCGCCGAGAGTGTTGTAACAAGCCTGTGTGCATATCGCTGTGCAGTCGTCTGCCGAGACGCAATCACCATAATCATGGTCACGAGCTGAAAAATACCATATTTTAATATGAATCGACAAAATTCAAAAGCATCTCCCGAGTATGACCTAACACCCCTTTCTTTTTCCCGTGTCTAGTCCTTCCATATTCCTATTTTGAGATGTTGGAAACACATCTACGGTCTAAGACATGTAGGTGCTCCAAAGCGGCGATTGCTGTTCGCTTACCATCACGTAACACAGATCGTTTACCAAACCAGCAAGCCTGGTTGCAAGTTGTTGTTGAAGCATGAGTTGTTTGAGAGCATGAGAGTGACAATCCTTTTTTAGCACTCAGTCTTTTAGTTTAAGCCGATATTGGTCATGGTTTATAAATATTTCAGAGGATAATCTATTGGTGGAATAATATAAGCTACGTACGTTGATGCACAGCCCCGTTGCTTGGCATTTTGTCGCCCCACCAATAGCCAGCCCCGTTCCTTGGCTTTTTATCGCCCCACCAATAGCCAGCTCCGTCGCTAGGCTTTTTGTCGCTCCACCAATAGCCAGCTCCGTCGCTTGGCTTTTTGTCGCCCCACCAATAGCCAGCGCCGTCGCTTGGCTTTTTGTCGCCCCACCAATAGCCAGCCCCTTTTCCTGCTGCCATGGCGACCGCAGTCAGAAGTAAAGCCAGGATAGCAACTTTCATGATGGATCTTGTTATTGAACTGACGGTTGTAGTCGGAACTGTGTCTCGTTACAATTATTACCAACTATATATATGGCAAATATTTCATGCATTGTTTCATGCTTTAATTAATGGTAATTCGTGGATTCGATAAAAATAGTATGTGATTAAAGTAATTTGCTTTAAAAAATTGGTATGTTACGTAATGCTAAGTACTACCTTCATCATCATCATCATCCACAGCCTGTAGGGTCCCACTGGCCTCTCTCATATTCTGCCACTTTTCAATGTTTTTTGTCAGTCGCATCCAGGTTCGGCCTGTGACTTTGACAATATCGTCGACCCATCTTGCCGCCGGACGGCTGACCTTACTGCTGAATATAAGCCTACTGCCAACATTTTCTACAGTGTCTTGTTGGAAGCAGCCTGCATCTTGAGATTTTATTAGAATTCAATCAAAATTTAAAATCATACTTTTTTTACACAACTGATGGTAAGTAATCACTGCCGCTCATGGAGATCCACAACACTTCATAGACGGATTGCCGGTCCATCATATCGGGAGAGAAGCGAGAATGAAAAAGGGTTACAAAAAGGAACGATGTATGAGCATCCGGCAATCTCTTTCACCGAATGAAATGCGAAAGCATTGCCGTCTCTTTGAACCCCTGCAAACATCAATAGCATGGGAGACGTCACATAATTAGATTTCATTATTTGAATGAAGTGCAAAATTTACTGAGCTTCGATGATTTTAGAACATTACTAGTTTCGGAAACCAAAGCTATATCTCTAAATTCGTATATTTTTTGAGTGCAGTATAGACTATTTTTAAGCGTTATTATATGTGTATCAGGTTCCATACAGTTGGCATCTCTGTTTTTTTTTTTATTGCAAGGCCTGGCGAGACTCGCATGCCATTCACCTGATGGTAAGCGATACGACCGCTCATTGACAGTAGAAAAATCAAACAATAACATGTATTACAAAGCAGTGCTTGGCATTCCACAGTGCTCCCCATTCTGAGACATAAGATGTTTAGTTTACTCTAGATACAATGTCCTTCGATTAACAAAAGATAGCAATAACTTCCGAAGAATAGATAGGTACTATATTACACGGATTGGTTTGCGTAAACCATAAACTACCAATAAAAAACTAAATAATTAAACTTTACGCTCAAATTAGCAAAACATTACAATATCAGCGTTCCGCTTAATATTTCCGAAAATAATGAATTTTTTTATGGTTAATGAACGAAATTTTAGTATAAATAGAGAGGTATAATCGGTAGCCAGACAAGATTTAGCCACAGTCCTTTCGTCGTTCATCATGAAGGTCACATTTGCTTTGGTGCTTCTGGTTGCTGCAGCAGTTGCTTGCGTTGCATCAAATGGTGAGTTAAAAGCTAATATACAAACTCGCGCTTATGTCCTATTGGGGTGATCAGATGCTGTACCGCGTGAAAGGATCTACGCACGCCCGTTTAGCTTCGTCAATACCATTATTCTTCTCTTTATCACTATCGTCAATTCCAAAGACTTCTTATTTAAAGCCTTACAACTCAGACGAGCAGCAACTAATTTTCTGGACGCCGGTCGCTTCAGGTCACCTTAAAATTCTTAGGGGAGGCCTATTTTGAGCAGCGGACTCTTCGTAGCTAAGAGAAAGAAACAAAAAAAAATCCAGCGCTAACCTGATCATAGTAGTATTAAATTGATATCTAATTAAAGCCTAGACCATAGTCATCCAGGCTGGGATAATATTACATCTATCAATGGTTACATTTTCTTTTTACAGATGCTGTTCCGCGATATGATTGTTTGAAAAACGACGACTGTGCGAGCCACTGTATGACTCAGTGTTATTTTTCCGACAAGGGCTTATGTGTCAATAATTTCTGCCATTGCATAATGCATTTACATGATGATCAAAAAGCGGAGCGCAGAAATGCTTAGATATCGTTCGAAATCCAGACAAAATAACTTTCTGTAAATTGAATAAATTTATTCGCATTATTGTTTCGTTGTATACTTCTTATGTTTCTAGCGACACAACTTTCCAAGTGGTAGGTCACTCATGTGTGAAAGGTCGCCAGGGTAGGTACCACAGCAATGTCTATTTCTCACACCAAACAGCAGTATATTGTTGTTTTCCGGTTTGAAGCATATTTTAGCCAGAGTAACTACTGGACATGTTGAGACCTTACATTTTATGTTTAAGGATTGCGAGCACAGTGGAATAACAAGTATTGCTTTGTAATTCAAGTGATATTTCGTTTTGTACTGTCCTACACAATCTACAGATACGAATTTTTTTTTGGTTATAAGACACATGTTACAGTCGCCAACGCAGATTAGGCTAGCGTGGTGGACCACCAACCCGCATTAGGGCAGCGTGTTCGAGTATACCGCCAAACGACTCTTAATCGTAATCTCAGTTTTAGAGGAAGCGCGTGCCCTGCAGTGGGACGTATAGAGGCTGATACGGTATGAGACACAAGTCCTATAAAGGCGTTCAACCCACAGCTTCCCATTTGAATTTTTTTTTTTTTACAACCAGGTGAATTAATGTGAAGTGCGATAAGTATATTCCTAATAATTAACCAAGCAACAAATAAAATATTTCGTAATATACAATAAAAACGAACTATTATGTAATCAAGATAAAGAAATTGGATTATTCACGCCTCGCTTTAAAACTAAACGATTAATTACCTATTCATAAAGCTAGAACTAGTATAAATACGGGGTATGGACGGTAATTACCTTCAGTTGAATAGGAGTCTTACAATCTAAGGTTTAGATATGAAGGTACTTTTCGTTTTGTTGTTCTTAGCCGCGGTTGTCATGGCAACCAACAACAACCGCTGGGGCCGCTTCAGTGCCATGGGTGCGTTTTCGGCAAAATAATTACATTTCTCGCCAATTTTTTCTAGTAAGGAAAGGTACGGGCAATGAATCGTGATTTCTTAGATTCGATTTCCATGTTAGCCAGTGCTTTTTAATATATTCTTAATTTGTAAATCGTACATAAGTCATTTTAAACTAGAATTTGTGTCTAACATTTGGTGTAAATCAATATTCTAGATAATTTCCTTACAATGCCGAATGCGTTTTAATCAAGAAACCAAAGTTTGAGCCAAGTGCAGGATCGTTCAAATGCATTATGTGTCATACAAAATGACTTTAATAATATTTTGAATAAGTTATGTACGTTGCAGGATAATAGGATGCAGGTGCTTCCATCAATCATTTGTAAAAGTATTTGGACAAGGCATTTGTCCAGAAGTAAACTTTCTGGAGAACATTTTTTTTTTAATACGCTTTTATTAACTTCGCCGGTATGTATGTAGGTAGGTATGTATGTATGTAACGGCATCTTTGTAGTTGATTTTCCAGCACTTCAAACTGTCGGATTGAGGCGAAATTTTGCATACGTATCCATTCCCGATAACAATAAAATAATTTTAAAAATATATGACAGCATCTTGTACACAATCTTCAGCAATTTAACATTTTTGAAAAATAAATAGAAGTGATTAATTCGTGTGCAGCTACTTTTTTTTTGATAAGACAGCCGTAAATAGATCTTTGTAGTGCAATTAAATTATAATTAAAAAAACCAAAAAAACACGTTTTCATAAAAGATCCAAGTAAAAGTAAAAAATAATTGATAATTAAGATTAGAAAATGGAGTAAAATACATACATTTTCTTGCTATAAAGCGTGGGTAAGAATGAACAGGAAACTGATATAAAATATTTTACAAACAGGTCAACCTTATCGGCCTAGTTTCGCCAGGAATCTTATGGGTGCACCAACTGCTCGTGGTACTGCGAAATTATACCCTCGAATGCCAAGAATGGACTACCAAAAGTTCTAAAATGGAAGAATGTTAATCGCTCTGACTAATGGCATTTTCAACTTCTTTGTTTTAGAGCTTTATACATTTGATATTTCAGTTTTCTATTTTATTTTTATAAGTTTTCACTGCCTGAATTCTAGAACCAATTATAAACTTAATTACAAGTCTAGATGATAAAAATTAAAGATTTATTTGTAATCCTTGGTAACCTTGTTCCTCAAATTCAGTAAAACTTATACATTAAAGGCGGCATTTCTCTTACAATTTACAATGCAAGGTTAAATGCTAAGAAGTTAAAAATAGAACACAATAATCGGGTATATTAGACTCTGAAGAACCGAATTAGCAAACAATTTGAAAAAAAAATTAATGATTACATGTTAGCTAACATATACCGTGGAAAAGGATAATTCCGGTGACCCCGACATATCCTTTCTGCATCCCTCCCATAGGGCTTGCGGGGAGAGAACCATAAAAAGTTATTGCCATCGTTAAAAAAAAAAACAAAAAAGGAGAGGCCAGAGTTAGTAACCCTACATGTGATTTAAATCTTACCTATTGTGGTGGCAAATAAATCTGTTTTCTTTCTTCTTTCTTTCTTTCTACCTTAACTAAATATTGACTTCCTCCGTGGCGCAGTGGGTTGGACGACGGCTGTGAAACATGAGGCCGGAGTTCGATCCCCAAACCGAGACAAATATTTATGTGATCGTTCCTTCATCTTAATAGTGCCTTTCAATACACACGTGAATCCGAAAACTCCGAAGTGGGCCCTGGGATTTGAACCCGTGACCACCGTAAAAATGTTGACTAAGCAATTCAGTCAAATACCCGCAAGATTTCGTTTTTGTCGGTGTTTCACGTCACTATTAGAAAGACTGATTGAAGTATATTTCCAATAGTTTTATAAATCCAACTATATTTTTAACATAAGAAACAATCGCCCTTGTTAGTTTGGAAAATAACCTTATCAAAGCCATGTTCTTTAGTTATAAAAAGTATTCGTCACACTCATTAATAAACTTTGTCGTATAAATGTGAGGTTTCGACCGTAAATAAATAATAATTCGGTTAAATAACCATAGCTAAGTAGAAATGAGGATTGCCTGCCTTGTATTTTTGATCTCAGTAGTTATAACAGCTAAGAGAAGTCGACGGTGGTCAGATAAGCACGGACCTTTTATTGGTACGTATTTTTTATTACACTTTTTGATAATAAATAAATAAATAACACCCAACATTAACATACAAAGTCCTGACCCCAGATTAAGATCGAGTTTTGTCTCGTTGGTATCAGGAACTACGAGAGACTTTTCGGCTTCACAAACACCCACATCCGAAATATTTGTGGGCCGCACAAACTTTTCTCTCGATGCGGATGTTGAATCCGCAGCATCTAGTTTCCCTGGTATCTAACCGACTGCGCCACGGATACTGTCATCACACACATAATGTCAGGATTTTGCAGGGGTAAACAGAGATTAGGGATCTATTTATTTCAATTCACACATAATATCAATGTTTTCTTAATCTATTTACATCTTTGTAAATACTCGTCATACATCAATTCGAACTTTTTTGTAATATTACATTGCGTTCTTTACCACGAGACATTAGACAATATTTTTCTTTTGATACCCGCTACTATAACTATAGTAATCTTTCTTTTTTGACTCACAATATATCTTTTTTATCTTACTTTTTTATTTCTTATGGTATCCCGTAATGTATGTATGTGAGACCGAAAAGTCTCTCATAGTTCCTGATAGCCACGACACAAGACTCGATTTCAGTATGGGATCAGAACTATATATGTATATATAGTTCTGATCCCACATATATATATATATATATATGTGTGTGTTTAATGTGACTGTTAGGTATGTTTATCATTTATTTATTATTATGTATACTACTCTTTTTTCGTAAAGGCGTCGAAGAATATGTCTGCCACGACCGGCATGACTGTGAAATGATATGCGAAGCTTTGTGCCTGGCATCCAGTGACGGTCTATGCATAGAAGGATCATGTTTCTGCGAAATGGATTCAATTGACGACAAATTTACAATTCCCATCAGAAGTTCACCAGGAAAAACAAAAACAGACCACTTAGCTGATTTAGCTGTTGCAGTAGTTAGAGTAATAAATACTTTTGGGTATACATTTGAATTTTTCATATAATTTAATAGTTTATTAATTGATGGAATGAGATCCGAATCCATCTATATTACTATACTAAGAGGTGAAGAACTTTTTTCTACGCTTGCCGCTCATAATGACTACACTGCGCCTGATAGTAAGCGCAAACGCCGTCCAGGCAGAATATTGAATAATATCAGACGGCAGTCCCATGCCATTCTATACAATTAAGCCGACCTGCTAAGATGCCTCTTCAAATTACGGCGAAAGGACCCGGATTATAGGAAGGAGGGAACACGCATGATTACAAACAATTCTAAATCTTGATGGTGCGGCACGAAAAAGAATTTGCGAACCTTTTGGTTCGTGCCGAGACGATTTGGACCATCAAGCCATGGCTTGCGAACCCTGGTTATGTTTAGTAACTTATATGAGTAACCAAAAATATAAACTGACTAATAATTTCTAGGTATCAGGTGTGGATGTAATGTGTATGTGGGACCAAAGAGTGTTTCGCTGTTTCTGATACACAAGATAAATTACGAGTAATACTCAGTTGAAACACAATATATTTTTAAGCTTCTTTATTACCGCGTTTAAGGAACGCTGTACGGGTTAGGAGCTGCGGCGTAAGGCCAGCTGCATATCTTCAAACCGAAGAAGTTGTCGCAATTCATTTGACCACAGCAGTCTTGTCGAGTATTACACTGAAACAATACAATTACATTTATTTGAAGGACTCTTCCGATCAGAAGTGGTAGAGCCTTTCTATTGTTAGTTATGACTCAGCACTAATGAGCAGGCTCATCCGGGGTGTCACCATTGTCCCACAGGAAATCGATGTGAAGCGACAGCTTCACTGTCGTGTTTGGTTCGGTTAAATTATTGTATGCAACGGTCTTATTCATGGATTGAGAATATATATTGAATGTAGACATACGATATTTTTTATATTTTTCTGTATTTTTATCACACGCCAGTGTAGGACACGGGCCTCCTCCACAATTTAGACTACAAATGAGAGGGTTTGGGCTATATAGTCCACCATACTGGCCTAGTGCGGGTTGGAGGACATTTCCTTCACTGTTATAGTGGGTGGTAATTGACTATCAGTACGTAAATGACTCTGAAAAGTTGGAGCTAAGGGACTTGAACCCTCGACTACCGTAAACATGTCGGAAGCCGAGACTGGTCCGTTACCAACAGGCCACCACACACATTACCTTTTAATTACCTATTGATAAAATAAGGCATTTACTACCAAAGTATACAGTTACTTACTGATCCCCAAAACCCAGAGCAAGCGTCACCGCTCTGAATCATCAGAAGCACCAACACTCCGACCAGCAAAACAATTGACGTCTTCATGGCTGCTCTTTGATTTGCCTACAAATACAACGCACGTAATATGTTTTAAGGAGACTTACAGACTAATAACAATAGATATAATATAAATAACAACAATTGCTAATACCAAGCCTTCATATTTAAACATAAAAACAAATATGCACAAACAATTTTATTATTTAACTAGAAAAAAGATATAAAAGCAAACATAACAAGAATACTTGTTCAAAAGAGCACTAGAAGAGTTTTGTCAATAGGGAATATGCACCAGACTTCAAAATAAGTCAAAATATTTTTTTGTAATCTTTATTAATATAGAAATATACCTTAAAGATATTTTTTTAAATTTATCAACTCTAACGGCCGATGCCAATAATCAATCGAAAAAATTAGATTGAAGTCAATCTGTTTTGTTGTAAATTGTTTTCTACTTTTCGATTGGTCTCCTGTCATGTTGCCATAGTTTATTCACTACTGAGGTTGATTATTGGCAATATAGTATCAGAAAAACGATTGAGCTGTCAATCTAAAACGGCAAATTTTGGATTGGGTTTGTTTATTGGCAGCGGCTGTTAATCGGTAAAATAAATACTTAAAAAATGACATTTCAAATTTGCCGCGCATTTTTTCCGAAACGCGATCTATTGCTTGAAAAGGAAAGTGACGACAATGGTCACGTTCTTATGAAGTTTTAGCTTGTTGTTTTACGTTTGTTTATGAGATTATTTTGTGCTTTCTATAAACTATTAAATAAAATGGATTATTTTGTCACGAGATACAGGTCTGTAGCAATTCATGAAAGAAACTTAATCCAAATACTACGTTGTTCATATCGTGACCTCTGACGTCCCAGCGAGTTCGCGCCAACATGGCGTTTAAATGCTTCGAAACTGATAGCAGTTTTGATTATTTTTTTGTACTTTTTTGATTGATATTTTCAAAGACTTAAATTTTTTCCGATAATGTAATAACATACAGAATTGATTACAAATATAAAAAATTACATGCATATTCCCTATTAATTTAATAAGTTCATGTTCTGTTATTATCTATACTAATATTATAAAGAGGAAAACTTTGTTTGTTTGTTTGTTTGGTTGTAATGAATAGGCTCAAAAACTACTGGACCGATTTTAAAAATTCTTTCACCATTCGAAAGCTACATTATCCACGAGTAACATAGACTATATTTTATTTTGGAAAAAAATAGGGTTCCGTAAGATATTTGGATTTTTCGGACACAAACTGAAAAAAATCAACCAAAGAAGTTACTTATTTTGCGTACGCTGCCTAAATTACAAAAGATAGAACCATAAAATGTTATAATTAATTGTAGATCTTATAAATATCTACAAAAAAGTCCGCGACACACTATACCTATCTATGTCGAGTGAGGCACAACAATCACATTTTTATTTAAAAAACTTGAATTTTTTTTTGGACTACATTTAAACGCGTTTATTTTACTCATGCTATTAATCCTTATCAAAATAAATTATTTCATCAATAAGTACAGTTTATGTTGATAATATTTGGTCTTTGAATGATTAAAATTGGACGTTTGGTTTTGAAGTTGTGGTGATATTAAAATATTACGATTTCTGCTGCACAAAAATGTCATAAGGCAATCTTTATATATACATGTATATGGAGAGACGGGATATAATAGAGTGGAAGGTACGGGAGAAGGCTGGGATAGCTGACAGATTTTATAGGACGAAATATAAATGCACGTTATAAGACGGGATGGATAATAAAGAGAAAGGACGGGATGGATTGGGAAGAGACTGAACAGACGGATGAGACGGGATTGAGCCGGACAGTAGGACAGCTACGTCAAGTTTAGGTATACAAGAGTTTATACGAAAAATAACATGTATTTGGTGTAGAGTGGAATCAAAAAATATATGCACCCAGACGAAGCTGGGCCGGGCCGCTAGTTGCATATAATGTAGTTACGTCTGCCTGTAACATTTTTTTACGTACCATTGCTAAAGTTACCACTTAATGGTCGAGGATAAATCTATGGTCATATATAAATCTGAAGAGTTTATTTGTTTGTTTGTTACCGCTAATTTCAGGAACTAGTGGTTCGAATTGAAGTAATCTTTTTGTGTTGGACAGGTCATTTATTAAGTAGTGCTATAGGTCATTTATTAAGTCCTGCTATGGCTTATAGGAGGAAAGCAGTAGTAAAAAATTAGCAAATATGAGGAAAATTTATTCTTTTTTCGTGGCCCGATTAGTCGATATTCTAAAGTCGCAATTGGACATTTCTGCCGTCATTTTGGAAAGTGGGTCTGCCGGATCGCTAGTACTTAATAATTGTTAGGACTGGTTACTATTGTGTATATAAACGAAACAATTAATTCAAATGTAGTTTGTTCTGTCCGCACGTGTCATATTCTTTTCGATGTCAATGTATGTGCATTCCTTATATATTAAATCCTTTACTGTTATATCAATCCTGTTTTTACTCTGCCTATAACCCATCAATAATAATACTAAAAGCGTAGTTAGTTGAAGTCACGATTCGCAAAAGTTTGCTGGCAGATGCTGGATGCATAGGACCGTAGCTCTTGGTGCTTGATAATTTCTGCCTACCCAAATGGAAAATAGGCATGAGTTTAAGTTATTTTTATTTGTGTGTCCACGCTTGTGATTTTTTAATAATTAGCAATACTTAAAAGATGTCTAAGATAGGAAAGATTAGTAAGAAGTTATGATTAAAGACAATAAGAAAATTGTGTAAAAGTTTTCACGCCATCCCACATGTACTCGTATGTATGTATATATGTACGTACCCCAATAAACTCGTTATACATTGAACGTAACTACAAATTAAAACCGTTTTTAATATGGCACAATATTACATGTACTTAGTACATTGATTAGTAAAATTCTTCTAGGCCGGATAATACTATCCCAAATTACACCTGTAACTCTAATCTAGGACGACTTTGGCATGCATTCAATTATCATTAGCACTAAAGCTAAGCGAACCTCTGGGGTAATCCTAATTATTTTAAACCGCTCACTAAGTTACTCACACATATTTACACAAAAAAAGGGGTAGAAAATACATTATTATTGTAATAGGGAATATTAAGGATTAATTTATAAGGATTTAATCAAAGAAATATATAATACATTAGTGAGAAATAACTTGATGTTAATACTTACGTGTTCTGACTATGACAAGACACGATCTCGTTTTAACACAGAAAGTAGCCGAAAGCTTTATATACGAAATTTGTGTTGACCTCTGTGACTCAACTTGTACATAGGTAGTTAGGAGGGAAGTACGGCTCAAAGTTTATCTAAACAAATCACACGGCTTCGCCCATCTGCAATACTTAGTAATATTGTGCAGAATTCTACTATATTTTTGGTATTATATGGTAAAAAGATTAATAATTGTTTTTAATTTACGAAAATCGTAAATTAGTGATTTAGGAAATATTTACTTTAATATAGAGTATAGAAATGATTTGTGTGAGTTACATAATATTATGTACCAAAATTATAAAGGTGAATAGTAAAATATATAAAGTATCATCATCATCATCATCATCATCATCATATCAGCCACAGGAAGTCCACTGCTGAACATAGGCCTCCCCCAAGGATCTCCACAATGACCTGTTGGAAGCGGCCTGCATCCAGCGACTTCCTGCGACCTTAGTCAGAGTATACTTTTTGATAATATTATTTTAATTGCAGGATGTATCGGTATATTTTTAACAACAAAAATAATTTGTGAAAATGCAATTGGGAATGTGGCAACAAAAGTAAAAAGGTGCTTCTTGAGATGCATGGTTAAACAAAGAAAATATAGAACACACATCCTTTTTTTCATTCATTGTTTACTTCTAACAAACACACATACATCTTTACAAAAATTCCCTTATGATTAATAGTTTTTTTTACAACGTGAATTGCAAAATAACATTCGGTGTCATGTGAAAAATTTGTGGAAATTCCAATATAATAATAATAGAAAATGCTTGGAGATAATACTGATTGCTCATTAATATTTTTGACTTCCTACTGTTCTATGTATGTAGTAGTATGTATTCTACATAATATCATTGCTGAACACTAATCTTCAAAGATTGAGGATGGGTACATCTTAATTAAGAATTATCAAAACAAAACAAATAATAAAAAGAAGAGAGTTGGTATTGTTGAAGGAATTGCACCATTTCTTCTTCACAGCTACTACACGTTCCGAAGTGAATAAATTGACGACACAAAATATTTTTTAAATGGCTAACTATGAATTTAGAGATTATTTACAAAATAAAAACATTTAATTGCTCACAATTTATTGAAGGTAACTGAATAAAGAATAATTTGATTAGAAAAAAAAACATATCAATTGCTCACATTTTATTACTCTTTACAATCTTATGGGTTCCGAGATGCCTGTTCGGCCTGATTCGAATGGCGTGGCTTCAAGCACCAGCAAGGATCTCTGGGTGCGCCGGTGCCTCTTCCTTTAGAACGGCAGACATCGCAGTTCCTATTGTCGACCCCAAGAGACATCGCCGAAGCGATCAACAAAACAACAAAGAACAAATTCAGGAACTTCATTTCGAGATATTCGAAATTCTGTGACTGTAAAAACCTTTGGTGTTCTATTTATACCACATTGGTGCCAATCAATTTGATCAGGTTGTGTTATTATAATATAATTTATGTACTTATTTAAAAGGTACATGGAAAACGGTCAGTTATGGAAATTGATTTGTTGGTGTACCATGATAAACTATTACATTTTATTGATTTGCATGGTTAAATTATGAATTTGTAGCTGACCTATATTACGAATTATTTTAATAAAATTGCTATATGCATATGAGGATTATTTAAGTTAGTGGCCGGACCTCAACTTGAAATAAGCATTTTAGTATTACACGCTGGCTTTTTGCATATGATGAACTTCATATACTTTTTTCAACTTCTTCAAATACATACATTCTTGTGTAAATAGCATGTTTTGCTGCACTATTAGACTGCCAGTCTAAGTGTTCGCTCCTTTTCTTAAACCTGGAAGATATAAGAAGATATATACATATATAGATAAGTCAGTATTAATTATGTTGCCTATCTACTACCTGGGCAACATCAATGAACAGCACTAGACTTCCTATGGTTGAAAATTATGATAATTAAAAATGAGCGATGTTCAATCCTCAAAAAAAAACTGGTAATATAAAATGTTATGCCATAATCGTTATTATTAAACACCTCTAATTCAATTGATAACAAACCATTTAATAATAAGGATCCATAAACGTAGTATCTATGTAAAAAATATTATCATTTAATTATCGATCTATGCACTAGGAATATCCAGTCTTGTGCAGGGCAATGTGATAAACGATTTAAAAAATCATATTAAATTTAATTAAATTGAAAGTTGAGGTTACATGTACTTTATGGTATTATATTATACATAATATATTAAAATATAATTAACATTATTTAATAACTATTTACTGCAATATAGTGTGAAATAATTAACTAAATAGACGTAATTATCCTGTATATGACTAATACTATAACTTAAAAACATTCGTATCAAAAATATTTATTGTAACTTTACAAAAAAATATTATTGAACATATCTGATTTAAACCAACTTGTAAATGTTTTAATAATCACTACATTATAAGCTGGTTTTGAAAAGAGCAACACTAGAGTTTGTTGCCCGTTCTTCATCTTCTTTAGCAAAAACCGCTTTCCGAACTGACCACCCAGATCAAAAAATGAATCTAAACGATTTTGAACATTTTAGCCCGGAGTGAGAATGTGCCCGATATGGCGATAGGCTGGCCCTCTCTACATAATGTTCACGGAATACAAGGCGATAAGTTGGTGTACTGGTAGCACTTCTGCCTATCCATTATGAATAAAGGCGTGATGTTTATGTATATGTAAATGCATATGTGATAAGTAAATCTGTTTTATTTTATTGTCGTTTAATACCACGAAATAATTTTACATACCTTTCACTGTGCCGCCAAAGAATCCATGGTTATTTTTGTATGAAAGTCCTTTATGATTTGCCAAAATAACAGACGAACCAAGTAACAGAATAAAAACAAATTTCAGTATTATACTCCAAGTACTTCACCTTTTTTAAATCACCCATTCATATGTTTACTTATAAGAAAACCTAGTTACGGTAATTAAAATGAATTTCTCGAGACAAAGAGATTTGTATCGTATTTGCTTTTAACGGTAATTATGTCTTTAACATTTGATATTGTAGTATAACATTTGATATTAGTGAGGATTTATGACTATGTATGTTTTTATTATTACGACGACCTTGTCGTGCGCCTGATGGTACCTAAGCGATACGACCGCTCAGGAACAGTAGCAAAACCAAGCAACACCTTGAATTACAAAGCAATGCTTGACATTCCACTGCGCTCACCATCCCGGGACATAAGATGTTAAGTCTCAATATGTCCATTAGTTACTCTGGCTACAATGTCCTTCAATCCGAAACATAATAGTGCATTAAAACTACTGTTTGTCGGGAGAAATAGACATTGCGGTGGTACCTACCGAGGCGACCAATGAGAGCGTAAAGAGTGTGTTTTATTAATATATGTAGGTAGTGAACATTTTACTTATATTACATCAAAATGGTGCAAAGGGGACACCCATAGCTTCCTTATTTTTTGCTTGCGCAGTAATATATATCTTCCTACATATTATATCGTTCAGTGCTGTGCACAGGACTTTTCCACAACTAACAATCCACCGATCTGGCATCTCACTCCATGAAGTGAATACCTATGAAAAATCTGCGCTACAGTTCAGGCGGTAGTATTGAATTTAGTCGAATTAACATAATTTATGTATTGTCTTATTTTTCTTTCCAAAAAATATTTTTTTTAAAATAATCTGTTGTTTTTTAGCAGATGCCGAGTGTATTATGACGTATTATGCAATTTGTTTTATAACACGATATTGTTTGCCCTTGAAATCAACAATAAAATAACGGAATGCTTCATTAATCTAAAATTTATCAAAGACACGCTTCTACATTCAAAATATAGTAATTTCACACGAAACCTTATTTATATTATTATAAAAAGAAACATTGATCAGTTTGCTATTGCAGAAGTGCACGTGAAACCTATCAATATGAAGCTCTTAACTTTATTACTCTTGTTGTGTGCTATTGGTTTCAATTTTGGATTTGTTCATCACAGAAACAGAGGTACTTTATCAAAGATTTATTTATTGTGAAATTTGTTATAAAGGGAAAATCAATATTTGTGTTATGTATAACAGAAAAAGTATATGGAAATTTACTATTTTTGAAACATGTATATTTTTTAATCTGACCATGTCTCGCAATTGGAAGGCATTACCAGTATACTCGGACCGATGCTGAAGACATATGTACAGGGTATATCAAGATAAAAAATCATAAAAAAATTATTGTCGCGTTTCTTTGCGAAATTTTTAGTTGCATTGTGTTTGTAGTCACTAAAACTACCACCCGGCTTCGTTTTCGGTAGCATTCTTGATATACCCAGTATTATGTATTATAAGAATTTGTTTCAGTATTTTGATAGAAAATTCTGTCGTAGTTTGTTATGCACTCAAGGCTCACAATTTCTTGAATTTTAAACGTTTCTATATGGTGTTACTACACTGTCAGTTCGAAAGATCTTTGTTGCACATTGTCTCTGTTCTAGACAAGCAGGAGAGATAATAGTGGCAATGTAAAGAAGGCTCTGAAATTCATATGAAAGTGAGATGTATGATCGTAATGGTAATTAAGATTCTAAATAATTCAAGCAACTGAGACAATTGAGAAAAACGTGCACAAGTGGACGTCATATACACCGACTACAGTAAATGTTTTGATCGGATTCATCACGGTGTACTTTTGCAAAAATTACTGTCAGCAGGTATTCATGGCGATTTATATCGATGGTTTTCATCTTACATCGAGAAACGATCACAGGCAGTTGTCTTAAACGGCTTTATGTCGAGTTGGACATACATTCCATCAGGAGTTCCACAGGGCTCCTTGTTAGGCCCTCTTTTGTTTAATATATTCATTTCGGATGTTATACATTGTTTTCAGAATTCTAAAATACTTCTGTACGCTGACGACATGAAAATAATTAAATTAATTCATAACACTTCTGACGCCCAACTTTTACAAGCAGATCTTAACAGATACAATAAATACTGCAAAAATAATAAGTTACAATTGAATGTCTCCAAGTGCTACCATATAAGTTTCTCACGTCTACACAAAACTATTCAGACGTCATATACAATAAACAATATTGATATCAAAAAAGTTACGGAAATACGGGATTTGGGTGTTACTCATGACAACAAACTAATTTTTGACAAACATGTTGGTCACATTGTGAAAAAGGCGTCTAAGACACTAGGTTTTATTATTCGCATGTCAGATAGTTTTAAGTCGCTAAAATGCATCAAGATTTTATATTGTTCTTTGGTACGCAGTCAACTTGAATACGCATCACAAGTGTGGAATCCTCAATATGAGATCTACAGGTCTCGTATTGAGTCAGTCCAAAGGAAATTCTTAAAATATCTGGATTTCAAGGCGCAACAATGGTCCGATGACTACGCACATCGTTGTAAAAGGTATCATTTTTTGCCTTTGGAAGTTAGACGTAATATTAATGATATTTGTTTCATTATGAATGTTGCTAACGGGTCTATCGATTGTCCTCCGTTATTGTCAAAGCTAGGATTACGCACGAATCAAACAGGACTTCGTCTGAAGCCTCTGTTATCAATACCTTTTGCGTCAACCAATTATAGGCAAAATTCATTCCTGTTGCGTAGTGCAAATATATTTAATAAGCTTCCACAAAATCTGGGCGTGGATTTGTTTTGCACAAAACCAGAAACCGTAAGGCGAAAATTTAGCAAAATCTTTTTTGAAACAGACAGTGAAGAAACCACCTAGATTTGGGTTATCCATCATAACATATCATTGTAGGCACAATACAGCTTGTGGTTAAGTATTAAGCTATATATATTTTTTTATTGTTAGAATATTACAATTGTTTTATCGTTAAATCTTGCGGCTGTTGTGTAATTTTCCTTATTCCGTTTATCTCTTTTTTACAACCTTTGTTATTTTATAGTGCCTGATTGTTTTTTTTTTTTAAATTTAATTTGTTATTTCACTTTAAACGGTGCTCTAAATTGTTAACTATATGTGGAGACTTGTTATTAGCAATATGGTTACCTTATATTTAAGTTCTACACATATTTGTATTAGTCTGTTCCTAAAAATAAAAAAATAAAATAATAAATAAATAATATAATGTACTTTACAAATAATGACTACAGTTTCCTAAATTGCAAAGTAACACGGCTAATCAACTACCAACTCGCGTGTTGCTAAGAGATTATTTTTGCCCGTAAACATCTTAGGAGTAGTGAGCCTCGGGTAGTCTCACTCCCCTTACGTGCGAAATTAGCAGAGCCACCTTTTCTCTACTATTACTTAATTAACCCACTCACTCACTGTTATAGTCCAAAGTGTTGTAGCTGTTCAGGTTGCCGATGATTTTCTAGGAAAGGAGTTAGAGAGAGAGAAGATTTGTTTGAATGGCAACGTAGCGAAAAGCGCAGCGTAGGACGTCCATACACAAGGTGGTCAGACGACCTGGTAAAGGTCACTATAGAAATCATTGGGGGAGGCCTATGTTCAGCAGTGGACTTTGGCTGTTCGATTGGATTGGATTTGTAAGATCGAAAAGTCTCTCGTAGTTCCACCCACGACAAAAGTTTCAATTTTAGTGGCGTGTGTAATAGTTCGGTATATTAATTTATTTTAAATATTTTCATTACAGGCATCCCTGAACCTGACTGTCGAACTAGCAAAGATTGTGAAGTAATCTGCGATATGCAGTGTCTTGTATCTACCAAAAGGCATTGTATTGATGGCTCATGCTTTTGCTACGTGCGACCCCTTGAGCAAAATTACGGCCAGAGATATCGGTGAATGTCACAATAACTACTCTCAACGGTGTTGAATAAAAGGGTTTTAATCTTGTACGTGTATTTTTATTATGCTCTTAATGGAAAATTGAAAAATCTACTTAATTGTCAGTTGGACGAGGTCATAAGACAGTTTTAGATTAATTTCATGAAAAAATCAATAGTCTTTTTTTTGTGCAAGTAACATCGAGACGACCATGCTGTTCGACTGATAGCAAGCAAGATGACCACTCAGTAGCAAAACCAAACAACACCATGAATACCAAAGTAACGCTGGACGCGCAATATGAGTGGTGTGACGCCTCACCATACTCAATTTCAATGATTTTAAGGCCTTGATATTTATCATAATATAATGTAGTCTACATAGATCAGTAAATCCTCATCGTTTATCGTAAATCGTGTAAATATTTCTTTCTGTTTGGGAATGTAGGATGTAATGTAGAATGTACCGATGTAGACAATAATACAACTTGTGACCATTTGTTCTAGAGCCGGTATCTATCAGCCTATCACACTTATTTTTATTCCTAAATGTTAATTTAGAAAAAATAAAATACTAAAAGCATTTTTTTAGATATTGATTTTTTATGTAGGTATAGTAATACCAAATCTACCCCTTATGTGAGTAATACTACGGATATATAGACATGCCATATGGTCGAAGTCAAGGCGAGCTGATAGCATATCCGCACTGTTTTTTATAGTTCAACTTTGGCCCGTACTTCCCTAACAAACCTATGCACTCATCATATCACAGATGTTGAGATAAATATCGTATAAAAGTTCGGCTGCTTTCTGTGTTAGAACGAGTTCTGCTTCGAAATTTAAATTATTACACGTAAGTATTTTTATAGAGAAATATTATAGATAATTCATATTATGCCACATAATATAAAGTTGAAGGAACTGAAGTTTGTATCTAGTATGGCAATAGGTTTAACTCATTCATAATATGAATGAGTTTAATATAATATTATATTGGGACGAAAACATTTTTCGGTGAACTGAGGGTACTTTCTCAAACTATCCTACTAAATAATAATAAATAAAGCTTATTTTTATAACACCATGTGATAAATAATAAACAAAAGGACACAATTAAGAATATATTAATAAAGTAATCACAGCAGAAACACATACAATTGGGAACACATTACACACAAACACATAACTGGAGGTCTAATTAGAGCTAACGTTTATTATAGAATGGTAATTTCTCAGGTTAAAATATCCAGTGATTAAATTTGAAGATTTTCTATAGTGTGAGAAGTTTGCCAATCTGCACTAGGCAAGCTTTGTGGACTCTGCCCTAAGATCTCGAAATACAACGGTCGATTTTAGTGAAGTTACATGTTAAACTTTGGACGATTATGAACTGAAACAGCAAGTCATACAGTAATACTATTGATTATTATAATTTTATATTTTCTCGTGTTAACCGCTAACGCTATACCTTATAGAACTATAGGTGGTTTTTAATATCTATAATACACCAACCGATATAAATCAATTCAAACCGTGAAATAACAACTGATTTAATATGACGAATGTGAACAATGCCAGTGATTTCGATCGTGAGTTGTTACAGAATCGCACGGCAGGTAGTGTTTTGCCGTCATTAAAACCGTTTGAGGCTGTTTCGATAATCGTGCAATCATACAATCCATGCACGAAGTCATTGAGGTCGTCAAACAATGACTAGGAATATTTATTGGATATTATATACAGTAAATTCATAAATAATAAATAAATAACACCCATCAGTCATATATATAGTCGTGGACCCACACTAAAATCGAGTCTTGTGTTGTAAAAAAAAATGTTTTAGTGAGAACGAAAAGGCTCTCGTAGTTTCTGATACTCACAACAAAGACACAAACGTAGCCTAGGGTCCGATCTATGCATGTGACTTTTCGGTATATTTATTTATTGCTTTTATTCTCAGGTATATGTATAAACATATTATTATAGCCCATATTTTCTACTATTTTCCCTGTGATTCAAAGCCTAAGTCCCGTGTTCGTTAGTAATCATCCACTTCGTATATAGTACAGTGCATAGCAAAGGGCTCCTCTACAATGTTCATTATATTTTTATATATTTGTCATATTTACAAAAATATAGGTAGTGTAATTGACCTATACTCATTCATAGACAATAATAAAACTTAATTTGTTTTCTCAAACAGAATTCAATCGTCGCGTCGTTCGAAAGATTAAACATTTGTTAGACTGTCCCGCCCTCACACCCGCCACTGCAACTCCTGTAAGCCAGGATCAACAGTGGCACGCAATGTAATGACACCGAGCATTGAAGCTCGGCGAGTCTCCGGGAATGTCTAACTTGTCTTTAACCCGCAACGAAATTAATCAGAAAGTTAAATTAATAGGAGAAGTTGGAAATAAATAATGTCCACTTCCCTCCGTGCAATGCGGGTGACAAAACATTGAACTAAAGAGGTAAATAACCTCACAAAGAGACTTTTACAGCCGGAGAAGCCAGCTGTAAAGCACCACGGAATTCATTATTACATATAAACATTTGTTAGCTAAAATGTTACAGACTAATTTTTAACACAGTTTATACATTAGGCTGTAAGATGTTAATTCGAACGAGTAGTCCACCAGGTTGGCGGATTTTCTCCTCCTATCTTTATATTCTCTTTTCACTTTCAATTTGAGGACCAAATCAGGTACCCAATACAAGTGTTGCTAAAATACGTGCTATTTTTGATCCTGGATTACAGGAGTTGCATTAGTGAACGTAAGGGTGGGACAGCTCATATAAAATACAAATAAACACTTTTATGGTGAAGAAGTTGCCATGGGAACAGTTAACGAAACTACCATTATTTATTTTTTAATATATTTTTATTTTAAATTCATTTATCTTATTTTAATATAAATTGAGCTAAACAAGTCGACAATGGATAAAGATGACGCGTTCATTCATTTGCGAGGGCTCGTTAGAAAGTTACGTGGTTCGAGTGGCTTCTGCGGGAGACTTCGCAGACGCGAGGTGAGAACTACAGAGTGTTCACTAAATATATTTTTAATTATCTTATCACATATTTCGAGCCCCGTACATTTCTTAAGGTGGTTTCCCCGAATTTTCTATGGATTGCAACCTCCCCGTCCTGTCTCTACTTAAAGCATTATTTATATACGACTCCTAGGTGATACATCAAGACCAAACACCTACCTGGTTAGGTTAGAACTACAATAATACGACGACGAAAACGGCACTTTCGTGCAGTAGTTTTAGCGTGATATGTACGCGTACAAATATACGGATTGACAAACAATAGCACAAATTCTAGATATGCCTGTTTTTGATTCTATTGTTGTTCTAAAGATATTTTTCTTTATATCTTCTACGTACAAAAATGAGCTTGCGGTAGGATAAACAAAAATAAACAATTAGCAAAATTTTCTTTGAAAATCGCAGCACCCTGTGTGTTTCAAATAGGTAACAAGTTTGAATAAGCGTGTTTTGTCTCTTAATCTTTGTTAGCGGTGATCCGCGGGAGTGTGCCCCCTCTTCCCCCCACTCCCTCCCCCTCGAGCCTCCTTCCTGTCACTTGCCACATCAAAGAGTATAGTAATGTCATTGTTAAGTCTTGTTGAGGTATCGTACTCGTGTTTGTTAACGCGATTTAATTTTGCCAATTATTGCGGTGGAAACCAATTTTGTACTTGTCTCATTTTGCGTATATTTTGCTTAATTTTCCCTTTTCAGTGATGGTGTAATTTGTAAAAATTTTAATTTATAAATTTTCGTCTAATCCTCCTATTTTATTTATGAACTATTTTGGGAAGTAGAACAGTATTTAAAACTTCATTAAATTGGGATCAATAGTATTCGAAATATTCTGTACATAAATTTAACTACTCAATGAATAATGGTTGTATAATCGCTTCAAAATACACTTCAAACCTTGAATGCTTACAATGCCCATTGACAATCCATAAAAGACCCCACAATATTTACCCTACCTTTAAGATTGCCAGATAAAAAATACCCGTGATTTATGAAGTTTTTTCCCGCCGATAAATAGTTGTCTTAGAGGCTAGGAGGGCGGCGGTCCTCGTTTATTCCAAGGTGGATATTGCTTTTTCGCTGATAAAGATATGACGAATGAAGCCTAGGTGGGAGATATTTTATGGGCGTGTGAGTGGTAGATTTATTACAGCGGTTTTTGTTGGTCAGTTTATTGTGTTTTTTACAGGCTGTTGAGTACGTGACTTGGCGTTAACTTATTGTATTTATTTAATAATATATCTTTAACGTCACTATTTGGCTCGATAATTCTCAGTTTAACGAAATTAGCTAAATCCTGCTTTGTTAGACTAACCTTAGATCTAGTATATATTCCAATAAGTTGCCACACGCTTCATGGTGAAAAAAACTATAGTCTCTCGATGCCTTAGGGCTTAGAGACTCCTACACCAGTTTTCTGTTAATTGCGCTGTTATTACTCTAGTATTGGTCGGAAACCCGATATATAATTATTGGAACTCTTGACGCCTTTTGAAATAAAATCCATCTCGCCTCTTCTTTTTTTGGATTTTATTTGTTTATAAATCACAAGCCCCTTCACACAGTGGGAATTTATGTAATTTAAAGACATAAACCTTGTTTTTATCCGACAGTTCATAACAATAAGCGGAGAACAATAGACCCACCTCAGTTAATAGGAACGCATCCCTCATGAGATAAAACTCACACTTGCCATACAAAAGCCACTTGATGCCCTCAATTAAATTCTTGACATTGTCGATACACCTTTAATAGTGATGGAATGTCAAAATATCGATATTTTGGGAATGAAATTTGGAAACGACTAAATTGTTACTACTATACCATATTGAGACTTAACATCTAATGTCTTAGAATGTTAAGCGCAGTGGAATGTTAAGGATTGCTTTGTAATTCAAGGTATTGTTTGATTTTGCTACTATCTATGAGTGGTCGTATCGCTTACTATCAGACGAATGGCATTTACGTCTCACCACTCATTATAAAAAAATAACATGACAGTGGTGGTGAAATGAAATTAAATCTATAATAACTACATGTAGGCATGTAGGCAATTTAAGAGCTCTTATGACAAGTCAATATACATAGAACTTAATCTCTATAAACAAAATATGTGTGTGCTACCAGGACACCCAAGTTTTATCTTGTATGTTTTGTCCCACAATGTGGTAGAGAGAGTCCTAATTACCATATCGGGAACAAATTTTTAACTCCGGGCTGATAATGAAAATTTAATATACCAACGCCTGACACGGTATTCGAACTCGAGACCTCAGCGTTGTAATTGTACCGGAGTACATAAGCGCCACCGAGGCAGTTTTAAATAAAAATTATCGATAAATGCACATCATCAAAATTTACCTCTTCGAATTAAATTACACCTCGGCATCCCTCGGTAACTCCAAACAATAATCTTTAACATGCCACCCCTCCCGCCCACCGCTCCCCCATAAGCCTTTTATGAGGTGTTTGTCGCGACGTCTTGCCTAGTGTAGATAAGTCGATAATTACACGTTTTATCGACAACGTAACGGTGTTATACTGGCTCACGTGTTATTGTATGACTGTATTTATAAATGTAGGTCTTTGGTGTTGTGGTAGCATGTTTAGGCTGTGAACCATGAGGCCCTGGATTTTAATCTCAGGAGACAAACAACTACGAGTTCGAATTGTAGTTTGAAAAATGTATACAAAATTCTTTGCTTAGCAAACACAAAACTTCACAGTACACAGCTTACAGGCTCCCAATCGACAATTGAGATCGTATATCCACTTCAAATTAACCCTTAATTGAAATATGTATCACCATAAAGGACTTCATACAAACATAACCCTTCCTCAAAGGTGATATTGTGTAATTGGCCGGAGGTCGCACAGACCCCACGATCTTAATTATTAGTAAGGTGCTTAAGGGTTTAATTTACGACGTGTTAATACGGGCCGATGTACGTCCGCGGCAATTATTTTGACCCAAAATTAAATTTACCTGAAGGGGTCCTTTGGACCCCATACGGGTTAAGCAATTGAAACAATTACGCCGATGGTGTGTTGAACATCTGTTATTGTTTCTGGATAAGTGGACTTTAAATTTAATATTTTAGTGATTATTACTGCGGGTGGTCTGTTTTGTTTTGACCGGGTTACGGGTTAAACTCGCAAGATAAGAGCAGGAAATTACTTTTATTATTTACTTGTGTTTCGAATGAATCATACTATTTGGCGTTATCGTATTGTTTTATTTTGAATTTAAAGTCTAAAAAATAATCTTTAAGACTGGTCCAAAGTCTGTATCGATATTTGTTTTGTTTAGGTATCGGAAAAATGAACTAGTGAAATTTGCATTTTGTTGAAAAATACTTGTAAGGAGAAATTATGAATTATGTTTTTAAAATGAATATAACATTAAGTGCTCATCAATTTATTGTGAAAGATAAATTGACAATCAGCTAACAAAATATTTCATTGTTACTTACGAAACCGCAAACGTAATATAACCTTATATGAAAGAACATCGGTCACGTCCATACATTTTGTGACCTGACAAAGAAATATATTATACACAGCTGGGATATAGTTTATTGTGTTGTATAGTGCATGAGGAGTGATGTCCAGTTACAAAAAGATTTCTGCAAAGCCGGAGATTTTAGAGTGTTTCATATATTTGTAACTCTTTAGGTTACAATTATACTAATAAAAAATAGCACATTATAATGTCATTGTCATTGTCAAATATACCTAATGTAGGGTGGTCTTATGTTTATCAGGTACCTAGGAAGAAAAGTGTACTAAATCATAATGATGGCTTATTAATTTACTGGTGGTAGATCTCTCATTATTTGAGAGGCCATCTGGGTAGGTACCACCGCAATGTCTATTTCTCCCGTGAAACAACACTGCTTAAATGCGCTGTTGTGTTTCGGATTGAAGGACATTGTAGCCAGAGCAACTACTGGACATATTGAGACTTAACATCTTATGTCTCAGGATGGCGAGCGCAGTGGAATGTTGCTACTGTTTATGAGCCGTCGTATCGCTTACCATCAGGCGAACGGCATGCTCGTCTCGCCATTCACTGCAATAAAAAAAAATGCTCTATAATTTCCCTTGTCATAATACTAATTAAATGACATAAAACTAATTAGCTGTTGAATATGGTGTACACCATACCTGTGTTACCTTAATGTAATGAGAGAAAGTGTAGTATTTTGCTGTCATTATTTCGGCAGAATTTTATCAGAATTTATTAGAGACTGTTTTGAGTATTTTTCGTTATTCTTAATAGTTTCGTATTTGTCCATCCACACACACCTATATGTTAATATAGGAATATAATAAGCAGTGGTCACAAAAATAAAACACAAAATAAAACGAAACACAAAAACATTTTTTAAATGTATTATTTCTCATCTTCTCTTATTACAATAGAACCTAAGAATTCTGCAGGGGCAGCAACATCAAAGTCATGACGTGGGCACAGCAACATTACTGTGCGACGTCCTACGACACAATTACAACAACACTTAATTATTCCGTCTCTGCTTGATTTGGAAGTTTTGCATCATTGTTTTTCATCAAAACACACACACTTCCTGTGGGAACTCCAGGATACTAAACCATATTGACTAAATGGTAAATAAGATGCCTTGTAGATTCATGGATAAATAAAAACTTCGATTATCGAATCGAATCGAAATGAGTATAATAAGACGAGTATTGCATTGAACACAATGCAAAAATTTTTGAGGAGCACACTGTTGCTCCTAGTTCATGTTGGAAATATGGTAATACTTCACACTTTAAACCAAATCACAAAGCGTTATCGTTATACAATGGTTAATCTTACAAAGTGGTCAGAAATACAAGGGTATATCGGAGGCCGTGATTAAAGTCACAAATATAAACAGAGAATTAACAGTAGTCGTAAATCGGAAATCACAAGAAACCAAAATGACAGCGCAAAGAAAAGTCATGTGTCATAGAAAATGCCTACACTTTATTTTTAATTTAGTACTACCTTCAACGTTGTAGTTAAAACCTTATTATAAAAGAAAGTATGACTGATGGAACGCACTCGTATGCGTTCAATATTATTAAGAACACTTTTAGTTTTTCTTTTTTATCCGGGTTTTTAAAAATAAATTGAAATATGCATTTTGAATCTAATAAATTATAAAAATTTTTGATGTACCATTCATAACTGGTCCCGTTCATGGTCCATTTTCGCCGATGTTCTTTAAAAAGTGCTAAAATAAATTGTTAATTGTGAATAAAGAATAATAATTGTTGTTTAATCTAATAAATTAATGGAATCATGGTTTCATAATTAATAGTGAAAACTGTTTGAGAGTCAAATTCTAACATTATATATTATGGTCTATAAATTTATTTTGGTGTAATAATAACACATGGCAAAACGTGCAAGAAATAAAACACCATTCATAAAATCCTAAAAAAGAATTCCACTGTTCAACATAGACATCCAAGGAAATGCTTGACATTTTCCTTAATTTTCTTTCTATGTAAAAATCCAAAATGACGTTCTAGAGCAGACCTGCATCCAGCGGCCATACGACTTATTATAATTAATCACTTTGTTGTTTCTTTTTAATCCGAGCATAGCAGATGAGACGAAGGGTGATGAAGTATACAATCTCCATGAAACTGAGAACGCTGCAGCCTAGAAACAGCCCTGCCATTCCACCTACAGCAACTGGAATAAAAAGTTTTATAATTAAGTCTGGCTTTATTTTCAGCTATTGATAGTTTAAATGAAATTTATTCGTTGATTTCCAGTGTCTGAAACCCGACCAATCCGTTTGACGTCGTATTTCAACTTACTTGATCGTGTGTTTTTATGTTGCTAATTGATTAATGTCGTTTTTTTTATTGCAATGCATAGCGAGACTAGCATGCCGTTCACCTAAGCGATACAATGGCTTATGCAAAGTAACAAAACCGAACAACACTTTGAAGTACAACCAATTGTGTAACTTTAATTTTAAGAAATTATTAATAGGAAACTGCACCAAAATTAGTGTCGAAATTAATGATAAAATGTATGAATATATTTTTTTAGACCGCCCTCATACCCACAACTTGATTTCCTGTAAGCCAGGATTAAATATGGCACTCATTTTTATGACACCAAGCATTTATATGCACCGAGCATATGAATATACTTATTATTAAAAATATAATACTTTTATTAACACTTGCCTAATACGTCAGTAAATCCAAAAATAATATCCCGCCGGTATCTCATACGAGGATAAGTCACCATACCCCACTGTAGGTTAGTGCCCAAAAACCATTCCTGTAAACTCTGAAAAAATATAATATAGTCATATGAAAGCAAACAGGATTGCTGTTCATATAGGTACTTAATAAACAATCATAGCAGCCAAACTTAAAAACCTAGTCGACCATAGATATGACACAAGTTCGATAACTAATAGTAAAATCGATTTACCGAGAGTTACTAATTAGAATGGAGACAGAACGATGGAGAAACCTGTCCTATACCTCTTTAATAGCTTAACTTGTAGATATGAGAAACAAATAAAAAAATTCTAAGTGTACCTGTGGGATGTGGTTTAAAACATCAAACAGATTAAGTAACAAATGGAAAACAAGAGATTCCAGTAAGTTAGAGAGAGACTCTTGGGGATCCCACAGACAAACTGCGCAACCAGTTTTGTTGGGCACATGTAAAATTTAATTGTGTAATAATAACATTTAAAAAAATGTATTAACTTACATTTAGCTGTAGAACGTAGTTGACATCGTCACATAAAGGGACACAACCGCAGTCTATTTTCTTGCCGTTCTTGTACGTCAATTGGTAAAGCTCGCCTGGAAAAAAGTTAAGTATTCAAATGAAATATATTATTATTATTTGCATTGAACACAAGCTTCTAATGGTGGCATAGTAATAAAAAAATATTAAACTGCACATTTCCGGTGAAATAAACAAGGGTAGACCGCTGGTATACCTATTTTCATATCAACTTGGTTTACTATGAACACTGTTTCAAGCTACATTATTTGGATTGTTGCACTTCTAAACTGCACTACAGTTAAAATGCCATAATTATTCTTCTTCTATAGTGACAGAATGCAAATAAGCCATTTTCCTTAAATAGCATAACCAGTCTCAATCGCATTCTCGATAGTAGACTAGGCCCATGCCCTGCAGTGGGACGTATATGGGCTGATACAGACTTCACACATTACATTCAATAATATTTAAATTTTTAAGTTTACGAATTTTGAAATGAAATTGCATATTTTATTTGCAAAAAAGAAATATACCTCCATGTTTTCCCAAGCACCTCAATCCTTCCGTGTCACATATTTTTTCGTCGCCTGCGAAATAATTCATAGCAATGTCACTTGACGTTAACAGTATCAATAAATTAATACATTATCAAGTCCATTAACATAGTTCACTATTTTACACTTAGCAGCTCTTACAGCCTCCATGCAAACCGACTGTGAAACGAGACGCTGCGTTTTCGATCTTTTCACCGAAATAAATATTTGTGTAAGACCGAAAAGTCTCTCGTACATCCTGGCACCCACGACACGAGACTCGATTTGAGCGTGGGGTCAGCCTTTTTTTTGAGTCTCGTATTACTGAACATTTATATACGTAGACCTGAGTCAGTGTTTATGAATGTCCGGTGTATTTATTTACTACTATTTTAAATATCAATATTTATAAAAAAATCGGGATTTATGAAAACCATACCTATCCTCCTATAGAAATGCGGTATGCAGTGACAATACTTTAGACAAAGTCGAATACGACACTCCATGCGGCACATAGTATATGTGTATATAGAGTTATGTTTTAAATTATTTTCATGAGGAAACCTGCAGCGGCGCTGACCAATACTCAACCTGAAATAAGAAATTGCCTTCAGTAAACTTTAAGGCACAGATTTTGTACTTAACTAGTATATCACCAAACTTATGACAAGCAATAATACTGCCCTTATTTTTTTTTACACTTTATTGTACAAGACAAAAAAAGAAAAAATACACAATAAAAAACTTAACCTATATTTACAGGACAATGGACGGTCTTCTTCTTGTCTTATTCATAAACAGTTTAAAATCTATTTTACTCTTGAATGTGTTATCCCTTCCAAATGACTTTTGAATTCAGTTTGAGCGAAGAAGACAAAATATTCGATGGCTAAAATACATTTATACTTCTATTATCAAGAACATAAAATGTGTAGGAAATTATTTAGCTGTGTTACTGCATGATTTGGAGTAGCTTTAAAATGATCATATTGATAAAGATGTGTTGCCAATAGGGTTATAATATCCGTCCCTTGTCGACACAGGTATAACCACACCCCAGTATATTGAAGCAAGCTCGCTAATTTCAAACTTATGTGTTAGAAAAGGGAATTTTATCTATTACTATACACAGAACATAATTGAGTCTTTTAATATCGTTGGATTACAGCAACTTCCTCCCCCTTCTCCCATCTATTCATCGTTGATTTTAAACAACTGGCAAGCAATCTAGAATCTTTAGGTGATTGAACCTAAGAGGCGAAATATTGGCGTCCTGATAGAACCTCCACCATACCCATAACTCTTCTGGGGAAAAGGAGTGATGTGTGTGAGTGTGTATTTCCTTAAAAAAAATATTGAACGCTTACTTTACTGCGTCAGGCGCGGTGTAAACAGTTACAGCAGTAACATACAGCTTCAAGTAAAAACCTAAATCCGAGTGTTGATGCTTAGTGGAAACATCTGGCACTTCTAGTGGACCGTGAATGTATACCTAAAATATATGGTAATATCAATTTCAGAACTATAAAAACGCAGATGATAGTGTCTGTAACGCAGTAAACAAAAAGCGACAGAGATAGTTGTACAATTCTATTAATAAAACAATTATTATTATACTTAAGTGTATATGTCTATTTATATGTCTTATGTTATCTAGTAACAAATATTGTATGTTTTTTTAAAAGTATACATATATGATTCTGGGCTGAATATTAACGAATCGAAACAAACCCTCGTTTCTGATCTGCACGTTATAGGTACTTTAAATATGCTTATCAAAATATGTATATTACAAATATATTTTTTTACGAACTTACATCGTATCCTGAGGAGAAGTTGATGACTTGAGCGAATACCTCTCCATCCAGTGGATGAATGAAAAGCGTGTTGTTGAAGTCTTTAATAATATCCCATCTGTTTGCCGCCCTGTATCTAAACATTTATACGTAAATATTTCATGTAACAACATCAAGTTTAAAAGTAATGCATATAATAATTTATTTCCTTCTTCCATTTTGAAAGTCAGGATTTTTTGCCCGATATGGCTGTACCCTATAACATTATGGGACTGAACATAAATGGCGAAATGTGGGTGCCCTAGCACATCTACCTACCCCTTCTGGGAAAAAGGCGTGAATTTATGTATGTATTTTGAAGGCTCGCAACAAATTAACTAATCCTAAAGTAATGTTAATGAGTAAGCCCCCTTTCCGCTCTTATGCTTAAAATAGCAAACATACCAGGCTTCTTAGGAAAACAACTTATTTTTACTTACTCTGGAGAGTTATAAACAGCAGCCTTAGTATTAACAGCATAGCATAGCCCCATTTCAGTGACAGTTGGTATTAAATTCAGGACGACACCAACCACCCCAATCGTAAGGGAAGGTTTGAAGGAAAGTGATAGATTGACCAGCAGATTCATGTAGTCTTCTGGCGGTATCCCGGAGTATTGTGGGGTTAGGTGGAAGTTCTCGTAAGTAGCGTTGGATATAAACCTCAGGAAGGATTTCAGTTTCTCTTTGTCTGGTTCTGGAGAACTCCTGCAAATTTGATAATGGTCAAAAAGTTGTGAAAGCAGATGTTGGAATAATTGGTTAAAATAATGAATTTTAAGCAAAATCTATGTTTGAATTTCATCATAACCCAAAAGAGTACGTACACAGGCATAATTAACATTATGAGTTATTTAACTCTTATTACGATTATAGTTCAAATTTAAATACGTTCTGAATTCGTAATCAACTAGCAAATATTACAATTCATTGTGTACTTACTCTGCATAAGCATCCAATTTCTTTTCATCCAATTTGACCATGGTACAAAGAGTAACACTAGGGAAGGTGGTGTTCCAGGCGAACATGTCTCGGTCCATGGAAATGACAGTGGGAGAGGACTGGTACCGAACCCACGTGGTTTTAGATAAGTAGACGGATCCGAAGACTGAGAGGCCGACGACGATGAGCCAAAGAATCCTGTGAATAGAATAGTTTTATTATAATTTAGCAGCGAAGTTGATTTGTTTGAGAAAATTTATTATATATATATATATATACAGGGTATATCAAGACTGCTACCGAAAACGAAGCCGGGTGGTAGTTTAAGATACTTCAGACACAATGCAACAAAAAAAGTCGCAAAAAAAAAACGAAAATTTTTTTTTCCTTATTTTTTTCCTATGGCCATATTTGGGTGGTAAATACATTTTTTCCTAAAATAATACTGTATATCCTATTATTTATAAATAATCTATGGTATAAAAGTGTTTAAATTATTATTTTAGCAAAAATTATGGATTTACCACTCAAAAATGACGATGTTTAAAAAATCATAAAAAATAATTGTCGCGTTTTTATGCGCCATTTTTTGTTGCATTGTGTTTGTAGTCACTAAAACTACCACCCGGCTTCGTTTTCGGTAGCAGTCTTGAGATACCCGGTATATATATATATAAAAATACATAGCTGTGCCTATGTTCTTGGTTAGAAAAAAGAATTTACTGTCACCATCATAAAATTATTGAATATTTTGAGATTATCTTATCTATTTGCATGGTACATATTGGATACATTATACAGCTAAATCACGCTGCTGTTGAATTTTAAAAAATAATACAAAAATATTTGCAATCACCCTTCTTAAAATATCAAAATCTACGTGTATTTTACTTACACTTCTAAAGGATGTCTCCCACGGGCTACCAAATGGTTAAGTCCATGAATGGAAGAAGTTTCGAAAAATAACTTCAAATAAGCCTTAGCCTTCTTGATTATTACTTCTCTAACGCTCTCATTCTCTTTTTTTTTCGGCCGTCTTTTCGGATTACGACTAATGTCTTCTTCGATTATTTGCGTTTGAAATTTTCTTTCACTGAACATTATTGATTGTTTTTCTATTAAAAATCAATTAAATATGAATTAATGGGATTGCCAGTCATGCCAAATAATATGCGAAATATATTTCTGTAGATATAAATTAATTCCTAGATACTTTATGATAAATTATTTTGAAATTTTTAAAATATTTTATTGTTCATTTCAGGTAACACGCTAGGAGATCGACCGAATTCAAGTAAGTCTATATGTTTTTAATACAACATTTAACTTTAAAAGTGTCAATATAAATCACATCAAATCGACAAAAATTAATAGCATGACTGAACACAAAAATCTAATAAATTGTCCAATCGTCGCACATAATGGCAATAATTGGTTTCATGTCACAAAGTCATTTAGTTGGTAATGATATAATAATATCGACGGACAAATGTATTCGTGCATTTAATGAGTGTTACAGACACAGTTCTTTCAGTAGTCTAATTCAAGTTTGAAATATTTTTTACCGCATTTTATCTATATAGTATTGCTCTTCGGAATGTCGGTACCTTTTGATTCAATTTGGAGATTTTTACTTTATGATGGTTGTATTATGTGGATCGAATATAATTTCGTTCTAGAGTTTGGAAAGTCAAATAATCACTAGCCTTTACCTTGTTTTCTAACTTTCTTTATTTACTAATACTTAAATGGATACGGGCCACACAAACTTCATCCATGAGACGTGTTTATGAAAGCCAACCGAGGCAACGATAAAAAAAATCTGACGAACACTAGGACGAAATGGCATAAAAACAGTGTTAAATTTTCCGTAAAATTAATCAGAAGCGGCGTTTATCAATTCATCGGACTTCCATCGCTGGTCTTTATTGGTTAGATACATTTTGGTCACTTCAGCGGTCAGCTCTACGCGTTGTCACAGTTACCGTTCAAATCATCGTCACTAACCTTATCCAGAAGTACCTAGTTGACTGCTAAAAATTATAAGCTCATGTTTCACCTCTGATTCCCACAATGACTTTTTAAAAGCTTTCGCGGTTGTATTCAGTGATTATCTACATCCTTATTTACTTCATCCAACCATATAGTAGTTGGATGTCTGAGACTTCAACTGTCCTTCTAATCTAATCCCTACAAATATCTCCGTTTCCATCTTGCCTTGCTGAACGCCAAAGCACTGTGTACCGGGTCTCACAGTTGATGTTAATGGGCTTCCACTCCGATTGGCAGATAACATTCACGGTGAGCATTTTATCATAACAACTCTACTATGAATTTATAATGAATTTTCAAATTAGTGTTATTTGGTTGATTTCATATTTTCCACTTTCATGTGAGTAGGTTATGAAAGAATTATGCAATTAAATTGAACTTATAAATAAATTACCCAACTATCATAGAGTAGGGCGAATCAATAATACAAGTCCCTCTGTCATGTAGGTTTTTAATTTGTACTAAAAAAATATAATACGCGATTGACTATAAATATATTTATTTCGGTGCGATAATTGAGAACACTGACTTATTTCACAAATATCTAGTAGTATATGGCGGATATTTAATAATAATAATCCTTAAAGAATTACAGTTGCATTTTACAAATTTCATATGGAATCATTCTTGATCACTACAAGATCAACAAAATCATTCTAAATATTTCTTCAAATTGTAATAGCCACAACATGCCACATCACAAAGCAAATAATTAATCACTGCATCACTTAAAACATTCTTTAAACAACTGCTAAGCGGTCAAAATAAGACATCAGAGAAATGACTCGACTCTACACCTGACAGCTCATACCACACTCTTACCATTTATCTCTAGCATCGTAGAGATTAATGTTAGAGTGGACTGACTATCGTGGTAAAACTCTAAATAAATAGTGAAGGACTTGTATTATCAGATTTTGGAACTTCATAAAAATGGGTTTAATGGGACCGTGTATATTTTAAAAGCTTCTCAAAACATCACAGAATATATAATTTATATATTGTGACAAGTTGAGTGTGAATTTGTGAAGTCGTTCGTTCTTTGCGTAAATAATCGTGGTAGATTAATCACAGTAAAACGAGAAATAAGACTCTATAAATCAGTATTAAAGTGTACTTAATTAAAAAATTTAATATTTAAAAGAATTATACTACAACAATGAGCCATAGCTGAATCAGACCATATACGTCCCACTGCAGGACACGAGAATCCACATTCACATTCCTCTGCAATCGAGAGTGCGATTGAGGGTGGTTAGGCCATATAGCCCATCACGCTAGCCTAGTACGGGTTGGTGGACTTAACTTACCCCATAAATGTGTAATAACTAATGTAAATAAATAATTATACTTAAATGATAAGAATATTATGTTTCGGTTTTTATATTAATTCACCAGATCAAATATCATAATAAGGAAAACACCCAAGTTAATACAGTTGTAAAAACCAAACGCACCGTCTCAAATATACATTCAAAAAGAATCATAAATTCTCGTTAAGGTGTAACAGCCTTAACTCAGACGGGAAGGGGACTCCTCTCGAGTCTAATAATTTCCGCGGTGTCATGTTGCCGTGAAATAAATGAAGTGAAGAAAATAGATTTCATTTAAAAATCACGGCGCACCATTATTTTCCCCGAGCTTCCCCTAATTAATTTCTTGTCACCGTCCGGATCGGCTGTTGTGCCGGTGACAGCCGCTTATAGAGAGACCGCGTCATTCTGTTTCTACTGGTGCGAAAGAGATGGGTATAGAAAGGTGAGTGCGCTCCATTACCATCTTTTAGTAGTTAGCGACAGCAGATACGAACTTAGCTCCTGTCGGACTCTGTTCGCCTGGTACTTCGCTTGTTTAATGACCGCGGTAAAACTTCCGTGAAATTTCTTTTTCAATCATTTCCAAATAAAAGATGCCCTTGCTGTTTTGATTGGAACTTATTTATATTCTAAACATTAACTCCTTTTAATTAACATTATTGTATATATTCATATTTCCGGCTAATTAGTATGCAACTTACCTGCAGCTAACACTTATGTGGTAGAATGGAAAAACAATACATAATGTGCGGTAGGTTTAGGTAACGAACGACGCGGTAGCCAATCCAGTAGGCGAAGGTCCGAATCCTAGTGCATCAACAAACTTTACCCAGAACTTTTACTTCGAAAATATCACTCATACATCCATTATACTATCATCATTTACAGCGTCTGTGGCGCAGTTGGTTATACGCCGGCTATGAAACAAAAGACCATGGGCTCGATCCGCCTACTGAGATAAATGTTCGTGAGACCCACAAGTATTTGTCTCAGGTCTGGGTGTTTCTGAGACTGAAAAGTCTCTTGCAGCTCTCTGATACCCACGGGCCATGACGCAAGACTTAATTCATCTTGATCTCGGGTGAGAACTATGTATGTGACTGTTGGACGTATTTATTTAATATTATCAGTAGCTAGTATTGAAATATCAAGACAAATGCAGACAGCACAATACACATAAACTCTGTTAAGCAAAGAAGCGCCTTCTGAAAGATTTCGCAAAACAGCTTCACCTATAATAAGCAAAGTTGATGGCCCCGCAAGGGCGTGTACACACGAAAGTTACACAATTAAACGAGTCTAATTTTCTTGTACGAGTTACATTCGAGATGCTCGCACTGTATTTACAGAGAGTTACGTGTAAATATTGCCGGCGGGCTGAGGTGGAAATCTTTAAAGCTGGCTTTGAATGGAAATGGACTGTTGTTATCAATAGATTCCTTGAAAATTTAATGAAAGATAACGTGTGTGAAAGACGAAAAGATTTCACCGCGCATTTTATAAACTCGGTAACAAAAATAGGAAATCTAATATTAAGTCCAATCTCTAATGTCCATTTGTCCCGTCAAACAACAGTGTAAGTGCACTGTTGTGTTTTGAATTGAAGGACATTGTAGTCAGAGTAATTACTGGATATTTTGAGACTTTGGTGGTTATAAGTGTAGGTATTAGAATAAGCACTCACTTCCAGGAACTAACAATAGTATATTTTATAAATTAACACTTAATACATTCACAGACAGAGTAAAATTATAACTATGCGACTCGGAGCGAGATGTGCTCGTGACGAGAGATGTCAGACTGTCTTTTTATCCAAATAAACCGACCCTTTTATAGGACTACCCGAATGAGGATCGGTGGGGATAAATCTTACAGAAAAATATATTTAAGCCATAAAATAGGGTCTATCCTTTCGACAAAAAATTAAGGTCTGCCCAACATCTGGGCTATTGTCCAAACCGAAAGGTTTACAAAACATGTGTACTATTGTCTAAAAAAACATAAATTGGTTGCAAAAGATTGCCGCCACTAAAGAACTTAACTATAATAATACAGTTTTATTGCCCCGGCATGAACGGGCCATTACATTACAATTAGGAAACAATAATTTAGAACAGCATCTTTTTAACGAATATTATACAATAAGGTACACAAAAATTCTTACTGTAATAAAACGACTCGCAGATGTTTTATGGTTAAACATCTGCAGTCATATCTAAAAATGAAATGCATGTTTAAATAAAGTTAAAATTACAAATAATAAGCGTGTTAATTTAAAAGCTAAATCTAAGTTGGCGTATTGCAATCGCCACAAGACTTACATCAACGGTATGCTCGTCTCGCCATTCAATGCAATAAAAAAACATTATGGTTTTGTGGCTATTGATCAAGACAAACATTTTAAGACAAGCAAATTCCTCTTATAGTAACGCTCACACCAAACTGTTAACAGGAACAAACACACTCAACGCTTATAACCAAGTTATGTGTAGCATTGCACTGAGAGACAACTGAACTGAGATTGTTTATATCCTGCAAAGACTACCTACAATATCCTGCAAACAAGACAAAATCCATTACACGATCCTGCTTATTGGTTGAAGTATCTAAAGCTAGTGTCTAGCCAATCAGCCCATTGCAAAAGAAACATTTTTTTAATGCAATTAATGGCGAGATGAGCATGGCATTCACCTGGAGGTAAGCGATACGACCGTTCATGGACGGTAAAAAAAAACAATCAATACCATGAATTACGATGCAATGTGCATGAGATCTTACGGCCCAATATATAGTAGTTACTCTGACTAAAATGTCCTTCAGACCGGGACACAACAGTGCATTTACGCTGCCCTTTGGCGGGAGAAATAGACATTGTGGTGGTACCTGTCCAAGCGGCCTCTTACATACGAGAGACCTACCACCAGTAAGTAATACTAATAAAATAGAATAACAAAGTCCTCCTCCACCCTAATAAAACCGAACACAGCCACTTAATTTGAATATTTAGCACAACGGAGTGCTTAATAAAACATCCAGTTTGATTTACATTCTAACAAATCCGTACCTTTTGCGCTTTATTTAGTGTAAACACGCCCACGCCGTGTTACCTACCGCCATCTTGAATCCGTAGCCCATTTAAATTTTGCGTTTAATTTACTAAGTTCAAATAATTCCGAGTGTGCTCTTCATTAACATACCTTTACAATTCTGTGTGGGTTTATTTCAATTTATTTCTGTCTATATTATTTGATTTACGTCGTACTCCTGAGTAAGATCCTCAAATGATCAAAGGTAGTTTACCACGCTGACCAAATGCGCGTTGAAAGACCACCCATTTGAAATGACCAACTCTAAAAATGTAGATTCCCTTACAATATCTTACAAAATTACTATTATACGATAAGACATATATAACACAGATAAGATATATATAACAACATATAATTTTATCGGTGGCGCACCGATAGTGTATCGATTTAATAAATAAATAAATAAAATAAATAAATAAATAAGACTTAAAGCCTGAGCCTGTCAAAGTAGTGATACCAAAAAGTCCAGTTCCGGGCTACTTGAAATCACGGCCCCATCATTCACACCGCAAAAGGACCAGTAAGACAAATTATAAAGAGGTGAAACAATACTGAACATCGCTGTCTCTGAAAATCCAATTTTATTTATGAAACTCCAAATCAAAAGCAAGCCGAGAGGTATACAGTGGAACGCTGTCCACGGCGCTGACGAGCCAGACCAATAAAGGTGGGTTGAAAAAATAAAATGCGCAGACAGACAAATAGGACGCTTCACGCTGCCCAATAGATGCCCTTTTCTACGAGGCTAGTGTGGGGATGACTGTCGATAGATTCTTTCACGAATAATAATTCCATGAAACATTATTTTGTCTGTCTAGTGTGGTAGAGTATTGTTTAAGCCTTCTCAATCCCTTTAGGCATACCTATTAGGTGCAAGATTTTCAAACCAAAAATTCACACTTAAAATTTCAATTCACTATAAAAGCGGCTAGAACAAACTGAGGAGCTGAATATTAACATATAAAATATACCTTTACGAGAAAATAATTGATACATTAGCAGTTACATATATATTCTTAACTGTATCTCCTAACAATTCAATTTTCCCCCAGATACGTTGGTGTCACAGCTTACGAATGTTGTCCCATCACTGACATAATTCATGTCCTTTAAAAGGTGAAAAATATCGACATCCTAAATCAGATATCGATATTAATATAACATCACTAAATAACAAGGTAATGAGTTAGGCTTATATTCGCCCTCTGGGCGCGGTGATTGATCATGACGAATGACCAACAAAAAACGTGTGATTTGCTCACGTTTGTCGACGTTGATTAATTTTATAGCACCATTATGTATATAGATAGCGCGCGAGTTGAATGCAGAGCTTAGGAATGCGGTAGTGTTGTGACCTAATTATTTATGACCACAATAAATATGTCGATAAATTTTAATATTGTTTTAACTTTAATTTCACACTAGATTAACATAATGTAAAAAACTAGGTAATAAATATGACACATTTGTAATAAGTGATAATTTTATACATCAAAATAAAATAAAACATATTATAAAACAAATAATTATTGTCAAATTCAGAAATTGCAAAAAAGCATTGTTTAAAGAAAATACAAAACTGTTGTTTTGCCTTTCTTCCTCACACATATCTAGGATCTTTTTTGCCATTTCTCGTGCTTGGCGATGAACGAAAACTCGTTTTTTTTTTTGGTACAGTAGTTGATGGAATCGGATAAGTCATTATGAATGATTAAAAACAATAAAACTAATAACACGGATTGCAAATTGATTAATAACGCGATAACAGGGTAAGCGTACAATTAGCTAGGACAGCACATCACTAAATTTCAGGCGTGCGAGGTGAGGCGTGCGGACGGCGGGGGGAAACGCTCCCGCTCCGCACCTCAGGCCCCGACTGCATTCAACTCGCGCGCTATCTATACCTGTAGGTTAATTATCTTTTGTCTTATTTATTATTGATTGTTAACCGCCACATATATTCATATTATACGTACATACATAATACATTTATAGCACTGGTGATAGGCTTCTCATCTTCAAGCCTGGGTTGGTACCATCGCAATGTCTATTTTTCCAATCAAATAGCAGTGCAAATGCACAGTTGTGTTCCGGTTTGAAGGACATTGTGTAGGCAGAATATTATTGGACATAATGAGACTTCACATTTTATGCCTGATATGAGGTGATAGGATGGCGATTGCAGTGAAATAATTGCTTTATAATTCATGGTGTAGTTTAGTTTTGCTGCTGTACATGGGCAGTCGTATCGTTGACCATCAGATCGGCTTGGTGGTATCGCTATTCCTTATAATAAATATAAAAAAAGCAATTGAGCAAACAAGACATATTGCTCGCTTGGTTATTTCCCGATCTACAAGTATCTAACATTTAATTTAACATTTTATTAATCAACCATTGCAAAAGACTGCTTTTTACTATGGTCGTTGAAATATTTACTGCCCTTTCTTCTCTCAATATTATTGTTATATTTACTGTTTTTGTCTTTTGTAACTGTATAGTGTAATAGTTATTGGATGGTGTTATATGTTTACTAATGCTTTTGGTATTTAGCTTTAAACAAATTCATCACAAAATACATTTTAGATCACATGACTGAGCATGTCAAATTAAATCAAAACATTTACCCTAGTTTTGGACTATTCAACAGCTCTTTTATGTATTAAGTATCAATTCTTTATACAACATTATATATCCAACAGTACGAAACAAAACAATCAAAGCAATATCCTTATAAATATCATTAAACCGTAGGGTGTAGGTGGGCCCGACACAGAAGCGACGTGGGGCGCAATAAAACGCAAATCGTTTGCTAGGTAGCACGTCCTAATAAAAATTCCTGCAAATCAATACGTTCTCTTTTACGCTTTTTGTATTGTATTTTATTTTGTTATTCGCCTCCGCTTCGTGTTAAAGGGACAATTCCGGGATCTAGCGATGGCGTACAGCGATTAACCAGTCTTGCTATTTGTAAAATTGCTTAAAGCTTTACAAAATACATGATGAATTATTTTATAGACTATGAAAAGTTCTAGTAGGGATAATAAAAGTTAGAAAAACATAAAAGCATTGTATCATCGGTGAGTTAAACAATGTTCTGTATAATACTATCCAATTATCATAGTAATGCACAATAAACACTATAGTGCCAATAACAAAAGCTAAATCTTTATTTTCTAACTCACAATTTTATTTTGTATTCTTTTTTTCATGTACATTAGTTAAGTGTTTTGTATCTTGTTTGTACATTAGTTTTAGTGTTTTGTGTCTTTCCTTGTATCATTTTTGTTTGTTTCTTAATAAAACTTTTTGACACTTGAAGAAATTATTACCGATGTAACTTTAGCTAGCCTTTGATCTACAAAGTTTCTCGCTCTAAATACAACACCAAATAAAATATTTTATCAATTGACTAATTACCGAGAGTACAATCTTTTTACTATGTTATTTTTATACATTTACTTAGTAAATATAAATATATCACCAGGGAATATTTAACTGTACTGTGTATATGGATACCTATAAAACTTTAAACAAAATTACTTCAGCTATTTGCTCCTGAAAAAAATATATGGAAACGATCAAAACTACTAAATCCACCAACTGAAGCAACAGTAAGTAGAATACACGTTGGATTCCGTGTTCCATCATTGCCATTTGCATGTCTTTGTACGTATGTGTGCACACAGATTGACGCCGAGTTAAATGCCGTGGGGTTCGGTACAAACGTTTAGCGAAGTATTTATTGGCACGGACGACGATTGGGAAAAATTCCAATAAGTCGACATCGCTGGCGTTTTGTACGAAAGAATAATGTTTAATTTGTACAATGAGGACGGCATGGGAGATTTATGCGAGCTTTTTGTGTTTCATTAGAAAAAAACGCGTTGAATTTTGTTTTATAAGATATTTATTGGGAGGAAACGAATTGTTAGTAATTGAATAGTTGGTAATATGTTTTGTGTGACTTACAGAACGCAGGAAACTGAAAACAAATTGTCGGAAATTGTACAGTGGCAGACAATTAATTTTCAGTAAAAAACATATTGAATCTAATAAAATTTATTTATTATTTAAGATCATGTATCACTATTAGTATACAGTATACAGATATATTTTAGAGTAGCGACTCGACTTTGCTTCGTCTGGGCGTGGATACTTTTGAGTCTATTTTATTTATATTTAAACTTAATTAATGAACTCAATGTGGCTGACGTCCTCTAGGCTGCATTGCCCGTCCATATATCTTGCCCTATCCCCTCTCAGTCTATCCCATGACTCGAGGCATGTAATCTTGTCGTTTCGTGTATCCGTGTTGTTTGTAACATATATCTGTATTCATTGGTTATCCTATCGGAACAAAACATATTTTGTGGGAAAACAACGTAGCCTATGTATTATATTAATCAAGGATGTCAGCCTCTACCTCGATACCCAATTTAAGCGAAATTGGTTCAGTCGTTTCTGAGATTAGCGTGCACAAACTCAGACAGACAAAAGGTCTAATAATCATTATTTTGAGTTCTATTACGTTAGTAAGCGACCTCGATCACCACGCTTAACGTTAGTGCGGGTTTTTGTACTTTACATTCCATATAAATTCTTACAAATTGGTATGGTATGAAGGTCTCCTCGCGATGTTTTCCTTCACCGTTATAGTGCGTGGTGACTATCAATATACATGAATCCAAAAGGGGTGTGCCCTGGGTTTTGAACCCACGCACACCGTGAACATGTTGGCAGCCGGGTCTGGTCCGCTTACTAACAGGCCGCCAGACCACTTGAAAAAAACTCACCAATACAACATAACTCTACCTTGAAATCGAACCAGAGATCTCACTACACCACTTAACCATTCCATCCATCAGCCAAAGGAAATCCACTGCTGTACATAGGCCTCCACCAATGGTTTCCACAGAGACCTGTTGGAGGTAGCCTGCATCCAGCGACGTCCCGCGACCTTTACCAGGTCGTCTGACCACCTTGTGGGTGGACGTCCTACGCTGCGCTTTCCGCTACGTGGCCTAACCTAAACCATTACCAACATAAAAAGTATGTAGCCCAAAACAATAAGGGAAGTTCAACAAAAAGTTTAATTCCCGTCATTTCCGCTCATCCTGACGTACTTAAGGGATGAGACGGGATAGTTCCACTGACACATGTCACCTGACCACTTGCGTGTAATCCGCACTTGATAAGGGATGGGAAAAACTATCGGGAACTAGATTAAAGGATCTTTAAAATAAGGACAAAAACAGTGACTGATTATTAGACCAGCTGAGGAGTTGGTTTTCTCGGACATTTGGCTTTGGAAATGATAGAGGCAAGCTGTTGCCACTCATGACTCTGCATGAATAACTCCTCCGGGGCGGTACCACTGTCCACAATGTTCATGTGTGGCATTGATCACTTGCCATCAGGTGGCCTGTTTCCTCGTTTACCGGACATATGCATTAAAAAAAAACATTTTGTATCATAGAAAGAAAAATATCTGCAATGTGAGATACATTAGTAAGTGTAGCGTTATGCACATATCCATCAGTGATAGAATCTTAACTTTTTGTTGTCGGTTGAGGCAATAGGGTTGTTAACAAAATTTTGGAATGGCTATTATTTTGTAGACAGATCCTATACAAACACGAAAAAAAATTTACTGAAATATAGCATGAATTTTAATTATAAAATACGTAAACAAAAATAGTTTTTCCAATTCCCTCTAAAACGCTTCAAATTGTCACGTGACTACAATGGGCAATGAATGAAACAATTAAAAATAATTTTATTTAATTAATTACGAACATTTAGGTTCTCTAAACTTTTTATTAGGTTTAAAATATTGTCGTTAATGAGTAAAAACTAAAGAACAATGGCAAGTGTCCATACATTATTTTTATTGACATTAAAATTAAATGTCTTAAGATGAAAAAAATCTCGTTATCCTGAGGATTAATTTCTAATTCAGATTAACATGTGTAATAATTGTTGTTAAAGAAACAGGGGGAAAATTGATATTCACATTAGAATTTTTGTGTTACTACACCTACGTCACACTACGAGTTCAGTTCAGTTCAGTAAAATGGCTGACCGTGCTATGAAGTATTGTATTGTCAGAAATATCATTTTATAATAAATAAAAAGTATAATAATACACCCGTTCGATTAGTATCTTGTGTTTTTATTTATATTAGCTTAAAAAGTATATTTACACGTATCATTAATAATTACAGTTGATCTGCCGCAGTCTCAGTTGACAGTTACCTTCAATTCTCAATATATTTACTTTAAATCAATCCAAGCATTAAAATAAGATCGATGATCATAACAAACATAACATATCACACACAGTAAATATAAAAGTCCGTAACAATGCACGGATCACACAACGCAGTATCAGGCTCCTTATTCCTCAATTATTTTTGATTCAGTCAGGATTAAATATTTATCAACAATTCACGCAACGGAAACGTCAAAAGTCTATCATTTTTTGTATCATATAATATAATGTTATTATACTTTGTGTCTGTACGCCAATCATTTTGTGTAAATAAAGATTTTTATTATATTATTATTATTATTATTTTTTTGCTGGGTTTTCTATGTCAATCGATTGCTTTAAGTATGAGTCCTCTGGCCAGGCTCATATCATACTTTGAATTTACTGATTATTTAATAAAAAAAATATATCATGTGTTGTTACTATTTAAGCAAATAAAATATCAATGAAGTATAATTATTTACAAAATTAAAATAACTGACAAATTGCGGGAGTTTGCCAATATTATATTGAATGACAAAGTTATCTCGAATAACAGTACTTTACTAGATAGCAAACTATTTTAGTCGAATAAATATAAAATGGCAACACTTAGCCAATCATCATCATCATCATATCAGCCACAGGAAGTCCACTGCTGAACATAGGCCTCCCCCAATGATCTCCACAATGACCTGTTGGAAGCGGCCAATAAAAGTTTATAAATCCGGAATTACTCAAATGGCTTTCCATTTTAAAGGTTTTTTTTCACCCGCTTTGTATAATTCATATGATTATTTGAAAAAATGTACAAAAATATTGGAAATTGTTTTGTATATATGCCACTTTAAGACGCTCAAATTAAGATCAATCAAAAATTCGCCATTGTTCTTTATCCGTATTTGTAACATGAGTCAACAACCCTATTGTTTCCGCCGCGTCAACACCGCATATACGAGTACAAAAACTATAACGACACTCTTAAGTTGTATTAGAGATTCTCTATCCGATCTAATACGGTCACCAGTTTTTTGCTACTAGCAATGATTTTTCATAAATGCAGGTGAGTAGAAAATATAACCTACCAGTCCACCCTTTTTGGCATGAAGCGTGATAGTTGCAGACAGACGTGCAGATTACGTGATTATCTGCAGTGTTGTAAAAAGTAAGAGGGCTCTCAGCTCACCTCAGTGAAAATGCAATTAGATTTGTCTCGGGAGAGTGACGCGGCCGCGTCTAAACCAGGAGCTGAGGCTATAAGACTGCTCCTACACTAAAGCTTATTTTAATAAAATTGACGATGTTGTCAGTCCATTATTTCTTTCTTGACAACAAATATTGGACTTATTGTTACATATATACAATAGTAAACTTATTCAAAATACCTCAAAGGAATGGCCAAAGCTTTACTTATTATCATAACCAGCTCACTATGCATTTTGCCGAGGTCATTTGTGTCCACTAAGTGACAGTGAGCCAGCTTGGCAATAATCTCAGTCTGGATCTAGGCCAGTTTTATGGCCTAACCACTCTCAATCGTACTCTCGATTGTAGAGGAGGCCCGTGCCCTGCAGTAGGACGTATATGGGCTGATACCAAACATTATTTGTAATAGATCCATCCATGCTCATTTATCGTTCATTAAAATAATGTATTGCAGTATACCAATCGTCAATACTACAAAATCCTTATAAACTACAGACTATACATCAAAATAACCGAACAAAATCAGTCATAAGCTCTCGTACTATACAGGCCCCCATCTGATTTCCATATAAATTGTAGCTAACTCACGTGGCATCTCTTACTTTTAACTGCTGTAACCGCACTCTAGCGGCCGACCCACCCCCTTCAACCCCTCCCTATACACCCCTAAAACCAGTAAAAACTGCAATTAATACCCTTGTATTAACTACCTTTTGTGTGGTTTGTAGTTTTGTTGTAGTCTGATTGAGATAATGAATGCCTGAATGAGAGAGATATTTCTAATGTTCATATAATTATGTATAGTTCATAAACTCACATGTAACACAAACAAGCTCATATCTTTTTACCAGACAGGCAGAGTTGCCAGGACGCCTACATTTCGCCTTCAAAGCCTTTCGAAATTCTTTATATATGTTAGTAATACGTCTCTCACATTAACGGTACAGGAAAAATCTTAGGAACACACTATTTCTCAGAATTTGTATTACTTATATAGGATTTAATATCCCTACAAGTTTATTTCAGTAAGGCAAATTATAAAGATTTAAATACGTATTGCTTTCAAAAAATCTACATTTGCTGAAGTATAAAAACCAAATAAAAACCGACATCGAAAAACAAAATTCCGAATCACAAACACAATCAGACTACCATAACATTATCCATTAGATCCGCGGAATTGTCCACATCCATCACATATCCGAATGTCGCGGGGGAGATCGGGGGAACGTAGTGGGAGAAAGAGGAGGAAAAGGGGACGTAGCGGACACATCCTCGACTTAGTGGACAGTGTAATTCAATTTGGCAAATAAGATTTCCTGTCTAGTTACCTGCACCGACGCCCTTTCATATCGAGATATGTTATAACGCGAGTGTTTTGCTGTGACTGCCAACGTTGGCGCCAATGTTTGAGCCAATCTTGTATACGTTACTAAAAGCACCGAGATCTTATTTTCCATGTTTTTAATATTCTACACACATATATTTATACCAATTCTAAAGTTTCGATGTTTAAAACAGTGTTTTGATTAAACTTGTCTCCAAATAATGTATTTAACTTGTTTAACTTCTTCCTATTATAAACTATTATTATTCTTAAATTAAATGAATAACATTTCAGTATTTACTTTCACTGTGTAAAATATTCATACTCGTATTACTTGGTAGTTGAAAAGCTAAGAAAAATTATTGCTGAAGAAATTAAGCCAGTATATTCCAATCATAGGTGTAACTGAATGATATATAAACATTTGTTATTAAAAAAATCTTTGGTATAAAAATATACTATGGTACCATAAAAAATTTGAAAAATTAGTCCCAGTAAAAAAATGCCACGAACCAACCGCCAAATGTTTTCCAAACATTGGCTGTGACGGAATTAGATTGGGACAAGTGGGGTCAAGCGAGGCCGCAGCGAAATGGACGATGACAATGTCGCCAATATGAAATTACATCCGACTCGCTTACGTGGAAATGTATTAAGAAAGCACAAAGGAAGCTTTGCCCTTTTAAATACAGTTTTTATATCTGTATTTGCTTTCTTTTGAGGTTGCTTATTGAGTATAGTATCCTTTATGGATAATATGAGTCACAGTATTCTCGTTGCATGGATAAAGCCCCATTGTTTAATGCCCAAATGAATCAACTAGTTTTGCACGAGTTGAAGTTTGTGTCAGGCTCATTCGGCATTAGTATCATTTTTATTAGTGCAATGATTGGGGAGACGAGCATACCACGCGCTTGATAGAAAGCGATACGACTGCTCATGGACTATAGCAATGCTTAGCATTCCACTGCGCTCTCCATCTTGAAACATAAGGTGTTTAGTCTCAATATGTTCAATAGTTACTCTGGCTACAATATCCTTCAATCCGAAACACAACAGTGCATTTAAAGTGTCCATAACATGTAACTTCTAATTGCAACAGACTTACCTTATACCTCGAACTTACGAATTCGGCTGTTTTTATTTTACTTATTTTTCTCTCAGTTACATTAACCCCCCATTTACTCGTACTTATTACTTATGCGCCATTAGTATAATTTTAACATTACGTAAATGTTTGCTTAAAAACTAGAATGATTTCTCGTTAACTAGAAAATAATAAAGTGAAAAAATTGCCAACGTCCACAACACCTAACAAAACATCAAAAGAGTCTGTTCACATCTCACGACGTTACATTGCATTTTGTATTTTATTCATAAAAATTCTCTAAAAGGTTCATCACAATGTTTTATTTGCTATGTAAATAGTTTAAAAATTTTATTCATGGCAATTATTATAATTTAACTTCACTTGTTTTGCGATCTATAAATAACAAATGTTTGAACTTCATCCACATCTAAGATCAACATTCTTGTCGTCCAGTGTATATTTGATCGAAGAGCGCTGGCATCAAAACTGCACTGTTTAGTATCCGCACATTTCACTATAACTTGTCACCGTTACTACAATACAGGCAACTAAAATAACCATACATACAACTAAACGCCATTACTATAATATAGACAACTAGAATAAAAATAAATTCAACTACCCATTGCAAATATAGAATCGTGTCGGTGTATACGAACCACCAACTGTCCTGAAGCATTTCTAAATCAAAACACGGTCGGTTACCCACGAGAGTGACTTGCGGAAAATTGGAAAACGAAACAAGGTGAAAAATATTATAAAGTGGAGCGCTCACCGATCCCCTCTCTCCCCGCTCCCCGTTTACGGCGCCCGTGGGACAAAACGTCCCGAACATTGTTTAAATATGATTTTGAATTTTTGGACTTTGTGGGATTGTTAAGTTTAGGTGAGAATTTGGCTGTATACAGCGTGGGTGGTGCAGTTGGTTAGACGAGAGTATGAAACGCGAGACCGCGAGTTCGATCCCCACACTGAGATAAATGTTTGTGTGAACCACAGGTATTTGTTTCGGGTCTGGGTGTTTGTGGGACCGAAAAGTCTCTCGTAGTTCCTGATACGACACAAGACATGATCTGAGTGTGGGGTCAGGACTATGTATGTGACTGTTGGGTATTTATTATTTTATTATTATTATTTAATTGGCAGTTGTTCACTTAATGTTATCGTTTAGTACGTATATAATAACACATTATAAAATGAAGTCGCTTCCTCTGTCTGTGCGCTTATTTTCAACAATAGATGGAGTGATTCGAAAGGATGGTTTATATGTATAATACATCGATATTACACAAATAAATTGATGAATATATTGATGGCGTTGGATTGATAAAATTATTATACGTAACGTTTGATATACGTTTAAGGTTTATTGTATTTACACGATATACTTTATGTGGACTGCACAACCTTTTTCATCAAAAATATTTCCGTCACTATGTCACGTCAGAGTAAAATCAACTAAAAAACTACGTAAAGTTAAATGTTCTCTTCCCACCAAAATGGGTTAAATCCAAAATGATTAAGCCAATCTGTATGTTTGTCCCAGAACAAATCCCTATGCCCAAACCGTCCATAAGGTGAGCGTGGTAAGTCAAACACCTTCATTGATAGTCAATGGAGTCCACAAATCGTCGGCTATACGCGCGGGCTTTTAGCGAAGGTACGGGTAAATCGACCTATTAGTGACCGGGGGACACGACTTTCCGCCTTCTTGTAGGGTGCACACGCACGGATCTTGGGTATTATTGTCAGGATTTTAGGGTTTTGAGAACACTTCTTTTTGTATTTTTTTAAGGTTTTGAAGGAATACTTAATCAAAGATTTATCTTGTTAAAGACTTTGTATATGCTATGTTTTAAAAACTGTAAGCTAAGAGAGTTGACAGTAAAATAATTTGAGAAACTAAAAGCGTTTTTGAAAATTCGGCGGATTTATTCTGGATTCAAATTAATGAACTAGGGATAGAAAGCTCATCGCATGCGCCTGTTATTTTGTTTAATCATCGTATTTATAAAACGCAGTTGTTACTTCCCATTAAACGACCATTTTTTACATTAAAGCGTCTTATACTTTAGTAAAGAATCAACAATTATGATTGTTGCATATAACTTAAAAAAAAGTGGAACTAGAGGTACCTAGATAAATATATTTCTTTTCCACTTCTTACTCTACTTTTCATTTTCCTTGAGAAGTAAGTTTTCTACACAGTGTAAACCCGGCCTCGGTAAGGTGGAGCGGACGAGTGCACATTCACAGTCGATTGGACGCGACCGCACTCCTTTATGGCGTCCTGCGACCGACTCTGATAGCGCCAATTACCCCAGCGGCGCGTGAGAAATAACGCGATGCGACTTATATACCGTGGAGGTTAAACTAAGGAGTTATCGTTTGATTCTCGACTATTCGATTTAATATTAACGTTCCTCGTAGACCACCACGAAAACCTTCTCCATTTTTCAGCATTCCTAAGTTCAAAACGAATCTTGGGAAGAACACTCCCATCGCGCGAATATCTCGACAATATAATGTATATGCAAACAAGCTTAAGGAACTCGACCTTATAACTAATAGCTCTCACACATTTAATAATATTTTAAAAGAATTGGTATAATATTTTAAATTCCTATATTGTTACGTGGTTGCTATTTATATTTATTCATTTTTTTTTACATTTTTTTATTGTCTTTTTTGTGTTGTCTTGATGGCATGGTATAATGTTACTGTACTCTTAAAATATTAATATTAATTTAAATGATAAATTTTATGTTTCTTCTTTTTGTTTTGTTTTATTCAAGTTTTATTAAAAGGTCATTTAATTTCTATAGCAAATTTAATTTAATTCTGTTGTGATTTTGTTGATAATTTAATTTAATTTAATTCTGTTGTGATTTTGTTGATTTTATGTTGCTGTGTTACTATCTATTACTTTGATTTTTGTAGTTAGTTAAGTTTTAGCACTTAGTGGACTTATGTTGTTTTAGAAGTATGTCATTTTGTTATATTTATATTATGTTTAGTATGATTGTCATTCTCAGAGTTTTTACGTTTCCGTTTTTTATTGTGTTCTAAATAGCCTTGTTAATTTCACCTTAATTTTAATGTTAAGTCTGTCTAATACTCCTAAATTATATTATGCATGTTGTGACACCTGTAGGCAATGCTTTAAGCATGATACCAAATCAATTATGTATTAGATTTAAAAAACATTGTAATTGCCGTTGGATGTCCTCGAATAAATAAAATAAAAATAAAATAAAATAAAATGTGCACACAACTTTTTTAAGTGTTGTAAGATGTCATAATTATGTATTATTGTAACAACTACTTTTTAACGCTCAATTGTATGATAATTTTCTTTGCTCATATGATATATTTATAATCGATTTTGAATTGAAATAAATAAATGAATTTCAACAAACTGTTAGAAAATCTTAATGAATAAAAAAAAAACATATTATTATATAGCATTGTTTTTAGAATCTAGTTTAAATAATGCTGGCTGCAATAAAATTACTGCAGCCTTTAACCTGTTCTGGATTACGCTGAGATGTACCGTAACAATGGTTTCCTCTTTATACTGGCCTGTCAGTTATACACCGGATTATAAGTACATTGGACTCCATGGGATATTCGCCCACGTAGAGTGATCAACGTGCGGCCAATAATAACCATTTGACTACATCTGTAAATCCTTCGTATGAACTAGGATTAGGATACACTTACGTGCCATACTAACTGTTTTTACACGCTTTATATTAGCTTCACTTGTATGTTTGTATATTTGTATGTTTGTATATTTGTATGTTTGTATATTTGTATGTTTGTTTGTAACCGACTTCTTTGGGCGCGATTTTGACCCACTTTAAACGGCCAGATTTCGTTCAAATTTTGCAGACCTGTCAAAGACCGATGACAATACAATAATTCGATTAAAATATATAATTATCCTGATTAGATTCGCCAGGATTAATTATTCTTATAATTGATGACCATTGCTACATTCATCGCTAGATGGCGTTAACATTGTATTCTTCCAAGAAGCTTATACCCAAATGGAGATTGCATTCCGTATAAAACACTAAAGCACAAAAATTTGACCTTGAATGCAATCGCTGTTGCCTGCTATCCTTTTCTTTAGAGTGACAATGAATGAAGTTCACGTGAAGTTCATTCATTGTTACGCTAAAGAAAAGGATAGCAGGCATCAGCGACGTCATTCAAGGTAAAATTTTTGTGCTTCACTTTTATATACGGAATGCAATCTCCATTTGGGTATAAGCTAGTGTTGTAAAAATGAGCGCTGAGAGTCGAGCGTCGAGCGCTGAGTCGACGCTTGGGAGCGTTTTAGACTCGAGCGTTAAACGCTTGAGCGTTTAAGGCTTGCGAGCGTTGAGAGTTTAGACTTTCATGCTCGAGTTATGCGCTCGAGCGTTCGAGCGTTGTAGTTTTTAAATACGGATAGATGAAAAAGTTGTGATAAATAAAATGTTAGGAGTTGTGGGGGGCGGTAGGTACGGTGAGTATTACTTATCTTTTGACTTTGGTCGTATAAGCTGGCCTTATCTATACATATAAATAAAATTGAAGTGTCTGTTTGTAAAGTGAAAATAAATAAAAATGTCCAAGTACATATCGTTATATACACGATACCTATAACGAAAATGACCTTAGGCTCAATTGCACAAACAAACTTTGCCAATACCTTTGCCCTTGAAACTGTCAATTCCATACATTCGCAAGGTCAAATAGATCTCAAATGTATGGCGATGACATTTTCATAGGCAAAGGTATTGGCAAAGTTACTTGGTGCAACTGAGCCTTAGACTTTTTTGTATGTCTGTCTGTCCGTCTGTCTGTTTGTTCCGGCTAATCTCTGAAATGGCTGGACCGATTTTGACGGGACTTTTTTTGTCAGGTAGCTGATATAATAAGGAGTAACTTAGGCTACATTTGTTGTAGAAAATTTCATTTATTTAAAAAATAACTAAAATAACTAATTTGTGTTAAACTTCACGCGGACGAAGTCGCGGGCTCAGCTAGTCATAACTAAAAGAAGGAACAGACTTAGTAACGAAAATATACAGGCCAGCATGTGACTTTTCTCATGGTTAAAAAAATTATAGTGTTGCAAAGGTGTGTGATGATTTTAGGTAGGTATTTAATTTAACTTAGTTGCTAAGAAAAATCAGTAGGTAGTCAGGAATTGTACAGAAACTTCAGCTATTTTTTTTCTTGCATTGAATGGCGAGACGAGCACGCCGTTCGCCTGATGGTAAGCGATGCGACCGCTCATCAACAGTAGCAAAACCAAACAACACCTTGATTTACAAAGCAATGCTTGGCATTCCACTGCGCTCGCCATCCTGAGACACAAGATGTTAAGTCTCAATATGTCCAGTAGTTACTCTGACTACAATGTCCTTCAATCCGAATCACAACAGTGCATTTAAACTGCTGTTTGACGGGAGAAATAGACATTGCGGTGGTACCCACCAAGACAGCCTCTCACATATTAGAGACTTACCACCAGTAAAACACAAAAACCAAAAACAAACAAAAAGCTAAACCACACTTGTAATGTAATTTGGGCCTTATGGCGTAGATCATATGGCATATTGTATACTAATAATAAATAAGTATTTTTCTACTATTATGATATAAATATCATTAAAAATGAAATTGAAATTGTCTTATTTCAATTATACTATCTTTTTTACGGTGGTCGCGGGTTCGAATCCCAGGGCACACCTCTGACTTCGGAGTCATGTGTGTATTGATAGTCAATCACCATGCACTAAAACGGTGAAGGAAAACATCATGAGGAAACCTGCATACCATAGCGATTTATAAAAAATTCTATGGTATGTAAGTCCGCCAACCTGCACTAGGCTAGTGTGGTGGACTATATGGCCTAAACACTCTCAATCGAACTCTCGATTGTAGAGTAGGCCCGTGCCTTGTAGTGGGACGTATATGGGCTGATACAGATACAGATCTTTTTTACAGTTTCTCTAACTATGTAATCTAAGCGCGCTCTCAAGCTCGAGCCGAGCGCTCAAGCCACTGCTCGAGCGTCGAGCGCTTTAGTCGAGTCCCGACTCGAGCACGAGCAATCTGCTTGAGCGTCGACTCGAGCGTTTAAGCGCCGACTCGAGCTTTTTTACAACACTGGTATAAGCTTCTTGTATTCTTCAAGTGTCAAATGTTACTACTGACCAACAGATGGCGTTATTGATTGGAAATACAGCCGTAGATGGATGTTTTTAGTCAAAACAATTATATAATAGTTAAAAAAAACTAAAATACACGCTTTAATAAGATATACAACTAAAAAAGTAAAAATAATTGATACTGAATTTAAGATAAGAAAATGGAGTAAAATACATATATTTTATTGTTACAAAGCGTGGGGTGCAGGAGGATAAGTAATTGTTGTAAACACCCCACGCTTTGTAACAATAAAATATATGTATTTTACTCCATTTTCTTATCTTAAATTCAGTATCAATTATTTTTACTTTTTTAGTTGTATATCTTATTAAAGCGTGTATTTTTTAATCGCTGTTTACTTTAGTTGCTATCCATATACGAAATATCTCCCGCCAACAGTCTTAAGAGTATGAGAAGACAAACTATAGGCGATTACATGCACTAAAAAAAGGAAATGAACCATGTCCACTTTATTTCTCCCGGCAGTTACAACGTATAGCGGTTACTCCCTAAGATTTTGTTACCTCTCGCGGGAAATTGCCTCCCGCGATATACCTCACTGTCTTAGCGTGGTCACGCTACTCTATACCGGCTTATCTATAGACTACTGACTCTATAAGGGAACTTTTTGGGTGTAAAAATTTGAAAATAACAGTACGCTTCATTACACCAATACTATTTTATTTAATCGGTCAGGAGTAGGAGACGGGAGACTCATTGGTTTACAAGGGCGGATCCAGCTTTTACGCCAGGGGGAGGTCATATTATTGTTCCTGTAAGATTTTACGCCAGGGGGGGGGGGGCGGTCATATAGTTCATGTCGGAACACTGGGTCCGATTTCAATACTCCAATTCGTAATAATGACTTTTTAAAGTTTGTTACAGGCGTGATTTGTGAACACATATATTTTTTTACTTTATTTGTCGACATACAAAGTATTAAAATGTGCTTATAAATTTTATCAACAAGATAATTAATAAATTTTGTCAATCTGGGGCCAGATCAGGGGGGGATCCGCCCTTGTTGGTTTAGTTACAACGTAATGAATAGTGCACTCTTGAGCTCCAAGGTTAATTTTCCAGGACGACAAATACTTTTTTGTGCTATTTGAAATATATTATATTGAGAAACTTAAGATTCAGGCTGCTTGGCAAGGCGATAGGCTTGCTCTTTATCATATTTTAAGACAGATAAGCTCAGGTAAGATAAGTGGTAATGGTTGTACTTCTATCTCTTGTATCTGCTTATTTATGCATTTTATCAGAAATAAGTGCTTGGGAAGAAGCAAGTGAGTAAGTTATGTATTTGAAGAGTTTAATGAAAGTGGACGAAGCGAAAGTATTATGTCAGGATCGAGCAAAGTGGAGATCCATAGTCTCTGCCTGTATCTATCTGTATGTATCTAACTAAAAAAGTAAGTAATCTACCTACACTAATTACAATTCGAAACGGAAAAAAATCTACAGTTCAATCAAAGTCGTAGTCTGATTGATGAAGTAAATTAACTTAATTCTGATTACTGTGTCCCTGAGACGTCCTGGGGGATTAACAAGCCTTGTGAACTATATTTCTTTCTCGATTAGACCTGCGGTGTTACAACGATGACTAAAAGGTTTTAACAGAGCGCTATTTTATTTATTTCGTCCATATTTTTAAATTGCATATACATAAACTTACGCCTTTTTCCCAGAAGTGGTAGGCAGACGTGCCAGGACATCCACATTTCGCCGTGTATGTTTCGACCTACGATGTGATTGGGAGCAAGCCTACCGCCATATCGTATACAAATCCTGACTCCAAGCTGATAATGAATAGAAAAATCACTTTGCCCGACCTAGGATTCGAATCCGAGATCTCAGCTTTATAACCGTACAGAAGTACAGCTACGCCACTGAGGCAGTTTAAATTGCCTAGAGCCCTAGACAGATAAAGCCACCATTAATACTTTTTTAAATATTATGAACTTTATGATTATTATTTCCTCAGTGTGAAAGAAGGAATATATAAGTAAACTATTTAACTCATTTGTTTGACCTTTACTTTATTTTTTGGACCGCGGAAATATACCTACGATCTAAGTGATTAGTCTATTAAAGGTCGATGATTATCAGCAATTGTTAAGTAATATCATACAGTTTGCTTATCTGCCTTAACTTAATAAAAGTTTTTAATCGTAGAGAACTATATTATGTTGGTATTTTTTGCTTTTAAGTCGCACAATGCAAACAAAAATCACGAACACCAGCCTCGGAAACCCCGAGTTTTCCAGCGCAAATAATACACCCCAGCGCAAACACCTGAGATGTTTGGCGTGGTAAAAGGTGGAGTTGGGTTACCATCCGGCTAACGTTACAGTTAAATGGTGAGACAATACAGTGTCGGTTACTGATGGATGCGGCCAGGTGTTGCCAACATTTGTACAAATGTTTTGTTTGCGTGTGCAGCGGGAGTTGGTTTGGTGCAAATGTTTTGGTTTAAAATTAAGGAAGTAAATTAAATAATTGAATGTTGTGTAGGTCTTAAATTGGAATACAATTAATTGATTTTATGCTTTGTCTTATATATCTGTAATGTTATTTTTGTGTTAGCTGTTGACATTGAGGTATTATAATAGAGCGGACATCGGGAACAAAACTCTGCGTATGGTGTGTGCGCAAGGATACACAGTGAAGCGAGAGAGAAGATATGTTACTTCGTTGGCGTGACAGAGACGGAAATAGAATGTACCGTTCATTTTGTTACAAACATTTTGTTTGCAGTGTCCCCTCTAGTATATTATCTCAATGGCTGTTGATGTACTTATTTTGAATAAATAAAATAAAAGTAGGTACATGAACATGAAAATATTTTTTTGCTTCCTCAATTGATTTACTATGAAGAATTTATCTTCATTAGCCTGCTGCAATGCACTGCTGAAAATAGGCCTCTTTCAAGGTTCGCCACATAGCCCGGTCTGATGCTTTAAGCATCCAGTCGGTGAAGAACTTATTGCTTATTAATTAATATTAGGCTCTCCTCCTTTGAAATATATTATAAAATTTATGAAGAAAGTGGGTAAATTCTTACTAATTTAATATGTACCAATTATCGCAGTATTTTCTAGCAATTTGGCTGACTTAAAGCAATTCGTCTTCAAGCTTTTATTATCATTAAGACAAACATCATTTAGTTACTTATAATCTTTCAGAGTTTTCTCTGACTCGAGCTAATGCTCGGCTTCACTGACCACCCGCCCTGAAACCCTCAGGGAAAAAGTGGTTCAGTGTCCCCACTGTGCCGATTTACGAAAACTGTGTCCCCTAAAACTTTACTTAAAATTATGGAAGTGTGAATTGCTGCTTGTTTTTGTAGTATGGTTATGTCTATGGCCGAATTTAATTTATCTATATATCTTGTTAGACTTTTTGCTACTATGCCAGTCGAACCTATTACTATTGGGATGATTTGTGTTTGAGTGTTCCATAAGCGCCTAATTTCAGTTTTCAGTAGATGGTATTTGCTAAGTTTTTCTATTTCTTTTGCCCCTATGTTATAATCTGACGGTACGGTTACATCTATTAGGTAGGTAAAGTTATTTATTTTGTCTACATAAATCAAGTCTGGTCTATTGTGCGTTACTGTGACATCTGTCTGAATAGGGATTTCCCACATAATTTTTGCTGTTTCATTTTCTATTATTTTTGGCTGCGTTAACACTTCTTTCCACCATAGCTTATTTACCTCTATGTTATGCTTTCGAGCAAGGCACCAGTAGATGTACTGGACGAGGTTATTATACGTACATAATATTTTCCCGCCAGCTTGTCGCAACCTGAGATGATATGCTGCGTAGTTTCGTCTTTAGTTGCACATAGACGACATTTCCCATCTATCGGTAGCTTGAGGATATCACGCTGGTGTTGACGCGTCATAACTGCCTGGTCTTGTATGGCAAATACAGAGGATTCGATAGATGGAGATATCTGTTGTTTCTTGTTCCATTTAAACGACTGGTCTTTATCTATATTGGCTTGATCTAGTACATCTTTAGGAAACTTTCCATGTAGTGATTTGTTGCGCCAGAGCATGTTCTGCTTTTTTATTACTGCTTCTTTAATTTCATTATCCGTATGTATATTATTGTGCGTTAACTGTAATTCCGTTTCTATTGCTTGGGCTTCTTTAATTATTGAATATTTATCCTTATTAATATCATGTTGCACTATTAATTTTATTAGTTGATCCTGTTCTTCTTGTAGATACTTCTTATATTTAACCATCTGAACTTTATACATATTTTCTATATTTATTAAACCTCTTCCTGCATGTATAAGTGGTAGGTATAATCTTTCTATTTCTGCTTTTTGTTGATGTGCTTTATTTATTGCAAGTAGTTTTCTTGTTTTTGTGTCAATTTTTTTCAAGTCGTTGATTTTATAATTAATAATACCGAATGTGTAAAGTAGAACCGGAACAGCATAAGTATTTATGCCTTTAATTAGATTGCGCGAACTGAGATGTGTGTTCAGTAATTTTTTGACCCTTTTAAAATATTCTTTAGTAGTTTGCTCTTTGATTGCACTGTGATTTATTTTACCCGATTCATGTATGCCTAAATATTTGTATGTATTACCTATTGCAAGTTGGTTAAAAGTTTCACCATTTAACAGAACATGACCTTCCCCTGCTACACTACTAACATGGCCTAAAGTAATATGAATAATGTTACATTTATCTAACCCGAAACTCATTCCTATGTCATTTGTAAACACTTCTACACTATCAAGCATAACTTTTAAACTGTGTCTATTGTTGGCATATAACTTCAAATCATCCATATACAATAAATGGTTAATCCAGAGACTATCTTTAAGCTTGTAACCTTTTAGTTCATATTTATTTAATATATGGGAAAGAGGATTAACTGCCAGACAAAATAGTAACGGTGACAAAGAGTCTCCCTGGAAAATACCGCGCCTGATGGGTATCGGTTTAGTAGTTATTGACTCATTGGTGCCCCGGGCGGTCATAATAATCTTCCAAGAAGGCATGGTCATTCGCAAAAAGTTCCCAAGAATTGATGGGCAACGATAGACATCGAGGACCCTGAGTAGCCACTCGTGAGAGACACTATCAAAGGCCTTCTGATAGTCTATCCATGCCATGCTTAGGTTCTTCTGCGACTGGTGTGCATCCTCCAATATGGCCTTATTGACCATAAGATGGTCTTTGCACCCCCTGGCTCTACGACGACACCCTCGTTGTTCTATGGATATAATGTTATTGTTGCTGCAATGTTCATACAAAAAGTTTGATAAGATGGAAGTTAATAACTTATACATACTTGGTAAGCAGGCAATAGGCCTCCAATTTTTGGGGTTCTCTGTGTTATTATTTTTAGGAATTAATATCACTTGACCTGTTGTAAACCAATCTTCTAGGCTTTCTTTACCGTTGACTATTTTAGTAAATAATGTAGCAAGATAACTATGAGCACTAGTGAAATATTTTAAATAGTAATTTTGTAATTTATCTATACCCGGTGTTTTCCAATTATGCAATTTTTTTATAGCAACTTTTACTTCGTCTACTGTGATTTCCTCTGCCTGTACTGTATTTACTTCTTGTAATGACTCATTCACCTCTTCTATCCATCTGGCTTCCCTATTATACTGTTTTGGTTTTGACAATATCCCTATCCAAAACTGCTCTACACTATCTTTACTTGGTATTTTAATTTCCTTATTACTAGTATTTCCTAAGCTTTTGTAAAATTTGTGCTGGTTTTCATTAAATATTTTATTTTGGTCTTTTTTAGCGTTTAAATCTTCGTATCTTTTAATTCTACCTGCAAGTGCTTTAATTTTTTGTTTCAGAATTTCGGCCGTATTGACGTGATCGCTTTCGTTTTGAATTTTATATTTAGCATATATTTTGCCTTTAATTCTTACCATTCTTCGTGAATTAACACCTCTTTCTATTTCTATTAATTGTCCTAATTCTTTTCTAAATTTATCAATTTTGGTTTGTATTCTTTTTTTCCAAGCTGCCACTTTTTTACGATTGGCGTAGGTGTGTAAGGAATTTGTTTATTGCTGATTATTAAGGTTTTAGCCGCTGCATATAAGATTTCGTTTATATCATTCAGGGAAGTGTGGATTTCTAGTAAGCAAGGTAAGTATTTATTTAATTTATGGCAATTATCTATGAACTTTTTATTTATTTTAGCTTTCGGCAATAGTTTCCTTTCATAAACAGGTATTTCTTTAGTCTCCGATAGAATATTGAGAAATTAGATGATTAACGGGTCCTGGTTGTCAGCTAATAGGTTTTGGGTTGCTAAATCTATTCTCTCACATTCGGTAACCGTATAGCTTTGAGTATTGTTTTGTGTTATATTTGTGTTAGGGTCATCAGGTATATTAATAATATTAACCTCACTAGGTTCTGCTTGCACCCCTTCTGCTGTCTGTTTGATTCTATTTAATAGTTCCTGGGATAGCATATTGTTATTTATGATAGACCGAGCTTGTGTGGAGAGACCGTAACCGTTGAATCTATTTGCTTTCGGATTATTTGAGTTTCTCTGTAAAAATATTCTGTGTAGGCGGTTAATATAGCCAGGTCCTTCATACCTCGTTTTAAAATAACAGTACATGAGTTCTTCCATCTCCGCTCTATTCCATTTTCGCCTCCTGTCATCACTGATTGCATTTTCGCTCGGAGCAGATGATGATGGTTCGTCTGCAATCTCATTGGGAGGAACATCATCCTGTGTATGTGTACATGCATTTACTGCTTCTGCTACTATATTACTGTTACTATATTGCAAATTAATGGAGTTTCCTTCACATGTACAATTAGACGTTTCTGTGTTATTGGTGCAGCTTGGTTCTGTGTATTCTTCTGCTCTTTGTTTTATTATATTTATTTTATCGGGTGCTATAACATTGCGTGCTATTATACTTCTTGCTTGGGTGGATAAAACATTACCGGTAAATTCTATTTTTGGGTTGTCTGGATTTCTATTGCGGAATAGAAATCCAGACAACCCAGTTGTCGGTCGGTAGACTGTGATCGGAACACTCGTACACACGATTAGCGCGGTCTTTAAAAGTCAACAAGTGTTTCCCAAACTTTTCGTCATGTTCAAATGTGAGCGTTGCGGTTCGGAGGCGAGAGACGGTGTGCAATGTACTCTATGTCTTAAGCACTTTGACTTCCCATGTGCTGGAATAACTGAAACCGGTTACCGCAGACTGGGAGAGAGGAAGCAAGCCATGTGGAAGTGCAGCTTATGCCGTGTTGCAGGCGTTACATCTATGAGCCCTGCTAATCCAGTCACCGGAGAACCATCGGCGGAACAATCTTCAACTCATAGTAATTTGGAGGACATTCATATGGAACTCAGAAAACTATCCGAACAGATGTCTTCGCTACCAATGCTTATTGAAAATGTAAAGTCTATACAAGCTGACCTTTCAGAGCTTATGGCTATGAAGAATGAAATGATTGAAGTTAAGCAGTCCTTGAACTATGTTCACACTTCCGTTGATCACCTCACAGCAAGATTATCTGAAATTGATCGTGAAATACAAGCCCTACAAAAAGTCTCAATGGAAGTCTCGAAGCTGGAACAACGGTTAGATAAGTTCGAGATTACTATGCGTGAGAATGAGCAGAGATCACGCCTTAATAATATAGAAATAAAAGGTGTGCCTGTTACCTCTTCTGAAAACTTATATAATTTATTCTTTAAAATCGGCAATAAAATTAACTGTGAAGTTATCAAAGAGCAAATCAATTACATCGCTAGAGTACCGCAACGCAATAACAAAGAAAATAAGAACATAATTGTCTCGCTGCATAGTCGATATCTACGTGACGATTTTGTATCTGCCGCTAAAAAATTTAAAACATTGAACGCCTCTGACCTAGGTCTTAATGGTGATAGTAGAATTTATATTAATGACCATCTTACTCTGGAGAACAAGCAACTGTTAAACAAGGCTAAGATTTTAGCCAAGGAGAAAGACTTCTCGTATATTTGGGTAAAAAACTGCAAAATCCTGGTGAGAAAAAATGCTACGTCACCTACACACGTAATCAAGACGGAATCAGACCTCAAAAACATCTTCTAACATTGTTTGTCACACTGTTATATGCGGATTCAATATTTGTTAAAAAACGTCACCAAGGTTTGAGAAACATTGGTATGTATTTGTATTTACCCACCCAATTGATGATATTCAACTCGTCTTTTGTTCACGCGACGCTCTTTTGTATTGCTGCCTGCTCTGTATTGATTTGCTTAATTGCGCCGAATTTGCTTATCGTTAAGGTTGCTTATTGCAAACTATTTGATTTAGTTTTGTGTATGCAACCGTACTACATTTTTAATCGTTTATTGTATTGTGGTGAAGTGTTTTTATTTGTTTTTATTAGCTTTTTGCTCTATCGTTCAAAAGAAAACATCGATGTTTTATACGTTGCGCTTTGGCTAATTACTTTATTGATGTTCTTATATTGTCATGATACTTTTGTAATTTTCTACCGCGGATGTGACACTATATTATTTTGTTTCAAATGTCATGTTTATTTAATAGTGATTTGTTATGTTTGCTTACATATTACGTATACTCATAGATTTACAATTTTAATATTAAAAAATGATTAAATTATATTACCAAAATGTGCGTGGCTTGCGGACAAAAGTGTCAAACTTTTTAAGAAATGTTCTCTTGAATGATTATGATGTGATCTGTTTGACTGAAACATGGCTTAATGATGATTTCTGTAACAGTGAACTCTTTGATGATAGCTATCTTGTTTGGAGACGTGACAGAAACTACTTGGATACCAATCAGGCATTAGGCGGTGGTGTACTTATTGCTGTACGACGTAAATTTATTGCGGAAGAACGTATAGACTGGCGTTCGTCAGCTGAAGATATTTGGGTTTCTATCGCATTAAAACGTTCAAAGCCCAGTATAGCGTATAAGTTACACATTTGTACAACTTATATTTGCAAACAAAATCTTGGCAACTCATTAATGACACAGCTTGTATGTTTTTATAATAAACTTCACAATATAGTGATGGGCAATATTACAGATACATTTATAGTTTTAGGAGATTTTAATTTACCCAATCTAAACTGGTGCCTTGATAATGATGGTCAATCCCTTATCCCAGTAAATATTCAAGGCTCTGCCCAATCCGAATTTATTGACATTGTGAATTCTTGTAATTTATGTCAATACAATATCCATAAAAACTGCAATGATAGATTATTGGACTTGGTTTTTAGCAACACCCATCTAACTATTAATAAGTGTTCAGACCCTATGGTAACCGAAGATCCTCATCATGTGTCTCTTAGTATTTTTGCGGATTTTGTTCAGTATCATACCCTACACATCCATCCAAGAATTAAGTTTATTTATCAGTTGGCAGACTTTGAATCAATATCGGGAGAACTTGACAAGTTTGATTGGCAAACAGATCTTATTAAAGGCACTGTTGAGGAAGCTGTATCTTTATTTTATCATAGAATTGAGGGATTACGTGATATTTATGTTCCCAATAAAATCATAAGACATTCAAATAAATATCCTCCATGGTACGGAAGTCCGTTAATTAAAATATTAAAAGAAAAATTTAAATATCACAAAAAATACAAAAAATATGGCAATTTGTCCGATCAAGAATCATTTTTAATTTTACGAAATCGTGCGAGGTTGCTGGAAAAGGAAATGTTCCAAGGGTACATCAAGACCATTGAAAATAACATTAATACATGTCCTAAAGCTTTCTGGTCCTTTATAAAAAGCAAGCGGTCGTCCAATTCATTCCCATCCATAATGAACTACGGTCAGCGTTCCTCAGGGCGGGGGGAGGATATCTGTGACATGTTCAGTGATTTCTTTTATTGCAATTTTCTCCAAAACTGCAATGCTATTAATTCTGCCAGCGCAAGTCTTAATCAGTTGGAATATCCTAAGGAAACGGCTGCAGATGTTAGTTCGATAGAGGTTTTAAGTGTTGAAGTTTTCAAATTTCTTAAATCTACCAACTTGAACAAGTCTGCTGGCCCTGATGGTATTCCACCATTGTTGCTAGTTCGTTGTGCTAGTAGTTTGACTTTGCCGTTAACACTATTATATAAGCGATCACTCAACGAAGGAATAGTTCCCCATATTTGGAAAAGGGCATTTATATCCCCCATACATAAAAAAGGCCCCAAGGATCAAATTGAAAACTACAGGCCAATATCCAAACTTTGTCTCTTTGCTAAGATCTTAGAAAAGGTGGTCTATGATCAGGTTTACCGTGGGCTTGTCCACTCATTTAGCGATTATCAACACGGCTTTCTAAGAAATAGATCAACTGTATCAAATCTTATAATTTGCTCTGATTTTTTGACACGTTTTATGTCTGAACCCTCTCAAGTAGATGTGATCTATACCGATTACAGCAAAGCATTTGACAGAATTGATCATTGTATCTTGCTAAATAAACTACTCCAGGCCGGTATCAGGGGCAATTTATTCAGGTGGTTCAAGTCATATATAGAAAATCGTACTCAGGTTGTGGTGTTAAACGGTTACAAGTCTGCAGCAATCCGCATACCCTCTGGTGTACCTCAGGGATCACTCTTGGGCCCACTGCTATTTGTTATCTTTATCAACGATATAGGCTCCTGTTTTTCTCACTCTAAGATAATTCTATATGCTGACGATATGAAAATACTATGCCCCATTACTGATCTTCAAAGTTGTTGCAACCTCCAACATGATCTTGATAGCCTACAAAATTATTGTGATCGTAACAAACTTGATCTCAATGTATCCAAGTGTTTTGTATGTACCTTTACTCGCAAACGACACCGCTTAGTACACAAGTACAACATTAATGGTATTGAACTGAACCGATCTGATAATATCAGGGACTTGGGTGTCACATTTGATTCTAAACTACTTTTTGACACTCACATCGAAAACGTCATTAATAAGGCAAACAGGTCGCTTGGCTTCATTCTAAGATTTGCATCTGACTTTAAAAATATTAAGACATTTAAAATCCTATATTGCTCTTTTGTCCGCAGCCACCTTGAATACGCATCTCAAGTGTGGAATCCTAACTATAGTGTATATATTAATAGAATTGAAAGTATTCAAAAGCGTTTTTTAAGATTCTTGCAATTTAAAACACGTAAACCCACATCCAACTACACTGTTAGTTGTAAAAGGTTTCACTTTTTGCCATTGTATGAGCGTCGACGCATCGCTGATCTAACATATCTCTTCAAGATAGCTACTGGAACTGTCAACTGCCCTGAGCTCCTGAGTAGCATAGGACTGGTTACGCGTTCCATAACCTTGCGCAAACCTACGTTATTGTATGTTCCTTGCGTTAGCACGACATATAGGCAAAATAGCTTTCTTATACGAGCGTGTAGACAATTTAATGATCTCTCGCGTGAATTTGACTTGGACATATTTAATACTAATGTTTCTCACCTTAAAAATATACTGCAAAAAAAATTCTTTTGTAATGAGCTGACTTAAAGAAATATCACTCATTTGTTTTATAAATGAATTTAATTGTTGTTGTGCTCAAAATTCTAGATTTTTTAGTTTGTAAGCACTGTCTTATTGTTGAAAAATCTGACCTAATGTGTTCGATCAAGATATTAATGTACTGTGCCAATAACTCGTTTTTTCACCTACTGACCCCTTTCTTTTGTACTGTTCTTTTTGTGCTATTTGCGAAAACTTTTAAATGGCCCTTTTGTATTATGTGTATATGTTACAATGTAATCTAGCTGTAAGTTTTCCGAAAATAATAAAATAAAATAAAAATAAAAATAAAAATAAATCCTTTAATCGCTTCATATACCCCGTTCCCATCGCCCTAGCTTTAAAGAAACAGAATAGGAGTTCTTCCATTTCTTGTGTTGACCACTTTCTTCTAGCATCTTCTGTTGTACTTAATTGTGGTGCATCGACAGATGAGCCGGCAGAGCTTGTGGGCGATGCCCTACCCTGCAAAACATCATCCGTCCCCTCCCCTTCCCGTAGGTCGGCTGTAATATCTTCGGGACCCCCGACTCTCGCCCGCCTGTTCAGCTGAGAGCCGCTGACGGTTCGCATGCTGTCACGTCCAGCGTCAGCTCCAGACGTGCCCCGGCGATCACCCCCGGGTAGCGACCCTATACATTCATTTCTTAATTGTCTCTTCATATTGAAGGTGTTGCTAGTGCTCCGTTGGCCATCATAAGTTTTCGCCTAAGGCTATGATGTTCCGCCCCTCACGTGGCTTAGGTGTTATAGCCGGACGTGGAGTTAGACTTGTGAGGGGCTCATTTAGTTACTATATTAATCTTTTCCACTTATTTTTATTTTATTTTATTTTATTTTTATTCGGAAAACAAAGCGTTAATAGTAATATTACAATAAGACTTATTAACTAATAATAGGCTATTAACACATAACATGTTTTCCCAAGTATGTAACTAATATAGAGCTTGCTTATTTATGTTAAAATATTAAAGAAAAACAATCAACAGTTAATAAAACAGTTAAACAATGAATATACATTACAACTAAATAAAAAAAAAACATTACATCAAACTAAACTTATACTTCTAGATTACAGGGGTATAAATAAGTCCAGATCCCAGGAAATGTTGATTAATTCGTTAAATTTCTTTGCCACTCTTACAAAAAATGAGTTCTGTCCATAGATTGAAGTCATATGTGGTAAAGCTAAAATTGCGGGCGATCTAATTGTCCTAAGCGGTACTTTTAAGAGTATTTTTGAGAGAAGATATGAGGAGTCTATTTCATTCTGAGCTATTTTACTTAGAAGGACAATGTCTGTAATGTTCCTACGTTCATATAAAGGTAAAATATGATGTCTGCGGCACCTTATGTCATAGGCGGGGTCGTAGCACTTGTCTTTAAATTGCAGAAACCGTAAAAACTTTTTCTGAATTAACCTAATATTATATATTTAGCAGTGGACATTCTGATATGCTTTAACTTCTTTGAACATATTCATTTCGAAGTGCTTGGATTTTTCTATTCAATAGCCTGGTGTCAGGAATTTATACCCGCTATGGCGATAGACCCCCTGTCACATCCTGGGACAAAAAGTATAAGGCGAAACATGAGTATCCTAGTTGCACCTCTGCCTACTTCTTCTGGAAAAAAAGGCATGAGTTTATATATATGTATGTACTTACGCTCAAGAAACAGTTTAGTTAATACACCTCGTACCAAGTTTTAGCAGTTAATCAAAATAATATCAAAAGTAAATAAAAGCCAGTTCCAAAAAGGTATAAAATTGCAAAATGATGTCGGAGTGGTTGCAATTTTCTGCGTAATTTCCTCCAATCCGAGTCGTTCGCTATAAGTAAAGGTGTTACTGTTTGAGCACGTAGCCGCCTCTTTACTGAAGCATCGTTGTTGCTCCCGGGTACACTCGTTGGCTTATAACTTCATATTTATTTGAGTGGTAAGAGTATTTTGTGGTAGTAATTTTTGTTTATGACAATAAATGACGAGTTGAGCATGCCGTTCACATGATGTTAAGCGATGCGACCGCTCGTTAATAGTGTTAAACAAAATTAAACAGACACCTTGAATTACAAAGCAATGCTTGGCATTCCAATGCACTCGCCATCCTGAAACATAAGATGTTAAGTCTCAATATGTCCAGTAGTCACTGGCTACAATGTCTTTCGCACCGAAATAAACAGTGTATTTACACTGCTGTTTGGCGGGAGAAATATATATTGCGGTGGTACCTACTCAGGCGGCCTCTTACATATGAGAGATATACTGTGACTTCGTTTGGAATGTACCAAAAATATATGTAAATATTCAATTTATTACGTTCAAGAAATATTCCTTTTAAAACATTTTAAAATTACTGAACATAAATACGTGTCGAATGAAAACGTTCAAACAAGAAGAGTGGGAAGAGAGACAGCCTTTTGTTCTGCAGTGGGACCTTAATAACAGTTCATGTACAATATTCAAAGTATAAGGTCCACTTCAACAAAATTAAGCGTTTAGTAAAATGGGGAGGATTAGGCAAAAAAAACGGTGTTGGAAAAAGAAAACAATCATGCATCTTAATTTCCAACAAAAGAAATAAAATCCAAAATTGGTATATACGGACCGATATCCCGATTCTCCTCACCAGTGTAGATGGTTGCAGGTAATCTGTAGTTTACGGCGGCAGAAAGCCTTTATGTTACACTTTTATTTGCCGCGCGGTGGCCCTTGGATTTATTGCACTAAGTCTTTATTTTTCGCTTGTAGGTGACTTGAGTGCTTTTCATATACCGCAATGTTGATGCTTACTAAGTATACTTGGGGTTTAGTTTGCGTAGTAGGCGAAGAACGAACTTTTTCAAATTTATTTTTTATTTAATTGAATGGTGAGACAAGCATGCCATTCGCATGATGGAAAGCGATATGAGCGCTCATAGACAGTAGCAAAACCAAAAACACTATGGAATTCAAATCAATGCTTGGCATTTCAATGCACTCGTCAACCTAAGACATAAAGTGTTAAGTCTCAATATGTCCAGTTGGTACTTTGAAGCAAAATGTATATCAGAAGTCTGTTCAGAGGAAGATATCAACATCAATATTCACTTCAAGTGTACTTGTTGTTCACACATCTTTAATGGAAACCAATATTCCAAAGATAACCCGACTACCATTTTACAAATAAAATATAATTTCATTCATGGTGTTTCGAGCCGCATAAAATTATCAAAGACATCAGTTGATTTATTCCAAATCCCGCTTAGTTGAAGAAAGTTCTGGCATAATATTTGACTTCCTCCCCCAGACGGCGCGATGCTACATATTAATTGTAAAGTAATAAAAACGTTTAAACAATTGTGTATACAACTCGTGAACTGCAAGTAACTGGCAAGTTTATCTTCACGCCCTGCTGAACGAATTCGAACCTTATTCGCTTATGTTAGGGAAGGTATGGGGGTCTCAGGTGGGTGGTTTGGCCCCGCCTGGTGCCAGTTGGAAAATATCTTGAAGGTTTTGTGACGTTTAATCTTGCGTGCGACGCGGCCGCCGCGCGTATCACTCGCCGCTGCTCTAGTAACGTTACAGTATCGATAAATTTAAAATTCACTTACAGTTAAAAATTATTTTAAAAAAATATCGTAATAAATAATGAAATAATCCTTTAGTAGCTACTTTCTGCTTTGTCAGCAAGTAAAAGTCCAAACCAAACATAGGTCTGCCACACATACACAGCGCCCTAAGTGATTTCTGATAGTTCAATAAAAATCCACTAAAGTTGAATTATTTGTTATGCAAAATAAGACAAAATGGTTACTGGTGGTAGGTCTCTCATAGGTGACAGGCGGCCTGGGTAGGTACCACCGCAATGTCTACTTCTCCCGCCAAACAGCGGTATAAATGCACTGTTGTGATTCGGATTGAAGGAAATTGTAGCCACAGTAACTACTGGACATATTAAGACAACACCTTGTCTTACGATAGCAAGCTCAGTGGAATGCAAAGCATTGCATTGTAATCTAAGGCATGATTTGGCTTTGCTACTGTTCATGAGCGGTTGCATCACTTACCATCAGGTGTTGCTCATCTCGCCATTTATAGAAATAAAACATTTAATTTATATTTTTTTCAGATGGTAATATAATTTGTAATTTTTATGTACAAGTTTAATTTCTGCGTACATGTGTCCTTATTCTAAACCTACATGACATGGGCTAGGATCAAGACTAAAATGGGCCATAAAGTATGATTTATACTGTTGCATAAAGCAGATGGTCCTATATTTAATTTATAATACAAAAATACCATAATAAAATTATAATAATAAAACATCGACACAAACAATCGACAACAAAACCCCACTCTCTTTAACGTCTGCAGAAATTCAATTAACATTACCTCCAGTCGCATGCACCTTTATTTCCGTTCGGAGTCACTTAGCCCCTCCCCTCCCTCTACCACCCCTCAGGGGGGTCTAAGACGCCAGTAATGAGGTCCGACGATCGTTTACTTCAGAGGTAATGGCTTACGTGAGACGCAGACCTAGTTTTTCGGCTCAAGTGGCAAATTAAGCGGGTAATATTTTACCAATAGTGTGTGGCGATAGACGATATGGTGGATTTTTTATATGCCTGAAGGTGGACTATGGTTTTGGTCTTCTCTATTGAATTGTTTATTGAAGAAGAAGCCTGTGCCCTGCAGTGGGTTTTGCGTGGTCTAGATTATTATTATGCCCATACATAGTAAAGCTGGAGGTAAATACTAGACTTCACCCTAAGATAGAGTGCTTGAGTATGCCTAAGGCATTAAGTCTGCCTGTATACTTTCAATATACTTTGATGCTATAAATAATAAATAATAACTCTTTATTCCATGCTATCTAGTCTATCTGTCTTCATGATCAAGAATCATGGAGATGTAGTTTATATGAATCTAACTTTAAATAATTGACATCCGGATTTAAAAATAAAGCAATGTGTGTATGGACTCAATGGCGACGACCAACAAGATAAAGCAATCTCTCGTCATTGCTTATTCTTTTTAGATTGCAATGCGTTTTCCATCAGGCGCAATGTATTCACTTCGTCATGAACATATAAAAAAAATTAATTTACTGAGTACATATTTAATATAAAGTAATCAAACTAATTATTTTATTATTACTTATAAAGCCAATTTTATGCTTCTACACTAACAACTCCCAGGTAATATAAATTATATTGCCGTATTCATAATTTCATCGCAAATATAATCTTGTTGAGGGTAGTCACATATTAATTTTTTTTCGCCGTCTTTTGTGAGTCTCATGTATCGTGTACAGTTTCGTGTGCGTGGTATTACTACGCTGAGGTTTTCCTTGATTTCGCGTGTGTTGTGGACTTTTGCTGTTGACCAGATATTCGCATCTGCTATTAAGACTAGCGGACATACAGAGAAAAGTGTATAGTGTTATTACCTATTCAAATGTGTCGTGTTCTGAGAGCAGTGTGTGTAAATGATGTATCGATAGGCTGGTCTAAATGTGTCGACTGGAGTTAGTGTCTTGGTAGTTGATACTACATGTGAAGTGCAGTGAATTTACCATGAAGTGTAGTTGTGTAGTGAAGTAATGTTGATATAAATAAATGAACAAAATTGTGCAATTTGTGGTGTAAGTGATGTGTAGTGTTCCAACAAGTTGGTGCAGGCAGGTGGGCAGATCTCCCTCAGCATCTAACATCTAGCAGAGGGAGAGAGAGCAGAATTCGGTGAGTACACTAGATGTATAATTACATTTTTAAATACCTATACGTAGACAGTTTCGATCTCAGTACCTATGTAGTTGTACGGTTTTTTTCTATGATATTTTACCTATTTTAGTTTTTAATACTACGTCATACGTATGGGAAGTTAATGTTAGAAAATAGTACACATAAATTAATGATTGCTTAGGCGTGCATTTTCACACGAATAAATATAACCACATGACCTCAATCCACAAAAAATACTAAACAAATACAACAAACACATTACCTCACGGAAACGTAAAAAAGATAACAATGCAATCCAAAACCCCTCTTCGAAAGTCCTCAAGACATGACGTAGATGGATGCTGCAGATTATCTAGCCAGATAAGGATCACGGTACGGCGGACACGTAATCTCGCGACCAATCTCGGAGGTAGAGATTCATTCCGGAGTGTCTTAGGTTTTACTACATTACTTAAATTTATCAGTAGAGGTTGAGTATAAAAGCGGTTTAAGATAATTGGGTCATTACTTTTTCTAATGAACAATTACAGAAAAATATTTAATGAATTTTAGTCTTAATTGTTTGATTTAATGATTTTGTGGCTTTGGGGTCCTAATTGGGGTACATACAATGTACTATTCAGTACATTTTGTCCTCTCCTATATTCCTTACAATGGCTCACTTGGAGATCGTCGGCCGCTTTTCAATCTCCTTTAAAGTTAGGAACTTTCCACAGACCAAGGAGTCAAGAAGAAAGAACATTCAAAAACGTTCTAATATCATATTATTCATATCTCATTCATCCATTCATTCATCGCATAACATTAGGGCTGTAAACCAGGTGCCAGCAGAAATATCAGCGCTTTGCTCCTTGCATATTGCTGAGCTACAGCCTGGTTGAGGCTAAAATATCGCACATCTTTTCTAATCATTACTTGTATTGATTATATTTTTTATGGTATTGTTGTACATAATATAGCTGACATAAAGTCTTTATCTATATATATTTATAAAACATAGCGCCCGCGCAGCCAAGCAAGTATATATGAATGGAAAAAGAAACCATATTGGTATAGAAAACGCACTTGGTATTATCTGTATCAGCCCATATACGTCCCACCGCAGGACACGGGCCTCCGACACAATCAAGAGTACGATTGAGAGTCGTTAGGCCATATAGTCCACCACGCCGGCCTAGTGTAGGTTGGCAAACTTACATATCATAGTTTTTTTTTTTCTTGCAATGAATGACGAGACGAGCAAGCCGTTCGCCTGATGGTAAGCGATACGACCGCTCATAAACAGTAGCAACATTCCACTACGCTCGCCATCCTGAGACATAAGATGTTAAGTCTCAATATGTCCAGTAGTTACTCTGGCTACAATGTCCTTCAATCCGAAACACAACAGTGCATTTACGCAGTGCTGTTTAACGGCAGAAATATACATTGCGGTGGTACCTACCCAGATGGCCTCAAACATATGAGAGACCTACCACCAGTACAAATCGCAATGGTACGCAGGTTTCCTCACGATGTTTTCCTTCACCGTTTTAGTGTGTGGTGAATGACTATCAATATACACATGACTCCAAAAAGTCAGAGGTATGCCCTAGGATCCGAACCCGCGACCACCGTGAACATGTTGGCAGTCGCGTCTAGTCCGTTTTCAACATGGTATTAACTGTAGTCACAAAATATCCATTGACGAAGCAAGACAAAAATAATTTTTCTAAGTCTTGTTGAAACAAACATTAATCATAAATAAACATTTCCAGGTAAATCTAAATCATATCTGAAATAAGTATAACCCCTGGTTGTAGGGGCGGAAACATTTCACTCGTCGGGCGCTAGTGTTGTAATGTAAATAGCTCAATAATTCATCGATATTCGCTAGACGCCAGACTGCATAACTCAGCGTGCGGATAGTGGTGACATGTACTAGTTGTTTTGATATCGACAAAAAATGTAAGGTATTTCTATTAATAAGTCAATAAAAATAGTTTTTTTTTTAAATACGGGCAGGATGCTGACTGTAAAATAGAAAAATATCAAAATAGTGTAAGAAAAATAAATTAAAAATGATTAACTGTTTGATGCAGTTGGCGACTATTCAGCTGTAAAAAGGGAAACTATGAGTTCGATCTGCACAGATACAACTACAAAAGTATATTTGCAAAGTGATAATGGAAACTCTTTGATTTTTGTTCTTTTACACTGTTAGTTATAAGATTTTATTCTGTACTGTTAGTTATAAGATTCACGGGGATCCCACAGGCAAATTGCAGCAGCAGTTTTGTGGGCCAAGATATTTAATTGTACTGTTTTTATTTTGTAAATGTTTGTAATAAATAAAAATAAAAAAAAATAAAAAAAAATTGATATAATCTAAAGAATTGTCTGTATTAAGTGACTGAGCATACTCGGTACGTTTTATCAATTGATTTATTTTAATGGCACATTCTTCTGCCTGCTTTTATTCCACTTTATCTAACTTAATATACAGACCTTAAATATACGCGGACTTAATACCAGTCTTCTATTTTATATAAGTTGTCTCTATCTTTGATTCATGTTGTTCCTACATCATCCAGTAAAATCTAAAGATTCAATTCTATCGATAATTCCGTTTAATATCGATGCTACTCCCATCCCTGCCTCCAGCCGGGAACGTGACAAATGTTATGGAGTCAGTGGTCGCTCGCGAGTTCAGTTTGTCTTCAAACACGCAATTTCACTCTTATTTTGACGACTAATGTACCGGTTACCTTGTGTAGGAAGAATGTTCATGGCGTGGTTTATTACCATAATATGTTTTAAAATCCATTTTAGAAGGTGTATCCTGCCACAATGAACATTCTTGAGGAATTTAACTTATGCCAATGTAGTGAATCAGTTAATTATTATGTGTGTTATTTGTTTGTTTAGAACTTAGTCTTTATAAAATCTTATAACCCTCAAGTCGAGATATGTTATACCAGTACACAGTTTATACAAAATGTAGTAAGATTTTTTTTCATAATATCGTACTATCATTATTTTTTCAAAGTAAAAAACGTTTATTCCTACACAGAAATAAAGTATAGACATTAGCAAAAACACGCGACAAATGCGATAAAAAATATCCCAAAGGGTTGCTCGGAATACCTGGACTAATTCATGCAAACGAATGCAAGCCAATTAATAAGACTGCGTCGAAATGGCTGAAAAGGGCTGAGCGAGGGGAGAGCGGGGAGGCGGGGGACATTCGTCTCAGCGAAATGACCGTGATAAGAATCCTAGGGAAGATTGTGGGGATTAATTAAAGTAGCAGATTTGAAGCCGGGTGTTTTATGTGTATTGTATAGGATGTTTTTAGTTGTGTGTCGAATGTATTAATTACCTCATTGTGTGGGTTGAATTTAAACTTAGTATATAAGAATAGAATCCTTATTTCAAATTTCAGGTCAAACAAGTAATGCTTTGTGACTTTAGCCTTAAAAACTGACGTAGTTTATCATATATCGTATGTTTGAACATTGAATTTGTGAACCGCATGACAAGGTCCTTATCACATTTTAGGACGATCTTAGGGTAGATATACCTATATATTATGCTAAATGAACTGTTCGTAGTACTAGTCACACCTTTGCCCATCCCTTCAGCGGTACGCTAAGCTTTTGAATATCCAGGTATATTGAAATCCACATAAATAAATAATTACTTACTTTCATACACGTTATATACAATTTTCTAGTTCAAAATAAACCTTTTAGCCCTCGCATTTTTAACTTTAAAAAATAAAAGCGGCCCACCCGTTGCCATAAGAGGCATCAAACCAACGAAACGCAACTCCGGCAGCGACGGAAGCCGCCGCAAGTCTCCGGATCTCACCGGATCAGGTGGACCGGATTATTCCGGTTCGGTGCGGCCCGAACCGGATCAAACACGATTTTAGACTCAGCCGGTGAGGCCCGCCCGGCTTAAACTAAGGTGACGGTAAGTGTCTGCTAAAATGTTTTATAAACGGGTATTGTTTTAAAATTGCTTTTTAGTGGGGTTTATTTCACAAAATACGGGTGAAAAAGTATACGAGTGTCCATGAGGTGAATTACTGCACCTAAATACATATTTTTTACATAATCCTTTAGATCACCATTGCTCAGATTACGATCCATATTTTACCTATAATTTTCGTGCTATATTTACAAATATGAACATATTAATATTATCGGTTGGACTATATCGAAACTATAGAAGGTCTCTCTCTCTCTCTCTCTCTCTTCCAAGCTATTTATCCCACATGGTGGTGGGGTCAGCTCTCTTCGTTTTTCTTCTCCACTTCGCTCTGTCCCTGATGTCGTCTTCAGATACCTGGCATTCTCCTATGTCCCTCTGTATTACATCCTTCCACCTCGTCTTCGGTCTGCCACATTTCGAAACTATCGAAGGTCAAATTTATAATTTACCTGATCATAGAAAAATCAAATCTCCAATAAACCAATATTATCACATTAATCTAAAACTAAGAAATCATACAGTAAATATTTACAACTAAAACACAAGAATATTTCCATAGCACAACCCACCCCAATATGTCCACGTCACCGGGGAGACGGGGGCGAGTTGTCATCTGTCACAAGTTGGAGACTTGTTGGCAAGTTTCACGATTAACACCTGGCCACCGCGTCCTTACTTGTACTTGGACTACGTCTGGTAATCACTTGTATTGACAGAATGTCGACTTGTATTCTTTGTAATCGGTGCCCAAAAGGTGCTTTTGTGTATATTGAGCATGGAAATGTTGTATGTTTTATGTCTGGTGAATTAATGCAGACGCTAAAAAGTTGGTTATTTCCAGCAAATACATTCACTTTCCCCGTACCTGTATAATATTTAAAGAGCCTTCAAATATTTTTCTAAATCTGAAAATAGAAGAAAATATCAATTTTATAATTCAATATTCTTCAAATTTAGATTAGTAGTCGAAGACAGCAACATTAGTGCACTGAAAACATATTTCATTCATTCATAAACCATCACAACGATATTTTTATTTTCAATATCCTTCTACGGTCACTCTGCAACATTCACTACAACAGGACAAGAACTAAAATGAAAATCCAATTTAACCTTACGTTTTCCCGAAAATTACCTCACAAAGTTATAATCAGTAATTTTCCTTTGAGGTTTTTCACCTCTCATAATATATTTAGGGGGGAGAATAATATTTAAGGCCACTGAAACTCCGAAGTGTCGTCTCCTCAAATATGCGAAGGTAATGATGTTAGCGGTTCCCGGCGCGTCCCGCGGGACTCGCAACAAATTGAAATTATTTTTTCATTAAAATTCCCAACTTTAAAGTTTTCAGGTGGAGTTTCTTAAGCTATTCAATGGCCGCTGTTAGCTGTATCGCTCTTGGCGAACTTTTAAATTAATGTTTTTGGTGTGGTATGGTTATTTTTTAACCGAAATTAGGTGTTTGTTGTGAATCATGGGGGTAATGAATACTTAACTATCTCACCCATCAAACCATAAATAAATTTAATTTTATTTTATGTCAGTTTTTTTTTAAATAATCATAAGCTACTCGTAAGAATCTCTACTTACCACAACGCAACAAACTTCATATAGTTGTGCTTTGAAAATACTATCAGGTAAATATATTTAAGTACGAATTACTACGAAACGCGACCAACAATACCATTTGGTTCTCCGACGGAGACTTTCTATAGTAATTTTCATACAAAGATGGGCATAATTGACCCTTACTCTAAACCAGCCAACAACATGCTTATATGTTCATAGCTAGAAAATATTTCTTTAAATAAATAAATTGCGTCCCACTGCAGGATACGTACGTTTGAGAGTCGTAAGGCCATATAGTCCACTATGCTGCCTGGTGCAGATTGGTGGACTTTACATACCATAGATATTAATACAAATCCTTATAGTATACGAGGTTTCCTCACGAAGATTTCCTACACCGTTATAGCGCGTGGTGACTGACTACTAACCTGGGGTTACTCTATAAAACGATACGAATTTCGAATGTTCGGATGTTAGACGTCCAAAGTAAGATATAAGAATTCCACTTCTGAAAATTAATACTCTTCTCTATTATACTTATCATATTCTTCGAACTTAGTCTACGGTTGTGACGTACTATAGGGGAATCCAACATTTTGTGGAGTATCTAGGCACAGTAGTGAAGTTTCGGCGTCTGAACATTCGAAATTCGTATCGTTTTATAGAGTAACCCCCCTGGTAGTCTTTAAAGTAATAATCACTATTCAAATCCAATAGTGCTTAATGAGTCTCCACTCTCCCTTTAAGTTTCCATACCCATAAATACCAAAACTATCTATTACCGCACCGAATTAAACCGCCGCTAATACCGGACAGAGTCACGCGACACGGGATCATCCCGCGGCCGGCATCATCCCGCGGGATCACCTTAATCCCGCAGGTGAGCCGGGATCAGTCCCGGGACACGTCTATCTTCATGATGTATTATTGCGTCGAGTGCTATCGACAGATGTCGCTTAGTTCGAGAGGTTTAGTTGCGATATTTTTGTTTAGTGATCTTATGTTAGTGGGAACTGGAATATTATGTTATGACATTGGTTTGAGACTCTGATAGGTAAGTGATAATATATGAGCGTAATATTTTGTATTTGATAATTTAGTTCGAAATTTTCAAGTGCATAGGTCTACTCAATTTGTTTCCCTTTGCTTACCTGAAGTGGACACCTTATTAACACTAGCTACATGGTATTTACGATTTAGTAGGTACATTGTTACCATTTATCGTACCAATGTCAAAATGCCATTCATGGCAATAAATGAAGGTACAATTTTGGTGAACTCTAATACCAGATTGGCGTCTCGTTTCATTCGCGACCAGACAATTCTCATTTCTCTTGCTCTCTCTTAAGCCTCAGGAAGTGCACTACTGAAAAATAATGAATAGTTTAAAAAACTAAAAATACATGTTTTAATAAAAAACCCAACTAAAAAAGTAAAAATAATTGATAATAAGTTAAAGATTAGAAAAAGCTGTGAAATACATTCGTTTTATTGTTACAGAACGTAGGGTGCTTACAACTATAATAGCAACTAGCTTTTTAACAATAAAATGGCTACGGCTATCTTATCAGGGAAGATAGTTGCGCGTAAATTACCCACTCATTTTCAATTTGTAGAAAAATCGGAATCTTCTGGATAAGATAATTTCATATACTTTTTAAATTATTGTATTGTCATCGGTGTTTGCCTACGAGATCGAATCAGAAATGAGGAGATCCGTAGGAGAACCAAGGTTACCGACATAGCCCATAGGATTGGCAAGTTGAAGTGGCAGTGGGCCGGGCACATAGCTCGAAGAACCGATGGCCGTTGGGGCCGAAAGGTTCTCAAGTGGAGGCCACGTACAGGCAAGCGAAGTGTTGGACGCCCGCCTACAAGGTGGACGGACGATCTGACTAAGGTCGCAGGAAGTCGCTGGATGCAGGCCGCTTCCAACAGGTCATTGTGGTGATCATTGGGGGAGGCCTATGTTCAGCAGTGGACTTCCTGTGGCTGATATGATGATGATGATGATGATTGTCATCGGTTTGAAATGAAATTCTGACCGTTTAAAGTGGGTCAAAATCGCGCCCAAAAGAGTCGGTTGCAAACATAAAAACAAATATACAAGTGAAACTCCACGTGGATCCAACGTGGATGTCCACACCGACATTAATTGCTATTCACTTTTTAAAATACATATTTATACACAACTTCAATAATTATTGAATAGAGAGAATGCTCCACCATTCCTTCGATAGCAGCGTCTACAGGTAGAGAATATATAATTAATTTTCTTTACGAGTATTCTGTTTGCCTTCTGAGACGATGTTACGAACATTTTTAACTAGGTCGTATTTAAAACGTTGCTATGATTGCTTGAAAACGTAATTATGTGGGTAGTTAGGAGCTATGCAAAATAACATTTTCAATTCCAATCCTATTTAGTTTCTTCGTTTTGCATATGCACAGGGCAATGTCATAGATGTATCTAGGTGTTTATACATGCAGTGTTTTAATGATGAAAAGTAAAATATAAATTACTTCCATACCCTTACAAACCCTTATTCACTATGTGTTACAAACAATTTATTATAAAATATAAAAAAAACTTTTAACAAAATATATGACATATTTTTTACACTCAATAAATTGCACCTAGCAATAAAGACTCCTGTATTTTTTATATATGTTTAAGTGCTGGAAATTAAAGTGTTAATTTATATTAACATTGGCAACATCAAACTTAATTTCCATGCGGCAACAACATTCATACGACTTGATATAACCCTGCTACACTCAACCCTCCACAGTATCATCAAAGTCTCTCTAACTCGGATTTATCTAATCCATCAATACTTTCATCAATAACCCTCAAACTTTACCTTGCGAGGGTCGGACAGGCCCGTTTGCCTACTAACCAATATTCCGGGACATTTGTACCCGTCTGCAGGTTTCGTCCCGGTATTACTCTTCCAACTAATCCGGGACCACTATTAACCGCTTTGGCAAGGAGCACAGGGGTGCAGTTAATAACATGTTTATTTTATTATTTTGCATTTAAAGACAGTGTGGAAATTACAAGAAAATGCTAGTGTAACTTAATTGTTCAACTAAATTTCGTTTAAATTTATCGATACTTTCCTCAATAATTAAAAAGACACGTTTTTTTTTAAATAAAAAAAGTATTTTATTTAATATTCTCAGATTTAATGCAAAGATAATCTTAAACTGTCTTTACTCTATATTATTTTTCAATTCCATCATGAACTGAAAGTGCCTTATCGTCATACTCATTCCAATAATACAGCAAAAAGCTACATGAATGCGCAGCGTTTATGGTAATTACTCATTAAGCAGTCCACGTACAACAATCCGCCTCTGAACGTAAATATGAAAAGCGGACAACTTTAGAGTGACGTCACGGACGTTAAGCTAGCGCAAGCCGTGTCTGTATTTAATCAATCGGAAAAATAAAACAAGTATTCCTTTCATACATCTTTATTCAGAAAAGTGTTGTTGACGGTGAAACAATCAAGCCCTATCGTTTTACAGTGTACCAGTGATATACAGGGTTTAATAATCAATAAAATTAAAACTTTTAAGAACTTATTCCCAAAAAGTGCTTACAACTACCCTAAACTATACATACAGTTATAATAAGTGAACGGCTCTTCATAACTATACAGAGAAGCGTAAAATTCCAAAGGTGTAACGGTGTGTGTGTTCAATACAGGTATAGTGGTGCTGTACATGGTGTTTTTGAGCCATATTATTACCCCTTAAAGTAAACATTCGCTCAAAACATTTTTAAGCGCCATCTAGCGCCGCACACGGAAATCAATTAGCAAGATCTGTTGCAAATACAATAAGTGGAATCAATATGCCAGCTCCGAAGTGCGGTGGATGCGCGAAGTACCTGTCGCCGCTAGGTGCCGCTACTTGTAGCATGTGTAAAGAGTTGTTTCACCGATCATGCGTCTCCTTACCACCATCGGGTTCCTTGTCTCCTTCATGGACCTGTACTGTGTGCACCCGTAAGGGCTCAAGAGGCGTAACGGGCAATACAACACCGGTCGCGGTGAGCAAAAGTAAAGAGTCCATGCAGTCTTCAAGTCAAGTTGACTTGGATATGATGAACGCGTTGCAGGTTTTCAAGGAGGAGCTACGTAGTGAGTTGCGTCAAATGATAAAGGAGGAGTTCGATTTAGTAAAAAATGATTTGTTAGACGAACTCCTCAAGGTGCGCAATGATATCACTGAGCTGCAGTCCGACAGAGTCAATTTGAGGGAATCTATTGATGCTTTAAGCTCACGGTGTGATAGTATGGAACAAAGACTCCAGAATCCGTCTGAGACCATCGAGGCAGTCGCTCAATTAAGACGCGAGCTTAATGAACGCGACCAGATGCTGCTTCTGAACGATGTCGAAATCAGTAATATACCGGAAAGCAATAGTGAAAGTCTGTCACACACAGTACAATTAATCGGAGTGAAATTGGGGGTAAAGCTGGAAGACCGCGATATAGTGAGCGTGGATCGCGTCGGTGGCGGACGAATCAACGCAACAAGTGCAGCGGGCACAGTGGAGACCCGGCCACGGCCCATCGTCGTGCGCCTCGCGCGGCGCGATCTACGGAACGAGTTGATGCGCGCTGCTCGAGTGCGCAGAGGAATTAACACCGGCGATCTTGACCTCAGCTCTAAGCCACGTAGATTCTATTTAAATGAGCGCCTAACAAAGTATAACCGACTTTTATTCTGGCGGGTTCGCGAGGCAGCTCAGCGTATTGGTTGGAAATATGTATGGACAAAAAATGGACGCATACTTGCACGACATAACGCCGATGACAAAGTGGTAGTTGTCAGAAGCGAGACCGATCTGCAGAGTGTTTTTGGGCCGGATTCAGAAAATTCAACTAATAAGTAGAATTATGTTTTGTGTAACTAAACATGTAATAACTATAAGTAGTCATAATTTTCCTCATTGTCGTGCTAATTTCAGCAATGATTCGGTAAGCTATGTGTTATCCAATTTACCTAGTCGTGGCTCTAGTGAGCACAAGTGTATTGTAGGGGATGCAGGAGGCCAATTTAGAGTGCATATTCAGTGTAAAACTTGTTGTATTGTTATCTTGCCTACGTTAATTGATGTCGGGTATTTCTTTTTGTTATTTATTCATGACCTATTTCTTTACTGTACTATATCAATTCATTTTATATCAATATTTACAAAGCATATTAATCTGTTTAATACAAATATTATATTTTCTATATTATCGTTAATTGCCAATATTTACTTCAATATAATTATTGTTCTAATTGCTATCTAAATGCCACGGAATCATCACTTTAAATTTGGACTATTGAATTCTGGCTCACTTTCTACAAATCACGACGAATTTATAATTGCTATGAGTCACCATTTAGTCGATATAATGGCGATTAATGAGACGTGGCTTCGTGCGGGAGAGGAGGGCAGGGCGCCTGTAGTTCCGGGATATGTATTGCGTCATATACCGCGACCGGCCTCCATCCGCGGCGGACGTGGGGGAGGAGTCGCTTTTTATATCAAACAAGGAACTAATGCTCGTATAAGACCTCACCCTTACCATCCCCTGGTCGAACAATTGTGGATGAGTGTAACCGCAAATTCAAAGAAGTTGTTGTTTGGAACTGCATATCGCCCCCCATGGCTAAGTGTTGATACTTTTCTAGATGCAATCACTGACAGTGCATGTGCATTGGCCCCATATGACAACGTAGTTCTCTTGGGGGATTTTAACATCAATATGCTCGATACGAATAACGCGAAAACTAAGAGGATAACGGAGTTTTTTAACTATTTTAATATGGTTCAAGTTGTAAATGAATCTACGCATTTTATGGGGGACAGTGCGACATTGATTGATTTAATCTGCACAGACGCGCAGTTCAGGGGCGTCCATGTGGATCACATAACGGAACTCGGACACCACTCGTTTGTTACATGCGAGATCATCTCTAAAAAAGAGAAGCCGATTCGCAGACTTGTGTCATACCGTCCGTTTAAAGGGATGTCGATGGATAACTTCACAAGGGACCTAGTGGCTATTCCGTGGAGTTCATTTGTTCAGAGCGAAGATGTAGATGTTATGCTACATTTGTTTAACTACTTCGTTATGCAGCTTTTTGATACTCACGCGCCAAAGAAAACTAGGATTTTTAAGGCCCAACCAACACCTTGGATAACAGATAACATCAAATTGATGTTTAAACTTAGAGATCAGGCAAGACATCGTTATTCTCGTACTAAAATAGAATCACATAAACAGTATTACCTAGATCTAAAACATGTGGCTACAGCTGCATTGTATAATGAAAAAAAAACCTTTTTTAATAAATATATAAATGATAATATCCATAATTCAAAATTACTTTGGTCTAATCTAAAAAAACATATTTTACCGATAAATAATATTGATATTTCAGAACAATTTAATGACCCTGATAGTGTGAATTCGGCATTCCTTCAAGTTCCAGGGGACACTAATGTGACGATCTCCCAATTAACTTTTTATGAATATAACCGTTATGGCGCAAATGTTTTCTCACTGAAACCAACGGACTCACAAACTGTCTTGAAAGCGATAAAGAAAATAACGACTAACGCCACAGGTATTGACGGCATTTCAAAGGAAATGTTGGATCTCACCTTGCCTCACTCTTTAAGTTGCATTACCAAAATTATAAACCAATCAATTGCGTCAAATAAATTCCCAGCCTTGTGGCGGGAAGCAATAGTCCGTCCACTGCCAAAAAATAATAATCCGCAAAATATTAAGGATCTCCGGCCTGTTAGTATACTGCCCTGTTTGTCCAAGGTGTTGGAAAGGATCGTCTATTTGCAGGTGATCGACTTTCTCGAAAGTAATAATATATTGCCAGATTTACAGTCGGGATTTAGAAGGGGTCGAGGGACAGCAACAGCATTAGCGGATGTTGTAGGGAACATTCTGGAAGCCAGGGATCGTGGGGAGGGGACAATATTGACACTACTCGATTATTCGCGGGCCTTTGATTCAATCAACATCTCCCTACTTTTATCAAAACTGTCATATTACGGGTTCGAAAATAACACAATTAAATGGTTTGAGAGCTATCTCACTGGGAGGTCGCAGCGAGTAGAAATCGTAAAGAAAGATGGGTCAATACTGTCTTCCCCCTCCCGATCCATAGGCCGTGGAGTCCCTCAGGGGTCGTTGTTGGGACCGATACTGTATATTTTATACAGCGCCGATATGCCAAGACACGTTAAGGAATGTAAGTATCACATATATGCGGATGATACCCAAATATATGTTTCTTTTAACGCTAATAACACCTCAATCGCAGTAGATACCCTAAATGCGGAACTCAACAGAGTTGCCGCATGGTCCGCGAGTAATTCACTAGTGCTCAATCCCGAAAAATCCAAATTCATGGTGCTGGGAACTAAAAAACAAATACATGCAATCAAATCGGCATTACCCGATGTTAGAATATTGGGACAGTCTGTACAGATGGTAGATTCTGCGCGTAATCTGGGGCTGGTATTCGACCCGGGGCTGCGGTTTGAGAGTCATGTCAATGGTGTTGTAAAATCCTGTTTCTATAGGTTGAAGATTCTGTATCGAGTAAGAGACTATCTTAGTGTTACGTTGAGGAAGAGATTAGTGGATTCCTTGATTCTATCTAAATTTAATTACTGCGATACTGTCTACGGACCTTGCCTCCTATCCCGTACGGAACACTTAATACAACGTGTCCAAAATGCCTGTGCACGGTTTTGTTTTGGAATTCCCCGAAGGGACCATGTTACACCATACTTGAATTGCCATAACGTGTTGAAAATGGCCGCACGTAGGAAACTACATTTAGCAACATTAATGTTTGGTATAGTACAGTCACACACACCGAGATACCTGTATAGTAAGTTGTCATGGAGACAGGAGCATTACAACTATCCCACTCGTTCTACGTCGAACCCGCTCTCGATGCCACGCTTTAAAACTGCCGCCTTCAGGGGATGTTTCAAATTTGCGGCCACCCGCTGCTGGAACGATCTTCCGCCGCCAATGAGATTCTTAAAAACAAAAAATACTTTTAAATTACACATTAAAAAATACTTATTATACGAGCAAAAGAATCCCCAATAAAACTAAGCTCATAAAATATGGTAATAATGATAAGTATCTATATTTACCTAAAGTTAATGAATCATCGGCGAGGCGGGATATGAGGCCACGCGGCGGGTGGCAGCGTTCCTCCAAGACGGATAGTTAGCTATTTTGCGTGGTTAGCTGTCTCCCCTTTCACGTTGGATTTGCCTTTAAAATAAGTGTTAGAATTATGTCATGAATATTATTGTTTGTATTTATTTTATTTTATTCTTTCCCTCGAGATAATTGCTGGGATAACATAGGTACTACTCAATATTTGCACCTATATATTATATTATATTAACAATATACCTATTATATTATATTGTTCTATAAACAATATTATGCAAGTCGTACTTACCAGAGACAATCATTTGGAAGTATACATTACTTTTTACTTTCCAACACGATATAGCCATGCCACCAAAACTCCATGTTTGCGACGCATCGCACTAGCCGCACGCTTCGAGACTTACTTATTATAGTTGACAATGAACGTCCTCTCACGTCCCTGTCGTCGGGCGACTGCAGAGTGCATTTTCTGTATATTGTGCAATGCTAGGGCTCGCGTGGGCTCGGGCGGCGAGGCGCGCAACTAACCTGGTGTGCTTGGCGTGTCGAAGCGGGACAGAGAACTGTGCAAAGGCTTGTTATTTGTTGTTATTGATTGTTATTAATTTGTATAAACTTTTTTTTTTTATTTTATGTTTGTATAATTATGTTGGTTACTTTAGGTGTAGTTAAGAAAGATTTTATGTCATTTTTTTTTGTTATTATTGTTGTAGTCATTGTTTCTTCCTATTTATATATTTATGCGTTAATAATATCTACAATATTTTTAAAATAATATTAATATGTCGGCTGACGTTCGCATGTCACTCAAGGTGACCACTGAAAACCAGCGTTGCGCTGTGGCTCGCGCCGCAGGGCAACATTAAGCTGAGTGGTCACCTACGTGTCACTTTTTTGCGACGTACAAACTTTTTTATTTTTATATTTCTGTATGGTGTATGTATATTTATGTCATATGAGTGTGTGCGTTGTGATAAGTGACAAATAAAGGTGTTTTCTTTCTTTCTTTCTAGAATGATCCCTTTTTCACTCTAAAGGCGACGGTCTTCTCTTACAACTGGGCCGTCACTCACTAAATATAAGGGGCCGTACTACAATTGTAATTTAAAAAGAGCAAAATAATAAATGACTTCTTCCCTACTAGTCCACTTTCAACGTAATCCCGAAAGCTCCCGAAACATTCAATAACTCACTCGGTAAATTAATCTTACCTAAATCCATCCCTTTGTGACAAAGAAAAATTATAACGAATTGAGTGGGCCGGTGGAAACAACCTGCGTGGAAAATCTGCTTGGTAATGCGGGTCTTGAATTTAAACTCTGTAGGGTTGAAAATAAGGTTGAGTTTAGTTTGTACATGCCAAAGGTGATGCGTAAGAGCCTAAGTGAAGAGAGGAGGCGAGTTTTAATTTTCTTGTATATTTAAGACACTTTACCACACACTCCATTTTCAGCAAATAGTTGTCGTAGTAGTAAATTACAATCAAAAACACCTCCAAGATTTTAAAATATTATGCTTTGTGAACATATATTATGGGTTGAGAGGAAGGAAGTGATGAAATTGTACCGGGCAATTATTTATTTGAGTCTCCAGTAATATTCCTCGGTTGCCATATAAAGGGAAACCTCTCACGTCTTCATTATTCTGACAAACAATAGTTTAAAACCACACAGATCAATCTGGCGACTAGCAAACTGTTGTTTTTAGTTGTTCCTAAAAAGCCAGTTTTCTCACAAACAAACATAAACACACGCATTTTTACCAAAAGGGAGAGGCAGAGGTGCTACCAATACACCCACAGTTTTCTCTCTTATCAGTAAATTAGAATTCATTTTTGCGGCACAATCCTTAATAAACTGGACGTACCTAAAATTTTCGCGACAAACCGCTTCACTCCCCGCTCTCCCCTTTTCTTCACACCACGCAGCAAGGTAAGTGACGCAAGATGTCAGTCATTAATACAGAGGCCCACGACGGGGCCCGCGCTCCCCATAAGCGAACCATAATACGGATGTTAACTGAGCTGAATAGATTCAATGTATGAGCAGTTTATTTGGAGTTATTGCTAGGTACTAAATGATTGATGTAGGGGTAATCTGTGTATTATATACGATATATTATATAATATCCAATCCACATTAGGTACACATTAAATAAATAAATAATAAATACATCCAACTATCATATACATAGTTCTGAACCCGCACTAAGATCAATTCTTGTATCATATTATCATGGGTATTGGAAACTACGAGAGAGTTTTTGGTCTCATATACACCCAGACCCGAAAAAAGTACAATGGATCACAAAAAATTCTGCTCCGCGCGGGGATCGAACCTGTGGCCCCTCGTATCACAGCCAATGAAGAAACCAACTTCGCCACGGAGACTGTCATTGTGACAGACCATAGCTGCTACAGTTGCAGTAATGAAATGAAATGATATACCGGGTATCTCAAGACTGCTACCGAAAACGAAGCCGGGTGGTAGTTTTAGTGACTACAAACACAATGCAATTAAAAATTTCGCAAAGAAACGTGACAATAATTTTTTATGATTTTTTAAATATCGTCATTTTTGGGTGGTAAATCCATAGTTTTTGCTAAAATAATAATTTAAACTCTTTTATACCTTAGAGTATTAATAAATAAAAGGGTATACACTATTATTTTAGGAAAAAAATGTATTTACCACCCAAATATGGCCGTAGGAAAAAAAATAACAAAAAAAAAATTGTCGCTTTTTTTTCAACTTTTTCTGTTGCATTGTGTCTGAAGTCGCTTAACCTGCCACCCGGCTTCGTTTTCGGTAGCAGTCTTGATATACCCTGTATATGATCATACGACAGAACACTTACCAGATAAATAAGTATGATTATACCTAAAGATATGATAGATCTCAACTCAATAATAGAAATGCCGGGAAGAATTTCCTACCACGAATATCGAACTTAGAACTTTTCAGATTGCAGCCAATGTATGCTAATGGCCGAACTAAGCCTGTGTATAATAACCACAAAGACTTTCAAATATAATAAATCAATATAGAAATAATTAAAGTGGTCAGAAGCATTCGACTCGCTGATTTTGTTATTAATATTAAACGAGCGAAAAACCGCAAATTTAACTAATATTTAATCTAAAAGTTTTTGGCAATCACAATATTCCTCTTGTAATAATAAAGTTTAACAACTATTAAAACGAATCCATCAGCTGACGGAAAAAAATAACATAGAATGAATTATTCTCAGGCTTAGAAAGACATCGTTTAGACGACGAAAGACATGTTTTATGCAATTACTATAATCCAAGATTCTTGCCTCGGTAGTCGGTCTTCAAGACTGCCTCGATGGCGTATATGTACTACATAGCTGACATCTTGGTTTCGAATCCGTGATATTTGATTTTTCTATTCATTATCAGCCCAAAGTCAGAAGTTTGTGCCCGATATGGCGATAAGCTCGACACCTATCACATCGTGGGACGGAACATACAAGGCGAAATGTGGGTGTCCTGGCAACTCTGCCTGCCCCTTCTGGGAAAAAGGCGTGAGTTTATGTATGTAAGATTCTTTCGGTATATGTGATATTATAAAAATTCAATTTAGAAGAAATAATACACTGTAGCCATGAATATAATGGTACCTACAAAATAAATTGAAAATTCAATTCTAAAATGCACAAAATAGTGAAAATCGAAGTGCTATAATGTGAAACCACAGTATTGTCACAAACGTAAAACGCATTTGATATTTATGCGCTATGGGATGCACACAGGAAATTATACTAATTCCACATACGCGAATATGTTGTTAAAGCATTAAATTTGTATGTTACAATGTTTAGAATAATATAAACCTCATAGAAACTAAACAGGGTAAACTCTGTGCTTATTCAGTAATGTATTTAACGTAACAATAAAATCACGAAAGCATATATTTTACTGTAAATATTTCAAAATTACTACAAAGACTGTTACCAAAAAAATATGTGTTACTGAGGGAGTTTCTCACGTCGTTTCTTCTTCACATCTACAAACAGGTTCCGAAGCGGTGGTAGCAATAATTAACGATTCAAAAGATCTCGTGAAAGACTTTTGAATAAAGAATGAATATATTTTCTGATTTGACCAAATCCATGTTATCAAATGTGAATATACATGATTCTATACTAAAGATATGATTACTTACCGTCTTAAAAACTGAGAGTGAAGCAAAACATAACGCGCAATGCCAACATTCGAAAGTAAATTTAATCAAATACCGATATGGCAGCGTTGGAAACAATGCTAGTTGGAGGCGACAATGAAGCCTGCTCCCCTCTCTCCTCTACCTTTGTTTCATTTCCTGATACTCAGATATTTTTTCGTACTCTAAGTAGACGGCTCCGATTGTGTGGAGACAGACTTTTTATAATAAATTTTATTAATGGTTTCTTATTTTTACATGAAAGTAACACATTGAAATAAAACTATTTTTTACGGATTTTATCGCGGATTGCATTATAATGTTTATGGACACGGGGCCGATGCCCGATTGTATCGTAAAGTAATAGAAATGCCAGTAAGTTAAAAAAAACTAAATGAGCGATAAAAATTGGTTTTATTTCAATATTCTGTTGGATAAAAACATTTACAAAATTTTAGTGATTTATTTAGATCTTAGGTCGTAGAAATTATTTATTCGTATACTCTAATATATTTGCATCTTTCTCAAATACAAAAAATCTAAATATATCTTATCTCCTGAATATATAAATGTTTGTGCTTTTCAATAAAATACAAAACATAGTGGGTGACAATATAACATAAGACATCTCACGATATATTACCTATATGAATGCGAATAATATCAAAAATGCAACATAGATATAAAAAGAATCATGTCAGTATTTGACTTGCTTATATTAGAATATTATCCTGCATTGATCTGCAGTCTAGTTTTTTAAAGTTATCTGCATACTTTTATTACAATGTTCCGTGGTCTCATTATCTACTGCGACACAAAAATGTTTTTTCTTATTGCCCTGGGAAATCCGAGTTTACCAGGTGTTACTGACAATATCAATCAAATCAATCAATCAAAACCACCGAACATTTCAAAACTGATCACAAAAATAATAAAAAACAGAAGCAATCTCCACACAAGTCGCCAGATCACGTTATTAGGTATGATGGTGCCCGGCCCGGCACCGAACTGCGGATTTCAATAAAGCTTTCGACCTTTTGTTACGTGTGCTACCAATATTTGAGAGCTCACCACGCTCCCAATATTAAAAGATTCATTTCTGAATGAGAACTCGTTCGTTTGAGCTCTGTTGCCCACTTTCGAGCCATGTAACTGGCTATTGTTTAGAAAATGAATTTCAATAGTTTTTTTCGATAGTACCTCACTTTTCTTTTGGACGGTTTGTTTGTTTGTTGATCAATTGTTTAGTTTCCTTTAATAGCTTGATTTGGTTTACATAATTTGTAGGCATTTAAGTTTTTGATACTGTAGTATTTCTTAAGCATTCGATACACTTTACAATGACCATATTAAATAAGTATTTTAGAAGGCGTTAAAAAGTGGTAGGACGTATAAACGGAGGGGGATACTTTAAAGGATCGAGTTTTTGCCAAAAACTATATCGACTTCTTTGTGATTGGTTTTAACCGAATTAGTATCTAAAAAACTGATAAAACTAAAAGTATAAATTAGCTTGATATAGATACTTAGTATGCTTTAATTGTCAATATTATATTTTTTACAGAATTTAAATGTACAACAAAAGTTTTTATCCCAATCAAAGACAAAATATGAGTACCTCTTCCAACAACCAAACATAAATTCATTCCAATACATATTGATGGTGACGTGGTGACAGCCCATATACGTCCCACTGCAGGGCACGGGCCTACTCTACAATCGAGAATACGATTGAGAGTGGTTAGGCCATATAGTCCACCACGCTGGCCTAGTGCGGGTTGGCGGACTTACATACCATAGAAATTCTTATGAATCGCTATGGTATGCAGGTTTCCTCACGATGTTTTCCTTCACCGTTTTAGTGCGTGGTGATTGATTATCAATACACACATGACTCCGAAAAGTCAGAGGTGTGCCCTGGGATTCGAACCCGCGACCACCCTGAACATATGGGCAGCCGCGTCTAGTCCGTTTACCAACAGGCCACCACGCACTTCTATTCAAATAAAATTTAAACGCAGCCAAGAACTCCAGCTTGTAATAACATCGCTTCACATAACGATCAAAGTCCACCTGACCCGAAGCGAAGGAAGTTTTAATGAATATTTTATTCCACCGCCCTCAACTCGAGACTTTTCATGATTTTTATATTGTAAAGTTTGGGAGACATTACCTATGCATTGTCTCCCGTTTCTTGTACCTATTTAATTTTTATCGAGGGATCTGAACGTCTTTCGGAATTTTATATTGTTTCGAACTTACCTTCGGTTTCATTTTGAATATCATTTCCTTTTTTCTGTCTTTCTACTCATCCTCATACAGGATTTACTCTTGTGTGCATTTATAAGTTTTTCATGTACATTATTTTACAACAGCGACTGCACTGCACCACAAATTAAGTGACAATCTATTATACATGCAGATGGTATATCCAATCATTACGATGACCTCTTACCATTCAACATTTAATACGATGGAAAGTGCCGCACGAAATGTGCCGATGGAAACTGCAGTGAACACATGGCCAAGTCAACTATTCTACAGCTCAATCATAGCATTCCAAAACAGCTTATCTCCAAAAAATTGTAACATCATTATGGTCTTCTTAAAAATTCCTTATTTAGAATTACAGAAAGACCTGGAAGTGAACACGTGGCCAAGTAAACTTTTCTACTGCTCGATCATAATCCAAAGCAATTTACCTCCCAAAAATCCCTATTTAAATACTGAGTTTCCTCAACGTCTACATTTCTAGAAGCTGCTAAACCATGCCACGTACAGAATGTGAAATATTCAGTGGTTTGATGTGCAGGTGGAAGATGATGCGCCATTGCGGCGGCTTCTTTATGCATGAGAGATCGTGATTTCCACAGATATGTGATCCTAGTAAAGATTTTTTTGTAGAAGGGACATTTAGTTGCTGGTGGGCTTTTCTTATGACAAAATAGAATGGAGTTGTTGGTCTACATGCCGATCTAATTAGAATGGTGGAAGTTTCAAAGTTTAAGGTTGACAGTTTTATGTTTAGGGTGGCGGCTATTATTTACGTGTTGAATCGTTCGTCATTTGATCGTTCCTGAACTAGTTGAAATATGTACTAGAATGGGCCTCTATATTGCATCATTGAATTTGAGACTTAAATTTTTAAGGTATTCGTTTGTTTCGTTGCAAATTAAAATTGAATTACAGCTTCCTGTATCAATAATCATTATCATTAATCTAAATCTGAAGTATACAAACTCTTATAATTGTAGTCTTTGAGCTCTGTTCTGTACAGCAGGGCACGGGCCTCCTCTACAATCGAGAGTACGATTGAAAGTGGTTAGGCCATATAGTCCACCACGCTGGCTAATTTTACCCAACTCCGCTTCTATATTATGATTGTACTCTACTCGGCATTGGCGATCGGTACGTACCTCCAATACATTTACATTTATATTGGTCCGAATCGGGCGCCCTCACCCCCTCCCCTCTCCCTTCGCGCGCGCCCGCAACCGTCGGCAGCGGTGAGGTCAATTCAATTACAATACTTTTCGTTACTTCGTATTGTTCCCTTTAATATCTCCTCAAAATTATAGGACTGAAATTACATTGCTTAAATGAATTGTTACTCCATGTGTAATTATTTATTTATATTGCTTTTTGGGATTTGGTATGCGGATATTAATTTATAGATGTATCCTAAATTTCGTTAATCAGTTAAACTTTCTCAAGTTTCCTTGTTGTTCGTAGAAGACATAGGCGCTGATCAAATTTTCAATCAATATCGCTTTCATCATCGAACTCAGTATGATAAATTAGTTGGTAGGTTTTATTAATTTTCCTTTTCTTTTTTTTAAATCCATATTATTACTTTTATTTACTGCCATAATTTCGAATGGATTCACCTCATATCCAAGTATTCAACTCAATCTTCCGTAGCATTATTTCTGAATAAATTAAACCACATTTTATCAACAATCGTCGCAACAATGAATCCCATCCTCTCTTCAGCTGTAAATAAAACAGATACTAAAACAATTCAGAGTAAAACTTTCCTTCAAGTTACCTGTCGGCTGGTTGGCATCGCCATGAATAATTCAACCGTTGAACAAGCGAAACATCTGATCTAATCTTGCTACAAGTTGCTAACAATAAATAATTAACGAATACTTTTGATTGGACACTGCGGCTTGGTTTTGGGTATCGTCGCTGTATAATTTAGTTACGAGTTTGTTACAATATTGTGGATCAGTGTTGTGTTTAAGTTTTTCACTTGTGATGTACATACGTACATAAACTCACGCCTATTTCCCAATAGAGGAGAGTAGAGATACTTCCAGGGCATGTATACCAGGACCTTCATCGTGTAGCTATGGATGAAGGCCGTGAAAGATGAAATATTTAAAAACAATAATATCTTAAAACTTAAATATATCTAAGTGAAAATTATATTACATTCAAAAATTCAAAAATAGGATATTTATAATTTACTCAAAGTAGCCTCTTAAAAAATATCCAGGATAACATACTGGGAACGGCTTATATCCTTTGGCTTCCTTATTATCCTTACCTTTCAAAATCTATGATGGATATTGATTTTTTTGAATGAATATAATGATCATATATTAAGTTCTAGTATCACAATGATAATAATAATAAAAGCACACAGGAAAAACATGAATAAGCATTAAAATCCTAATATATCAAAACATTGCAGCCGCATAAACGCAATCACCCTTGCATTCAAAAGAAACTCCTACAATCTATATAGGAATTATTATAGATAAGCGAATAAGGAATCGAACCTTGGACAGACGTACGTGAGACATTGATTGATTCACCTCCATTCATTCGCCATTATCCACCTATTTTGAGGTTAATGGAGACACTCATATTTTGTAAAATGAACCTTATTATTTATCACATAAGGGTGAAAGCAGGTGCATTGGCAAACTTGTGGAGGTGGTGTAAGGTATCGGTTTTGACAGCAAAATGGATGGATGCCGTGACATATTTATCATAAGAGCTGTCGCGGCTTAGTAGATAAGTCATTTCCTTTTGAATTTGAAGGTGTTTTAAATCCTGGGGAAGATCATTTTTTAGTTCTATTAGAAGGTAGTAAGATTTCAGTATGCATTTATTTGAAAAACAGCTCAGAATATTTTAACGGTATTGAAATATGCTTATTTAAATATTTTATTATCTCCTTTGCAGCGTCTCTTTATCCTACACTCGAGCCTACACATCCTAAACTCACATGAAGTTGTTGCAAAATGACTTATCAGGTAGATTACAGAATGCTTAGGCTTGTAATTCACTGCTACTTACCTGAACTGAAAACTTCGGGGTAGGCCCTTTTAGTCCACTGCATCAAATCAATTAATAGATTCTAGATGCCTTGTAAATTCTTCATAAAGCGGCTTTTTTTACGATTTTGTTTTGTATTTGTTCTGTAGCCAAATCCTTAAGTTATATAGTTTTAGTTAGTTGGTGTCTGGGTGTTTATCAGATCGAAAGTCTCTCTTAGTTTCTGAATTTCTGATACCCGCGTCACAAGACTTAATCTTACTGTAAGGTCAGGACTATCCGTGTGACTATTGAGTGTATTTATAATTCATTTAAAATCGTGCATACAAGAATTAAACCATCAAATAGTCCATAAACCGCTTATGTTCCACCGGGGATTACAGCGCATAAATTGGACGCGACCTCACCTGCCCGCCACTGCGACCTGCGGCGGATTTGCGATTTAATGAACAAAAAGTCCGGCGTAAGCTGACGGCTAGTCGGGAAGTCCGGATTAATTGGCAACACATGTACGTTGTGGATGTGTTGGGAGTTATTTGTTGGATAGTACTAACGCCCAAATACTGGAACGCAACTTAAAAAAAAATGGCGCTTAACTACGTTAATCCCGATTAAAGGTACTGGCTAAGTGGGCCGTGCGCTGTTAAGAGCAACTTATTATTTGAATGGCGTTCCAGTATTTGGGCGTAAATTAACTAAGAGGAATATTCATAATAGCTATGAATTGACTATTATACTTTCGGTTGTAGAGGAGACTCGTTCCCTGCAGTAGGACGTTTACAGGCTGATACAGTATAATACAGTTCTGGAATGCGTTTGTGGTAAATTGGCAGCGTATGCGAGCAGTGAACTGTGAGATTTTGAGTTCGAATCCCAGGTCAAGCACTCTACTAAGGTTTTCAGAGAGCGCTTGACGATAGACAGTTACCACATACCTTACTTTTGGATTGCAATTAGCTCATTGTAATATAAATAATGCTATTGGATTTTTTTTCTATCAAAAACTCTAAACAGGATTGACCGTATAAAAAAATATTTATATGTATTACTTGAATAACTTCATTAAATTACTTTGAAATAAAACGATTAAACCGTAGATATGGTTTCTTTTTACATTTGAATTTTTTCGATTACTTAACAGTTTTGGTGGTTGTGGGACGAACTCAAAAAGTCTCGCCAAAGCTGTAAAGTATTGAGAACGCCGAGGAATTAAATAGTGTATAAAATCCTTAAAAAATAGCATTATTTCAATGTGTAACATGTAACATTCACGTAAATTGAAGAAACCATTAATCATAAAATTAACAACATGCTTACTCTTATAGCACCGAAAATAAAATAAAAAACCGTTCAAATAAATAAACCTACAAAAGCGAGCATTTAACGTACCATCACAGAGACAAACGCCAGTAGCCCGACCTCTCGGAATCGGCAATAACTCACTAATTGTCGACGTGTCGGCCACCTCAATACGCAGTTTATACAGCGCACAAATCTCCTCAATACATTTTTATTGGAGTCTACCACCTTCGGACCCGGGACGTGAGCGGACTTTATATTATTAAGGTTGGGTAGTGGGATGGAGAAACGCTGGAAAGAAACGCTTGATGTGGCGTTTTTTTGACGTCCCTCAATGGGAAGTAGAATGTTGGGTAGTTTAAGCCATTGTTATAGACGGCATCGTAAAGTTTAATATGTGAATAGCCTTTAACTGAGGCACATATAATGCGCTCTTGCTGTACCTACGGATAATTTGTCATAATAATGCAAATTATGTACAATTCGTTAATTGTGACTTCAGTCTCATAAATAAGTTTAAGTAAAAAAAAACAGAATGACCAATATAGAGGGCATCTATTTATTAGGATACTCACGGTTCAGGTATTTAAATAACCCAGATAAGGATTGATCAAATTTTCATCAAAAATCGAACTATGTAGATAAGTAAATTTCACTTTATCTACAAAATATATTCCTGGTGAATATTGGTTTATCTATCTGTTATGTATCTCTCCATTAATTAAGATTCTTGGCGATACAATATATGTATGTAAGCTCTGTCTGTCAATTATCAATCGCCAGTAAGGTCATTATATGCTCTATGTGTTGCTAATAATATTAAACATTCGTCTAGGTATATCGAGTACAACCATCCGTAAAGAATATCCCACCACTTTTTCTTCATTCAATTTGTAAAAATCTTTAAGAGCGTTTACACCTTGCGCGCAAAGTCAACTATAGGTATTTCTTCGTTAATTTCACGCACACATAAGCGACCAAAGCTGTGTGCGTAGAGCTGCCGCGTCGGCCCGCTATACAGTCGGCTCAAACAACTTTGATCTGTGCGCTTCAAATATTCAATTGAAATGTAACTGTAATATAATATCATAAAAATATTTTATTTGCATTATAAGTAGACAAATATTACTGTGCCAGCAAAGAATAATACAAATTTAGATACTAATCATATTTCCGTTATTATTACATTGTTAAATTGCATTCAAATCAATGTTCAATCAGTAGACGCTACGGACGTTTTATTAATCATTTCGTGTTCGAACACATGAATAGAATTAGGGGCCTTACAACCCCTTACAATAACGAAATATATTTAATTTTATATTACGATACATTACATAATTTAGCCTCGGAATTACATCCCATTATAATATTATCTAAAACATAATTTATACTCACTACAAAATCATTGTAGGTAATAAAAAAAATTAAATATTTTACTACCCAAGTAATAAGGGGCCCTACTATATTCATCGAACGAACGAACGAACGAAGGACCCTACTATGTTCAACGAAACGAAGTTCGAAACTTCGGATGATCAAAGTTTATATACGATACGAATGTACCTACATAAAACTTATGGTCGTTATTGATTTATGGTCGTAACCATAGACTTATAGTTACGGTGTACGTTATATATATACATTCGTATCGTATAAAAAACTTCGTTGGTCCGAAGTTTCGAACTTCGTTTCGTTGAATATAGTAGGGTCCTTCGTTCGTTCGTTCGTTCGTTCGATGAATATAGTAGGGCCCTTGATGTGGCAATCGCAGTTCGCGCCGCGCGCTTGGCTGTTTTTACTACGCACGGCAAAAATCGACTGCAGCCAGGCCGGAGCGACGAGCGATACGTCCTCCCTCTAGAAGGCCTTGTGGCGGTCTGATTTGATGCACGTCGGACAGCGTGTTTTATAGTGGTTTTTAAAATATTTATAGAAAACATGAAAACTAATTTTGTTGAAATATAAAAATGGTAATTTATTGATAAGATGTTCTTCTATTATAATATGTAATTGCTATAAAAAAATATGTACGATAAGTTGTTGAAAAAAAATATGTTCTTGACGAGAGTTTCTTAATAATTTCGCATTGTTTAAATTTTTATTTTTCAGGAACTAAACATAAAAAGATTATTTTTCTCAGCAAAATCCCTCCATAAGAGTCTTATTAGTATGATAATATTTTTATTTTTATCTTATATTTAGTGATTTCGGATATCTTAAGCTTCTAAATTGCCATTTAAAGCCTGAATAACGAAACTTGCGTTCAGTAATCCTTATAGTACTCACAAATTATCTATCAATCTATAATTTTTTCCACCAAAATCCCTAGATGACAACCTTTTCTAAAATTAGTACTAATTATTTTTCGTTTAAATTGTTTATTGGTGGCTATTAACTCATTTGAAAAGTCCTGTTTTTAAGCCAAAAAGCGCGCGGAAGGTATAAACGCTCTTAAGTATGTTTAAATAAAAATAATTAATTTACGAGTAACGAAAATAAGATTCTCTTAATTTGAAATAAACGATTTTCATTATGTCCCGGTAGTACTCAGAATAAGAAGCATAAAAACGCAGCGTCCTCCATCCCCAGCGTGCGTGGCGTGTCCAAACGCGCGTGCCATGTGAACTGTATGATTTGTTTCCGATTTCCACAAAGCCGGCGGCGCCCCCGCGTGGCAGGTAACCGACAACACGCTGTTCCGTGAAAAATCATCGCCATTCGAAGTTCAATATGTTTTGTCTATTTATTAACGTAGCATATGCCCATGAGTGGTTTTATACTTTTATATATACAGGGTATATTATCAAGACTGCTGCCGATGACGAAACTGGGTCGTAGTTTTAATGACTACAGACACAATGCAACTAAAACATGAAGAAACGTGACAATTTTTTCTGTGATTTATTGAATATCATCGCGTTAGTGTGTTAAATCCATATTTTAAGATTAAATTATAATTAAAACGTATATAATACGTTATTATGTTAGAAAAAAACTAGGTATTTACCATCCAAATACAGCGATAGGAAAAAATAACCCAAATTATTTATTTTATTTATTTACACATTATTGCACACACAAAAATTACAAATAATAACGAAACTCACAAACATAAAAAGTATAATAGGCGGTCTTATCGCAAAAAAGTAAGACAGCGTGTCTTACAGAAAACCATGGGATGGATTTTAAAAAATAACATAATGCAACTATAGGTTACTTGGTGGCAGGAAATTCGTATCACTCAGTATATCGGCTACAGTACAGGATAAAAGAGAGGAGAAAACTCCTAGGATACTCCTAAGTGTGTCGCGTTTTGGTTTTTGCTGCGATTGAAGTAGTTTATATCGTGCTATGAACAGTCCGGTATGGTAAAATTGACGAAATTCCACGTTCTTAATTTTATCGCAACTGATTCTTGTGACCTTTTCTCAGGCTTTTGGTGAACCTTCTTCTTAATATCTAAGAATGTTCGATATAGGTATTATTTGAATATACATAACTAACTTCACCAATAAAACATAAAGAAAACGAATTAAAAAACTTAACTATTACACAAATATCTTCGTATCAGAATTCTCAATCCTGACAAGATAAGTATCAAATGGCTCAATCTAACAAAGTGCCCGGTGCATCTCCAAAGGATAAAATTTTAATTAAAACCTCCCGAGGTTAGCGGGCGAACTTCCTCTACCTATGCCTTATTAATATGCTCAAATATTGCCCGCTTGCACTAAACTCCAGATGGATTGAGAAACGCTGGTTGAAATTATTTTATCTTTGAAACATTTCACGAAAATGTTACAATAGTTGTAGTCTATGTATCAAAATGGCTGAAAAAAATAATTTGTTTTATTGCTATGAAAAACGAGACGAGCATGACATTTGCCCGATGATATGCGATATGACCGCTTAGGGATAGTAGCAATGCTTGTAATCGTAAGAGATAAGATGTTAAGTCCCAATATGTCCAGTAGTTATTCTGGCTACAATGCAATCCAAACCGAAACAAAACAGTGCGTTTACATTACTGATTGCCGGGCGAAATAGATGTTGCAACGGTACCTACCTAGGCAACCACGTAATTATAAAAATGCGTAACAAAAATGAATGTTTTAAAAAATCACGCAAATTTCGTTAATTCTTGATTTATATGTGTTATAATAAAAAAAAATATTTACTAGCAATATTTTTATAAGATATTTTTTGAATCCTGGTAGATAAATATGTCGGTTATTAACTAACTTACGTGACCACCAAAGATGTAAAGTAATCGAAACGTCGGGAAATTTAAAAAAATAAAAATTTTAATCCACTATAAAATCCGTCAATAATAGTTTTATTTTAATACCAAGTACCTCAAAATCCCAAATAACTCATGTAAAATTAGATTACTAAACCAAACTGCAATAAACATTACTAGACTCAAAGAGCTCCAATCAGAAAACTGCAAGAACATTTGCCGGACAATTTGGAACGTGCAATTTTTCAAAAACACCTACCGATCAACTTTTGGAGATAAGTCAAAAGTTTTTGATTTTCATTAGCTCTATCGGCGACTGCGAGGTTACTCCCGTTTCACTTGCCAAGAAACTTTTCTGTCGGAGCTAGGTTTTTAGATCTTGTTCTGCGAGGAAACTGCAAATTAAACGGAGACTGCCACGTAACAAATGTGAGCTAAAAAGGCATAAAACAATTTTATAGAATAGGTATGAAAATGTTGAGTACTACAAACATATGTACACACATTCATAAACTCACGCCTTTTTCGCAAAAGAGGTAGTTAGAGGTTCCAGGACACCCACATTTCGCTTTGTACTATATTCCGTCCCACGATGTGATAGGGGGTGAGACTATCGCCATATCAGGCACAAATTCCTGACTCCGGGCTGATAATGAATTGATAAATCTAATTCGAACCCGAGACCTCGGCTTTGTAAAAGTAGCGTAGTGCAACTACGCCACCAAGGTAAACTAGTTTTGAGTACTAGATTTGGCGTATAAAGGCAGTTTTATATGAACACTACAATCATAATATTCTTATCGTTTCATCACGTTCCGGTTTGAAGACATTGGTAGCCGGACTATCTACTGGTCATATTGAGACTTTACACCTTATGTCTCAGAGAGGCGCAGTGAAGCCAGGCATTGCTTCATAATATATGGTGTAGTTTTGTTTCGCTTCTGTCCATAAGCGATCCTATCGCTTGCTATCATGCGAATGGCATGTTCGTCTCGCCATTCATTGAAATAAAAAAATAAAATTTAAATGACAATATAAATTGTGTAAAACGGTAATACCAATTTTAAATATTCTATCATTTCTCAGTAAACGTTGTTTATTTGTTATTTTCTATCCTCACCACAATTTCATCCTAATTTTCATTGAGGTAAAAGAAAAAGCATTATTTTGTACAACTATGAAATTTAGAAATAGAAAATTATATTTCAAATAAAGGGACAAATATGTGCTCATATCCAGTTTATATTATTATTTCGGCACAAAAAATCAACAAAGAAACGAACTTACATTTAATAACACTCACACCACCTTTATTTATTCATTATACAATTAAAATACATTTCTACGTATCTCGAATAAAAAACGAGCTACAATTAAGCCAGAACAATATCTTAAACTGGTCACAAACTACCAAATACACGTCGGGCCAAAAAAACCCACCTTCATATATTTTCCGATTGCCGTCGGCACGTGAGGTGAATCCAATCATTTTTTCTTATTTCATCCCCCGATTGATTGGGCAGAGGGCTATTTTTTTGCTATACGACAAACAAAGAGGTGGGCAGGTGGGTGCAAATCTTTTTCATTGTTTTCGGTATTTTTGTTGATGAGTTGATAACTTGGAGAATTGTGTACACATCTAAAGGATATTTACTTTTTATTGCGATATATGTACGAAATACGAATGATATTAAAATAAATACAGTTCGCAAACTTAACAGATTATTTTAGGTATCCTTGAATGTTAATCGAAAAAACACAAATTAAGTAAAGCAAATAAGTTAAATTATCTATTTTTATGTAAAACTAAGTGACGGTATGCACCAGATGGATGAAACTTTTCGTTCACAAAAACACCGACTCCAATATTTGTGAGTATCAAAAAACATTCATTTTAGCCCTCTTATTTTACATGCGGATTTCTTCCAACCTGGCAGAGGTGATCGTGAAACTTATTTTTTTAATATGCTATCAGCCCATATACGTCGCACTGCAGGACAGGGGCCTCCTCTACAATCGAAAGTATGATTGAGGGTGGTTAGGCCATATAGTCCATGACCTTTTTTAATATACGTATAGTTAAGAGGTTACCTCTCCTGGCCAGCACTACATCAGCGTAATAATAAATAAAGCGGCCAGTAAGTCAGGTGTTCGTGCCCCGACTACGCGCATGCGTTCATTTGCAATGCACTCGCATTACTCCGCAGACTCTGAGCGCGGCATAATGAACCAACTCACTGGAATTTTGATTATTTAAATGCATTTTCTTGTAAAATTTTATGTATTTATATTTTTGTACAAGACAGAAAATTCATTTTCAGGTATTATTATCAACGAAATCACTTTCGTAAACACACGGGTATTATATAACAAATTCTGACCATGCGCAAAGCTGAAATTGGTACCTGTATCAGCCCATATACACACGTCTTACTACAGTGCATGGACGTCCTCTATAATCGAGATTAGGACTGAGAGTGGATAGGCCATATAATCCACCACGCTGGCCTAATGCGGGTTCACTGACTTTACATTCTATAGAAATTCTTACAAATCGCTATGGTAAGCAGGTCAGCTCACGATAATATGTTCCGTCACCGCTATAGTGCTTGATGACTAAAGTCAATACAGACATGACCTCGAAAAGTCAAAGGTTTGCCCTGGGATTCTAATCCGCAGACACTGTGAATACGTTGGTAACGGATTCTGGTTAGTTTATCAACAGGCCCGCACGCACATTTTCAGAATATTTGGTGAAATTGATCATCATCAAGAAATCTTTGGTTATAAATCTAACCACAGGAGTAGGCTGTTATATATTCATAAACATTTCTAGTCTCCCGGTCAATAACATTCTACTTTTAGTGACTGCTTTCATCATACATCAGCTTGATTTTCCATTATTAGAATTTTTTGCCAAATATGCTTGTTCTACCAGTGAATGAACGTCAGATCGAAATACAATCAAACATGTTCCTACTAAATAAAACCGTAATAAGCCCACAATTTACTATAAAATAAACCCTTAGTCCAGCATACACGGCGATCTCCACTGACCAGTATCTCACGTACGCCCCGTCAAAACTAATCACGGCAGCTGAACCGTGAAATGACACCGGGAAACTTTCCGGTGAAGTATATTCCGGTAAAGTTTTTTTCCGGTGAAGGGTTGGCCGTAAATTCGGGGCAGGTGCTCCACAGTTTTATCAGATCGTGTTATTGAATCTGTAATCCTCTTTTATTACTTTTTCGTGTAATAAAAAGCTTAGTGGAAACTCGTTTTGGGTAATTGTTGCGTTTCGTGCTGGCTTCGGTGAGTTATTTAGTCTGCTGGTGGCGCTATTTTTATTTTACGTGTTTAATTAATTATTATTCTTTATCATTTCTACTTTTATTAAATATGTTTACATAAAATATCCATTGAGTGATAGTTGTAATTAAACTATTATTTACGGATTTTACCGCGGATTTGGTTTAATTTTTACATTTTTTGAGTTCCCGACGTTTCGATTACTGTACAGCTTTCGTGGTCACGGGGCGGACTCAACTCAGACTCAGTCCGTAATATAGTTCTTTCTTCTTCTTCTTTCTAACTTTCGCGAAAATCAAAGAAACCATTATGAGTGATGGTTATCTCTCAATAATGGACACAACTTGCTGGCCCGCTGGTTAGCGCACTAACACAGATATAAACTAAAACGTGACACACATGCGTAGATTTCAGTTCTAGGATTTATGTCATTCTATATTATTATGTGGTCGCTATCCGAGCACATAGATAATCAGAATACCGACTATATACGACTTGTGTCTTCGGACTAGATAATGTATAGCTATTGACTCAATTATGTATCTTAGTAGTTATGCCAGGTCTATGTTACTATTGTGAATTATCATAATACTTAATCCCTTTATACTGAACCTAAATCCCCTAACGATCCACAAAGAGCATCTGGAGTAATTTATCAAAGCAACAAGCACCACGTCAAGAAGACAGGTTTTTAATTAACAGTAGACAAACAGGGAGCTAAAAAATGCAAGCCGTAACGAGTTGGCCGTCCCGCTGAACATTTTTAAAGAAAATCTTCCACTAATGAATGGTTCCTTGTCTTCGGTTAAATATTTGCCTCGTTAAAAGCGGTTATAATGTATGGTTATATGTTTAGATATTTATAAACCATTTATTAGTCACCACTAAGGTGAAAAAATCTGTGCGTAATTTTATTTAAAATTATAAAATTAATTCAAATAAGATAGTACATTTTAGCAATATACATATGTATACGATTTTATTGAATTGTCTTCTTCTTGTTTATGTATTTCACTCAACAAGCTATTGAAAAAATCGCGCGAAAACGCATTATCAAGTTCTGATGAAAAGACATCACAATAAAAGTATCTACCTAGCAGGACAGTCATTTACGCCTATTTGAAATTCCTAATACAAGTTGCTTCGCGAAATTGCACAGCCGCATCCTAACCTTATCAATACATATATGATAAATTCATCTTGAAACTTCCCAGCAGTTTTGAACTTTGTACCTCGAACTATCTCTTTCAGGCGAGCGCGCTCACCTGTTCGAACCCACTACCCCTGTGATTTATCATTTATCCCACTGAACTGTGAGGTAAATTTAGTTCAGGCTCAGTGGGCACTACCTGTTAATAGTTTCAGATTTACTGTTTGTGTTGCTCTTGTTGGGGGTGGATCTTGAAATCTTTAGGATTAGGTTAGGCTAGGTTAGGCCTGTAAAATTCCAGTCTTGTATTAATTACAATATTTGATTAATTTACACACAATACCTATACTCACGCATTTTATTAGGTTGGTTAGGTAGGTAGGCAAGGGGTTGATTAATTTAGTTTCGTTTTAAAGAAAATTTAGACAAGGATATTTATAAAACGCTCGCTGGTTTTCAATGCTCGGAGTCAATGTAATGCTTGCTATTGGCAATCTTGGATTTAAAGATTTTTATTAAGGATCTGAAAAAAAAATGGACGATACCGTATTTAGTTTAAAATCCGCTTTCCAGCGAAATTCCCAGGAATTATCCGAAATGAATGGATTTGAGATGAAAACATATTCCTTTTGGATGTTGATATCAATACTGCGATAAATCTAACACAAAACAACACCAAACACACAACAAAGAACTAACGTTTCAATACACTAATTTAATTTCCAAAATACACTGCAAACGATAATCCCTTCATAAAATTACCCAAAACTCTGAAAGCCATTATAAATAGCAGTGAGGAAGAGTTAAAAACACGTTTAAGCGGACGGCAAGACAATCGCTCACGGGGCGGCGCGCGTCGGCGATACCATTTGTCTCGCACCACCTTTAAAAGCTATCCACGACCATTTCTCTTTTTTAAAAACCTTTAGACACTTCCTTTTCGTTTTTCAATCGCCCCGCTGCTCGGAGTTATCTCGATAAATGCTTTTGTTTGGCCGCTCTGTTCTGGATATGTATAGAGATGATAATCACAACTCCGGCAAATGATGTAACTAGTATTATGGAAGCTTTTGTTGTTTTGAAGATTGCTTGAGGTCAGTATTTGTGTCTGATACGGTCATTGGCTCGTTCTCTATAACATCTTCAAACGAAATACGAACGGCTTTAATGGTACGTAAATGAGACAGACGTGAACTTATAAAGCTATACATAATATCTGTGGCTTCTACGCTAATTTCAACGTTCAAAATTCAAATCAACGTTGCTAAGATTGTTGTAAGACATACGTAGACTGCCGCTTGCAACCGTGGTTAAGTAGTCAATAGAACTATTTAAGAAAATAAGTTACAAGTAACAGCTCTGTATAATTCGTGTAAAACATCACGAATTGAGCCGGCCCGACAGGTGAATGAATGCCCCGATCCCTTTCTCCGGCAATCATTCACAAATAAGTGCGAGTTTGCATCGGCGACAGGATATATCTTCAGGATTACGTGCTACTGAGAAATTATGCATCGTGCAAGATTGATAGGGGATGCAAAAACTCTGCATGATGATGTGTAAGAAAGTTTATCGTTTAGTAATTAATATATTTTAGTTGTAATAGTAGATTGAATAAGTTAATGGGAATATTAAGTATTATTTTATTTTATTTCTACTAAGAGCTACGTATGCGAAGTGCACGGTAAATAGAGGGTGAAAAACTGATTGGTTTCTGAATTATATCTGCCAGTTTCTTTGAATATCGTTTTCCCTTTTTTGAAAATAATGTTATGAATGTTTATCGAGTTTAAAAATTGCTTTTTGTAAAATATATCATTTTGTGTGCATTGGTGTTTGGAATAAATTAATATTTATTAGGAGAAAATAAAGAAAGTACTAAATTTTAATTCTTTACGTAAGGGATTTTCTTTTCCAATATTTTTTCTCAATTATTAGGGATATAAAATATACATTTAAAAAATTGTCTTAAATATGTAATGAGTTTTGAAATAGTTGCTTAATTTAACTTAATAAACTACGCATTCTTGATTGCTGCTGATTTTAAACTGAATATAAATACTTATAGCATGTAGCAGCCTTTGTAGCGCAGTTGGGAAGACGCCGTCTGTGAAACGGGAGGGCGCGAGTTCAATCCCCGCACTGAAACAAATGTTTTTGTAACCTACATTTGTGTATTTGTTTCGGGACTGCGTGTTTCTGAGGCTGAAAATTCTCCCACAGCTCCTAATACGCACGAAACAAGACTCGATATTAGTGTGCGGTCAGGACTATGTATGTGATTGTTAGGTGTATTACATATTTAAAATAAATCAAGAATATCATTAGGCGTTAATATATATTTTGAAAAAAAAATATATAATATATTAATTTAATAAAACATAAATATTTTTTTATTTATAAAAAAAGTAATTAAAACCTCCACAAAAGTATCTGTCATTCCATTCATCAAACACGTAAAAAGCCGTCAGTGGCAGCTAACAAAACGACCGCGAGCAAACGCGCAAATCAATCAGCCGGCCCATAAACGGCTCCCCAATAAATTCGCGCAGGCTTTCAACCCATTTTCCACTTGTTTTCACCTAACCATTCAGCGTTTCAGAGCCTATTTGTCATTTACAATGCGCTGCGAACGGTCAACGTTTTTGGTGCGAATCTAGCTTTTGTGAGGGATTTTGACCGATTTTTAATGCAGTTTTGCGTATAATTTCCATAGTCGTTCCGTAGTTCCATTTGTACGAAAAAATATCTTATGTCTACACATCATGAGTGTAAGTTCTAAAAAGGTTTGTTTTATCTGCTGTCGATATAATAGTATTTGGGAGACTAGTATTTGAGGCCTCTTTTTTCTTCTTCAATATCTCTATCATGAAACAATATTGTGTGAAATATTTAATACATTATTTGCAAAAATAATTTTTAATTATTTCTATTTATGATACCATAGTTGATGTGATATGATGGTTGTCCACAATTAATTGAAATAAGAGACTGAAAATTAAGGACTGAATTAAGAGTCATCTTTATTAAACTACAACTAAATTTGATATAATATTGCATCTATAATAAACAACATTCCACATTCCAATATGAATACAAAATATCATTGAAATTGCCATCTCATACATCGTTAAGTCGAAATAAAGCGTCCTCTGTCCAATTTGGCGTGGAGACGCGTTCATTTTTCAACCGCAACATTATCGTGCCGTTAAAACCCGTCGCACGCTATAAACGCCGTGTAAACACGTCACCTGTCACACGTCACGTCACCGCGACGTGACGGAGTGCACGTGGAATTGGATTGTGATAGGTGAAAGTTTGGATGCGGTATTGAGCGTGTATATTATGTATGTTGGGATTTCGGGGAGCATATTAAAAGGATGTTTACATGAAGACCTATTGATTTCTACTAAATATGAATAATCCATTTTGAATTGCAAATATGTTCTTATTACCTGCCCTGATTCTTTTTCGAATTACAACAATATTTACCACAATACGAAGCTCAACACTAAGTGCAGCCGGGGTGACTTAAATTTCTTCCCTTTCGGTTTTTTTTTGTAAGGTTGGTAGTGCACATAGTACGATCTTAGTTTATATAACTTAATTGATACATTTGCGCCATTAATCACACTGTTTGCTATTTCTCTTCTTCCTCGCAACAAAAAAATAACATCATCTACATAACTGCATACATACATACATAAACTTTCGCCTTTTTCCCAGAAGATAGAAAAAAAGAAGGTAGTAAAGTTAGGTAGACGTGCTACCAGGACACTCGCATTTCATCTTGTATGTTCCCACGATTTGGCCGAGCCTATCACCATTTCGGGCACAAATTTCTGATAATGAATAGAAAAATCCAGTATAACTTGGCTCGACCCGGGATTCGAACCTTACCTCAGTTTGTAAACGTACCTTAGTACAACTACGCCACCGATGTAGTCGGTATCTACGTAACTGAGCTCATAATATTGAAATAAACCGTATCTATTGCTTCGTAACTCTAGGCAGCGATATGAAAAATTATGCGCTGTTAAAGAATCGACACTCCGTCGGGAGAGCGGTGACGAGAGATATTTCACCGTGATGCATGAACAAGCCTACACAAACTTACTATTAATCACATATTTGGCCAAATATTATTGTACTAGCTCATATATAACTCTTTTTTTTTAGTTGTTGAGGTTGGGCTGCGAAGGTGTTGTGGTGCGATTTTCAGGTCAGAAATTCCAATTGTCAATTTTCGGGTATGGTTAAAGAAAGGTTTTTCAACGATACTAAGAATGGGTATTATCATTCTTACTATCGGTGAATAATATCGTTTATCCCGATACTGCGTAAAATTAATAATACCATTTTTTATGTTTTGTTTATTTTTTATTAAAAGCTCCGTTGCCTCAGGTAGCATCAACCAAAATTTTAAAGAAATTATCACCAAAACATATTAGAAAATGACCACAGGAATTAAAGCTCACAATTTACATGATGCTACTAAACCAACAACACATAAACAATACTAAGAAAACAAAATCAACAAATTCGATTGCATTTTCGAAATAACCACGGGACCAAAGTAGAAAGAGGAACAATTTTCCCGGTCAATTCTCATATCGACACAATACAGGTATTATTAGGAGCTTACAATGATTTACCGCAGCGAGGTGTACTCAATCGATTGCCGACTCCGTTCACACGAATCGGTACAATTTTATTGGGTACTACATGTATGTTGTTACTTATGTTTATGTTTATAAGGATTTAAAGATTAAAGACTATTTATTATATATTAATATTTTATATTTTATACTTCTGTGTTTAAATATGACTGTAAATAAAAATAATTGTACCTATAGTTTGTTCATAAATTTTTAGAGATTTAAGTTAACATTTTGTACAGACGAAATTAAAATGGTATGTCGGAAGATGTATCTGTATCGGAAAGCGCAGCGTAGGACGTCCACCCACAAGATGGTCCGACGACCTGGTAAAGGTCGCGGGACGTCGCTGGATGCAGGCTGCCTCCAACAGGTCTCTGTGGAAATCATTGGGGGAGGCCTATGTTCAGCAGTGGACTTCCTTTGGCTGATGGATGGATGATGGATGGATGTCGGAAGAAGTAGGTAGAACTTGACTGCCAAGTACTGTATAACCTTAATTAGAAATTATTTGTCAAATTGTTCGTAAATCAAATAAAATTGAATTAAGATTTTACAATTTCCAAATGCTATAAACTACTTGAGAATCAAGTTCTAACTTCTTCCTTTGACAGGTACAATATATTAAAAAATAGTTGAAACCCACCAAAAATATTTTATATAAACTTAAGTGCCTATCAAATGGATGGATCTTAAGGGTTATCAAATCGCACGACTATAAGTGGTAAGCAACTAACTCCGTAAGACCCAACTCTACCAACCCTTCTCTTAATGGTGGTAGGTCTCTCATATGTGAGAGTCCGCCTGGGTGAGTACTATCGCATTGTCTATTTCAAACAGCAGTGTAGAAGCACTGTTGTGTTTCGGATTGAAGGACATTGTAGCCAGAGTAACTACTGGACATATTGAGACTTAACATCTTATGTCTCAGGATGGTGAGCGCAGTGGAATACCAAGCATTGCCTTGTGATTCGAGGCGTTGTTTGGTTCTGCTACTGTTTATGAGCTGTCGTATCGCTTACCATCAGGCGAACGGCATGCTCGTCTCGCCATTCATTGGAATAAAAAACACTCTATATTTTGGCAAAAAGTACAACTTGATCGCTCACCTTTACGGCAATAATGTAAAAATAGCCATATTAAATCCAATGAAATTTTAAATATTTAATATAAAGAAAGAATACTCGTAGATCCGCAACCTAAAAAGAAAAGCCCTGCCAAAAAAAATAATCACATCTATAAAACCAAGTATTTTGACCACAGTTTCACGGCAACTAGCAGGTTAACGGCTGGCAATAAACAGGGTCGTGCAATCCCGACCTCTCGCCCGTCGCCCCAGAGGTCCGATAAACTCCTACCTTCACTACACACTTCATTCGGCTGGCGCCGGAATTACTAATTGTTACAGGGTTTACTGAGATTAAAATTAACGAATCACGACTGCCTTGGTGGAGCAGTTGTACTACGGTATGATACAATGCCAAGGTCTCCGGTTTGAATACCGGGTCGGGCAGTTTTATTGGAATTTTCTGTTCATTATCAGTCCGGAGTCAAGTGTTCAATAAGGCGATCGTTTCTCCACATGTTACATGGTGGAAACATACCCACTAGGCGAAATGTGGGTTACCTGTTATCACACTCCCTATCTATGAAATCTGTGAATTTATTTAGGAAAAAAAATTAACGAATAAAGCTATTAGTGAATTGGTCTCTACCTCCGACATTAGTAGATATTAATGAAAATAATTTACATATTATAAGTTAAGCCTGTGCATATATTATAATTACCATGAGATAATTATCTTCCGCCGAAATAATTATAGACTAGTTAAATTGCACTGTATTCACCGTCTGGCTCTTTTTACTTTTTCCTGCCAATTTATAATAATTATAAAAAAATGGTTTACACGAACAATCAAAAGATCCTCCTATCTACCCATTTATTTATATCTTATTTACACCATTTGTAATAAATTTTGCTCAGACTATTTTTATTACTCTCAAACAACTGGCAACAAAATACCCACATTATTGAGCTAAAATAAAACGCGTAACAATATCCCCGGCGATGTCCGGAGTGCACTCCAAAAAGGTGAATTTGACCAAACACTCGGCCAAATGTTGGCACACAAACCGAGCGACAAATTTAAAAACTATCCTCTGTGGTCGGTACACAATACACATCTTAACTGTGTGTCCGGGTAAGTGGATGTAGTGTTATATTTGTACCCTGGAATGGTGGGCAAATATCGTGTGTAGATTCTATACTAGAGTAGATCTCTCATATGGGATGTCGGTTGTGTAGGTACCACCGCCATGTCTACTTCTCCGAAACAGCAGTGTAAATGCACTGTTGTATTAAAAATGGACCTATTAAGCCATGGAATACTTCTTTACAACGATTGCCAATTGCACGGACAAGTATCCAAGTCAATAAAACATACATAGACTAACGCCATTTTCCCAGAAGGAGTCGGTAGAGGTGCCAGGACACCCACATTTCGCTTTGTATGTTCTGTCCCATAATGTGATAGGGGGTGAGCCAATCGTCATATCAGGCACAAATTTCTGAACCTGGGCTGATGATGAATAGAAAATATCATTGCCCGAGCCGGGATTCAAACCCGAGAGCTCAGCTTTGTAACTGTACCGTAGCACCGGTACAATTAGTAATAAAAACGTAATTATAAAATAGAAAATATAATAGACAGTACCAAATATATATCATACGTTCCTCTCATTTAAAAATCCAACCAAACATTAAAACACTACCCGTTCAACAACAAACAACACATACTATAAGACGCGCTGCGTGCATTGGCAGCCTTCCACAAAGTGAGCACTAACCTGAGGTCTGAAAATCTTTGTAATGAGTTTATGCTCTAGGGGAGAGAGGGGAGGAGGGAGAGAGGGCCGAGTTATGAGTTGGGACACGTTTAACTGCACTTCGGAACTTTTAAATCAAAAGATTCAATTTTACTTTTAATTTTGTCTTTGAGCTATGCGTTCTTGAGAACTTGGGAGCTGTAGGTCATAATTTGTGTTTTTAGTTTTTCACACACTCATGATACTATTTAATATTTTCAAATAAATATTGCTGTGAAACATTCCTACCAATGTAACGAAATACTTAATAATTTAGTTTATTAATGCGATTCATAAATATGTTTTCAATTAGATCGGAGCTAATCAATCAATCACAATGTACAATAAAAACATTAAATCCATAATCTATTATATTAGAAATTAATCACAAAAACGAACCTTCATAGATCACCAATCATTTACAAAAACAAACCATACTTATTTCAGCCTTGTTCGAGACTCCAACCCACTCTCAAACTGGGTGATAAGATAGTGCGTATAAATCACCTCACCTGACTGAGGACACTTGGCCTCGCATAAATCTCTAATGTCGACTGGTTGCCGACCCCTGGCTCATAAATATTGAACTATTGACTCGGGGGTCAATTGCTCTGTTACTTAATGATAAGGAACTGGGATTAGAGGTCTGAGAGAGGTAAAACCATCGGCAAATATAAGAAAATCAGGAAGTTTTGGAAAAGATAATACAACAGGCAAGAAAAATGCGTATTTTCGCTGTTTTTAATTCGAATTAGGCAATTGTTTAATTGACTGAGCAATTACTGTAGCATTTGGTATAATTTAAACAGCACCAGGTTTTGTCATAAATAATTTGTTAGGTATATTTGTAGGTATAGGCGATATTAAACCCACTTACATTCAACATACAGGAGTCAGAATATAAGTGTTTGCTTATATTAATTCGTTGTAATAAACATCCAAAGACAGCTGCAGTGTAAAAAACTGTTGTTAGATTGAAACTTACCGGCGAATATTTTACGAAAACATAAATTGGTGACTGAATCTATTTAGTGTTACATTTTTCAGTTTTCAGTAGAGTACTTGATATTACAATAGGAAGTAGCCTAAAAGGTTTATTGACAAAAAAAATTAACGACAAAGAAGTATTTGGGATCCATTTTTCTACTTTAAAAGTATATGCTAAAAACAATTAATTCACAATGAATTATGAAAGTGCGGCTGATTAGTAAAGCAGACATAGTGTGCAATAACGCGACAAAGCAGCCTGAATAACAATGCACCTTTAACAAATAACAACGAATTCATTGTTATTACGTGCTCATATTAAATTAGCTCATTTCATATATTTTTAAAGTGAAACTGCTGTAGTATTTTTGTTGTGTTTTTACAGGTAACTGTGGGAATTATAAATCCTTGCGCTGTTGCTTTGTTGCTTTGTTCACTGAGATATTCATTGGCTCATTTATGGTGATGATTTTAATGTCCATGCCTACCTTACACTAACTCAAAATAATAGTATTTTTATGATTCACTGAAAATAGTAAGAAAACTACTTTTTCAGAGTCATACGGAGTATGTTGTTTTGAGTTTCAGAGTCGCACTCATAGTTTAAATTGTTTAAAAATGTAAAAATAAACATAATTATAGTCCTTTCACTTATATTATCCTTGTATAGATCCTTGGTACAGATTATCTTCGTAAAATCTACACTAAGTAATTACTTAATTGACATTGAGGGATAATTGCACTAACTAAGAGTTACTTGAGTACGGCGGATAGACTCCAAGAATTTAAAAATAATTACTACCTAAGCAGATTAAGAATACAGCTTAATTTCTTTATGTGACCCAACAAAAATTCTCAAATTATTTCTTGTAAAAAAAGCATGGAACAGAACGTGCACTATTCATCCCGCGCCGAGGGGTGAAGGGTAATTACATAGTTAAGAGTAAGGGTTGAGCGGCCCCTCGCAGGTGCTAATCGAAAAACTTTCCCTGGCGGTTATTGACTCCCTGAACTTTTCTAATAGTCGATATCTGTTCTATTTTGCCCGCTTACAATTGGTTAGTTGTTTGCTGGTTTTATGAGCATTTAGTTTTGGAAGTACCGATATGAATAATGCAGATTTGTTTACACACATACTTCTGGAAGCCGAAGGAAGTCGAATGCTGAATATAGGCTTCCCTCAAAAAATTTTACAGACCCTTGGCAACATATAGAGTATAAAAAAACCATGACAATTTATTGATATGAGCTATGAACCGTATGATACTGAAATTTATTGCTAGAGCAATCTATATCATATTATGACAACTATATAAATGGTTTTCGAGTAACATTATTGTGTATTTTACCCTTCATTTCACTCTAGTTGTGTAATTATTTGTACGTAGGTAGAGGCTTGATTTTATTCCTTTGATTGCAAGGGCTTTTAGTAGCTACTTACCATTAGCTTATTAGCTGTCAATAAAACTTAGCAGATTTATTTTTTTAATTATAATATATGAATTTAGTCACAAACTTCTGAATACCTTTTCACTTAAGATCCGACTGACTTCACTAAAACATTCTAGAGTAAGATCCCAGGCCCCCCAGACGTTACTTATTTTCTGATAAAAAATATAAATGGGATAAAGTAGTGTTAGTACGTACTTTGAATGTGTGCATACCTGCTAGCTTGTGTCGACGGCCAATTCATAGGTACCAGGTGCTAAAGGTAGATAAATACAGTACTGACTTTTCTTAAATTCTCAGTGCTGATTTTTACATATGTTTTAGATAATTTTGTTAAAAATTAATAATAATTATTGCCAGACACTTTCCATCGGCGCTTATCCTTAACAGACGCTTTAAAGCTTCAAAAAAATAACATATTTTTACTTATAATCTCACTCTTGATTTTTATATATGATACTTAGGGAACTATTTGAACACCCCTGGGCAGCAGCCAGACCAATTGGAGGGGTCAAACATACCCCAGACACACATAAAGTGTCGCTATGTGTATGAGCGTGAGGTCATTATTTGTACGCTTGAGTGTGAGAGAGATATCTATTTATCGATATCTTTCTTACTTAAAAATGCAGAGTACCAGATAGCATTTATGAAACTCGGCGATATTCAGTGACTTAGAACTAGAGCAAAATGTGTTTAACACTATACAAAAATTTGTTTGTGAACTGTACAACGTGGCCGGAATAATTGACGTAGATGCTGCCCGACTCCAACTCTTCATCAACACTTATATGGTTTGTGACGTAAATGAAGAGTTCAATCGCAAAAATGTGAAAAACTTTGATGCAAGTAACTTACCACCATGCAAAAGTGAGCTTTTACAGCAGTTTGGACGAGCTAATTACATCACTAGTCTCTGGAAGAAAATTAGTATTTTTAGTCCTGACAATAATGGGTGGACGTTGGAAGACAATAAATATATATCTTAAAATTACACAAAGCTATACATGTCTTTCTTCTTTCGGATTATTTGTAGTTTGAACATTTTGCAATTCAGCGTGATCTTTACTGTCATCATCGTCTAAGTTTGATAAGTCATCATCAACCCAATTTTGGCATTGACTATCTTCATTATCATCCTTATTACTTTCATTTTCTGTTACAAAAATAACATAATTAAGAATCAAAGAGTTACACGGTTATATCAATTATTCAAAGTTAAAGTATAATACCTGATGCTTCTTGAAGCGATTCACTGACAAAGCTCGGCAATTGGTCCCCATCGAACCAGTTAAAATGATATTTATTGTCTTCCAACGTCCCATTATTGTCAGAACTAAAAATACTAATTTTCTTCATATATTACTGGTGGTAGGTCTCTCATATGTGAGAGGCTGCCTGGGTGGGTACCACCGCAATGTTTATTTCTCTCGTCAAACAGCAGTTTAAATGCACTGTTGTGTTTCGGATTGATGGATATTGTAGCCAGAGGAACTACTGGACATATTGAGACTTTACATCTTATGTCTCAGGATGGCGAGCGCAGTGGAATGTCAAGCAATGCTTTGTAATTCAAGGTGTTGTTTGGTTCTACTACTGTTCATGAGCGGTCGTATCGCTTACCATCAGGCGAACGGCCTCGCCATTCAAAGCAATAAAAAAAAAAGGGCATTCTTCCAGAGACTAGTGATGTAATTAGCTCGTCCAAACTGCTGTAAAAGCTCACTTTTGCATGGTGGTAAGTTACTTGCATCAAAGTTTTTCACATTTTTGCGATTGAACTCTTCATTCGCTCATACACATAGCGACACTTTATGTGTGTCTGGGGGGATGTTTGACCCCTCCAATTGGTCTGGCTGCTGACCAGGGGTGTTCAAATAGTTCCCTAAGTATCATATATAAAAATCAAGAGTGAGATTATAAGTAAAAATATGTTATTTTTTTGAAGCTTTAAAGCGTCTGTTAAGGATAAGCGCCGATGGAAAGTGTCTGGCAATAATTATTATTAATTTTTAACAAAATTATCTAAAACATATGTAAAAATCAGCACTGAGAATTTAAGAAAAGTCAGTACTGTATTTATCTACCTTTAGCACCTGGTACCTATGAATTGGCCGTCGACACAAGCTAGCAGGTATGCACACACTCAAAGTACGTACTAACACTACTTTATCCCATTTATATTTTTTATCAGAAAATAAGTAACGTCTGGGGGGCCTGGGATCTTGGACCATCATCTTAACTTCACAAAACGCCTGAACTCGTGCACATAAAACTCAATTTCACAGACAATTCAATTAAGCACAAAGGAGCAATCCCTCTAATTTGTAACTAGCCACAAATCTAGATTTTAATTTAGCCTAGACTGGAGCTGGGCGTCTTAAATCATGATCGCGTGGCAGGTAACGACCCCAAGACTTACTCAACCGTGAAACTGATAGTAATAAATTGTGCCAAGGTGCTAGGAAAATATGGCTGGTCGAAGCTTCTTGGCGACATTGGAGCCTGCGTATATTTTTATGATTTTCGGATAGGGTTTTTGTGTAGATATTTTATAGTATTTCGTGGATAAAAATAGTTCTAGTTGCAGCATAATATGTACCTACTGTCTTTGATTTAGTATGTTTTTCCTAGGTTCTATGTTGAGACGAAAATAAATTCGGGATAATTTCAGTTGATACTAAAGTTATCTCTGTCCAGCCTCTCTTTAAAATACATTCTTATTGTCCATGTTTATTCCCAATACCAAAATTTTATTACGTTATAAGCTCCAAAATGTATACAAACTTTTAACCAAATGCTCCAATAAACCTCCGAACTCAGCATAGTACTTAAGGTATACCTAGGATCTTAAAGATAATAGATATTTCCAAAAGCCAATTATGTAGAGAGCGTTCATATAGCCAGCTCAACTCCAGACAGGATTGATGCGTAAAGGTACGGTCCAGACACAAGACGTATGCTGTAATATTCCTGAGATGTGATCTCGTCGAGGTGACTTTTTGTTTTATGACATTATCTAGAGATTGGAACGGGTCGATCCCATTTCTAGATGTCATGCGTAGATTTGTTTGGAGTTGAAGTTGAATGGTAAAATTCTAAGGATGTTGAGAAACTTTTATCAATAAATGTCATATACAAAGTCGAATTTCTTCATTCTAGTGCCTATATTATTAAATATTGATTATGATAAAGCACTAGGCAAGTGAGTGGTAGATTCGCTGGGATCAGAATAGACTGTCCAGCCATACAGCTTTGAATTGAATACACTAACTTTTCAAAATAGTTCACAACTCATAGTTAAGAATAACTTCCAAGAAAAGATCGTGTGGAAACGTGAATACCTGATAAATCATTATTATATACAAGAATTTCAAAGATACTTAGCACTAAACAATCATGGGAGACCGATAAAAATTTTAGTCTTAGTGAAAGTTCATACTCGGAAAAAGTAGGCTAATATACATAGTTATTACTATCTCCCACCCTATTTTATGCACGTAACGAAGTAGGAAACAAAATTATCTTTATTCTCGCGAAGACTTAAAACCGACGACGCGCCGGCATAATACAGGTGTTAGCAATTGGCTCACGTCTCGTCGCTGGCGATAATTAGATGGAGCTCATTAGAGCGCCCCCTGGCGGCCTAACGCAGTTACCGCCACTTCACTTACACGCTTTTGCATTCGGATGTCGCATTTTTGTATTGATCAGGATAAGGAATATTTTGTTTGTTTACTATCTGTGGAATAGTTGGTTGAGAAGGTAGTTGGAAAATAAGAGACCGCGGATTCAAACATCAATACCAATGCTTGTGTGGGAACTTTATTGGTTTCAGGTCAGTGGGTACCAATTAAAACTCTCTCGTAGTTTCTATTACCCCTATATGTTTATGCTCACGCCTGTATCCCTGAAGTATTATAATATGCTAAGTGCTACACTTCATACAAAATGCCTTACGGTGCGTTTGGCAGTTCTTCCTATACTTTCATTCCTATCAATACATTTCACGTTGAGAGACCAATAGCTGCTATTACTCTTTAACAAACGTAATTCTATTATGAGTATGTACCTATTTTTAATACCAATATTGAGCAAATAATCTTCTTCTTTGGGTGCCTCTTCAGTGGTGAAGGTTAGCCGTGAGCTTCTTGTATTATTTTTTGTATAATTTAATATTTGTAAAATAATTATTTAAGGGAGGTGATATCAATCCACTCCTGGGCCATTCATGCCTTATAAAAACCTTTAATTGTCTGTATCAATTGATTGCCGAAAATGGCTTAAGTAATATGTCAGGCGACTACTTAACCACTTTCAAAGCATCGTGTAAACCTTACCTATTAACGAAATTTGGCATCACCCGTCCAACACAGGCTAAACGTTAAAACGCAATTTATTAATTTACACAAAAAAAAAGCGGCGGCGACAAGCGTCACCTGTCAGGCGACGTGACGCCGTGACGCGGCGCAACGTGATGAATTGTGCAAAATAAAAATTACGACGTGAAGGCAAGGGAGTCGAAACACGTTTAATTTTAATCGCGTCGACGTCTTTTGAATTTTTTCGCAAAATCTTGTTTCTTTACTTTGCTGTATTATATCTTTAATAGCTTTTAGCTAAAATTGTTGAGTGTTAGATTGCGGGATATAATTAAAAGCCCTTTAGGGTAATTTCGAAAAGCTCTTAGCTATAGTATTTATCGTTTATTTACTATAATTAGTATCGTATTTAAAGACTGTGTATAATGTATATTTAATGATAATAATTGCGTTGATATTATTATCTCTGCCTGTACTACATCGGCTCAACAGTGTATATTTACCATTTTTCAAATAATGTTTTAATATTATACAACAGTAAATTACAAAATTATAACTCTATAGCACATTTATCAAGGGTAAATTTTAAATTTAATCCCCTACAAAGTTACTGTGTAAAAACAATTAATATTAAATTTTCACACCTAAATTGTACAGCTGTCAATCGAAACAAAACCAATGAGCCTGTCACGGAACGTGTCGGCGACATGACGTCACGCGTCACGCCGTCACGTGCGCCGCGACAGGTAACAACGTTTGGCGACAATTTTTAACAATGACGGGTTGAAATTAAATTTCGAACAAGCCGCGCACATGTCGCTCGCGTCCGTGCCTTAATTTAACCAATTACTGAAAACGCTTATCTCTTACTTACGCTGATTTGTTATTTGGACTACTTTTTTTTTTGGCATCATATTACCGTTTGTACTTGATTTAAATCATGAATTATGCAAAATAATTTTGATGAATATACTTGGGATAGTTTACTTCTGATAAACATGTTTTGTCTTCTTCACTCAAACTAAATTCAAAAGTCGTCTAATATGAACAAAGCATTCGGACGTTAGTTACCTATTTTTACCATCTAGCTACTGATAAGACCAGACTCCACATGATCTGCAAATCTTTAAAGGGTTGCTGTATTCACTTCTATTAACTATTGCAAAATTCAAAGCTACTACCAAGAAAAAAAACAATATCTCAATATCTCTGAAAATATGATAATTAGCCTAGGGAATAAAATAAAATATAGCATTCTGAGCGGACATGTTAGTGCGCTCTATATAATATCAATAATGGTATGTAAATTGACTCATTTTGTTTTACTTTTTCAGTGATTGGATATGTCATGCTCATTTAAAAGTCTGTGCTTGCGGCGGTTTTCGGGTTCGTTAACCCAGAATGATTTCCTAACTTTATTTAAAAATTATTGATAAAAGTATTTTTTTCTTATTTTGCCGATACTAATTTTCATAAATAAAGAGAGTATTGAATCAAATAATATTTATTATTTTTTCTTTATAAAAAAGTCTTTACGAAAATTAAAGGTTTTTAGGATATTTTTTAAACAAGTTTAAGACTAATTTTTGTAATTATCTTTAATAACCCTCATGTCACGATCATAATCCATCTACTATTCGCCCTGTGAAATGATTGTCACATCAAAAAATAATTAAAACAACCGGAAATTTATGCCACCGTATAGAACTATCTATGTCTATAAGGGTATATTTTATTGATGGAAACGGGTCAGTAGCTCGCAAACTTGTGATCCAGTAAACAAATAGAGGAGACACAACAAAGTACATGTTTAATATTTTTAATGCACACATAAATAAAGTCTTGTTTACTCGCAACTTTCCTGTCGATCTGGCGTTGTATTATTTCTACGTACAATTTGCGTACACGTTCGTAGGCCTTCCCTTTTTGCGTAATTGACTGTAAATCTTCAAGCTGTAGCCTTATTTTTCTAGCTTCAATTAATTATGATAAAGTTGTCATTAACGTTGGAGCAGAAATATCCTAAACCTCACATGTCAGACGTCTATCAATGTAATTGTTCGGTTGTACTGTTGAAACAAGGATGTGTTTTAGTTTTCAGTATTTTTGAAATTTGTATCAGCCCATATACGTCCTACTGTAGGGTACGGGCCTTCTCTAAAATCTAAAGTACGATTGCGAGTGGTTAGGCCATATGGTCCACCACGCTGGCCTAGTGCGACTTTACATTCACGCTACGGTATGCAGGTTTTCTCACAATGTTTACCTTCACATTGCGTGTTGATTGACTATATACACTCCGAAAAGTCAGAGGTGTACTCTGGAATTCGAATCCCTGACTACCGTGAACATGTTGGCAGGCACTTCATTCTTTCATTTTTGACATGCTAAAATTGAAAACGTGTCAGTATTAGATTTAAAAAAGCAACATCCGATAATAAATCGCAGTAATGATAATGCATGGAGCAGAACAAACGGCGCATACATCAGTTTGGTACGTATGCGTATGCAGTGGCAGGTTACTTTGGCAACATTCCCTGAACAAGATAGGTGAGCAGTCCGCATAGAGACACAGTTCGTGAAGAAACAGTGAGACAAGTTTTTTTCGTAGGTCCGACAGTAGTTTTTTTGCAATGGATGGCGAGACTAGCATGCCGTTCGCCTGATGATAAGCGAAATGACCGCTATTGAAAAGTAGCAAAACCAAACAACACCTTGGATTACAAAGCAATGATTGACATTCCACTGCGCTCGCTATCCTGAGACATAAGATAGTTAGTTTTAATATGTCCTCGAAACACAACAGTGCCTTAACACTAATGTTTAGCAGGAGACATAGAAATTGCGGTGGTACCTCTCACATATGAGAGACCTACTTTTATCGCTTATCATCAGGCGAACGGCATCCTAGTCCCGCTATACACAGTATTTTCCCACTTCGTAACTGAAACCGTAGCTCAAAGTTCACAACCAATGCCCCTAGTATAAACAACCAAAATTGACCTACTGTGAAACTAAATTCACTATGTCACGCCAGCCGTCTCTGTGTCTTGGCGGGACAAATAAAGAAATCACACTTGGAAATTTACTTTAGCCGGAATTGTCTCTATGCTGTGTACACTTCTCAAAAGAATTTCGTTTTTAGCAAGAAATACTTTTAAGTTTTCGTATATTGTCCAAGCTAGAAAAGTTGGGACGAATTAAGTTACCTCTGGAGGTGACAAATGGAATTGAATTTTGGCTTTTAACTTTAGCGTGAAATGTTACGACGAAGACAAAAAAATAGCCTAAAGAGTAGTTCTAGCTAGTTTCTTTGAAATAATAATAAAATAATAATCTCATGCTTGTTACATCCTTGATGAAACCTTCCAGAGATTATTTCCGTTCGAATAATATGCCACCATCGCCAGGGCACAAAACTGAGTCTCTATTTTCATATATATTCATCTTTGTTGGTATTGAAATAAAACTATTATTTACGGATTTTATCGCGGATTTGGTTTAATTTTTACATATTTTGAGTTCCCGACGTTTCGATTACTTTACAGCTTTCGTGGTCACGGGGCGGACTTAATTTTTATTTCAATGTGTAACATTCGCGTAAACCTAAGAAACCATTATTTTGTTGGTATTGTCTATTATTTATTTCTTTATTTACTTATAATTAGCCATTTTTTTGTTATAACTACCAGTGAACTTCCATAGAGTTTAAGTAAACGTTGTTTATCTAAGAACAAGTATCGTGTAAAGGTGTGTGCACCGGGCGGCACCGAGCCAAACTAAGCGAGATAACGCCACGAACGTGCTAAATGTAGCACTTAGGGGAATCGCCGGCTTGTTCGCAGCTCATGACCAAACACCTTCGAAATCGCTTCTATGAAACAAACAAGTTTACTTATGTCAATTTATTCAGTTTTGATTTCACTTTACGTGAACTTTTAAGAATAGGAGATTATTAAAACCAACATTACAAATATATCTTTTAGTCTAGCTCTATCGTGGTATATGTATGAATAGTCAACATAACATATTTTTTGAGATTGTAACCTTTGACTAATTTTGATTAAAATGTTACACAATACGTAACGATCTAAACATGTATTTTACACAATTCTTGCAGGTACTGTGCCTATCCCTTCTGGGGAAAAGGCGTGAGTTTATGTATATATGTATGCAAGTACTGGATGAATTTCTATGATCTATTTTTTAATTTGCCCTAATATATTGTAACACTATACCTGTATTAATTTGAAAGCCTCGCAAAACCAGTAAATATTAATAAAACCGAATAATACTTTAGAATTGGCAAGTGCGGACACCAGGCAGTTGTATGGCGGTCGCCGGTACCTGTTGTATTGCTCACGGCACATTGAATGTAACATGGTGAGACGTCGACACTGCCAAATGGCTCCGACGATGCCAAATTAGATCATAAAGGTTAATGCCAAAGTTCAATTCTGCGTACAGTAGGCTGCACATTTATTTTTTAATTTTATTTCACTGTCACATTGTAGGGGGTCATAAAAGTTAACTAGAGCGTTAGAATTTATTTGTGAGTAAATTAAAAACGACGCCAATTGGGCGACCGGTTGACGGGGCTAAGAAACTGGCTTTATGCCCTGAAGGTTGCAGTTTTGATGTATATTTAGAAAATTTTAAGTGGTACAGTTTTGGTTTGGAGTATTGCAGTAGTACTGGACAGAGCACGTAATGCGAAAAGCTGATAGGCGATGGATAAAAGTTCTTGGTTATAAGCTATGTATCGGCCTAAGAGTAGCTTCAAATAACCTTACGGAACTTACAAGTTGGACATATGACTTTATAAAGTTTAGGCAAAGTTGGTAGATCCAGACCGCTCCTTACAGGTTGCTGTGAAAATCTTTGTAGGTAGCCTAATAATAAGAATTCATGTGGCTAGAAAAGGTGATGATGACCTTTTTCATGAATATCATAGTGAATCAAGTAGGCCATCACGGGGACGGAAATCAGGACGTTAACAAACCTGTTTGGTCTTCAAGAAGTTTTATATAGTTAAAAGACAGTCACATTCACAGTTGCCCCTAAAAGACCCCCCAAGGTACCGAAAGAGAGGCGTAACAGATTTCCTTTGGGAAAAAACACGAAAACAATTAAACACCAGAATATTCCTCTTTGGAAACGGTAGTAGGAATATCGCATTATTATCCTGAACAAATATAAATTCGGGTGGAGGTGGCGGCGGGTGACAGGTCACTTTGGCACCGCTCCGCCACGCATACGCGACTAAATGAACGTTTTGGCTTAGGAATAGAACGCTGTATTGAATACTTTTTTTATATTGCATGTACACTTGTGTTTTCTATTAGTGATTTATTTTCGTTAGAGGTTACAATTAGAGTGCATTTTCTGGGATTTTGGTACCATAAGTCTTATGTCATAAGGAACCAGGGTTTATGTCGACAATTAATCGTGTGAAAGAATTTTAATGAAAAATTTTCGTAGCCACCCATGAGTGGACGATGGATCCAACATGATAAGCTAACTCTCTGTTATGTTGAGACGCCCATAGACTAATTGAAATAGGCATATAGATGAACGCACCATTTATATTGGAAGAAAGACACTTGATTCTGCTGACTGTTCCGTTTATCCTTTAGCTTTCATTTTTCATTGCTTCTAGTTTCGATTTCATCTAAAGATTAAAAGATAATTGAATATTTTCGTTATCCAAATTGAATAAAAAACAGTAAGTTCGTTCACCTAACCATATCAACAACGTCATAAAATAAAAAATAAAGGTAAACAAAGGAAAGTGGCCGCCGTTTGGACGTAATTCGGGACGAAAAAAAACATTGTCTATTACCCTCCTTATCTAGGGAAAGTCAATTTTCTACCCCCAATTTGCAAAGTTAGTAAAGAAGGTCGTCAGACGATTTTCAACTTTATGCAGTAGGTAATAAAGGATATGGCTATGGTAAAATAGTTTGTATTGGGTAACAATGTTCAACCTGGGTGCGTTTGAACACACGGACAAGGTGGACGGGTGATCGTATAATCCCCATAAAATAAGGTGGCCGAAGAAATTCGAGATACACCGAGAGATTTTTTCCTCACATTTTCATTTTATTATTTCACTAGCTAGCCCGGTACTAATAATACCTACGTGAATGATAGATACTCTTCTGGGTGAATGTTTTACCCCCATTTCTCCCCTCAAAATGACAAAAACCGAAACCGCAAATGACTTATTATTTGTTTATGATTATCCCGTTGCCTATAAACCGTGTCGTGTAAATAACGATATGTAGTTGGAACAAAATATTTTCATTTAAGATACAGATACTTCAGATTATTTTTTTATTTATGTGTATAGATGTATAGACCGCCTGTCCTTAGCCATTTGTTCCTGTATACCAAAAACACCTTACTTTCTCAAGTAGCAAATTGTATTTATTTTCCGTGTATTATTTCAAAAATCTTTTGAATCGTTTAGTGGTATCACTGATTCAAAAGTTTCTTATAACCACCTCCATCATCTAATCAATTGGTTATTTTTGGAGCTCTGTCTCCCGCTGTGGAGGAGTTTGCCTCCACAGCGCGTAAGTCAAGATTGAAAATACAACGCTTTTCATTGACATTTAACTACTTATGGAGTCAATAGTTTGGGCCCGATATAGGGCCCTTAATGAATATAGTATATTCATCCGAAACCAAGTTCGAAATTTCGGACGATCGAAGTTTTTTATACGATACGAATGTATCTACTCTGTAAAAGTTTGTATTTGTATAACGTACATCGTAACTATAAGTCTATGGTTACGACCATAAGTCAATAACGACCATGAGTATATGTAGGTAAATTCGTATCGTATATAAACTTCAACCATCTGAAGTTTCGAACTTCGTTTCAGATGAATATAGTAGCCCATGGCGATAGGCTCGCCCCCTATCACATCTCAAGACGAAAAATTCAAGGCGAAACGTGGGTGACCTGGTAGAAGGACATGAGTGTATGTTTACGTGTCGTACTTAATCTCTCAGAATAATGAACTAAACTGTTATCAATCATCAATGGCAATCAATCAAATCCAACTAAACATTTATTTTAATAAACATTGGTTGTTGAAAGCTTGACCTAGCTACATACTTATTGACATAAAAATATTGCTTTGATCAAAAATGTAGTCTTAAAAATCCCTCTGCGCTCCCACTACACCCCAGTGAAATGTAATCGTCTATCGGTATCTGTCCGGTGTGACCGTCGGTTTACGGCAGGACGTTAATAGCCGCCCACACGTGCCGGCTATTCCATCTCCCATATCTTACCGGTTAACTACACCTTACCTAGTTCCCTATTTCTTAGCCATTGGAATATTCACTTATAAATGTTTTTTTATTGCAATGAATGGTGAGACGAGCTTGTTTTCCACCTGATGGTAAACGACCGCTCATGGTCAGTAGCAAAAGGTACTGGGCGACCCGCTTTCAATATGTTACGCATATATTTTGATTTGTTGGCTAGTCAAGTCATTAAGCAAATTAATCAACATGCACGAGTCCCATGAAATAAATATTATTTATGTTTGCTTTGCAGTGCTTAGTTATTATTTTTTGGTTTTTAGTGGATTTTTGTTTTGAAGTCGGTTTTTATTTTTTATATTAAAAATTTTAGTTATTTTTATAACATCAACCAATTAAAAATTAACAAATTTTAATTATACAATGAATAAAACGAATTTTAATATTTTTTCTTTAATTCTTACAAATCACGACAACATCATTAATACGGCCTTTGGACGTCAAAATGTTGAATATTGTCAGGTAGATCGTAGAAGGTTCCTAGAGGACATCCGCACAGGCAAACCCCGTACATATTGCCGAGCCATGGAAGATTTCTGGATACTCCATACACACCGCAGTTAAGCGCCACCATTGGACAGCAGAAACCACAGGAGTAATACCCTTGGCACCTGAACATGTTGACTTCCACAAAAGCACTGGAAGCCATTACTAGAGTTAGTAACAGACCCGCTAAAAGAAACTTTGACATGATTGGGAAATTGAACGTTCACAGATATGGATACAGTGTGACTGTTGCAGTGAACGGGAGCCCTTATATAGCGTTGTGTTATCACTTGTATTACCCCGAGGAAAAACACAGTAAGTATAAATCAATAATAATTATAATACCTATATTCCATGATTGATGCGGTACAATGAGAGAGCGATTGTTGTGGCAGGTCGGGACTAATAAGTCAAAGATGTTATGTTCAAAAATAAGAGACACCCCTGTTTGAAAGTATTAGTACACTCAAAATTGTGATATAGTGGTTCATTAATGCAAAAAGGAAACTGTGAAGAAATCTGCACACAATACATACTGCTAAAGAGTTGTTAATGTATGTATTTTTTGTTTCGCGACCCGTATTAAGCCTTTGTACTGAATAAGAAAACCAATTCCCGTAGATGTTGATTTCAAACAGTCTGTCGATTGTACAATTCTGGGTCTTGTTACGCTGACTCCAAGTCCCTAACAATTTCTTCACCATTATACCAACCAAAAACCCTCGACAACCCTCTTAAGCGCATTGTAATGACTCCGGGACACTTAAGCGAGAATTCCACTCTGCGGACCGTTTTTGAATGAGGGCTTGGACACCCACGCAGTTCGGTATACTTTCAATGTCCTCGGCAGTTTGAGAACAAATACTCTATAGCTCACCTCCTGGTCATGTTGTAGAATAGACGCAGCAGTTATGTGTCCGCGATCACCATTGCCTCCAATGGACACCTCTTACAACAGGCAGGAGGACACCATAAGAAATCCTAAAAATCACGCCATTCCACAGGGCAAGATTCGTGGATTATTTCTTACCCCGGCGGTTCCTACGTCTTCTCTCATAACATCCTCCTGTGACATCACTCTTTCGGAGAATTCCACCCAAACCTCCAAACAAACCTTGAGTTGGTTACCATGGTTGTTGCGACGGCCGACAGTGAAGGCCTCTTACAACATCTTTTGATTTGGTTTCGTATTATTAAAAGGAATCACACAGTAATACAATGATGTAATATAATTAATCTACCACTTTTTTGAGACCTTGTGATACAATAACGGAATTTAAAGTTAAATAAACCCTTCACGTGGAATTTTTATCTTTATGGAACCTTAAGTCCCGATTTATTACAGAATTGGACAAGGCATTGTCCTTAAGACCTAAAGAGCTTAGCTAAAGGATAGTTCAATTAAAACACCAACTACTAAACTATAATTCTTATTTTAAAAATCTTAAAATACCCAGGTCTTCAAGACTTGATTTCGTTAATGCTTCCTCCGACGTTGTAGCTGGTTCCATCAGGACACGAGCACGTGCAGACCTCCATGTAGCCGCCGAACCAGAAGGGAGACTTCTTGAACTTCTCACATTGAGCCCCCACACTGGGACAGCAGTTCTCACAACCATAATATCCGTTGCAAATAAAAGTCTTCACTTCAGTGGCACTGAAAGCCACCACCATCGCCGTCAGAAGCAGGGCAAAGAGGAATAACATCGACATTTTATTTTGAGCACAGATCGAGATGTGTGATGATTGTGGTGAAGAGTTGACTTTTTATACTGTTCCCTTATCTGTTGCATTAAACCAAAACAATAAAGAAAACCCAGTTTAGATTACTAAATTAAGCATTAAGATATAATTTGAATGATTACGTAGCTTTATATGGTGCAATATCTATTGAACGATATTAAATGCTGGAAGTGCAAAAAATCTTTGTCAATATCCTGATACACTCAGGTTTTTATGATCGATCGACATTCCCTTTCTTCCTCATTCCACCATGAATATAATAATAAAGACTGTAATGTATTGTTGAATTTTGTTCCATTACTTTCTGCTCTTGACCACCACCACCTTTAGCTACCACCCTGTGCAAACAGTTCGCTCACGATTACATCGTAAGATACGGTTAGTAAATCAACTTATTGACTTAAAAATATTTATTAACGGTCCAGCCCGGATAAGCCCGGTTGCAGATATTTTTTAAGTCCAGTATATTTTAGAAACACAAAAACTATTTTGCATGATAATTGTTTTAAATATTTAAATTCGACGTTACTGCCGTACTTTAAACTTTCCCACCTATTCATTTAAGTTTGAAAGAGTATCCAAAATACTTCAATTCCGTGCACATCCCACAGGAACACAGAATGTTCTTGGAATAAAAGTAAACTATATGTTAATCCAGAGTATCAGCTATCTCCAAACCAAATTTTATCAAAATTGGTCCTATGGTTTGAGCGTGAAGAGGTAAAATTATTATATTAGTAGGATCATTTATTTCAATAAACAAAACAATAACGTGTGATTTTTAATATAATGCGAATTATTTGACACACATACACACACACACACACACACTCACTCACATAGAGACACACGCACGCATACATAACAAAAGAATTCCATAGCATATTTAGAGCTTAAATCGTGTTAATTAACTTTATTTATAGAGTTACTAGCGGCCCGACACAGCTTCGCCTGGGTGCATATATTTTTTGATTCCACTCCACACCAAATATATGTTGTTTTTCGTATAAACTCTTCTGTATCAGCCCATATACGTCCCACTGCAGGGCACGGGCCTCCTCTACAATCGAGAGTACGATTGAGAGTGGTTAGGCCATATAGTCCACCACGCTGGCCTAGTGCGGGTTGGCAGACTTACATACCATAGAAATTTTATAAATCGCTATGGTATGCAGGTTTCCTCACGATGTTTTCCTTCACCGTTTTAGTGCGTGGTGATTGACTATCAATACACACATGACTCCGAAAAGTCAGAGGTGTGCCCTGGGATTCGAACCCAGTATAAACTCTTGTATACCTAAAATTGACGTAGCTATCCTATTATCCGGCTCAATCCCGTCTCATCAGTCTGTTCAGTCTCTTCCCAATCCATCTTCCCTTCTCTTTATTATCCATCCCGTTTTATAACATGCATTTACATTTCATCCTAACAAATCTGTCAGCTATCCCACCCCTCTCCCGTACCTATTTTACTTTATGTCCCTTCTCTCCATATGCATCCATATACATAAACATATAAAGATTGCCTTATGAATTTTTGACATTAAAAACTTTAGCGTTTTTTATTGTCCATCCAATATTCCTTCTCTTATTTCAGCACCGAAATGCTGTATTTCCAAAAAATATTGCACGCCATTACTTTTTGTTAGTAATAAAGAGTTAAAATATGACGATTGATCAGTTATCGACCGGGGATGAAAAATGATTCAATTACTAAAATGGCTATTAAAAAATAAAGGTTGATCGTAGAAGGGTGAAAATTGAGGATTGTATGTATTTTTGTATGTTGTATCATAAAAAAATAGAAATTAAGAATTTTGCCTAAAAAAAAAAAAATAGGGGTGGACTACCCCTACCATTTAGGGGGATGAAAAATAGATGTTGGCCGATTCTCAGATCTACTCTATATGCTCACAAAATTTCATGAGAATCGGTCAAGCCGTTTCGGAGGAGTATGGCAACGAAAACTGTGACACGAGAATTTTATATATTAGATTAACACATATTGTGATACCCCAAATTGTGTCACTAAAAACTATTTAAAGAACCTCGTGAAGGAACACCGTCGCCCAAAATAATGGCTACCCTTAGTTTGGGTGCCAGGGGACCAAAACCTTTGTTATTGTAAAAATTCTTTTGTTAATTAAATAAATTATAGAATTAAAATTAGACTGCCTCGGTGGCGTAGTTGTACTGAGGTACGGTTACAAAGCTGAGGTCTCGGGTTCGAATCCCGGGTTGGGCAAAGTGATATAGGATTTTTCTATTCATTATCAGCCCAGAGTCAGGAATTTGTGCCCGATATGGCGATAGGCTCGCCACCTATCACATCGTGGGACGGAACATACATGGCGAAATGTGGGTGTCTTGGCACCTCTGCCTACCGCTTCTGGGAAAAAGGCGTGAGATTATGTATGTAATTAGTTTCATAATGTACTTGCATTGCTCGGAATCTTTAAATTGAGGTTTAAAGAGTCGGGTTCCTGATATCCGCCTAGCGGTGAACTGATATAATTTGCTCATGTGTTATTATTGATCCTGGCGTACAAAAATAGCAATAATGCATATAGTTTAAGGATTATAAAAATAGAACATCTATCAACATTTCGATTGAAAAGGCCTCGATAAAAACCATTTGGGAAGTTGAAAGTTCAAGAGCACATATGATTGCGTCTAATAAAGATAAAAATCGATGACTCATTTTATCTATAAATAACTTAACGATCTTAAAATAATCTAAACTATATTTATTATTGCATTGGGATAGTTCCACTGATAACTGGACAGTATAAATAATTCATCACACAACATACATATTGAAGAAATGTGCAAGATTTAGTTCCAATCAATATGGAGAAGTTAGTCCATATGTTTTTACCTTTAACTACGTAGGTGGCAGCTCTGGGCCAATAGAAACACAATAGTGTTTTCAGACAGCCTTCAAGGCACAATGGTATAGATGCAGACTATTAAAATAGAGGCCGCGGGCTTATCGCCCGCATCGAGGCAAATGTTAGTATGATCCACAATGTTTCGACTCCAGGCGGGTCACTCTATGATCCAATACGAAGTTAGAATGTTCTGATGACGAATGTAAAATTTCACTAATGTGCCTAAATACTCCATAAAATGTTCGAATCCTTTACCGTACGTCGTAAACATAGACTGAGTTAGGAGAAAATGATAAATATCATAGAGAATAGTATTAATTTTTAGAAGTGAAAAACTTACTTAAGCTTAAACTCTTTCTTCGGACGTCGTACATCCGAATGAATATTCGAACTTCGTGTCGGATCATAGAATATCCCCCAAGGAGATTCTGAGTGAAAAGCCTCTCGTAGTTCCTCATAGCCATAGGCCATAACACAAGTGTATTATTTTGGGGTCAGAACTATGTGACTGTTTGGTGTTCTTATTATGTATAGCAGTAATACAACAAAGAAAACTAAGGTCACAAATATGGATTTCTAATTAATACTGAGGTTTTTTTTTCCTAAAATCACTGATGTTATATGATAATTAATTAGCTAGAATATATCCAACTGAAAACACGGGCTCCTCTGTAATCAACAATTTCATTGAGAAGGGTCAGGGCCTTATAGCCCAATCCAGCGTACTTTACTAGTGTTGATTGGCGGACCAAAACACATCGTAGAAATTCTTGAAAATCTCTATGGCGTGGTGTATTCCTCACAATATTTCCTACGCCGTTAGTCACTAATATTACGAAATTATTGAGTATTACTACTTACATATAACATAAAATATAGTGATTGTTTTAAATATTTGTAGTTAATTTATACAATAAATAGTTTGAGAACAATTGTAGTTGAACAATACTTATTGTAAATGATTAATTTGTTTGTTATTGTTTCCCGTTTTAATTTATAATGTTGGAATTTATTGTAATATTATTGCATTGATTTTTATGCTTCACTACTCCTGTATAGTACTCATGCTGTGACTATAATAAGTTAAACAATGAAAATGTACGTATGTATAATATATTCATGTAGGTAAATAAATAAATAACACCCTGTTACATACATATATTGATCCCACACTAAGTTTGAGCCTTATGTCGGGGTTATCAGGAACTACGAGAGACTTTTCGGTCTCACAAACACCCAGAAGAAATATTTGTGAGCCACACAAACATTTCTCTGGGTGCGGAGATCGAACCCGCGGCCTCTCCATTCACAGGTGACGTCTAATCAACTGCGCTACGGAGGCTGTCTATGTATACTTTGGTAATTATATTCTCCGTTTAATAGTCCTAAATAAATATATAAAAGGAAACTTGTACTATATGAATTAAAACAACAAATAAATCCAATTATTTATTTCATCATAACAAACAAATGATTATTTAAAATCAATATTTTCGGGAAGATTGTAAACCATGTTTTGAGGGCACGAACACACGCACAGCTCCGAATAGGAGCCAAAGGTAGAAGGTTTATTATACTCCTGGCAATCAGGTCCTATTCTTGGGCAACAGTGGTGGCACCCGTAATACCCAGTACAAAGAAACAAATTCACTTCAGTATGGAAATCAGGTAATTTGAAGGCATTGGAGGATACGATGATAGTCACCAGCACGGCCAAAATAAACTTCGACATAGTGGCTTTGGTTCTTTAATACCTATATAGTACACGGTAGATACAAAATGCAAGTCGTGTGATATTTGTTGTTGACCGGGAATTGTTTTATACTGTTCTGTTATCAGCGGTATTCCAAAGGACATGTAGGAATATACGTTGTATTTAAATGAATTGAACACTGAGTTATAATGAGTATACATACTATATAAACATATTTATGTGCAACGTTTGGTCGACATATTGACTGGGAGGATATGAATATTGAAAACAGTCGAATCCCATTGCTTTCTTGAAAGTGTGTTATAACTTCGGTCAAACTGTCGATGGTTGGAAATTGGTCAGTACCAATGTTTACATACTCGTATACATAAATTCACGCCTTTTCCCTAGGATGGGTAGGCAGAGATGCAACAGGGACACCCTCGCTTTGTTTTGTGTATTCCGTCCCAAAATGTAATATCGTCATATCGGGCACAATTTTCTGACTCCAGGCTTAATGAACAAACAATACAATATCGCTTTGCCCGACCCGAGATTGGAACCATGGACCCCAGCTTTGCCATCATGCCGTAGTTCAACTACGCCGCCGAGACCAATATATTACAATTTATTTAGTCATAGTCACAAGAATTACCTAAAAGGTTTAATATCATACGGTCCTCATTAAAATAATACACACTGTACCAGGTAAACCTACATTAATTACTTTAATTATACCTGAACAAGTACATATTAACCTATAGAGGTTTTCTGGATAAGGATATTACTGATAACAGGATAGCATAAAACCATTGCATGTCAACATGAATAGTCACACAGCGTCCAGAATTGAAGCAGAATAACCCAAAATTCTACAAGTCATGTCGAAGTTTCTCCTATTGGTTCTACTTTTGTCATTCATGGTGGCGACATCTAGTGCTGAATATGAAATAAAAACGATATGGTGCTCTGCATTCAAGACATGCAATACATGCTGCGCAGAAGTTGGATATCGTTGCCAGAACTCTAGACCCGATATACCCTGGTTGGCAGTCGTCCCTAGTATTTGCAAGTGTGTGTGTCCTCGAGGTACGGTTTATTTGCAAGGAGGCTTCGGAAATATTGATATACATCATTGATGTTGTGGCAATATACGAATAAAAACATGTAACCTATATGTTTTATTTCTGCTACATTAATTTTCCTCCTAATTCTACATTGAAATATACATTTTTATAAAGTTTATTGCAGCATTATTCAAAATTGTAAACCATGTTATAATTAGCAAGGAATGTGCATCCTTTGCTGGAGATTTTTTAAATAAATAATTCTTTTAATATTATAAAGGTAAAAGTTTGTGAGTTTGTTACTTCTTCATGCTCAAACGGCTGGACCAATACGATGAAATTGGGTATAAAGGTAGGTGATATCCTTGATTAACACAAAATTACTTTATATCCCGTAATATTTTGGGTTCATGGTGTCAAGAAGTCTTTCCGCTCAAACGGCTGCGCCATTTTTAATTAAATTTAGTATAAAGGCAAGTGATACCCTGGATCAATGTATCAGCTACTTTTTTATCCCAATAAAATGTTGTAGTTACGTGTTCCTGTGAGATGAGCAAGGACAGGATGTAACGGGGGGAGGGGGGGGGGCATGAAAAAGCAGTATAAAGGAAGGCAGTCACGTTGAGTTTAAATACAAACAGTTAATACGCGAATAATAAGTGTCTGATGTGGACTAGACTCAAAAAGAGTCTGCACCCTGACAAAGCTGGGCCGGGCCGTTAGTGTATTAATAAAACAACAGTTACACGATAAAAACAATTTAATACATAATTCCAACTAAACAGTAAATCATTAATGGCCTCGTATTTCGACGATGTTCTCGCCGAGATGGTAAGAAGTGCCTCGGGGACACGAGCACGTGCATACTTCCATAGCCTGACGGAACCAGAACGGCGACTTGCTGTACTTTTGGCAGTTAGTGCCAATCGCTGAACAGCACTCATCGCAGCCATAATACCCAGTACACCAGAACATCTTCACCTCTTCATTGGCACTGGAGGCTGCCGCCATTACAGTCAGGAACAAGGCAATGAGGAATAACTTGGACATGGCTTTTGATGTCTTCGACTCTGTCGCAAAACTTAATGAGATGATGTTGGTAAGCCGACCGTTTTAAATACTAGTATGTTATCAGTTATCAGTATATCCCAATGCAGTAAGAAACCTAATTTAAAATAATTGGGATTATATTATAGTTCAATATGACTTATAAAAATTGTGTTGTTATCTAGTGCAACATTCGTTTATTACAATTACAGTACTCTTGAAGTTAGTGTAATCCTGGTCTGTTGACAACCTAGAAGCTATTTTGGAACATAACTTTTTAATTCGTTTACTTCCTTTTTATTTATAAAATATATATTTCTTACGGTATGTCCAAAACAGGGTCATCCATGGTCCACATTCTTTTCTTATCATAAATCCATGTGAGTATTTATGCGGACCAGCCAATCTCTTTGCAACCAAAATGCAGGGTACATAGAGCTTGTTATACTAGATATTTGATTTGTAGAATATGGGCATCGCTCGTCACGACATCTCGTATATTTTTACAAGCGAAGATTTTATGCTCTTCTCGTGTTTGGCTTGTTTTTACATTAAAGGTATCTGTTTAGAGGCGCCCAATTCTTTTCTACTTCCAGACATGTGGAATTAAAAAAGTATAACTAACGAGTTATATTAACAACCTCCATGGCGCGGCTGGTTAAACGCCGGCTGTGAAACCAAAAGCCGCTCGTGGTGGCAGGGATCGAAATCCCTGCACCAAAACAAGTATTTGTGGGATACAAAGTAAAATCAATTAAGATAAATATAAAAATACTCCCACAAATTCTTTCGCAGTTGCTAATACCCGCTACACAGGACTCGATCTTTGTGTGTGGTCAGGACTATATTTTTGACTGTTGGCTGTATCTATTTATATAGAATTGAAATGTATGCTAAAACATATTGTCCTTGCATGAAAGACGAGCCCTTCCCAACATATACATATTCCAAGATTGTATTCGCTGGGTGCGAAGTATAAGGTGGGGGAACCACGAAACGATCGCAGCGCGCGTCATGGCCAAAAAAGGAACTATCGGTGGCGGACGCTGTCACTTTTTACTAGCGAGATTTACGTTTTTAGTAAATAAAGATGGCAGAAATAGTGATAAAAAATTCTACAAATTTCCACAGGCAAGTTGGAAACGAGAACAACGAACAACGAACGAGCCGCAATGTGTTTACACCTGCAGCTCTGATTGTACACACAATCACATTTGGCACTCGTAATATGACGGCTAGAATCAATCTGTAAAAAAATTATTATTTTGTTAACACCTACTAATGGTGTAATATATTACGTACTACATCAAAAATTGCAAAAACAGTAAACAACTGCTAACATTCAAGGATGTTTTGTATGGCGTTGATGTCACTGAAGTTTGTCGAATAACATATGCTTCAATGGTGTGGATCATAGCATCTTCATATTTAATTTCTTTCGCATCTTGCACGTGTTGAGCTAAAACTAATTGTTTTCCTTTCAATGTTGTTTGTGGTTGGAAAATGATGTCGTGTGTGATTGGTCGGAATCCAGTTTTTATGATTAATTTGGCCATGTTTAACTGAAAATACATAAAAGGATGGATTATTGAGAGCACAAGCACTCATAAATAATCGTCTGCTATTTATATGAAATGCATTATTCGATGAAATTTGCTTATTTCTTTACTTCTCATGACGACAGCCATGAAAAATCCGTAATGTACTAAGCGAAATCTATTGATTGTGCCATTTTAGACGAAAAATAAAAAAGACTTACCTTATATAGATTTAGAATATTTATTGGAATAAATGTAAATTACAATATTTAATTAAAATTGTTCGTTTGTAAATAACTCGTCGTAATGAGTAATGACAGCCGCGCATTTGACATTTCGGAGGCCACCGTAGTTGCAACCGCTAGTTGGCGCTGTCGTCGCGCACCCAGCGAATATAGTTTATCACACAAAATCATTTAAATTGCCCGGGTTATCAAATTGTGAATTCATGTCGGAAGATTAACTATGGCACATAGTTGCTTACAATAACAACGAAATATGCATATTGCATACAAATCACATAATTTAACAATATTTATTTTATCTTTCTTTACTGGTGGTACGTCTTACATATCTGAGAGGCCGCCTGGGTAGGTACTTAATAGTAGGTACGTAATTTCTACTTCTCCCGCCAAACATCAGCATAAATGCACTGTTTTGTTTCGGTTTGAAGGACATTGCAGTCAAAATAACTACTGGACATATTGAGACTTAACATCTTATGTCTCAGGGTGGCGAGCGCAGTGGAATGCCAAGCATTGCTTTGTAATTCAATTTGTTTGGTTTTGCTACTGTTCATGAGCAGTCGTAAAGCTTACCAACAGGCAAACGGCATGCTCGTCTCGCCATTCATTGCACTAAAAAGAAAAACTTTAGTGACTTAGTAAGCTTACAAAGACTTATACATACATAAACTCACACCTTTGATCTAATGTAATAGGTAATTATATACAGATAGACTAAAGACCGCGACATACTTAAAGCACGGAATATTAGTATTCTGTGCTGAAAGTCCAAAGTGTACAGTCAGCAACATAAGTCGCTGAACACTACATTTTATGAACTAAAATTTGTACGTACTAGTCTGTAGTCGTAAAATATAACCAAGTAAAGTCATCTATGCCGAGAAGTGGCATACGATATTGAAAATAATTATTATTTTGGATGATAAGACAATTCCAAATCTCGTGAATGTGTAGCGACTTATGTTGCTGACTGTACTTCAATACTCAGGCACTTGATACTTCCTGATGATGGCCGTCGACAACATCTGTTTCATAGACCGATACGAATTGTCTAAATAGGAGAACATAAAAAAGGAAAAGGAACGATGATGAAAAGAGGTTGGGTCTTTTACGATCCAAAAATATTTGCTATAGGTCTAGGTATTGTAGGGCCCAGATATGTCGTAATTTCTGATATACAGCAAGATTTATCTGAAAAGACTAAGTTTGTCAAATCGATTTATCAACTTTTACTGTACCCTTCCGAAATTAAAATTGTTTATATTAATTCCTAACTAAACTAATATTTATTACAAATTAATAAATAATTAATACAGAGTTTACACTTGGCACAAACAATAGTGCTCTTATCAATGCACTATGCTCCTAACGCAATGATAAAAACCCATAATAAATCCCAATGAGTCACTTGTCACACTATAGTTCAAATGAATATAATAAATAATAAATACATATACATAGTCCTGACCCCACGCTAGAGTCCACACACCAAGATCGAGTTTTGTGTTATGGATATCAGATACTACGAGAGACTTTTCGGTCTCACAAACACCTAGACCCGAAACAAATACCTGTAGATTACACTAACATTTGTCTCGGTCCGGGAATCGAACGTGCGGCCTCTCATTTCACAGCCGGTGTCTACCAACATCTCAATATATAAAATGTACTCTGTCCTGCAAACTAGTAGCTGTCAATTATCATATTAGACTTTATACATCCCACTTTTGACTACCAGACTCCTCTACAATCCACAGATCTACAGCCAAGTCTCAGGTCAACTGACCTATCGCAGGTTGGCAGCCTTCATATACTAACGATCTTATTTATAAACCATTTTAAAACCTATTTTAGCTATCGAATTGTTTGTATTATCTACTCAAACTAAATTCAAACGTCGTTCGTAAGGGACAATACATTCAATTATAGATTAAATATTTTCTTAGATATACGCGAATGTTACGCATTGTAATAAAACTATTATTTACGGATTTTATCACGCATTCAATTTAAGGTTTTCATTTTTTGACTTCTTTTAGATTACTTTACAGCTTTCGTGGTCACGATGTGGACTGAGGTATTATTCACCCGCTTAGTGGCAATTTAACTACAAATAGATTTAGAAATGGATTTTATACTGCCTATAAAATCCGTTAGTATATAAAATCAATCTTGTTAAGATCTCGATACAATAAGGGTTTCCTAGCGACTCTTGCTTCACCGTTAAAATGCTTGATAATTAACAATAAATACATTAAACAGTCAAAAGTTACCATCAAAGATGTATGAGCTAAGAGATAAATAATACTACTCTGTTATTTTTAAATTGTGAACGTTTACAATTGAACAAAGAATTAAACGTGACGTTTTTGTACTATGCGTTAAAAAAAGTATTTTAAGCGCAAATATTTTGAGGAACAATATATTTTTCCCATCACTTTCCCACCATTGCAACTTACTCCGACAAAAATGATACTCGTAGAAGCATAAAAAGAATTGACATCGAGCACAGAAACATAACGAGTCTTTTCAGAACACTATTTGTCTTTTATCTGCACAAAAATTTATATAAAAGCGAACAAAAATTAGAAACAATTAGGCACACAGTTACTAATCAGATAACATTCAGATCATGTAGAATTTTAATTTAAATTCCAAATGGAAATATAAATAACCCATTTAAATTTACCCCGAAAAGCTTTTACACGGGGTGGACGCCCCCTGCTAATATCACTACATTTTTTCCACGCACCCCGGCCCTCGCAGGTGAACGTAAATCACTTGTCTAGACGAGTTTTATAGCTCTGCTGATACACGCACTATAATATGGGGCAGCGCCTCTCAAACTTTTCGTAGCCCCGTTTGTTTATAATTTAATTTTGAATCAACTAACCAAAACTGATTATGTTTTTGACCTAACTTACACGGATTCAGTGCATATATGCATTGTATAAATGTGACAAAATATTTATTTTTTATTTTTTTAGCAATATTTTATAAACGGGCTTGTCTACTTTAGGACTTAAATACATATATTGATGAAGATTAGATTTCATGTTTCCTGTATGATTAAAATAAATGTATCGCAGTAATTTAAAATATTCAATTAATATTAATGATATAAAAATGTCAGTCAGTATAAAAATCCATATATTTATTAATATTTTCATATAATTTAAATACAAAATAAACTGTACCATATTTCGTTGCCAGGCACAAAAACTAGTACCATAAAAACTAAGAGGATAAGCCCTATCTGAGGTTTGAACCCATGACTCCCGATTAAGTCCCACGACACATCTAAGGCGAATTAAATATTAAAAGGACTGAAAATACAATAATCAAAGGGGGGCCAAGTTTTGAAACCACTATTATAAGCACTTTATTGTATTGCTTATATTTCGCAATCCGTCCGTATGACCAAGATTGGTTTTGAAGAAAATCAAATTTTTAACATTATTTATTTGTCTGTCATGTTTTTCAATTTATTTTACGAGTTGTTTAAATGTGGAAAACTTTAAAATATGTTTAATTGTAGAACGTTATTGTTGTTTATAATATGATATACAAAAAATTATCTGAATTTTTGCCCGATATGGCGATAGGCTCGCCCCCTATCACATCGTGGGCCGGAATATACATATGTACATGGCGTAATGCGAATGTCCTGGCACCTCTGCCTACCCCTTCGAGGGAGAAAGACGTGAGTTTATGTGTGTATGTACTAATAATCTGAATTAATCAATATTACTCGTATAATATATCCTACTGCTGTATGTATACGGGTTCTTTGTACAATTCCAACAATTATTATTAGCCTGTTGTATATCACTAATTTGCTTTAAAATATAAAATACTTATGGAGAAGCTTAAGAAAAGTAAATTAGTTAGAGTGTTTTTCTTTATTGCGTATAACATAATATGATAGAAATGTTGTAAATCTATATTTATATCACGTAAAAATCATCTGTTTTTATAACGATAAATAAATAAAGATATATAGAATTACGTTAAGCACTTTGAAAATTCAACATTTTGCTGTATTCTAGATTTACACAATACTGCATAACATATAAAATTCTAGGCATATTCCAAAAGAAAACCACACTACGCCCCAAAAATAACTCAGGGGCAGTTTTTTAATATTTCATATTATCATACGTGTATTCACCGCACAGCGTGCTCGTAAACAATACGAACAAGGTGGGCTGTTAGAAAAACGCGCTATTTATTAAAGGGTTCTATTCCCAGTCTGGGCACGTCCAAGCCGGGCCAGATTCGTGCCCTCGGATATAAAGTTTTTTTTCATCCCCTATCCATTTTCACATATTGAAATCTCGGGGATGTCTGGAGTGGTTTTTTAAAGTGAGTTCATGACTGAACAGTACAGCTAATATGTTTGGCATAAAAGATAATATTACAAATAAATACTTTTTTTAGAACTTGGAGTATAAAATATTTTATTCGCTGTTGGTGTAATATTTTAAGTTCCCTTAATATGATGCATACATGTTATGTTCCCAAAAAAAAAAAAAGACGGGTTGCACTCCGGGAGTGCCGGCAGAAGTGAAAACTTGATTATTAACGTTGAGCATGTTTGATATTTTGGAATGGTTAGGGAATAATTTTGCACCAATTGCTTTATCAGTATAAAAGTACTATCATTTATGTGGTAGAATACAATATTCAATTATTGCGCTATCGTACACAAACATGACAATTTATTTTACATTAAAAATTTAACACTTTAAAACTATTACAATTATTTTACATTAAAAAGTTTATCTCTCCGAAAAATCAACTTTCATCCATAATTTCAACGACTTTTTCACCATCATCATTACCAGAACTATCATCGCCAATCTCTAAAACTGATACGATAGGTTTATGGTAGCTGAAGTAAGAAACGAACAGTTTTGATTCGAACCATTGAGGTATTACAACTGGAGCGGACACGTAGAAGAAAAATTGTGCTCATTTCAATATGACAGCGAAGTATAGATTAAGTCGGCATTGTTGCAGATGCGACACTTCAGAAATTTCTACCTACATCTATATACGCGTGATGTCAAATAAAAAAGCATAATTCAATCAAATCATTTATATTTATTTCTTATTTATTAATATTGTCGCAATTTTGGGTAAAATAAATTTATTTACTAAAATAACTAAGTGACTTTATTTGAACACTATAACCGCAAACTTATCAAATAGACTCTTTGATATTGATTTCGAGAGAAATCGCATTAATAACTTAAAAAAATATATGTAATGGTCAGGCTCGCCCGGGGCGGTACCACTGTCTCAAGGGATATCGATGTGAAGTGACAGCTCTGCTGTTGTGTTTCGGTGAGTGAGATTACCAGATGACCACCCCTTTCCCCTTCCCTTCCTTTTTCATTCCCGCTCTCCAGATTTAGTGGGTTCGCAACACATATCACTTACTATTTGGTGATCTATTTGCTCGTTGTTTTCATAATTTTTAATACCATGTCTTTATATTGTCAAAACAGGCCTGATAGAGCCTATAAATTCTTATATTGAATTTAAAGTTTTATTTTATTTTGGAAAAAATCATTATAACAATATATGTAAAATTAACCAATTAATTAAATATATAAAGTTAACGGAAACCATAAATAAAATGTCCAAATATACCATACTTTTCTATTGGAAAATAAATTAGAATTTTTAAACATATATATCAATACAAAACCAAATAATATCATCACATACAATATCCACTATCCCTATACGAAAACTTCAATTTTTACCTATCTGTCACTACATTATTATTAATCTATAATTTCTTTCAAAATTGGCGGTTGTCAAAACGACACCGATAAATAATTTCTTAAATTTAATTTCGTGCTTCTGTATTTAAATAATGGTTGATTTACCTATGAAATAAAACTCCATCTTTTCTTCCTATTGTTCTGGAATGGTTTTTGCACGTTTTTAGCACGCAATACGGCGCAATATGGACGCAATATGGACCAATTATATTTACACCAAATTAGGTCCGTCTTCGCTGAAATGTCAGGGACGACTGACACCCTAACGGTACATGTACTCTTGCGAATGTTCCAAACTATTTGGTCTTGATGTCCCCTCCAGTTGTATACCTCAATGATTCGAACCTATTTAAATGTCTAATAAAGACCGCATCAATAGTAGTTTTGTATTTCGTTGTGCTAAGATTGCGATCATTCGACATAGTTAAACCAAATTCATTATTTAAAAATTCAATTAATAGTTGATTTTTATCGTCTGCGAAGTTTATGTTGAAATCTCCACTCAAAATCATTGGCAATAGGCTATTTGACTGATTTCTGAAAACCATACCACATTATGAAGCGGGGTCTATAGACCTTACAAATGAAGCTTATTTTTAATTACTGTATCTATATCATTTAAAAATTAATTTACAAAATACACTGAATAATTACACTGTCAAAACGCTCTGTCTGACAATGTGGCGTTTAGTTCGTAAACATCCGTTCCACAGATTCGTTCGCATATATCACTCATTCTTAAATCATCCATAGATCAATCAATCAGTCAATCGTCCGAATGAGTTTTTGCATTGAGGTATTACAACTGGAGCGGATTATATTATAGATCAAGTCGGCATTGCTGCAGATACGACACTTCATATATTTGTTACATTTGTTACCTAATGTTTCAGAATACAGTAAAACGAAATATAAAAGCCCAGTATAATCATACATTTTTAATAACTTATAAAGCTGCATTATTACATAGATTTTAAAAACAACAAAACCTATAAAAGGCTATTTGACTGTATAAAAATATTGACTTATTTGTTTCCATCCGTGTAAATATGTAATTTAATTTTAAACATATTTCATTATCATACATTAAAAATATTGTATATTTTGTACCACAATAATCATTTAATTTATTTTGAATTCGCGCCACGTGATCGTTAACGATTTTGATTGGCTATGACGTCATGCATCAGTATGAACTACTCACGTACAGGAAATGAATGGGATTGATAACGGCATAGATGCAAATTAAATATTAAAAATACCTTTAAAACGCGTTATTTGTCATTTGTACCCGTGAATGAATAATATTATCATGTCCAATGTAATAAAATGTGAAGAAAGAAAAAAAAACTATTTTTTTTGACAAAACCTCATTCGGACTATTGATTGACTGATTGATTGATCTATGGATGATTTAAGAATGAATGATATATGCGAACGAATCTGTGGAACGGATGTTTACGAACTGAACGCCACATTGTCAGACAGAGCGTTTTGACAATGTAATTTTTCAGTGTATTTGGTAAATTTATTTTTAAATGATATAGATATAGTAATTAAAAACAATCTTTATTTGTAAGGTCTATAGACTCCACTTCATAATGTGGTATGGTTTTCAGAAAATATTCAAATAGCGTATTGAGTTATCCTACTAAAAAATACTTTTGTGTCAAAAATATGGATAGTGAAAAAATATATTTACAATATCTAATGTATCTGATAATAAATATATTAAATAAACGAAATTTTCAATATTTACCTTTTTGTCCGTAACATTAATCTTATTCTATAATTTTGTTAAAATATGACATTTGTCAAAACGGCTTTGGTACATAATCTAAGTTATTAATATTTTTGCTACTTTATTCAAATTATCGTTAATTTACGTATGGCATTAAATTCTATATATTTTTTCAAGTGAACTGGAATGGTTTTTACATGTCTTCAGTTGGGAGTACGGTATTTTTAAAGCAATTATAATAAATAGCATAAATGACAACTGTCATAGCCGACTGTCAGCGTAAGGGTACATGTACCCTTGCAAATGTTCCAAATTATTTGGTCTAGATCCCCTCCAGTTGTATACCTCAATGAGTTTTTTTAAAAAAAAAATACTATTATATTTCTTTCTTCACATTTTATTACATTGGATATGATAATATTATTAATTCACGGGTATTAATGTCAAATAACTCGTTTTAAAGGTATTTTTAATATTTAATTTGCATCTATGCCGTTATCAATCCCATTCATTTCCTGTATGTGAGTAGTTCATACAAACGCATGACGTCATAGCCAATCAAAATCGTTTACGATCATGTGGCGCGAACTCAAAATAAATTAAATTATAATTGTGTTTTTAGCCAAAATATACAATATTTTTATGTATGATAATGAAATATGTTTTAAAATTAAATTATGTACACGGATGGAAACAAAAAAGTCAATATTTTTTATACAGTCAAATAGCCTATTCATCAAAGCTTTATAAACTGACAGCTAACTGACAGCTGTCTACTCTCCATCCGTCTTACGCTTTTCGTCTTACGATCAGGTCACGTGTCCTGACGCGAGTTTAAGATTTTATACCCATTACAGAAAAAGTGCTCAACGCCGCTAAAGAAGTTTTCACTTCAAAAAATGAATTTATTTAGTGATATATTGAAGTAACTGCCTTTTCTTTCTTCTATTTAAATATCCAGCCCATGGTTAGCTGTAAGAAATTACCTAGTGTGATAGGCCGTCACTTGTACATATTATTATCATAAATAATTTCTTTGTTGTTTCTCTGTACAGTGCAAAAAATAATTAAATAAAGAAATAAAATGTCAATGTATTTACTATTTGTGACTATTTTGATCTACCTCTATTTTTCAACACCAAACGGAAAAATAAGTATGCTGCAGAAACATGTATTCCCCAATAAATTTATCAAAATTTCATTTCATTCCTCGTCTAATCCTAATTTCAATTTCCACATACAAACTAAAATATATTCAAAAACCCCCAAACAAAAACCCGTAAAGAATTGATTCTCAATCGAAGACTATCTGTCAACAGAATTATCTTAACCCTACGCTTACTGTTTGGGTCAGAATGATCCGCATACCTGATGCGCCGTCACGTGCCGCGCTTTGAATGGCAAATCACGAAGGTAGACCTTTGGGGCCTCCGAGACCGGGTATGAAAATAAAATGATTGCGGAGGGTCCGAACTGGTATTAAAATATTCCCTTAGGTTCGGCCGTGGCACCTGATGTTTGCATCACTTGTTTATTTCGTGATTTCTATCTCGGATAAATCGTGTGTTTTTGAGGTGGAAATAGGGTTATGTTTTATTGTGTTTTTAGTAAGTGTAAGTGTAGTTGTAGGGTTGATTTATTTGTATTTGGTAAAGTTAAACGATGTGATTGGCCACTAATAAAAACTCTATAATAGGGAACGTATTGTTTAAATTTATATTATCTTATCATTTCAAAATATTACCAAAATCAACCAAGAAATTTTGAATTATTCCGTTGTAAAAATGGAAAACTACTTTGTTTTTGTATGGACAATTGTTTAACATAGGCCTCCCCCAAGGAACTCCACATGCACCTGTTGAAAGCGCCCTCCATTCCGTGACTTCCTGCAACCTTAACCAGGTCGTCCATCTACGTTGTAGCCGGGCGTCCTTGGGGGAGGTCTATGTTCAGCAGTGGACTTCCTGTGGCTGAAAAAGAGTGAGAGAAATATTTAACAATCACCGCCCCTTTTACAACGACCAATAAATAAATGAATATAATATTAATCGCGTTTTATAACAGCATAACAAAATTTTTGCTTTGCATCTGATCAAGTAGCAATAAGCGATTATCAACACAAATTCACAATTTTACCGACCTATTGATTTTATTTATCCTACCTCATTTAACAAACAGCAGTAAATAATCATAACATACATTCATATCCAACAAACAGAACCAACAACGAAAAAAAAAGTTTGCAAATATTAAAACTTGCCAACCAATATCAAGAGATAAATGTACATCCTGTATAACATGGTAGTGCGCGGTTGACTGAAGGGTTGCACTAATGAATCGAACTGCGCATTATTTAGCATGAATTAAGAATATCTGCGCAGATTAATGAAGATATCACTCCTGCCGCGCTCTCTAGCTACAGGATGCTCTTAAATGTATACCATTTTATCGAACGGTTTATGTGCAACAAAGTATTTCTTGTTCATTTTATATTATCGATACTATGTATAGTTATATTTTTTAAATGTTTTTATCTCGGGTTTGAGTTATCAGTAAGTTTTTGACCGAAACATTAACCTTGAACTTCCTATATAATATTAATAGACCATTAACCTGTAAGAATAAAATACTTTTTATTAAATTATAACTAAGATAACCTTTTGAAAACGTGACAGCCGAAGACCATAAAACATACCGGCCTAATCTAATGTTTTTAAACGTTTTATTTCTGATTAAATTGATGCGTGTTTCAAAGTATATTACGAAACGATCTTTACATCATAAAGAGCCATATCGGCCCACTTGTAATTTGAATAATTAATAACTTCTAGGCTGGTCATAACGAAACCTAGTAAAATGAAACAATAATAGAAAAAAAAATAAACATCGGCTTTTAATAAAAAAAAATATTTTTAATCATTTATATATATTTTGTCTCTTCTCTATCTTATGCAAAGAGTTCCAAAAGGTTGCTTCCAAAATTCCACCTGTTTATCCAGACCATTTTTGAGTGTTATATAGACAATTTCAACTACTGTCTAAACAAACACACCCTGTATACATTCTGAACAAGGTACGCGAGGTCCCGCGGGTAGCTGAATAAATTACATCGTATAATTCCTGAATTAACATTTTTAATCTGAGACGAAATGTTACTCGAATAAATTAAGAAGACGCCGCGCTCGAGATCGCAGACTAATGATAACGCACTCGCTAACTGCCCGGATTATCTTACCTTTCACGAGAATTTGAAGGGATGTGCATTCATCTCTAATGGTAGTTCTCGATTTGTAGTAAAAACTTGTAACTTAACTTGGCCTCTTATCTGTGATAGTGGACTTACTGTAGCAATTTGCAGTAAAGATGTATGTACATAAGTGATGGATAAGCTTCAGGAACATCGCTTTAGACTGATTATTTAAATAGACTTACATTTCTAATCTTTCAGTACTTAAGATTTCACGTAATAATGAAATTTAAGTAAACTGCAAATTGTTTGCTTTTTAATGATCCGCTTTGAAAGTAATAATATATTACGTGCGTTTACGTTTTTAATGTGAATATTTAACAATTAAATTCCAGTGTTAAATATCTACTTTTATTAAATTTACAGCAATCACACACATCATGCCTATATATATACAATTTCAAAAGGCGTCATGCGACATAAAAATGGCTCCATACTTAAAACTAGTTTTTTAGCAAAATACTGAATACTACATATTTTACATTAAATTTAATCGCCAGAACATCCATAACGTATACGGGTCTTTTAGACCCGTGTTTGCGTAGAAGATTTATGTCCAAAACAACAGACTAATACCAAAAACTATTCCCTAGCGCCGTCCACTAAAACGCAGCAATAATGCAGGCCATACATTACAGCAGGCCAGGTGACTGATTCACTGGACATTATGACCGGTTGAAATACGGTAATGGGTTGATCCTGTCCGGACAAGCGTTGTCGGGCCTTTGGGGCCCAGCTTCTACTCGCTATTTATTGGATTTGATAGTTTGAAGTGAAGGGTTATGGGGGATTTGAGAAAAATATTAACATTACTTTAATGTTACGGTAACGTTGTAGTCTTAGACAATGAAGAATTTAATTATAGGCTTTAATTTCCGAGTAAGGAAAATGTGCTTTAGTCATTTATTTAAAAATTAAGGAAAGACCCTTCAGTACATTTGAAGCGTCAAAAAGAAGGCCGTGAAAATCGCGCTAAAGTAAATTGCAAGTTAACTTAATGTATTTTGTCTCTTTTTACTCAACTTTCTGTCATAAAACAAGTAAGCATTTTGAGAATCGTCTTAAGCAACGACTAATTTCAGTAACTCGCCGCTGTAGATGCAATGGATTTTCGTACCACTTACGTCGGAACACTTGAGTATTTGCGCTGTCCATATCATATTTAAGTCTTTAAGGCTTTAGATCATTGCATTTTCGGTTTAAAAAGTCGAGAAATTTAGTTGGTATTTGTGGCTAACATACTGGTAGGCCGCTTTAAACTCTTACCCGGCAAATAACCTGGATAAATGACAATATTATTCCCTACTCCTTTGAGTTATAACATTTAGCCTATATACGACTGACCCAACAAAATGAAATAACAAGCACACTGAAAAGTCACTAATAACACTGCAAAATTACTTATCCAACATTATTACTATTAGTCAATTATTATTGCAAATTATTAAATGAACTTCTCTGAATTTAGCAAAGCTACGACTCCTGCATAATCACTTAATTGTAAACTTGTTTTAAAAAGAGCAACTATAGTGTTTCTTGGCCGTTCTTCTCTAGCGAAAACAGACTTAAACCGAGTGGTAGAGTAAAAAGAAAAAAGTGACTGAATCTAAATAATGCATGAAATTATATGGGTTCAATAAATATTTTCATTACATTTGCGTTAACTTCCTTCGTGGCCTAGTCGGTTAGACGCCGCCTGTGTAACAAGAGGCCACGGGTTCGATCCCCGTATCGACAGAAATGTTTGTGCGGCCCACAAATATTTATTTCGGGTCTGGGCGTTTGTGAAACCGAAAAATCTCTCGTAATTCCTAATATCTAAGATACAAGACTCTATCTTAGTGTGGGGTCAGGACTATGGATGCGACTGTTGGGTGTTATTTATTTATTTCAACATACAAATCGTACTCGATAGAACACACTAATCCGCAAACAACTTCAGACATGAAGGAACAAAGCACGTGAAAACTAAGCGCATTGCAGTTAAAATGTTGTAGATAACGGTGACAAATCCAGCGCGCAGTGAATTTATATGCTAATGCGGGCGACAGGTGCCCGTGCGGCGCACCGGAATTGTAAACTAGGGACGTTTTCTATTGTATAAACAGGTGGAATACTAAAAGCCTACCCCTAGATAGGTATACTAGATACATAATCTTGAGCGCTGACTATATATTAAAATATATTATGTATATATTTTTAGGCAATTTTAATCGTGAGACGGAACACACAAAGCAAAACATTATGTGTCATGGTTGCACCTTTACCTATCCCTTCCCCTACATCTCTCTACAAATGCGTGCTGTTTATGTATATATATATTCACATTATTATTTATACCATGGACTGCATATTCAATCCCCTTTTTGTTAAACTCTTGTTGTCTATAAGATATTGACTGGAGTGACAAAACTACTTTTTATACTTTAATGTAATTTTATTTCTTGTAAATGTATAGTGTTATGTCATTGGTGTACAATTAACAATAAATAAGAAATAACTCCAAGATAGATCTGCCATCTGTACTTTTTATTTTTAATTGTTATATGTCTTAAGTTGCTATTGAGTGTTCGATAAAGAATTAATAACTAAATACTAACCACACACAAAGCCTATTTATGTAAGCCTTGTAATATCAAAATCAATGATTATTTTGTATCAATACGCCCGGAACCTAAAAAAAACTATTATTGATAAATTAGCTATTTATTTAGCTATACATTTTTAAAGTTGAACATAAAAGGTGAATACCAAAAACTATCTAGTTTCCCTCTAGAATAGTAGGCGCCACAGAGCGCGGACATAACATATTTCACTTATTTAATATTATAAACATTTTCAAAATTATATTCCTCCTGACATGATGATAAAAAGCATATTTTGTTCTTTATTTAAATAAAAGGTCACTACTAGTCATTCATTAAAATTAAAAAAAAAACATTTTTATGTTTAAAAACCTAGGTTGATGATAAGTAAATGTTTCAAGCATACCACCCTTTTTAATATTAAAACGATTTTCTTAACTCTAATGTCTAATCTTAAATTCATTAAAATAATATTTACTTTTTAGTGTCTTTTACTAAAGCGTGTTTTCAACAAAATAAAATAACAAAAGTAAGACTAATTCGCAAAGTCTTAGAAGGTGAAAATGTTCTGAAGCAGTAAAACGCTGAACAACTGCCTCTCAAAGTATTGAAAGTGCGATCAAGGTGGACTAACTTCGACAAGGGAAATGTGCTAGGGAGGGGCTCAGTCGAATGTCGATAAAGTCTGCCTGCGTTTATAACATATTAATATGGAGTCGTTGCAGTGTTATTTGCGAATGCTACAGAATAATTTGACGTATATTATTCATCTTAATTTTAAAAAGAAAGTAAATTTAAATTTAATCAACAAAGTAGTATCCATATAAATTCTATTGACTTGTGGCGAAATTTGAAAATGAAATGAAATTGAAAAAAAAATTAAACGCAATGTGTGAAACATAAACTATTATATAAGCATTTATGCTCGTAATGTAATAGTATTAACGGGTCGAAATATGAAGAAATATGTCGAAATAAAATATTAAGGGAGAAAACTGTTCCTAATATTCTGACAACAGCATGACAGCAACGCATTTGAACGCCAAATCATCGTAGACAATCAACAAAGACAATCTTGGCTGCTTATCTGTAATTAAATATGCCCGGAAAGTTATGTATATTTTTAATGAATTACTCGCATAAACAAAACGAAATTATTTTTCAATAAATTGCTTTATGAGAGTACTCACATTTTATAGCGCTAAACAATTTCCGATTCTGATTGAAAACGGCGGGATTCAGAATTAATTACCCGTCTTAAAACCACTATAATCACCATCCACAAAGGCACCTAAAACTTTTACGATACGACATTGTGGATGTGCTTGTGTGCTTGGTGGCCTGTTGGTAAACGGGCGGTCGGGGGTTCAAATTCCAGGGCACACCTCTGACTTTTCGGAGTCATGTGTGTATTGATAATCAATTACTACGCACTATTACGTTGAAAGAAAACATCGTGAGGAAATCTGCATACCTGTAATGTGCAGATTTCCTCACGACTCTTTTATAAGAATTTGTATGGTATGTAAAGTCCACCAACATGCACTAGGCCAGCGTGGCGGACTATATGGCCTAACCACTCTCAATCGTATTCGCGATTGTAGAGGAGGCCTGTGCCCTGCAGTGGGAACTAAATGGGTAGATATAGATTGTAGATGTTCGTAAAGATATGAGCTACAGAACAGCTACTTGTAATACTCTCGTAACTCCAGCGCATAGCGCCGCTCGGTACAGAACTTGTTTGAGATATAGTTACTGCAGAAAAGATTTGGAAAGAATACTTCCCATCGATAGAGTCACTTGCTGGCTTATTGATCTGTGCTTTCAACACTATCTTCAAATGCAACCTTTGCGAGGTCGTCCGTCTACCTTGAAGGTGGGCACCCGACAATTTGCTTGCCTGTACGTGGCCTCCACTTTGGACCCCTTCGGTCCCAATGGCCATCAGTTCTACGCGCCATGTATCCGGCACACTGCCATATCAATTTGCTAATCCTAAGCAACAACATTTTGTAACTTTATTAGCACCCAAATTTAACCGAGAAATTGTGTTAAAAATATATGAAAATAATATTGACAAAAAGTTATCGATAAATTATAATACTACAACCCTACAACTCGGAGAGAAAGTGAATTCTTTCCACCTGATAGAACTGTTATTAGCCAATTCGATGCCCATTTCGATCCTAATAGAGGTATAATAAAAGGGACTCGCTGTCTTTCCGTTCTTTACTTTAAAAATACAGAAAATACCTCTATTCAATTTACTTCGTGGTGCGATTTGATAATTTTGCATGATGGTAACTTACTAGCATATATCCGATGGGTATCATCGGTAATTTCTCCAAATCCTTTGCACAATTTTTTGTGTATCTTTGAAAAAACAAATAACCTTTACAATAGATTTAGGAATAAGTTCGCCATATCTGCCGACTTTTATTCAATTCCAAGATGTAATGAGGGACTAAATAAAGATACAAATTCAAAATCTAACCTCATAGGAATTATTAATAAAAGAGTATTTTTTACCGATAGTTATAATAAATTCGCCAGTGAGTTAAAAATTGCTTGTTATAATATTTATTTGTTACTTAATTTACTATGTAATGTTTTGTAGCTGTAATTAGAAACTAGAATGAAACATATTTTTTTTGACAGACAAATATATTTCCTTTGGGCTAATGATGATGATGATAATGATATTTTTTTTTATTATCAATTAACAATACTCAAATTATACGAAGACTTAACGAAAATAAACGTCATCAAAAAACTACCAAAAAAAACAAACGAAAAAGCATTTTCGCTGCAAAAACACGAAAATTCACCCTACGATCAATCCAAACGCATTTTTGATTGTATCCCCATCTCGCTCTAGTGGTGTTGAAGGCCCTTTAATGACAGGAAAATTGAAAGTTCCCTGCAAAAAGTTGGCCAACACTCGTAAAAAATGTTTGCAACGTGAAAATAAATTCTTTGCCTCCTAATGCGTATTCAGGGGTATATATTGTCCCATAAATACATAACAAAAGGTGTTTATATTTATGGGACAATATATAAGTACCACTAAATACGTATTAGGAGGCAAAGATATTATTTACAATAATAAGATAAAGCGCCAGCAATTTTAGTCATCCAGCCATGCTGTGATTTATCCGATAGTTTATAAACAATAAATTTATTTATTCATTTAAGTGGCCATCGGAGCTTACAAATTTACTGACACTAAACGAAAACACACAATATAAAAATTAAAGAAACACCTTTTATGGCTATCGCATCATGCACCAGTAAAAATAAAATTAAAATTAAAAGATTTAAAATCACACAACAAATAAAAAACCCACGAAAATGTAAAGAAATACCTACATATAAAATTATTTAATGAACACAATAACATTTTGAATTGTGTTGCCATAATTGTTTTTCCTTAAAGCCAATTGTCACCTCATCGTATTCTTTTTTGCCAAGACAGATCACACAAACCTTTTTCTCAACATGAGGATTGAACCCAAGACTTTCACTGACACCTTATTACCTACTGCGCCATGTAGATTATGAAATAAAGTGTAATAGATAAATAACACCCAACAGTCACATACATAGTCCTGACCCCAAACTAAGATCGAGTCTTGTGTCACGGGTATCAGGAACTACGACAGACTTTCCGGTCTCACAAACACCCAGACCCGAGAGAAATATTTGTGTGCCGCACAAACATTTCTCTCGGTGCGGGAATCGAACCCGCGACCTCACGTTTCACAGGCGGCGTCTAACCAACTGCGCCACAGAGGGTGTCCAGATTGTGAAATTCATACAATTATATAAATAACTGGTCCATGAGTACCTTTACCCTTGCAAACGGTGGAAGTTATTGAAAGTAATAAATCAGGTAGTACAGGGCCAATATAGCTCGTAGCGTCCTCAAACACTTGTTTAACAAATATCCCGCTTGTTCTTTCAAACACGTCTGCATCGGGTCGCGTGTATGCCTCGAGACTTGAGAGGAAGCGATTAAAAATAAGAAAAGATATTAATAAATTAAGATAATATGTTTTTTTATTACATTGAATACCGAGACGAGCAAGCCGTCTGCCTGATGGTAAGCGATACGACCGCTCATAAACAGTAGAAAAACCAAAGAACACCCTGAATAACAAAGCAATGCTTGGCATGCCACTGCGCTCGCCATCCTGAGACATAAGATGGTTATTTATTTATTTATTTATATCCTTTATTGTACACTAAGTGAACTTAATAATAGAACATTATATTACATAGTAGTACAAAAGGCGGTCGTATCGCGCGAGGCAAACTCTTACCGACTACCTTGGGCTGGATACTAAGAGATGGAAAAAAATATGTTGATGTTTATACTCAATATGTCCAGTAGTTACTCTGGCTACTGTATCAGCCCATATACGTCCCACTGCAGGGCACGGGCCTCCTCTATAATCGAGAGTCCGATTGAGAGTAGTTAGGCCATATAGTCCACCACGCTGGCCTAGTGCGGGTTGGCGGACTTACATACCATAGATTTTTTTATAAACCGCTATGGTATGCAGGTTTCCTCACGATGTTTTCCTTCACCGTTTTAGTGCGTGGTGATTGACTATCAATACACACATGACTCCGAAAAGTCAGAGGTGTGCCCTGGGATTCGAACCCGCGACCACTGTGAACATGTTGGCAGTCGCGTCTAGTCCGTTTACCAACAGGCCACCACGCACCACTCTTACTCTGGCTACGATATCCTTCAATCCGTAACACAAAATCGCATTTACACTGGCGTTTGGCGGGAAAAATAGACATTGCAATGGTACCTAACCAGGCGGCTACACAAAACAAATAAAAATACATAGAGAAATAACATAAAATAACTAAATGTGTTGGTGGCTCTAAGCAATATTTGTGACAGACAACCGTGGGATAGATATGAGAGAAGTATAAATATATCTGTATCTGTATCAGCCCATATACGTCCCACTGCAGTGCACGGGCCTACTCTACTATCGAGAGTACGACTGAGAGTGGTTAGGCCATATAGTTTGGCGGACTTACATACCATAGAAATATGTATAAATCGAAAGAATAAAGATAAAAAGATAAAGATAGCATTGTATTTTTTCCTATCGCTTATCGTTCGTCCGTTGCACCACCCCCCTCCACGTAGAGGCAATACATCAAGTGCACCTGTAATATTAACGCTTCAGCATCAGCGCCATATGCTGCCGTGCGAGCCGCGCCGGGGCTCACAACTAGTACACGCACCTCTACGTGTGGCATATTTTGCAATATACGAATACTACACCGCGGATTTACTTTAGGCCCGTCCATTAATCGCGTGAGGATTGAATTGGGGGAGGAGTTGGACAAAAAATTAAAAAAAATCGAAATATCACAATCCTTAATTTCAGAATAATAATGGTCTATACTTTATACCCGTTTATTTAGATCAAATTCGAAAAATGTTACGATTTATTTATTTCTTTATCTATTATTTATTATATAAAAATAAGTCGGGTTTTCCTTCCTGACGCTATAACTCCAGAACGCACGAACCGATTTGGCTGATTTTGGTCTTGAAATATTCGTGGAAGTGCTGGGAAGGTTTAAGAAGTGAGAAAAATTGGAAAAATTCTAAGGAAGATACTAAAAACCTTTTTTTTGGGTATCGTTCAACCGAGATGCATCCAGCCAATATAGGATGATCTTAGTTTATTTGACGGGAGACGTAAAAGACGGTCAAGCTTCAACTACCATCCAACGTAAAATGATCTATCTTTCCATTGTCTTTTATTGACGGCTGACGAAATGGAACAAAATTCAAAAAAATTGTACATCGTGTATATAAATTATCTAGATACGGCGTCTTGCGCGTAATTTTGTTAAATGTAAAATAAAACGATGTCCATATCTACCAAAATAGCCCATTGTTTTTTGAGATTATTGCAACAGTTTTAAACAAGGTATACTCTATCGAAGCGTTTTGCCGGAGTACACCAAAATAATTATATCTAATTACATATAATTTTTCGTTTTCATAAAGGACATTGTTATTTGAATTGATACTTTTAGATGCGCTGGGGGACAAATTGAAATTCCGCATTAGTATTGTTTTCAGACTCAAGAATAAAAAAAATATTGGTACGTTGATGCCTTATCTAGACATTATAATGAAACGATGTGCAGTTTTATATTTTTAAATATTTGTTCTATTACTTACGTCACCTGGTAAGGCAGTATGAAGATTTTATTAATTTGTATTTGCTAACGTACTAGACGCGACTGCCAACAAGTTAACGATGGTCACGGGTTCAAATCCCAGGGCACACCTCTGACTTTTCGGATTAATTTCTACGTGAAATACAATTCGCCAACCCGCACTAAGGCAGCGGGGTGGACTATATCTTCTTCTATAATATAAAAATGAATCGCAAAATGTGTTGGTAAGCGCATAACTCAACAACGCCTGGACCAATTAGGCCAATTCTTTTTTTAAATGGTTATTATTGCGTTATTATTACTGTATATATGGACAAACAGCATTGGGGTGCGGAAATAAGCGAAGGAATATTGGATGGACAGTAAAAAACGGTAAAGTATTTAATGTCTAAATTTCATAAGGCAATCTTTATATATACATGTATATTGAGAGACGGGATATGATAGAGTCGAAGGTACGGGAGAGGGCTGGGATAGCTGACAGATTCGATAGGACGAAATGTAAATGCACATTATAAGACGGGATGGATAATAAAGAGAAAGGACGGGACGGATCGGGAAGAGACTGAACAGACGGATGAGACGGGATTGAGTCGGACAGTAGGATAGCTACGTCAAGTTTAGGTATACAAGAGTTTATACGAAAAATATACATGTATTTGGTGTGGAGTGGAATCCAAAATATATATGCACCCAGGCGAAGCTGGGTCGGGCTATTTTACTATGCTTTAAAAATGAATGTAATATTAATCATATGTACTATATATTAAATAAGCCACGGCGGAGCTTGGCCGGGTCAGCTAGTATTTACTAAAAGTATACGTGATGTTGCATGGGTAGGGTAGGGGTGGGGAGGGTAGTCTTAAATCTCACCACATATCACTAAAGGGGAGGGGGGGTCAAAAAATGCTAAATAAAGGATCACGTGATTATTGGACTGCCCCTTTTTGGTTAAACAGGTTACTTAAAAAAACATCGTATCCCAGATGATTTACGTCCACAGGCCACAACTTATGATATCACAAAAAAATGATTAGATAAAACAGTATATAATATGTTTTCTTTTCCTGAACCAATGAAGGTATCATTTCTGCCACAGATATGTCTACATGCTTATATCTTGTGATATTTCTTCGTTTGCCTCTCATAGTAACCGTCCATTGTCCACCACAGGACACAATATTCATCTACGATAGAGACGGCATAGTAGATAATATGTAATAGTAATAGGAATTAATGCTATTTCAAATTAACATCACCACCTTGTTATTTTTGAAGCCGTAGCATGGTTTATTTTTCTGCCTTTACTAATTGCTCTCCACAACATTTGTAAACATGAAACTGGTCATGTATTATAACCATTTTTCATATATAAAATTACACATACAAAATGGAATGTTCAGTTTTGTCCTTAAATGAGTTCGTAAAACAACCTCACTGCTTCATATATTAAACGAGATCGTATAAAAATTACTAACTTTTACTACCTTTGTGAATTATGTATAATGGCTAATCGCAAAATATACCTAGCTTATTTATATAACTTGTGAAATGTTGTTATCAACTTCACTTGCTATTAATAATTGCTATTGCTATTTAAAACAACACTATTAGATAAAACTTCCTCATATTAATTAATCTCATATAGCATAATTAAAAGTCATAGGTCTTTATTGCGGATATGTATTCGTTCCGTTCAACGCTCCAGTTGCATGGTAATCCGATCCTCCGAGGCTGCGACATTGCCCCACATTCTCATCTTCACCTACATCGCGGATAAAGGTTAAATGGAACTTGATATTTCTATATCCCTATTCTACTGTTTCTAAAATTGACAATCTGTGATACTATAAAAACTTATGATAAAAAAATTTGAATAAAATAAAATCGTGTCTCAAATATTTTAGTCACCGAAGAATAGATAAAATAAATGATGTTACGATTTTTATCGGAGTCCTATTACGTACAAAATTATTAAACAAAATTCATGTTCATTTATTTCTATCAAAGTATCCTGACAGTTTTATAACTATTTTAAACACTATGAAAACCCAAAAAAATCATGCCACATTCATATCAATCAGAAAAATTAAATTCAAAAGATACGAAAATTTACTTGCTTATGTTTAGCAAAAAATCGAAGCAAATTATTACGACACAGGTTACAAGGAGATAGTAAAATATGGCCTAAGCCAAGTATTTTTCTCAGCGTAGGTAGCGCAGTGCATTAACACCTCAGGGCGATATCAAAGCGTCTTTGTAACGCAGATGTGATCTACTCCCGAACGATACGCGCCGAATGTTGCTCCACAAACGTAATCCGAACGCGGTGACATTTACCAAGGAATCTAGACTAGATCACATAAGACCAAGAGAAGGTCAAAGGTTGATATCTTAATAGATCAGCTCGCCTCTGTCTTTATTACTGCTTAGATATTATATTGTATTAAAAAAAACGGCTTTGTAGAAACTTTACTACCCAAGATGTAGTCAGTATTCAGTAAGCAGTTTTTTTCACAAGAAAAAATCTCTAAGAATAGTAGTGATTACTGGTTATTTTTCTCTAAAAGTCGAACTTTGCCTTAAAGGTATATCTACTGTACAAATCAATTAGCTCACCACAAGTAGTATTATAGTCTCTGCCTCTAAAAAAACGTGTGTGTTTTTGCATACCCGCAAGAAGTTATACTTCTTTCTAAGATATAAGTCTTTACAATAGCCTGCCCTTCAACACTGTATATTAATTTTAATCACATATGCAGATAAGTATTTATGAATAAATAATACATACCGATACTTAACCTCAAATCTATAAATGCAGTTCGTTCGCCTCGTCCGATCTTTTGTATCGCTCTCGTCACGTATTCACCAGGTTATCCCTCAAATTAAGCGTGGGTAAAAACTTTTGCTTCAAAAATAAAGCGACAAAAATAATATTTCTCCACATATTCTCCACATAGATAGCAACTACCCTACTAGATAGATTTGATGGACGACATATTGTCATAATTGTGTGAACATATTAGTAGATAATATATTAGCATTGCAATAACTATCAGCAATTAATTAAATTTTTTGTGCCAAAAAATAAAAACAATATGAAAGTGAAAAAAATAGATTCTACAAATATTATTTTTGGTAGAGCACATTCCGCAGCGTAACAGCGCCGTAGCACCATTTACCACAATGGAACTGCTTTTTCGGTCTTTTGTGGTTTTTCCTTTGATTAACTTTGATCTAGGTGAGTGCAGTGTACCTTCTGTACTGATACGCGCTAATGGATTGTTACCCACAAAGAGCTTTCACCTGAAGCCTTTCTCAAGCTTTTGTTCACAAGCTCGTAACGAGTTGAAAACGGTGTCTTTGATGTTGTTTTGAATGGAATGATAGTTTATTTTAAGTTTTAGTAAAAAGTTAATAAATCATCCTAATTCTGATTTGATGTTGGTTAAAATATATCTTTGTACAAAGTAGTTAATATTTGAAAAGAGCTAAAGTAAAATTGTGAAATATTTTCAATAGTAATTTGACTGTGTTTTAAAGAAATAAAAGACAGTGAATACAAAGACAGAAGAAATGATACGATCATCTAAAAGAAATAAAACATTATATTCGCTATCCTATCGTTATTTAATGTGCAAGATTGTACATAACAAGTCGGTCAGTCATGCAATCCCTTGCGTGGGTCAGTTGGGACTAGGTCGGTTCTTGGTTTAGGCAACAACAGCCTTGGGGAGATGGGCACCCTCGGCGTGGAAACCGTTCTCGTCGGCGGTGTAAGTGACAGTGTAGAGGACGCCGTCGGGGCCGGGGGTAAGCGAAGGATCCCCTCACGACGAGAGCCTCGTTCTCAGAGCCAACGTTCTTGAGCTGACCGCTCTCTTGGCGGATTTGCCATCGCTGGTCTCGTAACTGCAAAAACAGGCAAGTTAGAATCAATATACACATCAGACGCACATACACGCGTCCCACAAAGGTTTGTTACCTTTAAGTGTATACTACACTTCTTAGTGACCGGGGAAAAGTGTTGAGTTTGGAAATCCAAAAGGTAGAATATCCGTATTCGACAACCACACGATTTTTTTTTACAATAAAGTGAGAAGAGGGAAGATTATGGGCATCCGGCCATCTCACTCACGAAACGAAGCTGTTACTTTACGTCGATCTTTTGTGAGGTAGTAGAACCGCATCGGACGAGTGTACCCATTCATGCTGAGTCATGACAGACAGCGTGGCTCTACGGGACCACATAGAAACATAAATTGGGAAGTTACCATAGTATTTAGTGACTCCAGAGACTATTTTCCGATTTGGAATCAGCCAGTGCATATCCAGTTTCAAGCAGTTATAATAGTGGCGACGGGGAAAGACCATCACTCGTATGGTAGATTCGCACCTACCACCAAGTGCATTGAAACTTTGTAATGCCAGTAAAAAAAATCTCATACAATTGATAATCATGGCAATTTCCTTGTTCGTGCAATCAGGTGCAACTGTTTTAAATAAAAATATTTTTTGTCCTGTACTAACCCGTAGTTGTATCCCTCAACACCGATGTTGTCGTTTTGGTATTTGACGATGGTGGCGTCCTTGGGGTCGACTGGGACAGCGACGGCCGCAGCGACGAAGAGGGCGAAGACAATCAGCTGCAGAAAAAAATAATCTGTTAATATACATTTACTATACTGTTATATATATAGTAGTGCACTAATCAAGCCGGCCATACCATTCATATTTTTAGAATCGTTTACTCCTTAACGTGAATTCTGTATCAACCCATTTATGTCTCATTGCAGGGCACGGGCCTCCACTGCAATCGAGAGTACGATTGAGAGTAATTAGGCCATATAGTCCACCACGCTGGTCTAAAGCGGGTCTTGAAGTGAATTACAGTACTATATAAAATTAAAACCACTTCGAAGTCCATAAGTCATACAGACGTGTATGTTTTATTAAGTAATATCAATTTCCATAATTAGATAGACATCAGCATCATAATAAAAAAACCCATCATATCGGTGACCTAATAAACATTTTTAATATTTTACTTTATTAAACAGGTATGCAATAAAATCAGTGTTAAATGTCAAGGAGGGTAGCCGTTTTAGATTCCATATACTTGTTTAAGAGATCATCTCATCTTATATTCAAAACGTATTGGCTCTGATGCAAGGACATCAGAACGCGCGATTGTTAATGTAAAAATAGATTTATTTCTGTGGATCTGTGTCTTTTGTAAATGAACTTTGGACATGATGTACTTATAAAAAAATATTTTGTAATTAAAAAATATGTTTTAAAGAATTACTTTTATGTTCAGAGCTTTTGTCATTCACACATTTACGCGCTTATTAAAAGTAATTTTATTCTTATTGATATATTGTAGACATGAGAAAGGCATTCCTCTTATGGTATGTTACTTGAATTTCACTAAGACTAACATCACTAAGAAGTACATCATATTATGTAATTCTTTTTCGAGACCGTTTCTCATTCAGATACAAGTAAGGCAAAAGTAGCTTATTTGTCTACAGGATCAATTTCATATTTACTACACATTTAAACATGTTATGCTATATATAGATTTTATTATTAATTTAAGTTTTTCCCAATATTTATGAGATGCATAGCGCATTGCCAATACTTGCAATTCCGCGACTGCGTTGTCAATTAATACACTGTCAATGAATTAACGGCATATACAGGGTATATTAAGATCGCGAACGAAAACGAAGCTGGGTGGTAGTTGTAGTGACTTCAGACATAATGCAACAATTTTTTTTGCAATAAAACGTGACAATACTTCTTTGTACTTTTTTGGATTTACCACCCAAAATCAACGAAATTTAAAAAATCACAAATAACAATTATCGCATTTCTTTGCCAAATTTTATTTGCATTGTGTTTGTAGTGACTTAAACTAACCCGGCTTCGTTTTCAGTAGCAGTCTTGATATACCCATATACATAATATATTATACAGGAAACCCGTAACATGTTCCAACGGAAGTGGTGCGCGCGCTCCAGTACATCTCTAGTGGAGTGTTAATGAAATGAGACGTTGCTTGCATCGTTTTTGAAAATGCTTACTTGTGTTGTGACATAAAGTAAATCAAGATAATTATTTTTTTATAATCGTTTAGATGTATTCTATGAAATTAAGTTAATCTAAATTTTATTTCAGCGCGATTTTCACGTTTATTTTTTTTGGAAGTCCAAATGTACTGAAGGGCCTATAGTTAGTATTAAAATCAATGAACATAGCGTGGAACCCGTCGAACATGGAGTGGGATTTTTTTTTTCTAAAAGAATATTGAAATTAGATAAATATCTGCTTAATATCTCCTTTCTATGTGGCAGGTGGATAAATACTATTGAGGAATCAGTGGTACTCTTTTATCAAATATGTTGAGGAATATGACAGGCGTGAGAATAGCATGGCATAATGAGCAATCAGCGATGACTGTCACGTAAACATTGCTATACTATTACAAGTGCCTGCCACGCCTACAAAGCGAATATTTTTAGGTGTTGTTAAAAGCCATCCATGTCAAAGTTGCGGTTAGGCTTGCGTCATTAACTTTTACAATAACATTTCATTATTTTCCTGTGAAAATTGTCGCGTTTATTGCCGATGTGGTTTCAACCTTGCGGATTATAATTGTATACATATATAAATTAATCACTATTTTAGATCCTTATATAGGTAACAATGAAAATGTTGAATTGGAAAAATGATTAGAAGAATTAAGAAATAAGAAATCCCAAAGAACAATAATAGAGAGAGATTTGTTACTATTATTGCGATCATATATTGAAAATGGCATCAAATATTCTCGTTCTAATTTTATGAAGAAATGTGATGTTAATTTAGAAACAGCAAAATAAATATTTTTGCATTCTAAACATTTAATTTATTTTGTAAGGTAGGTAATTAATTTGTTAAGGTAAAGAGGAGGAAAGTTTTAAGGTGAATATGATTGCATTAATAATTTCTAATTATAGTGATGAGTATTTGTACTTACGGATCTCATGGTGATGTGTTGGAGTGTTGAGGTGGGTTGTCGGGTAGAAGGATAGCTAGCGAGCGACTGTGCTATCTTCAAACACTCGCACTCTTTTATACCAAAATTCGAATGGATTTTGCATACATTTGAATTTACACACGATATTTACTGACACTTGATCGAATTTTTATTTTATTAACAATAGATTATTTAAATATTAAGTGTGATCCTGTTTAAAGAGATTAAATTAGGTTTGACATTTTAAACAAATATTTGATAGTGTCGCCATGTAGTAGACTGCACAGACTTGTGTTACCTATTATATTTTTAGTTTTTATTCTTAAAAGTTATATTTAAAAGACATAAATAAGTTCGACTGCGGTATACCGAAGATAACTTCAGGTTGCATTCCAAAGTAAATATTAGCTGATCATAATTTTATATGTAATGGATTTCGTGAGATTAAAAACTGACCCACAGTTTTTAATACCCACGATACGAGACTTGGTAGTTTACTTACTTCAGACGTAGGTTTAAGATCAGACTTGATGTCTTAGTTGATAGTTCTTTTTGCGAAATTTGCAGATTCTGTACCAAAACTTCACATTTCATACTGCCATATGACATACGTGGTAATAACGTTTAGTATTGTTCGATAACTGATAAATTGATCATTATATACGAAACTCAGACTGAAAAGACACAGAACATCACCTATTGCTGTGCACGAGATTCCTTGATAATCCTAATTTGAAAGGGCTCAGGCTATGTTCAACCATCCTCGCCCTTTGGTAGGTTGGCAGACCTCATCCATAGGTATTTTTTTATAATTCTCTACAGTATATCCTTTTTCGTTTTTCTTCACTGATTAAGAATGTAGTAATAGAAATACCTACTATGTAAAGGATCCCAACTCTCATACAAACTGGGACCCACCCAAAAACATTTTTTTTCGGGCATCTTTTATTATCGAATAACACATTAAGTTATAAAAAAGGTCTATCCCAAACTATTTAAAACACGTAATAAATACTCGTATTGTACTCTATAGATAATTATGAAGATAATTGAAACTAAATTCTTAATTGTTAACGTTTACAGAGTTTCTTCAAACACGAAAAGTTGGAACAATATTTTTGTACTTGGCCAGATGACAAGAATAAGATTTATAAAGAGGAACCACATTTTTTAAACATTTTTCATTCGTATAGACCAAAATTTGTTAGCTCAAAATCGGGGTTCTCCTTTAATATAAATAGGCAATAGATAGGTATCTCTTGCCCCTCGACACAATAATGCCGGCATACATGGTTGCTTCTTCGCAGTGAGACGAAATGACCAAGGCTTAAACTATCAAAATAATTCTGCGTATTAGTACAAAATTTTATCCATATTATCTACTGGGTACAACCAGGCTGCGACCAAAAACGGAGCCATGTGCAGTTTTAGTATACACAAAACAACAGACAGACAGACACAAAACAACAACAAAAATTGGCAAAAAGCGACATACATACATACATAAACTCACGCCTTTTTCCCAGAAGGGGTAGGCAGAGGTGCCAGGACACCCATATTTCGCCTTGTATGTTCCGTCCCAAGATGTGATAGGTGGGGAGCCAATCGCCATATCGGGCACAAATTCCTGACTCTGGGCTGATAATGAATTGGAAAATCAAATATCACTTTACCCAACTCGGGATTCGAACCCGGGACCTCAGCTTTGTAACCGCAAAAATCGACGATGTGTTTTTATAATTAAGTATTGTCATGTTTGAGTGGTAAATCCATAGTCGTTCAATAATTATTTAGACCCATGCGTACTATAATTCAGTTTTTAAAAATAAAAAGGTCTATGTTATTATTTTTCGAATCTTGGTGTTTGTAAGACCGAAAAGTCTCTTGTGGTTCTTCATACCCATGATACAAGACTTAGTTGATCTTAATGTGGGGTTAGAACTATTTATGTGACTTTTGGGTGTATTTATTATATTCATGTATAAATCTAAAGAGTTTGTTGGTACGCATTAGACTCAGGATGAACTAATTTAAATTGAAAAAAATATTTCAATAAAATAATAATAATAGCCTTTTATTTAACAATCTTACAAACTATAACAATAAAGTAAATTATTAGACATCGATATTGAGATTGTACCCGCATAGGCCTCCCCAAGAGCCTGCCATATTTTCCGATTATGAGTAGTTTTGTTCCAGGTCGCACTAGCCAGTTTCCGAATATCGTCTTCCCATCTAAGGCATTGTCTTCCTCTCTTTCTTTTATTATGTCTGGGACACGATTCTGTTACATCTTTCGCCCATTTTTCCTTATTACTCCTTAACATATGACCTGCCCATTTCCATTTCAATTTTCTTATGCAGTATGACACATTGTTAATTTTAGTCTGTTTGCGTAATGTTTTTAATTTTATTTTGTCCTTTAACCTAATGTTGAGCATACTTCGTTCCATACTGTGTTGACAAGTCTCGAGCTTGCGCATGTTTTGTTTTGTTAAACTCCAGGTTTGGCATCCATATGTCATTACAGGTAAAATACAGGAATTAAATATTTCTTTCTTTGAATTAATTGTTATATCCGAGTTCTTGAATATTTCTTTAAGTGACCAATACCTCTTCCATGCTGCTGTATGCTGTACTCTGTTGTTTATTTCTTTTGTTGTAAGGTCTTTTGATGCTAATATCTGTCCGAGGTATGTATACTCCGAAACATATTATATTATAGTGCCGTTTAGTTTGATAGGGGCTTCTTCGTGGTTTGTCATTATTTTAGTTTTTGAAGCGTTCATTGTAAGTCCTACTCTACTGCTTTCATACAGCAGATTTTCTAACATCTCTTGTAGATTTCTTGGATCTCCAGAAATTAGTATTAGGTCGTCTGCGAATCTTAGGTGATTCAGTTGCATTCCATTTATGTTTAATCCATATTTACTCCACTCAAGTCGGCGAAATATGTATTCAAGTACTGATGTGAAAAGTTTGGGTGATAGTGGGTCTCCCTGTCTAACTCATCTTTTTATGGGAAAATATTTGCCCACTCTTTCTGTCCGTATTTTTGTTTCATATTCTTGCATATGTTTTTGATTAATATGATGAACGTATTTTCGACTCCTTGTGTTGCGAGCGCTTCCCAGATATATCTGTGTTTTAGAGAATCAAATGCTTTGTTATAATCTATGAATGCAAAATAGTAGGTAATATCGTATTCATTACACTTTTGAATGACTTGTTTTATGGTGTGAATGTGATCCATTGTTGAAAAGTCACTGCGGAAACCCGCTTGCTCTCTGGGTTGATTTTCATCTAAGGTCTTGGTTATACGATTTAGTACTATTTTAGAAAACACTTTGTAAATGTTGAACATCAAGCTAATGGGTCTATAGTAGGCAATGTTGTCTTTCTTTCCTTTTTTATGAAGCAGTACAATAGACGATGTAGTCCATTGTTGAGGTATATATTCTGTGATTAAAATTTAACGAAAATAATAATAAATAGCGGGTTTTTAATCTCGAAAAACTTTTATAGCGGGAGAAGTCGCGAGCAATACTAGTCATATTATAAGGAAAAAACTATTTTCCTCTTACTCAAACGCATAAAGGTAATATTATTGAAATGCAAGCGTTGAATTCAAAGTAAAAGAAACGTGAGAAATTGACAGCAATTTAAGCAACAATCGATTGAATCAAAATAAACTATGAGACTATTAAAATGTTACGTCCCTACGAAATAATTTATACACCGGAAATTTATTTCCGTATTATTCTGTAATACTCTATTTATTCCGGGTTTTTGAACGACACAGTCTATGGTACTTGTACTGACAAGAGACAAAATAAAATCAATGTGTCCAATAGGGTGCAGTGCATCATTGGATTATATTCACTTTTCCCGTCCGGCCTGTTTTATCCCGTTCAGTCCCGTCGCATCTGTTCCATGATGAAATCATGCAATCCTGTCTTCTCCTCTCAAGAGCCATCAAAGCAGTAAAAAGTATGTATCTTTGCATCCTTGACTAATCCCACGCCAACACCACTTCGACTACCCTTATGTTAGGTACAAATATTATATTAAAAAATAAATTTAGAAGGTTAATTAGTTTTTGCGTTCCGATCTAGGCAGAAGGAACTCACAGTGTCTTGAGGTCTGGCAGATGGCCTTTTGGGTGCTAATTTAAAGCTGTAAAGTAATTGAAACGTCGAGAAGACAAAAAAATGTAAAAATTAAACCAAATCCGCAATAAAATCCGCAAAATAATAGTTTTATTTAAATCCTTCCAAGGTGTTTATTTAAAGTCTAGTTGTCTAGCCCTACAGGATGCAGGCGTGGCATTATGTTTGTATATTGTATATGTTAAACTTTTTGAAATATTTAGTGTATCGCGTATTTCCTTTTTTATTTAAATAAAGCTGCTGTCGACTCAATAGGCGTGACGACAGTATCAAAATATCAAATATTTTATGATGTTAGGGGAAAAAACATATTAGAAGGGTTTAAAACGATGTTTTAGTTTTAATCCAATATTGTACATGATAGAGATAGATCGATCTGGGAATCGAATGTTGCTACTAGACTAATCTGTCTCTACCTATTAGTAATTTAGTTCTGAGTCATAAGTACTGAAAAATGAATTCCTTATATTAACCAGCTATATTTTTGTTCTTCATTGTTGCTTGTTTTGCTAGACATTGCCGAGGTGCCATGTACAGAATAATTTTTACTAGGGGGCGTGGGAACAGGATGACCAAATCCAAACCTATCAGAGACAGAGCAAAATTCTAAAAGGTGTCGATGAGTCCTCAGGAATGGTCAATCAGGCTCGTGAGCTTTATCTAATGCTTTTTTTATTGCTATGAATGGCGAGACGAGCATACCGTTCGCCTGATAGTAAGCGATACGACCGCTCATGAACAGTAGCAAAATCAAACAGCGCATTGAATTACAAAGCAATGATTGGTATTCCACTGCACTCACCATCCTGAAACATAATATGTTAAGTCTCAATATGTCCAATAGTTACTCTGGCTCCAATATCCTTTAATCTGAAACACAACAGTGCATTTACACTGCTTTTTGGCGGTTGAAAAAGACATTGCGATGGCCACCCACGCGACTTCTCACATATGAGAGACCTACCACCAGTAAAATTCCTGAGATTAGTTCAACGGAACAAACGAACAAACACGTTAGCATATAGTATAGATTTTGGAAATACCTGGGCCACGCAGTTCCGCCATAGTTTAGTACAGCTTTGCCTTTTCGTATAAATTCTTACTAACACTTTAATTGTAAAACTTTATATTACGTATAGATGTTTGTTGCTCTTTCACGTAAAAACGACACGTGAAGTGAAGTACGGAAAGTGAAGTGAAGTGAAGTAAGAAGGACGAAAAGTGAAGTACATACACAAGCTTGACTTCTGTTAGTATTCTGTGGCTGAGGTCTCGGGTTCGAATCCCGGGTTGGGCAAAGTGATTCTGTTTCTATTCAGTATCAGCCCAGAGTCAAGAATTTGTGCCCGATATGGCGATAGGCTCGCCACCTATCACATTGTGGGACGGAACATACAAGGCGAAATGTGGGCACTGTGTGGCCCTGGCACCCCTTCTGCCTACCCCTTCTGGGAACAAGGCGTGAGTTTATGTATGTATGTATGGTCTTCTTAAGATGTCAATTGTTGAAGGTCCCGCTGATACAGGAATAAAATTTAAATGGGGTATGTACAAGTTGTAGGAATGATCAAAATATTAAAGAATAACTATCCTATGTCGCGGGTAGGTCGCGGGTTCAAATCCCAGGGCACACCTCTGACTTTTCGGAGTCATGTGTGTATTGATAATCAATGACCACGCACTAAAAACGGTGAAGGAAAACATCGTGAGGAAACCTGCATACCATAGCGATTTATAAAAATTTCTATGGTATGTAAGTCCGCCAACCCGCACTAGGCCAGCGTGGTGGACTATATGGCCTAACCACTCTCAATCGTATTCTCGATTGTAGAGTAGGCCCGTGCCCTGCAGTGGGACGTATATGGGCTGATACAGATACAGATCCTATGTAGATTGTAAAGGGGTAAATTACTGGGGAGTGACTTTGGCTAACCCATTTTGGACTTAAAACCATCTGACCGCAGGCCGCCTCTAAGGAATCTCATGTGAGAAGCAACCCAAATCCACAACGAATAAATAAAATAATATCCAATCCTCCCACGTATTAGGTACGAAGCTAGAACGTACGACATACGAACACAACCTTGACATTCACTTTCCAATCGGTTTTGCCCAAAAGATGAGCCGTCTCTCATAAAAATTATTTAACAGTTCCCAAACCGGATTGGACAATCAGGTAGCGGTAAAAAAGACCGTTCACACCTCACGACAGTCTTTGTCACTTTAAATACTCCATATGCAGGTTCCGTCTCTTTGATAACAGACCTCAAAAAAGGGATTTCGTATTAAAGGTAGGTGTAGGTCGGTTATTTGATGATTAGAAATTTAGAGAATTTGGAATAGGGGATTGATGTTGGTCAGGTATGGAAATTAACCATAATCCAACAATCTGATCTGACACCTTGAATTATTTTTGATACCAATGTTTTGTCACTTTCTTTTTAGTATTTAATAGAGACTTTCCCGCCCTCACACCCGCCACTGCAACTCCTGTCAGCCAGGATCAACAGTGGCACACAAAGATTTGACACCGAGCTCCGGAGCTCGGCGAGTCTCTCAGGGACACTAGCTTGTCTTTAACCCGCATCGAAATTAATCAGAAAGAAAAGGTTCTTTTTAGTTTTTCCCAATTTTCCTAATTTTACACACTCTCCTAAATTATTCATTATGTAATTTTTAAAGACTCTCCTATCTCATCTTGCCAAATTGAGCCGAGCTAAAGATGTTAAATACTAGCGAAATCTCGACCCACCTCTTCAGGGATACATCATATCAACCCATTAACACCGATTGCTATTCACGGGACGCTCCTGCAATGGACAGTGATTACGACGACAAAGTCCTAAGCCACTAGTCGATGTAAACGTACCATATGAATATAAATAATAAATGTGATTATTTGAGGTGGTATTAAGTATTGGTGGTAGACATTGTAGCCAGAGTAATTACTGGATACATCGAAACTAAGATCTTATGTCTAAGGATGGTGAGAGCAGTGCAATGCCAAGCATTGCTTTGTGATTCATGGTGTTGTTTAGTTTTGCTACTATCTATGAGCGATCGTATCACTTGCCATCAGGCGAATGGCATACTAGTGTCGCCAATCATAGCAATTAAAAAAATGTTATTGCGTGTCGGCACCATGTCTGAGGGTATGCATGGCATGCTATTAGAATCAAATGTTCTAAAATACAACGAAGACCCAATAAAAGTGTACCTCATAAATAATTCAGACATAAACTAGTTTGTAACCTTCAATCATTAATCGACAAACTTGAGTATTAAAAAAATCTATCGTTCGATACCTGAAAGAGGGCCGTTAAATCTAAGGTCGCGGGTTCGAACTCAGAGAAAACACAACTGATTTTTCAAAGCATATATTTTGGTCTAATTATTGAAAATGTTAAATGCAAAATATTTTGGATCTGAGTGCTGAGAGGTGCAGGTGAGTGCAGGTGCCAGGTTCGATCCCGGGACAGAAAGAAATTTTTACGTGACCACACAAGACACACGTCAGAAATGTCACTTAGGATTTCAACCCGCGACCACCTGAGCAGCTGCCTTGTGTGCCGCACTAACACACCCACGTATAAATTTCCAAAAAAATACGATGCGGTGACAATTGGCATTAAAGAAAAACAATGAATACAAAACACTATTTAATATGTAATTCAAATCATTGACATATTCGTTGAATAATTTTATACCTGCGTATAAAATGTATTGAAATACCTACGTATTTCTATAAATTTTCGTACGGTTTTAGTTTGTTTTGTGATTATAGAAGTGGAAAATAACAAGTATCTAAACATTGACAGGCTCCGTGGTGCAGTCGGTTAGACGCCGCCTGTGAAACAAGAGGCCGCGGATTCGATCCTCGCGCCGAGAGAAAAGTTTGAGCGGGCCACAAATATTTCTTTCGGGTGTAGGTGTTTGTGAGACCGAAACATCTCTCGTAGTTCCTGATACCCACGACACAAGACTCGATCTTAGTGTGGGGTCAGGTCTTTGTATGTGACAGTTGGGTGTTATTTTTTATTATTATTTTATTTATTGTTTTAAGTCGTAGTATATCGGATTATTAATAATATTAAATTCCATCTTAGCCCCCTCATTAAAATCAGGCTGTGTTTTGCCAAGCTATAAGAAATAAAATATTAAAGAGCCCTATGATTCTCATTTTTCATATGTATGATATAACAATATGATATATGACTGCCTTGGTGGCGTATTTATTAGGGTACGGTTACAAAGCTGAGGTTTCGGGTTCGAATCCCGGGTTGGACAAAGTGATATTGGATTTTTCTATTCATTATCAGCCCAAGTCGGGAATTTGTGCCCGATATGGCGATAGGCTCGCCACCTATCGCATCGTGGGACGGAACATACAAGACGAAATGTGGGTGTCCTGGCACCTTTGCCTACCTCTTCTGGGAAAAAGGCGTGAGTTTATGTATGTATGATGTATGTGTGATATAATTGCATGTGTATATTCATTCCGCGATGCGGCCCCTCCCATACAATTACGTTGATAATAATATCTTCTAATAAATGGCATGCGATGCATAACAGAATGTCTTTCACAAACCTTGTCATTCATCTCTTGCATTACTTGCGTTGATGTAGCTTTCATATTGGCTAAAAGCTGTGGTCGTACTGCTAGCGAGTAAAAAGAAAATATATTTTTTTATTTTCGAAGCTTGTTGTGATGTTTTACTGTACCCTTTCAGCCAGTTGCTATCAAATGTATCCGCTCGGATATTCACAACCGGTCACAGCGTTTAAAGACCCGTCATAGTGGGCCAAGTGAGTGTTTCGCCTTTCGGGGTCATTCTTTGTATGGACACATTCAGCCGGCATAGTGATATTGAATGGCGAGAGATAGCTACTTTTCATTGGTAGATAGTCTATTAGACAGCACTGCACTTTCTATCAGATATTAAAATATAATTAGTTCATAAAAAAAAACCCGATTGCCAATAAACACATCCCATCAAAAACAAAACTTGTAAAAAACGATTACTCACAACTCAGTTCTTCTACCGTAATAAGTTGTGAGATCCATATAATACCAAGTCGGTTAATAAATTAGTCCCTTCTTAGGGACTGTGTCTTGTGAGCTTAAGTTAGTACGTAATTAGCTAACCTAACAACATGGTTTCTTATAGTTTCACGAATGCTACACATTGAAATAAAACGTTTTTTTACTAATTTTATCGCGGATTTGGTTTATTTCTTACATTTTTAAACTTTCTAGCGTTTCGATCAAAACAAAAAAAGACTGTGGCACTCGGACACTGCCGCGGTAAAGCTATTGCATAGCATTTTTTATCAACTTATTTACATAAAATAAATAAAGGTATTTATTTATTTTATTTATGCAGTATTTTTTTCCTTTGTTTTTCTTTGATATTAATTGTACAGATATTCACTGTTGTACGTGCAAGCTTCGTAGAGTCGTATCATGAATTAAATACAAAGAGGAGGTGCCCTAACGCCAAAACTCAAAGCAGGCATGAGTCGCCAGATTGCGGGGCGAATAGGGGGATTACGCATGCGCAGTAACGCCGATTAAACCAATGCCATCTAGAGGCGAGTTGCTGAACTAAAGAGACAAGCGTGATATTTCAAAAAGTCATTAAAAGTTCTGCTATTCATCGATAGATGGCAAAACTAAATATCGAAAGAGGATTACAATTAATCACGCAATAGCTTTGCAATTCACATTTAAAAGTACCGGCACATATTTGAATCAAAATAAAAAACTAAAGAGACAAGCGTCATATTTCAAAAAGTCATTAAAAGTTCTGCTATTCATCGATAGATGGCAAAACTAAGTATCGAAAGAGGTTAGATTACAATTAATCACGCAATAGCTTTGCAATTCCCATTTAAAAGTACTGGCACATATTTGAATCAAAATAAAAATTTAAATTTCGGTCGGAAAATAACCTAAATTTTCGTTACGGAATTTCTGGATTTGGTCTCCACGCTCAAGGCCCGCGATAGAAGCTATGCAAATAGCTTAAAAATTGTTGGCTACATCCACATAAATTGTCCCGAACCCACAGCCTCTTATTTTACAGCCGGTTTCAAAACGACTGCGACAGCGAAAAATAAATTTAAGAATTTGTATGTAAAACGCTATCCGCTGTGAACATAGCCGCCGCCTTACCGCGTGTTACCTCATCACTTGCATAACAAGGTGAAGGCCGAGAGATGAGCTTTGTTAAATGTTAAGCCATTTGCGAAAACTCGTGTGCACACACCTTTGGTAATCTAAATTCTTTCTCTATAGGCTTTGATTCACTATGAAATCACAATATGACAATGCTTAATTTATTAAAATGTTACATATATTTGTACCTATATGTTGGTAAGAGATTGCCTTGAACGTCACTGCCATTTATACACTGTTGTAAATTGTTGTTTAATTTTTAAGATTCATTGATCAACAAAAGAGAATAATTTAGATAAATAGTTTAGCTTCAATAGATTTTATCCCTATGAAGAAGTTCCTAAGGCAGTTTGAACTATCGAAGAACGGGCAAAAAGTTTTAGTGCTGCTCTTTTCATAACCAGCTTGTCTTGATTTGTGACGTACAAATCACTTTGAGTACAAAGCTCATTAATAATAGACCAAGAGCCCGTGGCCGCCAGACCTTCCAAATTTTATAAAACCTAAAAGTTTGTGTGCGCATGCTTCTGACACAGGCATCACACGATCAGCTATTATGAAGTTCCGATCGTGGTTGCTTTGGAAGTTATGAGCTTTAATGTTTCTGGCAAGATGAAAGAACCATCAAAAATGTCTGAATACCAAGGAAATATTTGTTTATAGTTGCCTTAATAACATATATAAAATTCAGCTTTTATACTATAACGCTGACAAAATTACATTATGTTAAAGTTTGAAGATAGCGTAATATTTAATAACATGTAATTTTGCCGGCGTTATAGTATAATAGCTGAATTTTATATATTATGTTATTAAGGCAACTATAAACAAATATTTCCTTGGTATTCAGACACTTTTGATGGTTCTTTCATCTTGCCAGAAACATTAAAGCTCATAACTTCCAAAGCAACCACGATCGGAACTTCATAACAGCTGATCGTGTGATGCCTATGCCAGAGGCATGCGCACACAAACTTTCAGGTTTTATAAAATTAGGAAGGTCTGGCGGCCACGGGCTCTTGATCTATAATTTTTATGCTAAACAATCATAATATAATAATGTGATGTTTAATAAATATAATAATAAAAAATTATATATAATATCTACAGGCAAGTGAAAAGTCTGACGCCCAGGTTGCAGGACACTTTCAACAGGTGGATGTGGAAATCCTTGGGGGAGGCCTATGTTCAGCAGTGGACTTCCTGTGACTGAGATGATGGTATATAATATCTAGGTGATAGATTAGTTAACTAGTACCTACCACCTTTTCACCTGTATATATTTCCAAGCCATTGTGCTACTGTTGTGTTTCCTCTTTAAGGCCATAATGGTGAACGAAATGACGTTTTTTATTACTATAAATGGCGAGACGAGCATGCTGTTCGCCTGATGGTAAGCGAAACGAACAGTAGCACAACCAAACAACACCTTGAACTACAAAGCAATGCCTGGCATTCCACCGCGTTCGCCATCCTGAGACATAAGATGTAAAGTCTCAATATGTCCTGTAGTTACTCTGGCTACAATGTCCTTCCATCACACAACAGTGCATTTAAATTGCCGTGTGGTGAGAGAAATAGGCATTGCGATGGTACCTACTCAGACGGTCTCTCACATATGAGAGACCTACGACCAGTAAAAGTCGTAGTCATTGAGGGAAGTACCACGGAATAATTACGAGAAACAAAGTAATGCCAAGCAGTATTTATGAGTAGTAATTGCTCCTTTATATTGGCAGGCTTGACGCGTACCAGAAGTTGAGAGACCTGCTGATTTAGTCATTAACATACATACATAAACATCATGCCTTTTCCCCAGAAGGAGTTAACTGAGGTGCTACCAGAAAAACTACGTTTCGCATTACGTGTTTCTTCCAATGATGTGATAGGGAGAGAGCCTATCGCCATATCATTCACAAATTTCTAACTCCAGGCTGACAATGAATGGAAAAATCTAATATCATTTAGCCCGACCCGGGATTCTAGCCTGGAACATCAGCTTTGTAATCGTATCCTAGTAAATCTATTAAATTTAATAGATAGGAGAGCAGTTTCCGAAATGTTCTTTTCTTTGTTTAACAGTAATAAACTAAACGGGTGATAATTATATTAATAATAATATTATATACCTATAATATAATAGTGTTTACGTCAAAGGAATTCTTTTTAACCTTGCTTTCCATAGTAGCCACAAAATGAAGAGTCTGCGACGTATACCTTTACTCAGAATAATAATAAATGAAATATTTCAGGCATTACTATTATTTTAAATTGAAGGTAATAATCTAACAAGGCTTTAAACATAAAATGTTCGAGGCATTCATGAATATTATTCGAAAAGACACATATTTCGAAAACGAATTGTCTATTTGGACGATCATCTGATTCTTGCATGGCATTTTAAGTATCAAATAGGCAAATATGAATATCTAAAAACGATTGAGAAAACCAAAGACTTTACGTTAGCTAGCATAAATAATTATATGAATTCTAATAAGATCAATGCAACGCATTTCGAAAAATAAAACTTGAATTGTAAATGCAATATTTGTTTCAACGAAGTCAATTTTGGTAAGATTGGCATCATTAGTATGATAAATTATTATAATGTTTTAAAATTGAGCTTTCCTGTCCAATACTGTTTTGTAATTAAATTTATCTTTGTGATGACCCTAAAGGTTAAATCATTAATATCACAGTTGTGCAAAGCAGTAGTAGACCATGTGTGCTAATTTACATTTCGTAAGAAAATGTTGATGTCAAAGCCAAAGAATGTTTGACACGCGGCAACAGAGCCAGTGATGAGCACAGCTTCTGAATATTAACGACATATACCAAGGACAATACAAAAAAACAATTGCATAAATTACTATAACATAAATTGTTTTATTAACATCAGGATCGTATCACAGATCGCGTGGACATTTAATTAACAAGGGATACGTTTAAAGTTAGGGGTGTGAGTATTTTTGGACTAGATGTTGCTTGTCTGCAGTGTGATTTAGGCGGGGATGTGGTCGCCGGAGGCCACGAATCCTTGGGGTCCAGCGGTGTAGACAACCTTGTAGAGCTTGCCGTCGTCGCCGACGTAAGCGAACTGGCCGCGGACTTCAATGGCCTCGTTTTCGGTTCCCTTGTTGGTCAAAGTGCCTTCCTCCTGGGCAGAGATGCCGTTGGATGTCTCGTATCTGTAAAGAAACATTAATGCTATTATACCACCAAAAATATGTTGCACCATATTTTCCTTTAAATATTCAAAGCATAAAAAACATAAAGATCCTTTTAGGTTAAAAATCTAGTGAATTTAGTTGTTAATCAATGTGAAAAATCTTGAGATTTTTTTAGAGAACTTTTTAGAAGTGAAGCCGATTGAAGTATGTTCAATTTAGGTGTTGAATAGAAGGTGTTTAACGTACCCGTAGCTGAATCCGTCGGTACCGATGTTCTCGCTGTCGTAGCGGACGATGACAGAGTCACCGTCGGGGGTGGCGGGGGCGGCCATGGCGGCGGCGACGAAGAGGGCGACTACGAAGAACTGCCGACAAAACAATCAATCAACCCAACAGTCACATAGACTTGAACCTACTGCAACATACACAACTCTTGCGTCACGGGTATCGAAAACTTCGAGAAACTTCTAAGTCTCACAGAATCAAATATTTATGATTAACACAAACATTTACTTTGAAGCGGGAATCGAACCCGTGGCCTCTCGCTATACAGCGGACTTCTGGTGTACCACAAAAGCTCAAATCAAACCTTCTTCAAGAAACATATAGCAATTTACAAAGATACAAGTTATACAACACAATTAAAAAGGAAATAATAAGATAAATTCAAAATTACAGTCCCTGAATATAAACCAAGCCAAAATGGCACTGCTTTTTCATGGCGGGATAAAATGACAACAATGCTCCCGATGGCAAGAACAATGTACTCCAAACATTATCCACCAGTGATGGTTATCTCACACAAAACCGAATGCACAAAGGCTGAACGGGAAACGCGACACAATTGCTATAATATATTATGAAACGTACCGATTTCATTTTTGGATAGATTTTTGGGTTGTCCTAAGACTGTTTGATGTGCTGGCAATCGAACGACTGATGCCGCTGTGTCGTCGCTCCGTGCATTTATACTGCGCCGGCGCATCGTGCGCAAGGACACAGCATGACATTTGAACTGAGATGAATCTTCGGCCACCGATGTAAAGGTACTTCTTCACACGTCCGGTTAGTTTTATGTTAGACGATATGTGAAAATGATATTAATCTTGTTATTAAAGGTCCTGTTTACGTATCATCGGAATGCTTTGTTGAAATAAGGTCAAAGTGTGTGTATATTATTTGAATTTACTTTTATCACAATTATTATGTGTCGTTTGTAATAACAACAATATAGGTTATAGATAATCTTCTATTTTAATGAGTAAGATTTAAATGTATATATATTGTATTTTCCTGAAAGTTAGTTGATTTTTCGAATAAGTATGTACATCCATAGTTATATAGCAAGATACGTTGCTACAAAACTAATTAATTTATGGGATTCTGGGTTTAATTTTTATAATCCTCTTTGTGCAAGTTTCAAAAATGTTACAAAACGTGCCTAGGGCTGGAATCTTAGCGCGGTATGGCAGTCACAATTTGGAACTGAAATAAGTTTGACCAGCTTCGGTCATACTTATGGCACTTTTATAGGGTTTCATTAAATTGTGAACATTTTCAAACGTGTATGTTCGTTTCAAAAATGCATTTTATAAGTGACGTGAGGGAATGCAATGTTACCTTTTATTCGTTCTCCAAAATATCATAAAAAATTTGTAAAAATAAAAAGTTTTAATGTCGTCTGCGAACTAAACAACAACACAACAATCCTATACGGCAAATACCACCCGTTCTTAATGTTAACATTTATTCTATTTTTTATCTCCGATGGACTTGATTGTCATTAATCTTTTTATTGCATGATATAAAAATACTTTATTTAACTCATAAAACGTCATACTTTATTAAGATTCAGTCACTTTTTTTATCTACCACCCGGTACACACGGCTGTTTTCGATAGAGAAGAACGGGCAAGAAAGTCTAACGTTGCTCTTTTTAAAATAAGTTTACAATACAGTTTCATGCAGAAGTGGCAGCTCAGTTGATTTCAAAGCAGCTCATAAATATATTAGAAATAATAACATTTTACTGGTGGAAGTTCTCTCATATGTGAAAAGCCTTGAAACAGCAGTGTAAATGCACTGTTATGTTTCGGATTGAAGGACATTGTTGCCAGAGTAACTACTGGACATATTGAGGGTTAACATCTTATGTGTCAGGATGGCGAGCGCAGTGGAATTTTACTACTGCTATGATCGGTCGCATCGCTTACCATCAAGCAAACGGCATGCTCGTCTCGGCATTCATTGCAATAAAAAATATATTTCTTAAATCATTTTCTACGACTAAGTTAAATGAAGTCGCCCGGGACGCGAAATCGGTATAAACTGTTAATACGTTACTTGTGCGTGCTTTTTTTCTAATGTTAATTAGTATTTTCGACACTACGACTAATGATACCAAACTGTGTATTTTAATATATTTAGAGACAATCATGCCAATAAACAAACAGTTTTGCATCTTATAAGTCGCGCAATGTGTATTTGCCTATAATTATGCACTGCCGAGCACAGGACTCCTCTACAAATAAGATTGATAGGGGTTAAGCCATAAAAGCCATTGCATAAAGTCGCTGGATGCAGGCCACTTCCACCAGGTCGATGTAGAGATCCTTGGGGGAGGCTTTTGTTCAGCAATAGACTTTCTGTGACTGAAAAGAGAGATAGAAAAGCTATCATAGTCCAACACGCTGACCTAGTCTGGGTTAGTGAACTTCACATACATCAGAAAATATTGTGAAGACTTCTATAGGATACAGGTTTCTTCGAAATGTTGACTATCATCTTTGTATTGAGTGATTTAAATTACTATACACACATGACTTCGAAAACTCAGACATGTGACCTGGGAGTAGAACCCGCGACAAACGTATACAACAAAATTTTGCTGGTTTTCACTTTTCGTCGTCGCACCGAATTGAAATTTAGAATACACAGAACTTATTTAAAGACAAATTATAAAATATTCCCAAAAACCTACATTTTCTTCAATTGCAGGCAAAGCATTGATGATGCCTCTGGAATATCATCTGTGAAAAAGCAAACTGCTAGTGATGTTCTTTCTAATCACCCTCATTACATAGAGAAAGAATAATATTTATGACAGATGAATATACAACTAACAGCCGCTGCCAATAAACAAACCCAATCCAAAATTTGCCGTTTTAGATTGACAGCTCAATCGTTTTTCTGATACTATATTGCCAATAATCAACCTCAGTAGTGAATAAACTATGGCAACATGACAGGAGACCAATCGAAAAGTAGAAAACAATTGACAACAAAACAGATTGACTTCAATCTAATTTTTTTCGATTGATTATTGGCATCGGCCGTAAAAGAAAAACCAAATAATGGAAGCTCCGATTTCCAATATCTTATTACCTAAAGCCCTTTTCAGCATATACCTTGCCAGTACTTACAGTGTTTTTATGTTTTAAAAAACATACCAAAAGAAATGTTTCCGCCCGGGATCGAACCGGGGGCCTTCTGCGTGTTAGGCAGATGTGATAACCGCTACACCACGGAAACTGTGTAATTGCCTTCTGAAAAAACGTATTTGTAATCCTTTGCATAACATAATGTTATGTAGCGCCTTCTTACAAAACGGGGTAAGCAGAAATGAAAATGGTACCGCCTATTATTCAGAGCCGATTTGCGACGAAATACATATTATGTAATAGGGATGATTTTTTTTAATTTACACATTATTACGTTAAATAACTTTAACTAATATCAGTATGGTTCTCAGTATATACTGTACTGTGTTAGTCCATAATCACCAACTACAAACCATGAGACTCGTCTCAAACCGGTAGTTCGTTTGAGAAGGGTTGGGCCAGAATCTATCTATCACACTGGTCTATAGCGAATACGTTCATGCATGCCACAATCAGTTGACTAACAGCCGCTGCCAATAAACAAACCCAATCCAAAATTTGCCGTTTTAGATTGACAGCTCAATCGTTTTTCTGATACTATATTGCCAATAATCAACCTCAGTAGTGAATAAACTATGGCAACATGACAGGAGACCAATCGAAAAGTAGAAAACAATTGACAACAAAACAGATTGACTTCAATCTAATTTTTTTCGATTGATTATTGGCATCGGCCGTTAGATGCTTTGATGTAATCGGTAATGCAATAGATTTCATTCAAAGTTTGTGTCATCCAATTTCAATATATTATGTACTCGCCAATGACCCAAATTTTTAAAAGGATTACGCATTATCATAATACCAAGAAGGCAGATGTGTAGTTTCTTAAATTTTACACCCACATTATGTCTCTCTTGCTTGAGCCACGAATTAATTTTATACTTAATGTATTTTATCGTAACTTGATAGGCTGGTATGGACACCGTATGACGTCACATAGATGGTACAACATGTTAAAAATAAGCTTAGTGATTACATTGATAGGTAAAGTGATAGTGGATTTTTCTATTAATTCGAATCAGTCAGGAATATGTACGATCCCATATGGTGATAGGCGGATCCCTATCACATCGTGTGGCGGAACATGCAAGGCGAAAAGTAGGTGTCCTGGTACCACCTCTACCGAAAAAACGTGAGTGAAATCGCCAAATGAAATGAGAAATGATACAAAAATGTTTTGAAGCTCTAATATAAATCTTGCAGTGTTGTATATTGAAAAACAAATGTTGAAGAGCTATACTTATTTGTTTTGTTTAAATTTATTGGGTATTGTTTTTGTGATATTACCTCCTTTTGGTATGTTTCAGGTGATGGTATTAAAAGTTTCACAAATAATTTTCTGTGCCGCACCGTCAAGAAAACATTTGCGCTTGCTATCCGGTGCAGAACATTGAAAATGCTGTGCCAGTTTAAAAAACATAACAAAAATCATTGACATTTAGATCAAAAATAAGTAAGAAACATGTTTTATTTTTTATGTACTATGCTTATAATATTGCCTTTTGGTATATTTATTTACCAAAAGGCAATATTATAATATACCACAAACCAATGATACTGAGTGCAAATACATTTTTTAGACTATAAAAATACTTCTTTCCATATAGTATTAAAGTAGCTTGTACAATGAAGCAAATATTAGTATTTGAAATTAAAGAGTGCGAGTGTAGAGGGGACATCTTACTGTCTCTTACACACTGTGATGCATGTTAATCCTAGTGACGTCACTAGTTTTGTTTTTTTTTCTGTTCCTCCCACTACAAGGCTTAAAACGTTTCTAACTTCCTTAATTCTGAATGGATTTACAAAATTTGTTTGATCGATTTTTAATATGGATGTCTTTTGATAAATACAAAAAAATTCTGAAATATCCTTTTATTAATATTTTAATAAATTTTGATTTTGGCATCGAAACTGCTAATGCTAGTTCAAAGTGGAGACATGACTAAATTACGTAACACTTCAATTCTTAACATTTGATAATAACAGGCCGAATCACGTGCTGATTTTAATATTAACTTTAAAACCTGTTACAGTGGTTTAATTTATAAATATCCTTAATGTTTATATTTATACATATACGTTTTCATTCTGTACCTGTATCAGCCTTTATACGTCCCGCCGCAAATTACAGGCCTCCTCTACGAACGGAAGAACGATTGAGAAGGGTTGGATTCTATTATAGTCCACCACGTTGGCCTATTGCGGTTTGGCGGACTTTACATACCATAGAACTTCTTACGTTTGTTTTTATGTTTAATTGTTATGGTATGCAAGTTTCCTCAAGATGTTTTCTTTCCCTGTTATAGTGCCTGTTGACTGTCTATCACATATGGCTATGAAGTCAGAGGTCTGTTCTGGGATTGAACCCACGATCTCCATGAACATGGGGGCAGCCACGTCTTGTCCGTTTACCGACATGCCACCACAATTTCATTAATGGTTCTACTTTTGATTAGAGCAAAAACCTTACAGTAACTAGGAAGAAGGCGCTTGAGCCACAGTTTCTTCAGCCAATCAGGTGCTTATTTTCTTGTTAGTATTTGTATTTTTATAAACGCCGAAAACTGGCAATCTAGGCTATACGTTTTTTTTAAAATGTGGATGTATGATCTTCATTCTCGTACTTTTTTTACAAAAAATCACGCAACGTCTTATATATATTCCATATACAAACACGACCTTCTCACGTGCTCTATATTAATATTCAAGTGATCTATATTGTACACACGAGTCGATAAGCTTGTGGAACATCAAACCAGAATTATACTTAGCCTTTAGACATATTCTTTCATTTTTTGCATAAAGATCTTGCCAACCCGCACTAGGCCAGCGTGGTGGACTATATGGCCTAACCACTCTCAATCGTATTCTCGATTGTAGAGTAGGCCCGTGCCCTGCAGTGGGACGTATATGGGCTGATACAGATAAAGATCTTACTATGCAAAACATTTTTGAATGCAAGATTTGAAATCTCATGTTCTAATGAATTGTAGGTTTCAGGAGTGATTAAGTACTACAAATGGGTGCTGTCTATAATGTGTATGGACTGCAAGAACTTACTACTACTTACAACTTACTACGATTCAGTATACTATTAAGTGCTCTTCGAATCGCAATATCCGCAGCGTTCGGGCCGCGTTGGGCCATCTTTGAATCCTCAAAATCGTACAAAACAGCGCTACTCTATTAGTTTTAAAAAAATATGTTACGATCAAGCTGGTTTTAAGATAATAAAAGAACAAAACCAAATGTTTCCGCCCGTTTCGAACCGGGGGCCTTCTGCGTGTTAGGCAGATGTGATAACCGCTACACCACGGAAACTGCATTCTTATCTTTCTAAATAGTTTATGGCTGATACACAGCGTAATAATATATTTATATATATTTTTTAACCTGGTTTTCATTTCAAAAGAAAATAAAACATACTATTAGTGTATTTTTCCATTTCTTTTTAAACAAATATACATATATGAGCCTTATTTTATAACTCATAGATAAATATAAATCAGATATAACTTATAGTCAAGGTACAGTAACCTTGCTACAAGACATTTGATCCAATAGATCAATATCCGAAGGAAATCGTCGCATGCGTATTTAAATGTTAAGCCAACGTTTAAGCCAATCGTGGAATACTTAAATAATTTGTTTTGTTACATTTGTAGCAAAAAAATGAGATCACATTATGAATATAAAATAGCCAAATACAGCTATTTTATGCGGGGTTTCCATTAGGTTATAAATATTGTCAAGATTGTATTAAGAACTATGAGCTACTGGAAGCTATTTCCAGAGGATTTCCAAGTATCAGGTTTTCTTTTTGTTAAATCTTGTATTCATTGCCTGTTTCTAAACTCCTTCCCGGTATGGCGAAGAACTATAATATGGATTATAAAGTATAAGACCTAACCCCTCTCAACCGTACTCCCCATTATAGAGGAACCCCTCGCCCTAAAATGGGACGTACATGTCTTATCAAATCTAGTAATGGAAATAGAGCAGTGATATGTGGGGGTCATTTCTATATTCTAGGTATTAATTTAATGTGTGTTAATAAAGTGGCTTTTATATCTTTGGATACGTACACACGGTAGATCTCATTTCTATAACCACTTGTGTAAAGAGACTTGCATCCATCATCCTGCAACCAATTGCTTCATTACATAGTATAAAACAAAGTCGCTTTCTCTGTCCCTATGTCCCTTTGTATGCTTAAATCTTTAAAACTACGCAACGGATTTTGATGCAGTTTTTTCAATAGATAGAGTAATTCAAGAGGAAGGTTTATACGTATAATACGTACATATTATTGAACAGAAATCTATTTGTACCCGGGCGAAGCTGGACCGGGCCGCTAGTTTAGAATAAAATGCAAGAAGCAATTATCCTCTTGAGGCTATAATGATAAAGATGTATACCACGAAACCCCTTATATTTTAACTATGTATCAAATTTCAAATTCAATATTTGCATTGATCGATCAATCTTTGTCATTGACGCGTTTTCTATACATCAAGGCAAGGTGTGATATTACTTAATATTAATTTTATCTATCAAGTATGGATTGATTGATATAGACTCTCGTGGGAAAACGTAGATTGATAATTATATCAAAGGTGTAATAATACCTACTATCAGAACTGACAGAATAACTAAAATTGAGAAATTATACTTTGTAATCTACGAAAGTGCGTGGCGACCCACTACGGTTACAAAACTGAGGTCTCGGGTTTGAATTCCGGGTCGGGCAAAGTGATATAGGATTTTTCTATTAATTTTCAACCCGAAGTCAGGAATTTCTGCCCGATATGGCAATAGCCTCGCCACCTATCACATCGGGGATCGGAACATACAAGGCGATATGTGGGTTCCTCGCACTTCTGCATACCCTTTCTGGGAAAAAGGCGTGAGTTTGTTTATGAATGTGTATTTTAATAAAACCAGGAGTAGAATGTATACCTCAAGATGACTACAATGACCCAAAATGATTCACATAATTTGACAAGGCGCTTAACCTATTGAATGAACTGGGAGGGCCTTGCGAATGTCCTTTGCCCCGCCTTATGCATGCTGTCGGAATGCAATATTGACGCGGTTTAGCTTAATTTGTTCATTAACCTACATTCTATATGCATATTATCATAACATCTTTTGGCAATAATATGGTCTTGAAAAAGTAACACAAGCTCGGAGGAGCGTCTACGGCTAGCTAACAATACTTTATGAACCAATATTCGTATTAAAATATATTTATTAATATAATTAGGGACCCCTACTAGACGTTAAGGGAACGAAATAAATATCTTAAAAACACTTGGATTACGGATGTGTTGCCGGCCTATCATATCGGGAGAGGAGCAGGAACAAGGAAGGGATTTGAGAGTATAGCTTTCGCTTCACGTCGGTCTCCTGTAAGACAGTTGCATCGCCCCAAAAGAATCTGCCCATTCATGCTACCAACAGCGTGGCTCTAAACTTTTAATCCTTCAGTAGATGCCTTTAAAAGCCAGTAATGTCCGCCAATACAGACTATACCGACGTTTTGGACTATAGGCTCAGACAAGCTCAGGCTCAGGACAAGGCTCAGACATTTCGGACTATTGATTGAAGAGAAGGCCGTGCTCTAAAGTGAAACGTTAGATGAATGACAAAATAGGTGCATTTTGAACAAAACGCAAAACGATGAGATAAGAGAAACGCGATAATAAGTTCAGTTGACAGACTTTCTTGCACCACATTTTCTGCACCTATAACGCGGAGGAAACCGCAAACTATGGCTTTAAAATATCTTGAAAAAGACTACATATTTGTATGAATAATTTTGCATAAATGACCTATTTCTTCTCGCAATATAATGATAAATATTGAATAGAAGACTACAAATAAAGAAATCAAATAATTAACATTATTGTGATCAATATGTCACCAAGGATAATGTTTGAGGCGCCTTAACACTTTATTCATCACGACCCAGTTTCGTGATAAAATTATGTGACAAGCGCCATGTTTTGCAAGTTATTTTTATGAATACATGTTGCTCAATATTATGAGGCACCGACCTTCATATTGTATCTTCACCCTTTGTCACAAATCTTTCTACAAATCTATCCCTATTTCTTATTTATTTGATTTATTTAGACTTTTTTTAATTCTTAGATTTATCTCCCTTATGTCGGATATGACCACTCACTTATTGGGAACTACGATGATGCCAAATGATTAGGCTAGTTTTATGTTGGACATAAAATCAAAAACATGTGTCTCCGAATTTGCCGTTGTTAGCTTATCAATCAATTCAGCTTTCCGTTAGGTTATCTTTCATAAGTATATGAGTTCATAGTTTTTCATTTTTCATAAGTAAATAGTTTCCAGTTTTGCATAAAGCTTACCGCGTCTACCATTAACTTTCATAAACAAAATAAATGTTCAACAAACCAATAGGCAGGCCTAAGCTAATTTGTAATGTAGAAAATATTTTTCCGTTCACATAATATTAATTAGTCAATAAAATCATTGACATTCTAACAATAAAGACACGTGTTCGAGCCGTGATAAAAAATATCCATATATCTTTCCTAAGTGAATTCTTTATACAATAAATTACCCATTCACATAAATAAGCATTTTTAACTCCCACATCATGAATTTTGATGAGGTATTTGCGATCTGTATCGGTTTATTGATGGTAATTAAATTATGTTGCATCATTTTGAAGGCTCTGAGAATCTTCTGTCTGCATTTTTTATGCCATGAAATCGATATTACAATCGATAAAGTTATTGTCCAACATTCAATATGAATCTGACTTGAACAAGCCTCATTTTAACGTATAATTTAAAATAAAAAAGATATAGTTATTAACATATTGGATATTTTTACAGTGATTATAATATCTATCATTAACCTTTGGAAAATCTCCGAGAGTACCATGACCTTCTAGTTTTGAAGTGGAATTTAAAAACCAGGTTTATAGCTAGCTATAAGCTAGTATCCGTAAGGGACTAAGCAATCATGATTTTATTTGATTTAAAACGAATGCCAACTTAAGTGATTCGAATTCTTTAATTTCGTGGAGAAATGATCACATACCAGAAAAGTCGATGAAAGTCATATTCAAAACAAAATATTTTTAGTAAGACATAAAAGGCAAAAAACATTTTTATGTTATATTCACACAAACCAACATGATGATGTAATCAAAATGATTATGACAACTTATTAAGTGGTAAAGATGATTCAAATGCCATCATGGCTCTCTCCCTTTAGATGCGTAGTGACGCATAGTTCAAGGTTCCGTTCCCGGTGCGTACCTTGTGCAATTGAAAGTATCTGCATCATAGTTTAAGGAAAATGATTCATAGCTCAGTTTACATAATTGCCTTTCTATTTGCATGAGGTTTTGAGATTAATGTAATCTTAATAATGAACTTTGAAGACTAATATCGTGATGTAACATGTCATATGATGTGATGACAGCCTCCGTGGCGCAGGTAGTTCGACTCCGGTTGTGAAACGAGAGACCGCGGGTTCGATCCCTAGACAAATGTTTGTGTGAACCACAAGCATTTATTTCGAGTGTGGGTGTGTGAGACCGAAAGGTCTGTCGTAGTTCCTGATACCCACGACACAAGACTGGATTTTAGTGTGGGGTCAGGACTATGTATGTGACTGTTAGGTGCATATATTTGATGATGTCAAATATTTATTAGCTGTTGTGTAGTTCAATGCAGGTTTAAATCTAAAGGTCTCTGAACTTAAAGGTCGATGAGTGATAATTACAAGATGCTAACAAGCATATAGCATGTCTTCGTTAACATTATTTTTCATGCCATCATCTAAAATAGGAATTTATTTATTTTTCTGACTAATATATTACGTAAAAAGGTTGATTAACTTTTAAATAGTACTTTTGCTACGCTTAGGTTATACTGTTCAAATAATTTATCACAATATATTCTACTTATGTTTTTAGACATTTTAGTAGTATTTAGACAAATATCTATCTAAACACATACCTTCGAATAACAATATATAATAATTAATATTTAATCTATATAAATAAATAAATTAATCCATGATTAACATCTTATCTTAAGGCTTCACATTGTATGTCTCAGGATAGCGAGCGCAGTGGAATGCCAAGCTTGCTGCATGCTTTTCATTTATGGTACTGTGTGGTTCTACTACTGTCCATGAGCGGTCTTATCGCTTAGCATCAGGCAAATGGCATGCTCGTCTCGCCATTTATAAAAATAAAAAAAATGATGCCTGAGATTCGAACTTGCGATCGCCGTTCGCCTGTCCTCTGACTAAGCTATATCTTATTAAGACGATTAAAAGCATTACAAAATATTTCACAAGAGAAAACTTAATTCTTCTCTCAATATGAAGAAGAATGTGATATTTGCATAGAAAATGCGTGTTATTATACAATCTTTGTATTAAGTATGATTTAGAGCGAAGTTCATGTGTCACGTGTGCTTATTGACCGATATACAGGGTATATCAAGACTGCTACCGAAAACGAAGCCGAGTAGTAGTTTAAGTGACTACAAACACAATGCAACTAAAAATTTCGCATAGAAACGCGACAATAATTTTTAATGATTTTTTAAATATCATCATTGTTGGGTGGTAAATCCATAGTTTTTGCTAAAATAATAATTTAAACTCTTTTATACCTTAGAGTATTTATAATTAAAAGGGTGCACACTATTATTTTAGGAAAAAAATGTATTCACCACCCAAATATGACCATAGGAAAAAAATTACAAAAAAAAATTGTCGCTTTTTTTTGCAACATTTTCTGTTGCATTGTGTCTGAAGTCGCTTAAACTACCACCCGGCTTCGTTTTCGGTAGCAGTCTTGACATACCCTGTATTTCAACAGCCATACTTACCTAATCAAAACCTCAATAGTTAAGCTGATAAACGAGAGACCACGGGTTCAATCCCGATTATATATTCTAATATTCTTATTGATAAAATATATCCGTATATAAAGTCGTTCGGAGATCGAACCTGTAACCTCCGGTGACGAGAGCTAACTTTCTAAACCTCCAAGGGCGAATTGGATCAAGTAATTTCAAGTTAAAGTTACTGGATGTATCCGAGCCTAAGGCAACCGGCGGCCATTGAAAATATAGTTTTATTCGAAATAATCCTAAAATTATCTAATGCAGACTGCCTCGGGCCTGACTGTATGATTGCAAAGCTGAGATCTCGGGTTCGAATCCCGGGTCGGGCAGTGATATTAGATTTTTCTATTCAGTATCAGTCCGAAGTCAAGAATTTGTTCTCGGTATGGCGATAGGCTGGCCTATCACATCGTGGGACGAAACAACAAACATACAAGAAACGTGGGTGTCCTAGTTGCTACTAGAATAACTCTACCTATATGTGTTATGTAATGCAATTAATGGCTAGTCGCTGGCATGTTGTTGTCCGAAAATTGTGACGGCACGGCTATTCATATTGATTCAAATGCAACTGTAACAATGCGTTGACAGCACCGCGTGGTCAACTCCATATGTGCCTAAGGTTCGCATCCAGTGACCTGCTATATTTACCTGTGATGGAATACTACTATATAAAACTGGGTGAATGTATGCTGGTGTAGGGTTTTGTTATGGACCCGGCTTAAACGCCATATCATTCCCTGTTATACCCCTTTCGGCCACCTTAAGGATAAAAAGGGGAACAGCTTTACTTTTGATATATAAAAAAACAACAGCTGCATTGTGATCAGTTTGCTATTTTAGAAAACAATTCAAATAATAGTTATTTTATTATAATCCAAGAATAGTTCAATAACATTACGAAGACGTTTAAAATTCATCAAGAGTATTAGAATGCGAATGACGTATCATGCTTTGATCATCCGCGTAATTCTCTGTTTACTCGATATATTCAGATTTACTTAAACATAAAATTTACATGAAGCACTAAGTCGTATGTGGTACGTGATCGGAATCGAACCCGCGACCTTGAATGTTAGATTGATTAAATAGGAAGTCCATGTTTTTGTGATTCAGGTAAAATTTAGTGCTTAGTTTTTAACTTTTGTGACTCTACTTGCTGTTATTACTGGTTTCCGCCAATTTATACCCATCTATTTTAGTCTTCTATTTCCACTCTTGTACACTCTGATAGTGTTTTAATGCAAAGTGGAAAAAATATAGAAAATCGAAGGAATATTGCACAATTATACTTCTTGATTTGTACTGTTCATTGTACAGTTTAACTAATTTTACATACATACTTCTTTTAAAACAATACATAAAAGAAACAATTAAATCTATCTGAATGGCTCATTGAATAAGCACAGATTGTCACGTTACAGTAATCATGGTAAAATACGATTTAAACATTACTTATAGCTATATATCTTGTTTCGCGTAGTGGATTACTGATCATAGGCATTAGTTTGACCGATCAAGTTGCGTCGGCGTCACAAGCCGTTTGCGATATTAAGCTATTTGTAAAGAAAAATGTCAAGTGTTTGCCCACCGCGTCCCACGTTACAAATATACCTCTCACCTAATAACTTATTGACCTAGAATTAGTATTGCAAATACTTATGAAAATTTGTCATTTAATGTTTTGTAAGTGGACGTTTGAACTTTTTTGTTTATTAAACTTCTATAAACACAAAATACATATTTTGTTTTATGATCAAATGTAACGAAAATCGCAATCGCTAACAACTTTGACTATGTATAATAAATAAGCAATCCTAACCAATATTTCTAACTCTATATCAGTAAAGATATTATCAAATATTAAAAACCGAAAACTGTTTTTCTCATTTCAGGAAATTGACTGTTGAATATAGGTCTCTCTCTAAGATTCCCATAGTTATCTGCTCGAAGGGGACCGTGTGGGTCTTATAAACGAACGTCATATACTTCACTTGCCTGCGAAAACTTTATTATTATCTATTAAACCAAAAGTTGTTGCTATATAAACCCAAAACCGAATATACTTACACTCCAGTTCAATAAAACTATTTTTTTTTTATTTATTTTTTTATTGCAATGAATGGCGAGACGAGCATGCCGTTTGCATGATGGTAAGCGATGCGAACGCTCATGAACAGTAGCAAAACCAAACAACGCCTTGAATTACAAAACAATGCTTGGCTTTCCATTGCGCTCGCCATCCTGAGAAATAAGATGTTAAGTCTCAATATGTCCAGTAGTTACTCTGGCTACAATGTCCTACAATCCGAAACACAACAGTGCATTTAAACTGCTGTTTGATGGGAGAAATAGACATTGCAGTGGTACCCGCCCAGGCTGCCTCTTACATATGAGAGACCTACCACCAGTAAACCAGTATAAAAATACCAGTACACACAAATTCTAATAAATATAAAATTAAACACCCATTAGTACTAAAATGACCACTTCATACCGCATATTATTACAGATGCACAATTTTCTTCATGTTCTTTCTATAGAACAGATTTTATCGCGAAGGCGGAAGAGGATTAATGGAACATATTATCACATGCAATAGCTCCCTTATTACCGTAATATGTTATCGATTCCTGATCAAAATATAGATAATTGATCCAAACAATATTTTTTTCACAAGATCTTATTATTAAATGAAGGATCAATATCTACGTATTATATATTTCCACCCCTCTTTTCCTTTAAACAGATTTCTTTCCTTTAGATATTTCAGTAGGAAGGTCATGCAATAATTCGTCAAACTATAAATACAACATATTTTCAGATGTATTTACCTTTTAGTTATGTTAGGACATAACACGACTGCTATTTGAAATCCTCATCATATTAACAAATAATATGACATACCAACATTATGCATCCATAAAGCTTATACGTGCAAAATAACAGTTTGAGTTACATTAGAATCGTGCGAGATATTGTACAATAGCCGTCGATCTCTCGGCGCCGGTAATTATCGCCAATTAATTTAATGTTCACTTACTTTGCAGGCCACGTGAGGAAAAAAAATGACAGTGATAAGATCAAAAATGACATACATTAAATGGGATATGTGCTTTTGATAATCTAAGAGTAACTACTACAGAGTAACTACCGGACATATTGAGACATCTTATGTCTCAGGATGCGCAGTGGAATGCCAAACATTGCTTTGTAATTCAAGGCGTTGTTTAGTTTTGCTACTGTTCATGAGCTTTCGTATCGCTTACCATCAGGCGAACGGCAGATAGTCTCGCCATTCATTGCAATAAAAATATCTAAAAATACTCAAACTATTATTATCTTATTAGGTGGGATCCTAATCCTAGATATCAAAGTACACGTTCTGTTTTTAATTTTATTTTGTCACAGTAAATTGACTGTTCTGTTGCTGATCGTAAATGCTGAATAGAGTATCTGTCATCAGAAAATTCCCACACAGTTTTCCGGGCATTTCATTATTCTAAAGTCTATTTATTTACTGACTAATTATTTATTTTATCCTTTTTGCACTAAACATAGATACTATTTTGACATTATATAATTAAAATAGTGGTATAAGTAGTGGCCTTATCATACTAGGTAATTTCTTATAAGCAACAGGAAGGTTATATAAATAGGAGAAATTAAGGCAGCCAAAGATGTAAATGAAATAATAATAATCTTTAATTAGTAACCAAATAAATAGCAATTATTCATCACGTTTACATTGTTAAAAATATATATTTATAACTTCTTCAACCTCCAAGGCAGACATCCTTATGATTATCGGCAGACGATATAATTTAGCCAATACAAAAGCTGCCATTCCAAGGTCGCTTCTCGGAAACCGTTTCTCACAATGAAACATAATAAAAATATCCAGTTGGCAATACCTTCGGAAAGTCATGATGTCATCTAAAATAGTATTCGCGTGTACGAACGCGCTTAGAATATTAATAACTGTTCTTCCTTGCTTTGAGAAAACCCTAAACGTAATAATAGCATTTATTTTAAGAAAAAAATCTGTGGATGTAAGCAACAAATATAACGAAATGCGAGTGTCCTCAGTCCTGGTACTAGCACTCTGCCTACCCATTCTGGGGAAAAAGCTTGATTTTATGTATGTATGTAAGTTACAATGGATGACTTGAAGCTATGTTAATAATAATTCCTCCTATCAGTCGAATTTTCGAAGGTTTGGGCACGCAAACGGGAAACCTAAGGAGTACGTTGACAGTGCATGCCTGGACCATAAGGATGGCCGAGCTGCTGAGGTCAGTCCAAATATGCTAAATAAAGATACATAGGTTTTACAACTGATAACGCCAAAGAGCGGGAATAACCTAACAACTCAAATATGAATGCAGACCCTCGCATCAGTCACTGGGCTAGCAATCACAGGCAACGCTAAAAAAAAGACACACACTAATGTTGCTTGTATCACTCTCCTCAATTTTGTGACTAATTTAAGAATGACAAGACACACTGTCCATGTTGTGTATTGGCGTAATAGATGAGAGACTAATTACAGTCTCGACGTTGCGGATTGGCATAACCATTTCAACTAATTTAAGTTGCTATGTTGTGTATTGGCATTACGAATGCAACTAGTTATGGTTTGTGTTGAGATTAATACAAAACTAATAAGTCTCTTTCATTTAAGAATTATGAATTGCTCTTATGAAATAGTCACACTTAGTTCTATGGATATAACTCAAGATAATTGCTTCGAATATGTTTAGTGCCATACTCACAGTGATGAAATTATTAAACAGTTTTCACTTGCAACGAATCTAAGTAAGAAATAAAAAAATAAGGTAGGAAATAAATTAATAATAAACAAATTGAGCTAAGGACACCTCTGGTTTCCCTTTAGGATAGGTCCTAGTGTGAGCCCTTACACACACTAAAATGTCTGTTAATATATGTTGTTGCACAAAATTGTAACCATTTCATATCACAATACTAGTAAAATAATCTTGCGGTTTTCCTCTATTTCGCCGCTTAGTGCCCTTTGTACGGTTAGCAGCCTTGAATTAAAAGTGAAAAGTCAAGTATCCTCAGAAAACCAACAATTAACTTTAAAAAAACATCAGTTTCTACCAAGAATACTTTAAAGTTATTGTAGTTTTTGAGACATGTTGGCCAAAAATACTTCAGTACCGATTGGTTTGGCCGACTGGAGGAGTAGTACTTGTACCATTGTCGAATTGAAAACTGTCAACTGAGGTTATGTAAAAGCTTTACTGTTTCACTCCTGAGGATTGGTCTCTAGTATAGTGATAGACTGCCTGAGTAGATACCACCGCAAAGTCTATTTATCCAGCCAAACATCAGTGTAAATGCACTGTTGTGCCCTAGTTTGAAGGAAATTGTAGCCATACTAATTATTGGACATATTGAGACTTAACATCGTATGTCTCAGGATGGCAAGCGCAGTTGAATGCCAAGGATTGCTTTTTAATTCATGGTGCTGTTTGATTCTGCTACTGTCCATAAGCGGCCGTACGTTTACCATCAGGCAAACGGCATGCTCATCTCGCATCGTAATAAAAAAAATATATTTTGTCATCATCACCACCTGGTGCAGTCCACTGCTGAACATAGGTCTCTCCCAAGATATGGTACAGAGCCCCGTCTGCTACTTTAAGCATCCAGGCTCTGTGTTTTCTCAGAGTGTAATTGGAGATTCTAATTTTGATGTTTTAGGATACCTGTAACCATTCAGGTAGTGACAATCGTACACAAAGGTAGAAAACTCGTCAATTTGGCCCCCGATATATAGTTATTAATCAGTCTGTTCTTTCTATTCTACATGCATGAGACAGCAATAAACTTTCAATTTCATAGAAATAGTATCATTATGTTTCAATTTTCATCATGTAAGCTACCTACTCGCTTGACAACTTTACAGTCAACATTATTTATAAAAAGTTAAAACATTACTCATAAAACTTGGCCTGTCTTGCGTCAGCTTAATCTGCGGTCACAATCAAAAATATCTGTAATTTGCATATTTTAAACATACATTTATTTTTTGTTTCAAATGTGTAAAAATGTCTGGGCTGCTCGCATCAACTTTGCGGTGATTATAAATTATACTCGCTGTTTACGTTCACACATTAAATGCAGGTGTGAAAATGTTTATTGTCCATATTCTACGTAAATGTATATGTTTTTCACGATATGCAGTTCTGGAAGGAGCATGGGCCTCGTCTAAATTTGAGACGGATTTAAGGCTTATAGTTGCATGGTAAGGCTTATAGGTGATCTATGGGGGAGGCCTATGTTCTGGAGTGGACTTCCTGTGGCTAAGGATAAAGTGAGAGGCTTTTATCCTGCTCTGGACTATAAGACGTTGGTAGCCCTCCATTGCCTTCTTCTATTATCTTCTTTAGATAAGTTTCACATACAACATTAAAGGAAATGATATTTTTCTAGGAGTGAGAAATAGTCGAAAAGTCCCAGATAAGTGCATCCAGAGAGAGTTACAGTAATTATTTTCTATCTTATATTTCATTTCTCTTATAAATACAACCTTAGAAATAAAATAACAATAAAGCACTTTATAAGTACTGTACTAAATAACCAAACTGTGACGTGAATTAAATAATAATATGAAACATAATACGATGAGTCGTGTTTGCCTAATTTGGTTTAAAGATTCAATGAAGTTGTAAATAAGCGTAAATGTGACCTCTTTACTAAATACAGAATAGATGGTGTCAGGGCTGCACCCGAGTCAAAAACGACGATGAACTAAAATATATTGACGTCTTTGAAAAGTACAATAAAACAAAATATTAAAATACTTCGTATTATTATTTTTTCTCTCATAAGACTTTTTGTAGCTGCAAGTAATATTTAATATGGTTCTACTAAAAATGAAGTAATATTTATTGCTTTAATAAAAATCTACAAATTACAAATCTTATCTCAGCCGTCATAGAATGATTTACCTGCAAACGTGCTCCTTATTTTATTAACCTAAAAACAATTGAGCATGCCAATATAACCATGTCCAAGAGAATATCGTATCTCCTCCTTGAATAATATTTACTCCTATTCCGTAAATATATACAAAAAAAAACACATGTATATATGTCTTTTGCCTCCCAGAACCACAGTCGTAAAAATTACAAAAAATAAATGACTATTTAGACGCTAATTTATTATTCGATCGTCAATCAGAACTAAAATAAAACAACATTATCTCATTTTTTCCATATCTCACAAATGGAATAACAAAACGATTTTTTTTTTATTTTTAGCATTAATACTCTTGACATTTATGTCTATATTTTTTTATGGTGTAGCAACGTTCACGGGCAGAAATCTTTCATGTTTCAGGCTCATGAATCAATAATATCAAAAAGTATTGTATAGTGGAGAAGAATGATTGGAATCAGAATTATTACACCTTAAGTAAATTTGATATACGCTGCAAGCATTTCAAAGCATAATTTCATACATACATACATAAACTCACCCCTTGTTCCCAGAAGGGGTAGGCAGAGGTGCCAGGGCACCCACATTTCGCCTTGTATGTTCCGTCCCACAATGTGATAGGTGGCGAGCCTATCGCCATATCGGGCTCAAATTCCTGACTCTGGGCTGATACTGAATAAAAAAATCCAGTATCACTTTGCCCAGCCCGGGATTCGAACCCGAGACCTCAGCTTTGTAACCGTACCGTAGTACAACTACGCCACCGAGGCAGTCGCAAAGCATAATTTCGACAGTAATTTATTAAGTCCTCGTATTGGCTCTGAAGCGTACGGCCACAGGTTCGATGCTGGAATCGGGACAAATGTTGGTCATCCTATAAATGACGACCCGGCCAATATAGAATATACACAGGCTAATCTCAATCTCAATACACGATTGCACAAGGTATTATGGCGGGTTTGACATACTGCGTAATCCTGACGAAAAACAAATGTATCTACATCTACATACAGCATCCGTGGCGCAGTCGGTTAGACGCCACCTGTGAAACGAGAAGGCGCGGGTTCTTTCCCCGCACTGAGAAAAATGTTTGTGCGGCCCACAAATATTGCTTTCAGGTCTGGGTGTTTGTGAGACCGAAAAGTCTCTCGTAGTTCCGTATACCCACGACATAAGACTCGATCTTAGTGTGAGGTCAGACTATGTACATATGTGACTGATGGGTATTATTTATTTATTATTTTATCGATCGATAAATCGCACTTCGCATGTAATCGCAGTCAATATGTTTGTAATGTTTGATTGACAGTTATGTCAATTTTTATAATAAAATACTTTATGGCAATCGCGTATCTTTTCTAAAATAAATTATATAGATATTCCTGCGGGTTCTAAACCGGGAATATCTCAATGTTATTGCCCAACTTAAGAAAATTAAAGGAGAATATATTACCAGGTCTTATTCATGAACGGTTTAAAAACCAATTTTAGTTATCAAATGTTTTCTCTTCCTCGCTCAAACTGAATTCAAAACTCGGTCGAAAAGGACAAAAGATATCGAAACTTAAATAGATTTTAAAACTATCTCTGAATACGTCCGTTAATGTGTCCGCTAACTTTGTATTATAAATAAGATAATTAACATTAAGTTTAGGCATATAAACGAAGATATAAACTCACAAATGAGCATAACTTATAAGCTTAAACGTTACTGACCTCTCTTAACCGACACCTTTGATCCACGGTATATTTGTCAAAGGTGATGCACTAGTGTCATACCGCGACGTTGTGCACGATTTAAAGCATTTTATTTTATTACGTTAATTTTGCCCTCATTGGCCTGGGTGTAGTTCAGTCAATCAATTCAATTTGTCGACACAGGAAGCATTGTACAAGAAACTTTAAATTATTTTCTTTTGTTAAAGTTATTTCGTATCACTCAGAAACTTGTTTCCGGATGTAAAGTACGCTTTCTTTCTATACCCCAGATCCTTTCCTTTAGGATTTACCCATAGATTTTTATTTACAATAGCCCCATATGTATATTGTTCTGACCCCACACTAAATCTAGTTTCGTGGGTATGGTGGTAGTCTAGTTTTGGTGGGGATATATGGGTTTATTCAGTCTCAGAATAACCCACACTAAAAAAATACTTGTAGTATAACCCGCGACCTTTCATTTCATAGCTGGCGTCTTAACAACTGCGCCACGGTGGCTGTCAATTTTTTTCGCGATTTCAAGGTTGGTCCATAGTGAAAGTTTTAATTATAATGTGACTGGAATTCCCCTTATGGCTTCCAATACTCTTTTTACCTAACTCCATATACATATAGGCGTGATACTTACCATCGGGAAGTCCCCGTGGCCGTTTGACTACTGCCATAAAAAATATATTGACCTTCTGGGAATTCTATGTACTCTAAAAATGTTTCGAACATTGTAATAGCCGTTATGATTATAGTAAACTTATTTATCCTCCTCAAATTCAATGATAATGGAATATATTCATAAAAACGATGTATTAAAAAATATAATACGTTCTTTATGAACCGATGAAACCGCAGAAGCTATTTAAAGTCCAATCATGGAAATACATATAAAAAAAAATTGAGTAAGTATAAAAAAAATACTGATACATCAATATAGAACTTTTTTGCTCAGTACACCCCGTTTTGGGTAAATCTTAATTTTGATAAAACTATTTATTTTTTCTACAATTTTCAATGATTTTACAGACCTCAGGTTTACGGGGCTAGGCATCCGCAAAGTTAATTTATATTACACATTGACTTATATTCTACCGATAGACGAGGCGCGTCGTAGAAACTATTAGAGTAAGATCCCAGGCCCCCCAGACGTTACTTATTTTCTCATAAAAAATATAAATGGGATAAAGTAGTGTTAGTACGTACTTTGAGTGTGTGCATACCTGCTATCTTGTGTCGACGGCCAATTCATAGGTACCAGGTGCTAAAGGTAGATAAATACAGTACTGACTTTTCTTAAATTCTCAGTGCTGATTTTTACATATGTTTTAGATAATTTTGTTAAAAATTAATAATAATTATTGCCAGACACTTTCCATCGGCGCTTATCCTTAACAGACGCTTTAAAGCTTCAAAAAAAATAACATATTTTTACTTATAATCTCACTCTTGATTTTTATATATGATACTTAGGGAACTATTTGAACACCCCTGGTCAGCAGCCAGACCAATTGGAGGGGTCAAACATACCCCCAGACACACATAAAGTGTCGCTATGTGTATGAGCGTGAGGTCATTATTTGTACGCTTGAGTGTGAGAGAGATATCTATTTATCGATATCTTTCTTACTTAAAAATGCAGAGTACCAGATAGCATTTATGAAACTCGGCGATATTCAGTGACTTAGAACTAGAGCAAAATGTGTTTAACACTATATAAAAATTTGTTTGTGAACTGTACAACGTGGCCGGAATAATTGACGTAGATGCTGCCCGACTCCAACTCTTCATCAACACTTATATGGTTTGTGACGTAAATGAAGAGTTCAATCGCAAAAATGTGAAAAACTTTGATGCAAGTAACTTACCACCATGCAAAAGTGAGCTTTTACAGCAGTTTGGACATCACTAGTCTCTGGAAGAAAATTAGTATTTTTAGTCCTGACAATAATGGGTGGACGTTGGAAGACAATAAATATATATCTTAAAATTACACAAAGCTATACATGTCTTTCTTCTTTCGGATTATTTGTAGTTTGAACATTTTGCAATTCAGCGTGATCTTTACTGTCATCATCGTCTAAGTTTGATAAGTCATCATCAACCCAATGTTGGCATTGACTATCTTCATTATCATCCTTATTACTTTCATTTTCTGTTACAAAAATAACATAATTAAGAATCAAAGAGTTACACGGTTATATCAATTATTCAAAGTTAAAGTATAATACCTGATGCTTCTTGAAGCGATTCACTGACAAAGCTCGGCAATTGGTCCCCATCGAACCAGTTAAAATGTTATTTATTGTCTTCCAACGTCCCATTATTGTCAGAACTAAATATACTAGTTTTCTTCATATATTACTGGTGGTAGGTCTCTCATATGTGAGAGGCTGCCTGGGTGGGTACCACCGCAATGTTTATTTCTCTCGTCAAACAGCAGTTTAAATGCACTGTTGTGTTTCGGATTGAAGGATATTGTAGCCAGAGGAACTACTGGACATATTGAGACTTTACATCTTATGTCTCAGGATGGCGAGCGCAGTGGAATGCCAAGCAATGCTTTGTAATTCAAGGTGTTGTTTGGTTCTACTACTGTTCATGAGCGGTCGTATCGCTTACCATCAGGCGAACGGCATTCTCGTCTCGCCATTCAAAGCAATAAAAAAAAATGGGCATTCTTCCAGAGACTAGTGTAATTAGCTCGTCCAAACTGCTGTAAAAGCTCACTTTTGCATGGTGGTAAGTTACTTGCATCAAAGTTTTTCACATTTTTGCGATTGAACTCTTCATTCGCTCATACACATAGCGACACTTTATGTGTGTCTGGGGGGATGTTTGACCCCTCCAATTGGTCTGGCTGCTGACCAGGGGTGTTCAAATAGTTCCCTAAGTATCATATATAAAAATCAAGAGTGAGATTATAAGTAAAAATATGTTTTTTTTTTTGAAGCTTTAACGCGTCTGTTAAGGATAAGCGCCGATGGAAAGTGTCTGGCAATAATTATTATTAATTTTTAACAAAATTATCTAAAACATATGTAAAAATCAGCACTGAGAATTTAAGAAAAGTCAGTACTGTATTTATCTACCTTTAGCACCTGGTACCTATGAATTGGCCGTCGACACAAGATAGCAGGTATGCACACACTCAAAGTACGTACTAACACTACTTTATCCCATTTATATTTTTTATGAGAAAATAAGTAACGTCTGGGGGGCCTGGGATCTTGGACCATATTTGTCCCGTATTTGTCAAACGCTCAGTAGCGACATCTAGTACGTTTACTTGAATATTACAAATTATGGCCAAAGATTATTAGACAGACAAGACAGTTCATGTCAATAATAGCTTTGCCTAATATACTGCCTAAGTATAAATACCGTCATAGCAATAATATATTTGTAATGTTGTTTTTTTTTTATTTACGTGAATAATTAATGGAAATGATATAAATGAAATTAAATACTCTTCCAAGTGTACAAGTCTGTCAAGCAGTCAATCAGTGTACAATCAGTCTGACATTTATTATAATAACATTTATGAATTTTTAACAAGCTGATAAACTTTTTTCGAGACTAATAGACAAAAGGAATGGTACACCAAAAGTTTACAAAAATGACTACCGCATTTGGAATATCTGAGATCTTCGTGTCGAAAATGAATTGAACAAATATAGGTATGTTCTCATGGTAGCCACTTATATCCATTCCAATAATTCTGGATAAATATTATAGAGATCTCCTTTTTTCGTAACCGACGCGGAAGAATATAAAACAATTTTAAATTATATTAGTCTTCAATAACAATGGGTTCGAATAGTTCATTAAGTAATTCATATTAGGAAATGGGGTCTAAATACTATCCACTGTTTCACAACATACATACAACACACATATTTTGTGTTATTAATTAACAACATATTATGATTAAAATAAAATACTGAAATCAATTTGCAACTACATTCTTCCTACATATTTGTATTTGTAATGTATTCGAATAGTTTATGCCTATTTGGTCCACTGATATGAATGTCCCTTGAATAATCTATATCTTATATAGTTCGTCTATCTCACTCGACTGGCAATTTTTATGCGCGGAAATGAGATATACGATTAAGAGCGTTTATACCCTGCACGCGCTTTTTGGCTTAAAAACAGGACTTTTCAAATGAGTTAATAGCCACCAATAAACAATTTAAAGGAAAAATAATTATTACTAATTTTAGAAAAGGTTGTCATCTAGGGATTTTGGTAGAAAACATTATAGATTGATGGATAATTTGTGAGTACTATACGGATTACTGAACACAAGTTTCGTTATTTAGGCTTTAAATGGCAATTTAGAAGCTTAAGATATCCTTAACCACTAAATATAAGATGAAAATAAAAATATTATCAGACTAATAAGACCCTTATGGAGGGATTTTGCTGAGAAAAATAATCTTTTTGTGTTTAGTTCCTGAAAAATGAAAATTTTAACAATGCGAAATTATTCAGAAACTCTCGTCAAGAACATATTTTTTTTCACCAACTTATCGTACATAATTTTTTATAACAATTGCATATTATAATAGAAGAACATCTTATCAATAAATTACCATTTTTATATTTCAACAAAATTAGTTTTCATGTTTTCTACAAATATTTTAAAAACCACTATAAAACACGCTGTCCGACGTGGATCAAATCATATCGCCGCAAGGCCTTCTAGAGGGAGGACGTATCGCTCGTCGCTCCGGCCTGGCTGCAGTCGATTATGCCGCGCGTAGTAAAAATAGCCACGCGCGGAATGCGATTACCACATCTTAGTACTTTGGTAGTAAAATATTTCATTATTTTTATTGTCTACAATGATTTTGTAGTGAGTATAAATTATGTTTCAGGTAATATAATGGGACGTAATTCCGAGGCTAAATTATGTTATGTATTGTAATATAAAATTAAATATATTTCGTAATTGTAAGGGGTTGTAAGGCCCCTAACACTATTTATGTGTTTGAACACGAAATTATTACTAAAACGTCCGTAGTGTCTACTGATTGAACACTGATTTGAATGCAACTTAACAATGTAATAATAACGAAAATATGACTAGTATCCAAAATTTGTATTATTCTTTGCTTGCACAGTAATATTTGTCTACTTATAATGCAAATAAAATATTTTTATGATATTATATTACAGTTACATTTCAATTGAATATTTGAAGCGCACGGATCAAAGTTGTTTGAGCCGATTGTATAGCGAGCCGACGCGGCAGCTCTACGCACACAGCTTTGGTCGCTTATGTGTGCGTGAAATTAACGAAGAAATACCTATAGTTGACTTTGCGCGCAAGGTGTATACGCTCTTAAGGAGCTCACCTTGTATTTTAACGAGCTCTAAAATATATTTAATCTAGTAATAAATAAAAGATCTGTATTATCGGCATTATTCTGCAATATTATATCACTTACGTTGTATTCTTTAATTATATTGTAACTTCAGAAAATTTCGCTGTCGGTTTGACGGGGAAAAGTCAAAATATATTACTTATAAATATAAACAAAGAGATGTACTATTGCGCGGCCGTCACGCGGCAGACTGATTCGTGTGCGGTGCATTGCACCGCACTTGGGTGGGACACGTTTGTTACAAAGAACGTCTTATCTAGTGTAACATTGATATCGATGATATTACAAGTTATTTTTTGTTTATAGAGACAACCCAATTCGCACTAGGCCTGTATGGTGGACTATAGTAACCGTTAAGCTTCTCGGGCCCTACTATATTCATCCGAAACGAAGTTCGAAACTTCGGACGATCTAAGTTTTTTATACGATACGAATGTATCTATTCTGTAAAAGTTCGAATTTGTATAAAGTACATCGTAACCATAATTCTATGGTTACGAAAATAAGTCAAAAACGGCCATAACTATATATAGGTACATTCGTATCATATAAAAACTTCGATCATCCGAAGTTTCGAACTTCGTTTCGGATGAATATAGTAGGGTCCCTCAATCGAATCTTCCAAGATATAACGGCAGAATTATTTTATTAGGATTTTTTTTTAAATTAATACTATGGTAAATAGGTCACTATAAAAATTCTTGTGAGAGGCCTATGTTCAGCAACGAACTTCCTGAAGTTAAAGAAAGCAGTTACAGAAGAAGAGATTTCGAAGTTATAAGCGGGCAACCCTACATGTTAGTATTAGATCGAGTGGTTACGAAGTGAACACAAAGCCTCACAGTTTAGGAAAGCTCTATTAGCCAACTGGTGTGAGAGGTCACATTGCATCCACTATTGGTACAGAACCACTTGATACGCCGGCTTTTCTGCATACCTAACAATTACGGGCGTTCCACTTAATACTACTGGAAAGGGGGCCGGACTTGGAGAATTATATGGGGTACCGTGACCTCCTGTTTTTTTTTTTTTTACTGAAAGTAAAAACTTATAAATGCTTTTTTAAATCATAAATAGTTTTTGAGCTTATTATTGATTCGCTTTTTTACATATCCAATAAATTAAAATAACATTAAACATGTAGGCTCTTCAAACGTGAAATATGTATATGTTAGTTATCAAAATACCTCATTAATATGCAAATAAAATACACTTACAAAAAAAATACACGCCGAAGCTTTATACCATTAATATTACACCGACACAGAAATATATCTGACTCTTGGTTCATAGGTCTTAGTTCAACTTGCAGGGCCAATGCAGGATATTAGTATTTTTTAAAACAAGTAATCATAACTTTTAAGACACTACTTAACGGACGCCGCCAAAGAGCGTGGCATATTCGTAGTGTGGTTCTGGGCATAGATAATACTACGATTTGATTTGATTCAATACGTGACGCGTCGGGTCGGGTTAGGTGACGTTTCAGTAGTATGTTCCGGGCCTTATTCATCCGAATAATTGAATGCTTGGATTATACTCGCCAAACATACGTTAAAATAACCGCATTTTGATTGGCATGAATTATTAAAGGCACATAGCGCGGAGATCTGATGACCGATGGGGTCGGAAAGTGCTCGAATGGAGGCCACGTAGCGGAAAGCGCAGCGTGGGACGTCCACCCACAAGGTGGTCAGACGACCTAGTAAAGATCGCAGGACGTCGCTGGATGCAGGCTGCCTCCAACAGGTCTCTGTGGAAATCATTGGGGGAGGCCTATGCAGTGGACTTCCCTTGGCTGATGGATGGATGGATGATTAAAGGTGGCATGTTAACCCATATATTTTAAAATAAAAATAACCAGACATATTTAAAGGACTTTCAAGAAAGTCTTACGGGTACTTCTTAAAACCGTCAAACTGAAACCTAGATTCTTTGATCACTTAGCTTGCTCACAAAACGTCCTCAATATCCTACTCTGCATTAAATGATACTCTAAAAAAAACAACATATTTAGGGGTAATTATCGCCCACTCCAATTATAACCCAGTCCGTCCCCAATGCGTGATAGAACGAGTATTGACACGGGACGAGCTGATATTTTACGATCACATTCGTACAACCTTGACACGCTGCTCACAGCATTCGTCAATATGGACCCAGGAAATGACCCCTCGCTTGATTTATTACCCGTGTCTTGGATATTAATTATAGATTTTGTTTTATTATAAAAATAGGAATTAATGTATCTTCATTAAGGCTGAAGGGAGCGGCTGTTCGTTAAATATAGCACATAATTTAGTTACGTGAGTAGATATTATAATCACAAGCACACTTTTGTTTCCGAATGTGAAAGCAGGGCTGTACGCAAGTTCGCAGCTTAGGGGATCATTAGCGCCACTTTTACTATAGTTCGTAAATTTAAAAACTTACAAAAAATGGAAGCTTGAATAGGGAATTGAACTCTTGAGTTATAATTAAACCTCCATCACCTTTGTAATAAATGTAAATGCTAACAACCTAATAAATGGCTAATGATAATAATTACATATTTATTTAAGTAAATACCTAAATCAAAGATGTACAATGTGTCAAAAACAGAAAATATGATATTTAGTTTCATTTCAACTATGTGTATGTGCTACACCTTATTATGGTAAGCGTCTACTAGGTATCTACATAAACTTAAAATTATCTAGGACACATACTTATAGAAATTAGTGGCTAATTAAATAAATAAATAATATTTGTGGGCCTAACAAACATTTCTCTCGCTGTGGGGATCGAACCCCGCGGGCTCTCGTTTTATAGGCGGCGTCTAACCGCCTGTGCCACGAGGGCTGTCTTCTTCTAATTATTGCATATCTTTCCCCTCCCCTTAATTTGAGATAATTAACTAGGCCTAATCTGTATTGTAGGCGTGAAAATTATTCCAATTACCTATAGTATTATATTTATACATATCATACAATATGTGAAATACAAAAATGGTTACTCTAGTGGCTGACACTATTATAATGCATAGATTTAATATATTTATACGTATTTTAATGAAAGAAAAGTCAGATAGGTATATGTAATTACATTATTATCCGAGCAAAACTATTTTTACGTAGCGGAATTTTTGTGTTTTTTATTTTTATCTTCTGTATTGGATGTTTAGCTTAAATGAATGATAAAGGGCACATTAGCATAAGCGGCGAAATGTGGACACATGCTCGCTCCGAGTGTTTGGCAGGCAACGTGTTATGCAAACTACGTAACTGCACCTAAGAAGATAATTTACACCGCAAATATCACTAATATTATGTTATTTGAGTCCCTAAGTAATATTACGTTATATTATTAGTAATCCTGTTTGAGATTATAATGTAGCATAGTAACAATCTTGTCGCCTGTTCGAGGAGAGAGCTGATGACTGTCGTACAGATTCCTCGGAATCCAGTTTAGTCCTCTGCTGTCGATTTTGATATGCACATTATTAATAACTATATTTGCCTGTTTGATTTTAGATATTTGAATGAAACTGTACAAATTATTGTCGAAACAAAATTATTATTATTATATTATAAAAATAGTTATTTGAGTCCCTATGTAATATTACGTTATAATATTAGTAACCCTGTTTAAGATTATATTATGTTAGCACAGTTTGAGGCAGGAAGCTTGAAATCAAAAGTTTGATTTGGAAAGCGCATTTTTCTTCGATTGAATGTATAGTCATTATGACTTGTTTAATTGTAACTTTACAAGAAAACAATAGTTAAATGGTTGGGTGAAAATCCTGAAAATGATGCATTTTTTAATATGAATTTGAATTCTGAATTAGAGTTTTTACCCATACATAAACAGACAATAAAATGATTCCAAAACGAATGAAAACCATATTGATCATTTATAACCCGTATTTATGTACTGTAAGATGTAAATTTGTGATTAATTGCTACATATAAGACGAATAATAGAAATCAAGATGGCGACGCAACATGGCGGAAGACGCGTCGATTGAACGTTACAAAACCGCGTTCGAATGCGGATAGTTACAAATTCAATTTGGCACGCATATTAATATGTTATTTCTCGCTTTACAAATTACATTCACTATAAACACAATAGTACAGTCGTATGTAGATAATGTGAAAAACTTTTAATGTAGTAAAGCGCGTTAAGATGTTTTTCAATCTCGATGCAATGTTTTTTTTGACGTGACAACGTCTTAAATTAGGTTGCGGCTGGGAGTCACTTATGAAAAAGTGTAACGCCCGGTAACGTTACGATGAGTCACCGAACGAGAGAGAGGCCCGCCGAATGCCTTGCGTCTCTCTCCCACTCAACTATGATCGGTCTGCCGCGCGCGCAGCACTAGAGAATTAGGCGCATTGAATCGGCGCATGCTTGTGTCTCTGTCTTTGTCTTTCTCGAACGTTCTTGGCGTTGGAAAAACAAGAAAGCGTCACAATACAAGTTCACACGTGTGGTTAAAGTATCGTCAGCTGTGTCTGTAGTGAAAATATGGAGTGCTTAGATTCGTCATTACATGTACAATGTTTTAGTAAACAAAATATATTTCTATAGTTAAAATTTGTGCAATTCTTATTTTCATTCAATTCCTTGTTCCTATTGTGCAATTTAATTATATTCATATCAATAAATATTCTACCGAGAAAAAGACGTTGTCACGTAAAATCTTCGCCCGTAAAACCGACTTTACAGGCAACCATTTTTTTTTTGTATTCCTAACTAGCGGCCCGGCCCAGCTTCGTCTGGGTGCATATATTTTTTGATTCCACTCCACACCAAATACATGTTATTTTTCGTATAAACTCTTGTATACCTAAACTTGACGTAGCTGTCCTACTGTCCGGCTCAATCCCGTCTCATCCGTCTGTTCAGTCTCTTCCCAATCCATCCCGTCCTTTCTCTTTATTATCCATCCCGTCTTATAACGTGCATTTATATTTCGTCCTATTAAATCTGTCAGCTATCCCAGCCTTCTCCCGTACCTTCCACTCTATTATATCCCGTCTCTCCATATACATGTACATATAAAGATTGCCTTATGAAATTTTTGTGCAGCAGAAATCGTAATATTTTAATTTCACCACAACTTCAAAACCAAACGTCCAATTTTAATCATTCAAAGACCAAATATTATCAACATAAACTGTACTTATTGATGAAATAATTTATTTTGATAAGGATTAATAGCATGAGTAAAATAAACGCGTTTAAATGTAGTCCAAAAAAAAATTCAAGATTTTTAAATAAAAATGTGGTTGTTGTGCCTCACTCGACATAGATAGGTATAGTGTGTCGCGGACTTTTTTGTAGATATTTATAAGATCTACAATTAATTATAACATTTTATGGTTCTATCTTTTGTAGTTTAGGCAGCGTACGCAAAATAAGTAACTTCTTTGGTTGATTTTTTTCAGTTTGTGTCCGAAAAATCCAAATATCTTACAGAACCCTATTTTTTTCCAAAATAAAATATAGTCTATGTTACTCGTGGATAATGTAGCTTTCGAATGGTGAAAGAATTTTTAAAATCGGTCCAGTAGTTTTTGAGCCTATTCATTACAACCAAACAAACAAACAAAGTTTTCCTCTTTATAATATTAGTGTAGATAACGCGGCGGAATTCTGTCGCAATCTCAACACGGTTCAATACTCCACTTACTTATGCGCTGGGTCAAAAATAGCTTGTCAAAATAGGTATGTGTACCCTTAATAACATCTCAGCCTACTCCCTCGAAGAATGAACGTTATAATTTCAAAAACACTGCATCTAATTGCACTTACTATTGTAAGTGCCATACTACCGAGAATCCATCGATGGGGAAGAATTAATTCTGATAATATGGTACACAAATTATGCCGGCTTCCTAAAACAAAACTAACTTTCTTGGTTAACCGCGGGTTTCACAACCTACATATACACAAATTATTGACTGTCATCCTTGCGAATACGACTATCCTTTCAAACAGCGAATTAATTTATCCGATGAATGCATATGAAAATTTAATTTCAGTCAATGTAATTACGCGCCAATCTACGACCTTCTGTTAAACACATCAAACCGTCAGTAAAATGTTAAGTAACGCGCTGATCTTTATATTGTGCCAGTCTCACGCCTAACTTAATAAATAATAAATTTCACACTGAAATGGCAAAACGAATCAATAATCTAAACGAAATTAAAATTCTTTCGGTTTCATAACTCGGTATTATACGAATTCTTAGAATTTAATTCATTCGAAATGATGCGAGTTTGTGAGGATAAATAAATCTAGATAATCTAGATGGAAGAATGGTGATAGACTCGTCCGCTGTAACATAATTGACCAGACATATGTTTGATTTACCGAGGGTTGCCGTGATATCTCTGCCTACATTTACAGGGACAAACACCTGTCAAACTAAGGGACTCTTTAAAAGCCCATATTTTCCACTTCTATGGAAAGATCTCCCCGATAATCTTCTACTAAACAAGAAAACTGAGTGGAAATTACTTAAACATTGCCAATTTTCATTTTAAAACTTCAGCTCACACAACTTTCCAAAATAGATAGGCACGATAGAAGCTATAGTACAGATATTTTAGTGTATGATTCTACAATTAAGAAACATTTCGGTTTGAAGGACATTGTGTCCAGAGTAATTATTGGTTATATTGAGACTTAACATCTTATGTCTCAGGATGGCTGCGTAGTATCTTGTTTTGTGTATCATGATATTGTTTGGTTTTGATACTCTCCGCGAGCGACCGTATCGCTTATCACCGGGAGAATGGAATAAACCATTTTTAACATAGACGCCCTAGGATACTTAATCAAAATTACCACTCATGATTCAATGGCAAAGTCACAGTCTACGCCTACAAAAATTCCATAAAGAAATGTAGTAAAAGTTGCATCAAGCACCCACCGGTCCACTTGCATCACATATATTCCAAATCAAACAGTGACCTAACTAGGAGCATCAAGCTTGACATTTGCACTTGACTCGGCTTGTAAAATGCCACGTGTTTCATCAGAGCGTGTCACAACACCTCCAATGAGTAATGAAGTACATTGTGATTTAATATGTAATGTATTAGATTACTGCTCGCTAGGGTTGATTAATAAGTCATTAGATTGTTGTCTGCTCTGAATTATTAAATAAACTTATTACAATAGTCGTTCACTTTGTTGTAATTTGGGATCAGTTTATTGTATGCGATTTCTATCAATATAGCTTAAAGATGTCGATCGACGAGATGACCATCTCTGGTATCTCCCAAAGAGAAAAAGTTCTCTTTCCATCTCTCTCTTCAGTCACAAAAAGTCCACTGCTCAACATAAACCTTTCTCAATAATCTCCACATTGACCTGTTGGAAGTGGCCTCCATCCAGTGACTTTCTGCCACCTTAACCAACTTATACTTTCTGTCTATTAAGAATCAATTCCACTTTAATTCAGGTTCACGGTAGATACTTTGTTGTACCTTTTAAAATATATACGTATCAGTTACGCATATAATTCAGATCTAACTTTATGGTACGAGTCTTGTGTCGCACCAGAATCTACGTGAGACTTATTAGTCACAAAACAATCCCAAAAGAAATAATCATTATAATGAACACTTTTACTTCTTCAATGTCACAGATAGTCAAATTCGTTTATTCTGCTCTTTTGAACTGTCTCTTTAATTTAAGGTACTAAATTGTGGATTATGACCAAACTTTCCGATAACTCATTAGTATTAAGCCACTAATTTGTAGATCGGACTAAACTTTCGATAATTTCCTCTTTAAGGATGAGCAGATTACGCTTACATTAAGCCATCGTCAAATAATTTCATAATCGCCGGTAATGTACGTTGCACCCAACGCGATGACCTTTCTAGGCCGCGGTTACGACAACCGGTGTCACTTGTACGTAGAGCAAACGCTATTGCACAGAATGTTAGGTGTTTATGTCATTACGGGGTTAATGACCGGCCTAATTATAAATGCATATATATTACGTAGGTACATAAAGGTTCTACGATATGGAAATCCTAGCAGTAGGCCTAGGTTCCGCAATATATCTGTTGAAGATGATAATTGTATTATAGCTAACTGTAATATAGCATTGTAATATTAGCTAATCAAAAAAGACTTGTTTTAATGGGGGTAAAGATCGAATTCATTATTAGTATGGCAACCATCGGGTTGATCTATATCGATACTACGATGGAAAATGTTTAGATGAGATTTTTTTTAAATAGTCTCTTTGTTTTAAATCAGAAAACAAACAAAAGACGTATGAAAATGTATAGAATTATAGAGCCACAAAGTTATCTGACCCGGTGAGAGAGTCGCTGTAATCGAATTTGGTATTGCCATTAAAAATAGATATAGCAATAAAGTGGGTTAAGTAAGATTTTTCAATCCGATCAATAGTGTCGGGAAAATGAGTGGACCAGTTTCATATGCATGTTTTTTTCCTTCACAAGATTTCTAACCAATCGCTCCCTATTAAAGAAGTCAAAACCCTTAAAAAAGTTACCTGTATCAGCCCATACACGTCCCACTGGAGGGTAGGCCTCCTCTGCAATCGAGAGTACGATTGAGGGTAGTTAGGCCATATCACAGGCCATATAGTCCGCCGCGCTGGCCTAATGCGGGTTGGTAGACTTACACAGGTACCATAAAAATTCTTATAAATCGCTTTGGTATGCAGGTTTCCTCACAATGTTTTCCTTCACCGTTTTAGTGTGTGTTTATTGACTATCAATACACGCATGACTCCGAAAAGTCAGAGGGGTGCCCTGAGATTCGAACCACCGTGAAATGTGGTTGTGGTCATTGGTGGTCCATTTACCAACAGGCCACCACGCACGTAACGATAAATTTTAGTTTATGATATGAACTAACGTCTATTGTACCAGTACGTACAAAGTTCTGTTTTCGTGGAATTTATTTTGAAAAGCTGACAACACAAACATGTGGCGGCAGCTACACGATGATACAATTTTTCGAAGGGTATTATTGGTATCTGAAGCCGCTTTTCTTCCTACGTAAAATTTAATACCTGAAGTTTAACATTCCTAGCATCACTTTTTAAAGTTTTCGGCAATTTTCACTAGTTTTAAATAATACAGGAAAAATAAATACATTGAGTAAACAACTAAATGGCATGATATGTCAGCGACTGGCAGATAGACTGACATTCCAAATGACGTATTTGTTTCCACTTTTGGCCACCGGGCCAGGTAACTTTGTGGCTCTATACCTACGTATAAAATTATTCAACGAACACAATGACATTTTTAATAGTGTTACGTCTACGAACTTGCCGCCGTTTATTGCCGTCTTAAAATGTGATAGGGTCTCAGGAAATGTATATGATAATTTTCAAGTAAAATAACGGTCACAAAGAGGGTTGCGAATGTGAGATCACAGAATTAAGACCATGCGCTAACTAGCGAGGCAAATACGTAAAATTAAAAAAAAATCGTTGTAAATACATAATGATAACACTCTAAATTCCTTATACAAATAAAATATCTATCTACAATATTTCTAAATTAGCCCATAGCTGGCTCAAATCAAAGCCCCCGCTGTGTTTGAAATTAGCTAAATTACAATTCATTTTTTATCCAATTGTCCTTTATTTGAATGAAATACAGGCATAATTACATTAACATTCAAAATCATAAAGTCAGTAACCTCAAAGTTACAGATCCAATTAAGTTTCTGAATATGTATAATTGTATATATTTAGAAATGGTCAAGATGTGGCGATGTTTCGTAACAGCCATACGGCACGCGATGGATAGCAAACCAGAAACATAGACGCTTTGAATGCTGAGCGTGTGGCATATTACCGCGGAATATGGCTACGGTTCCATTGCTCCACGTCATTTTATAGTTTTTTCAATAGATATAATAATTGATGCATCGTGAGTACATATGCATTTATTTAAGGTATTCCTTGAAATAGGATTGGCTGAATAGTCCTAAACAATTATCAGCTACTTTTAGCCCATAAAAATAAGTTCTTGCTGGCTTAGTCTAAATATCTATACAACTACTGGATACATTGAGACTTAACTTCGTATGTCTTAGGACGGCGAGCACAGTGGAATAACAAGCATTGCTATGTAATTCGTTGTGTTGGTTGGTTTTGTTACTGTCCATGAGTGGTCGTATCGCCTACCATCAGGTGAAATGCAAGCCCGGCTTGCCCTTGAAAGGAATAAAAAAATAATAGACATACATATTTTTTCAAGTGTGTATGTCTCAAGTAAAAGAAACCATAATATGTTCGTTTTTATGAAGACGAAAGCGTCTAAAGTCCTCTTCGGTGTCTCAAGGGCAGACGGAAGGTTATATAGAAATTTCTGACCGGCCTGCCACGCTGGGAATTTTGGGCTCACTGCACAGGTGTTAGAACCGGGCTGGACGTCTAACCAAAATCCTACGCTGATATGCTAACTAAAACCTGCCCCTCGCGCGCATTATAGACGACAAGTGATACGGATGGACCAAAACCAGATACAGTAGAACCTCTATAAGTCGAACATCAAGGGAGACGCCAAAAACTTCGAGTTATAGAGTTTTCAACTTATGGAGGATTTCGACTTAGGCGGATTTTGATTCGACATAAAGAGGTTTTTTGAGGTTTATTCTTATAAATTTTGAGTTAGAGAGGTAAAATAAATAAAAATTCAACTTGCAGAGGTGACAAACATATTTTTATTTATTATATGTAAATCAACATTATTTCAAATCATTTTAAAATAAAAAATATGGCATTAAAAAAGTCAGTAATGTTTTTTTTTGCTTTAGATAATTTGGTTGTTCTCTATCTATAGCATTGTCGAATCTATAACTAATATGTTAACTGTTGTAGTAATTGATGTGTATTGCAGTAGAACCAAACTACTTCTGACAGTATTTAAGTCGAAAACAAATGACTTGCTTAGCTAAATTTCAAAGGAAATCAAAATTGAACACCTGACACCAAGCAAGCAAACACGTGTTTACGTGAGTCATAAATTTATTATCGTATACTCCTAAAATGTTTTCTAAGAAACAATAGTGTACTCACATTGTCGGCAATTTCTTAAAGTCGGTAACTTCTTTTTGTTGGAACAATAGAGGTAATAAATTCCAAATGATCAAGTTGTAAAGGTTGTAAAATAAAACGTTGCTATGTTCGAGATACAGAGGTCAAATTTAATTTTTCGAGTTATAGAGTGAAAATATGTACCAAAATGGTTTGGAGGGACTCGGTGATTATTTCGACTAACAGAGGGTCAAGATTTCAAGTAATGGAGGTTTTGGTGATTGAAGGGAAGGGAACAAAACATTTTTTCGAGATTTGGAGGTTTTTGACTTATCGAGGTTCGACTTAACGAGGTTCTACTGTATTATGGCTCGCCGAGCCACTGCTGGAATTTGGGATGGCACTGATGCCGCCTACTTACTTTACTTCGAACGCTTATGCCGCGATGGGCGTCCACAATCAACTCTAAACCAGGCGTTCTGCTTCCCATTCTAGCAACAAATCTAAGGAGAGCATACCATCACCGCAGTGAGCTTAGGATCCCCAACGACGAGAAGGGGATACTGTCGGTAAATCCTGACCCCTATTATTATTGATTGGTATCTAGTTTTTAGGTTACAAAGCTGTCTGTCTCTGTCTCTGCCATAATAAGAAAAAACTCTAATACACACATCACTTCCAAAGGTATAAACACTGTATTAGATGTGCATGTGATGTATGGTGAGCGCCCATAGCTTGAACCTACCACTGTTCTTCTTATACAGCGCTTTCAATTCTAAATAAACGACTTCGTCATAGATTTCAAGGAACATTTATCCCTTTTTATCCGACTTCAAAAAGAGGAGGAGGTTCTGAATTCGACTGTATGTTGATTTTTTGTCTCATTATTAATACTAATTCAAGAAAATATCGTGCGAGTATGGAGATGCGCACAGCCACACCAAACCGCGCTGGTATTATTTAGTCGGTAATTATGCGAGGCGCGACATTCCCGCCGTGTCAAGGTGAACGCGTCGTCGCCGACCGATGTCCACGCGGCCCATCTGCCTATACTAACAGAGTAACAGCGTCATCGTGTGCTGCCACCTTTATAAACATATTTTTATAGCATTGTTTTTCTATAAGTCAGGCGAACGAGCAAACAGGTGACTTGATTGTAAGTGATTAAGCGGCTCATAAACATCTGCAAAGGGAATGCCCATTTTTTATACAGTCTTGGACTAGGAACGGACAGTTACAATAGGGTTTTTTGGGATTTACTTCGGAATAAGGGTCGGAACTATCAGAAAAACACGTTAAAAATGTCGTCGTTTTCTTTACAAGGAAATAAATAATATTATTTTTAAGAATTTGACTGTGAAACAATATGTATTTTCTTAGTCATGGGCTTCACTGTTCCATTACTCCTTGGCCATGTTTGTGACGTCTACAAATGGGAAGAGGAAATGAAGGTATCAGTTTTATGTAGTACTATTCGTTCGAACCAGGAGGGTCACTCTATGATCAGGAATAAAGTTCGAATGTTTGATCGTTCGACGTCCGAGTAGTTTATAAATTTTTCACTTCTAAAAATCAATAATATTTTCTGTGATATTTCGCATTAACTCCGAACTTTACGGTCTACGGTTATCACTAACGATAGAGGAATCGAACTTTTTATACAGTATCTAGGCACATTCGTATAGTTCAACATATGTCGTCTGATCATGAACCTTGTTTTGGATCACGGAGGGTAACCCCAGACAAATCCTACTGCAGAGCAAAGTAATTCCAATATGACTCTACCACGCCATAAAAATAAAATACTAGGCATAAGTACTATCAGGCTCTCCAAAAAAAACTAGATTATTTTTCTACTAGATAACAAGCGCCAATGTACTTGTACATTAGCGAGATTTGCGCGGTGGACTTTCAGCGGCACAGATCAAAGGTAGCGTTTGACGCGCCGACGCGTGACTCCACAAAGGGTGCCGATGTCTCTAGGCTTTGCGTCACAAATCTGCGTAATGATGCGGAGTGTTAGACATGTAGTTTCATCTCGTTCTTGGAACGTGCCTTATTTTCTATTAGGAAATTTACGAGGAATTTGATATACAATAAGGTGTTTACTACACTATTTTAATGCAGCATGGAGTTACCAAATATTATGAAAAACAAATCTAGACGGCATTTCCAATTACCATAATGTGCAAGTAAGACATTAGGACGTGCAAGAATAAAAAAACTTAAAAAAAAACACCTAATCCCATACATCAATATAGCGTTAAATCTCCTTATAACACCCCGTCTATAAAATCCGTAAACAAGTTTATCCCCCTACTTCGGCTGGAAGTTACCGCAAACTAGTTTTTCCTACATGTTTGGAGTTAGACGGACGCAATAACCGACACCTGTGCATCCACAAGAACTCGGCTTGGTATGGGTGAAACTTCTCTATGAATTTTTGTTCCGAGTGTAGGTAAAAACTGATAGTAAAGAAACTGAATAAGCAATTTTTTATGACTTGCAGGTGATAGTTGTCAATATACATGATATAGGCTAATAATTTAGGTATATAATTAATTTAATATCTTCCATTTCAGGATGGCCAGCGCAGTGGAATGCCAAGCAATGCTTTGTAATTCTAGATTTTGCTTGGTTTTGATGCTGTCCATGAGCGATTGTATCGCTTACCATCAAACGAATGTTATGATCGTCTCGCAAATAATAAAAAATGTAATTAATACAGAATTTATAATAATACAACTTTTGGTTGTCCTCAGGTACTCACTCCATCATAACAGTAAGTATAAAATGAAAACTAATAACAGAAACCAATAGCTCTAAATCGTAACACACAATAACCACTAATATCCCAACAAGACCCATAAACTTCACGGTATTCTCACCTCGTCCATTGTAAAAAGGTTGTTTTTTCGCCATAAATTCATAAGTTTTATGAGTTTGATGGGGGGGCGACGACCCTCGATCATCTGTGACTTAGTGCCCTCCACGCCGTTTATGGGATCTTGGGGCAGGTAGCCTGGATTTATGGACCTCTAAATATATTTATTGTGGGGTGACGATGTATGAAGTTTATGGGGTTTTGGAACGGTATTTTACGTCTAATGTGTTCTATAGAGGTATATAGAGAAATAGTGTAGTATGTAATATAACAAATGTTTGAGTATACAAGTGTTAATTATTATTAATAGTGTATTTTTTATAGAATTCATTCTTTACATTTACGCCGTCTTTTCTTTCTCCTTCCCTAAGAGAAGATATAAGTATCTATGTCAAAGGTTGTCTGGTAAAGATCATCATCAGCGATAAGACCGCCTTTTGTACCGTGTTTTTTTTCCTTTATATTATAAGGTTATTTTAGTATACATTAAAATATATTATCGTATAAATAAATGAACTTCACTGTCATTAAGTCATGAAATTAAATGACTGACAACTCAATATATTTTCCTATAAGCGCAAGAAGCTTATACCCAAATGGAGATTGCATTCCGTATAAAACACTGAAGCACAAAAAATTTACCTTGAATGCAATCGCTGTTGCCTGCTATCCTTTTCTTTAGAGTGACAATAAATGAAAATGAAATTTTGTTCATTCATTGTCACTCGAAAGAAAAGGATAGAAGGCAACAGCGACGTCATTCAAGGTAAAAGTTTTGTGCTTCACTTTTACATACGGAATGCAATCTCCATTTGGGTATAAGCTTCTTGTATAAGCGTGTAAAATCATATTTTTCGGATAACTTGCTTTTGATAAAAATATATATAAAAAAGTAAACTAGAAAACCGTTGTGGACTAAGGTTAATACCTGATATTAGAATTAATATACTCATTGATAAAGTAATAATGCTAACACTTGTTGACAACCTAATTCAAACTCTAATATACCAGCAAAGAGATTAGCACGGCGCGTGTCTCATAAATCCAGCACAAAAAGTGCATCTCCAGTGAGTAATAAGTGTCAAAACGCGCAGTTAATTCTTTTGCGAGGTGCTCGGACTAACGAGCCGCTGTGTGAAACATTGCATACGGCTTACATCCACTGCGAGCCTGAAGCGATGCGCAGCTTTGTTTAGAGACTATCTCGCTCACCAGTTACTGAACTGATAGCCTTTGTGGCGCAGTTTGTTAAATAACAGCTGGGGAATGAGAGGCCGTGGGTGCGATCCCCACATCGAGACAAACATTTGTGTCTTATTAAAAATGCCCGCAATCATTCAAAGAATGGTTGGCTAGCAATGGACATGTTATACCATAGATCTTAAAGGTATATTGTAAAACTAAAAAAAACCGTCTGACTGACTGATGATAATAAAAATAGTTATACAGATTACAGGATGTAATCAAGAATGCCACCGAAAATAAAGCCGGGTGGTAGTTTTACAGCCGCTGCCAATAAACAATCCCAATCCAAATTTTGCCGTTTTAGATTGACAGCTCAATCTTTTTTCTGATACTATATTGCCAATATTCAATCTAAGTAGTGAAAAAACTATGGCAACATGACAGGAGTCCAATCGAAAAGTAGAAAACAATTGACAACAAAATAGATTGACTTCAATCTAATTGTTTCGATTGATTATTGGCATCGGCCGTTAGTGACTACAAACACAAAACACCAAAAAATTCGCAAAGAAACGCGTCAAATTGTGATTTTTTAAATATCCTCGTGTTAAGGTGGCAAATCCATACTCTACCCTTAAAAATAAAAGGGCTATTATTAATAAATAGGATGATAAGAAAACAACAAAAAATAAAAATAACAAACATAGTAGCTGTTTTTTCAAAAACTATAATTGCATTGTGTCTGTGGTGACTGACACCCGGCTTCATTTTCGGTAGCAATCTTGATGCATATATTGTATATCAAAAATATAGGAAATATCATGCAGTTAGTGTAGCACTGGCATAAACCGCTCACCGCTCACAAAGCAATAAATAAACGCAGAGACAACACCTTGTTAACTAGAAATAATTAACGATGCAAAATAAAACTCCCGGCGAATGCTGCTCTATGGAGTTATCACGCAAAATGTATCGTGTTTTGAAAAATATTTATATTTAAATACCTGGTGGACTAAAATACTGTAAAATATATATTTCACGACCCGCGTTTATAATCAGGCTTATACATATTTTTGTTCAGGCATAATATTTAGGTAGATTAATACATCTCGGTTTTATCATCAAAAGGGGAGATTAATTCTAAAGACGCAATTAATTCTAAAGACAGTTCTTCAAGTTTATTTCTATCTCAAGGTGTACGGAGAAAGTCTGTATCGCTCTCTCTCTATCTCTCTGTCTCTGTCTCTCTCACAACCATACTGTCTTTGTAGTGTTTTCATTATTCGAGAATATATTATTGGTACACACCTGTATTTTGTTATCCTAACAGGATCGCCACTTGTACAAGTTACAATAAAATAGGTCGGTACTAAATGAGACAATATAGCCAAAACTATGAATGCGCGGGTAGCATAAACGCTACTACCATCCTCTACCGATCGCCAGCCACTACGTATATTAACCAAGAGTATGAAACACTACATCCTCCAGCCAGAGGAATTCCACTGCTGATCATAAGCCTCCCCCCAAAGATTTTTAACTGTAGTATATCTGTTTGTATATATACGAATTTTGGAATTTCTACTGATAAGTTTGGACACCAACACTTTATGAAGGGCGGCGCTGCATTTTAAAGACTCACATCGTGGCGAGAGACAGCGGAGTATGGAGATAGCTGGAGAACTCTCACTTCGGAGGCTAAAACTCACTTTGGGTCACTGAGCCAGCGGAGTTAGTTTTTCGTATATCACTATATCATAAACCCATTAACTTGAATGCGAGTGTCAACCTCGAGGACTCATTTCACAGCACATTTTTCCGCTACGGAATATGTCAAAGCAAAATATTTGTTTACTACGAATACAATGTGGTCTCTGTAATCGAAGACGTTCCTCAATAAAGTTATTTAAATGTTTATAGATACGGCAAACGGAAATACCATTATGATATTTCCTTATTGCTATTTTAACGTCCAATAAATACGTTTTAGGAAATATATTTTTATTAATTGACAAGTTGGTATGTGACTTCAGTTATTATGTTGGAAGGTCGAATCATCTGCCTTTTAAATACGATATACTAGTTTTTACGCGGAGTTACTTGTTGTATTTTCTATAAAACTTTAGACTTGGAATTTCATATATTGTACGAACTGGATTCCAGGAAATTGCGATAGGAATCGCTTGTAGTGAAGACTCTAAGCAGAAGGGATGTCTGCGTTATTGACTATGGCCTAGTCTAGGTTCAGACCATGACTATGAGACAGATCTCAATCGAAATCTCGATAAAAATCCCGTGCGAAATAGTTTATGCATATGGACTAAAATCTTATTTTTAAAGGAAGAAAACTGAAATAAAATAATGAAATAGCGCTTAAAATAAAAAAAAACCCTTTCTAACTCTACAAGAAATCTAATTCCTGGGCTGGTCTGTGAATAATAAAGAAAATGTACAAACACACAGACATATTTGTAATGTTGGTATGATAGCTTGAGTATGAGAAGCCTTGGCCTTTACAAGGCGGTTATTTTTGCCCATTTTATTGTCTATTGTGACTCGTCTATACATCAGGTGCCCGTGACACCATTCATGGAGACCCTGACTCGTCCCCTTTATAAAAATATAATAATACATATTTTAGCATATCAGGAATGTCATAGTTGAGACGAATCATTAGAACTTTTTGTAATGCCAGGACAAAGAAACGAAAACACATGTTGGTAAGTGGTAAGTAGGAAGATACTCTATCTTCCGAAACTAATTTCAAATATTCGGTTTCGACGTCCAAAGTAAGATATAATTTTTTCACTTCAAAAATCAATGCTATTCTCTATGATACCTAGCATTTTCTTAATACTTAGTCCACAATTACGACATAGGATAGAGGTTTCATTCCATATACAGAATAAGTGTTTGCTACACAAGGTAATCGCAAATCATGCACTCAGTTCATTGCCCTGCACTACAAGTGGCATGCCAAATGAACCGTGACGTAAAATTGATTCAACAAAGCCGGCAATCAAATATAAACACCGGCGGCGCCTTAAATAAACACAAAGGGTGCCACAAAAATAAAATATATCCACGAAAAACATAATTACCATTTCCCTTTTCAGCTTTCTGCTCGTTATCAATTGATGCTACGTCGTAGCGTCGTAGCACCGTAGCCGGGGGTGCCGTAGCCCGTAGCGGCAGGTTAGGGGTTGTTTACAAAAACACGATGACTGGCTTAACGCGCCCTCCCGTGTCTTTATTGGCCCTTGTAGGCTTGTTGTTGTCTGACGTGAACGGTTTCATAAGTAAATGGGGCAGAAATAATAACCTCGAAAAAATAAATATAACCAATACATTCTCAGGTAAAGCCTACCTGATATAATAGATTGTATGATGGCTTTAAGATAATAGGGTAAAATAACAAGGTCTATTTCTGTTCGAAAAAATTTAAGTCCCAAAGAATTATTGTCGAAATACTTGCGAATTATTTTGATCGAATCCAAGATTTTTGCGTTAATAAATTACCGTAGCTACCAGCTAGTAATTTAAATACATACAAAATTAATCTACGGGTTTAGAATATAAATATTTTATAAAAACCTGGTTCCGTACTGCATGTAGCGTACAAAGCGCAAGAAATAACATTGTAAGCGGGGTAATGGGGCGACGACAGTTAACTTGTACATTCAGGTGCCCGAGTAAACACACTGCAGACTTCACAACAACTTCACGATATCTAGCCTTCATTTACAACAATTATTGAGACTTCGAAAAAAGAAGGAGGTTCTCAATTCGACTGTATGTTTTTGGGTAAAATTACATGGTATGTACATATCAGGCTTGGTAATTAACAGCAACACTACTTAAAACTTCTTATTGCTTACCGATTTCTGCACTACACTGCTCACTCTGAGACATTAGACTTGTTTATTTTTGAAAAGTAAAGTTATTTTTTCATTGAAGAAAGACAGAAGAAACAAAGAAAGCATTTATTTGTCACAAGTAGTGTTGGTAAAAATAACAATAGCAATCACAAATAGCAAGTGAAGTCGATAATAACATTTCACAAGTTGTATAAATAAGCTAAGCTTTGCGATTGTGATTCACAAAGCCGAGTTGCAATTTTTTTAATATTATGATCTCGTGTAATGTTTTCAATGTTGTTCGATGATTAATAATTCTTGATGGAGCGTCAGAAATTATTCCGCATTAATAAAACCAATTATTAAGAGTGTATTCTAACTAATTAATAAAAAAACAATCGATGAAAATTTAAAAGAAGATGTTATTTTTCGTTGGATTGATAGGAAATTTAGGCATCGCACAACATTGACCGCGTTGGCAGTTAACGTGTTAAGGAAGAAACTTAATAATCAATTTGTGTGTGTACTTTTAGACAATTAGCAATAGCAGAAATATAGAGCACAAGGCTTCAAAACTAACAAGGAGGTGATGTTAATTTGAATTTGAAATAGCAATAATTCCCATTACTAGTCACAAGTAATGGTTTACAGTTATACTCATATTTAAATTATCTTCAGTAAATAGAATTCTTTGTCACAAAACGGCTTATGCTTAGCATGTGATGGTAAGACAACGCTGGTTGCCGCAAAGCCAGCAAGTGACATTGTGTGTTAAGGCCAATAATCACTAGCTACAATTTCATTTAAAACCGATACACCCACATCGCAACCAGGCGGTATAAAAGATCTATTGAACTTACAAGACAATTTAATTATAATGCTGAACAGACTCTCGACTAACGACCATACCGACTATCCGACTATAAACATCAGTGACATTTACAACAGTGAATAGTTTCTTAAAAGCTGATGATAGTGTCCAAGCATACAATCCATTTGTGTACAACTATCACTATACTTACATAAACATCCTACCAACAAATTATTCCGCTACAAGTATTTCATCGCAATAAACTTATAGTGCAAAAAAATAAAAAAATCGCAACCAAATGCACATTGTATCATTTTTCATGTATATTTTTTTGTGATTCATGTTTTAAATTACAGCGGGCTGAAATATAACGGCAGGAGGTTAAAAATCTTGCGCGCGCTATCTGCTGGCCGAGCGCCAAACTACCTGCACAATAAATAATACAATCTGAGCGCGCACGCTGGTGGTAGGACACACGTGCGACTTTTTGTCGCAGCAGTTTTTAACGCCATACAGTGTATGGAAGACACGTATCTCCGCTGTAGGGAAATGAAGTTGCATTAATCCACCAACCATGTTCTCATAACATTTTGTATTTAGAAAAAATACCACAAACGCCGGAAAAAATTAGTAGGTATAAACAACGTCAATTTTCATAGCGCGTCGCATTTCAAAGTGGCTGACTCCGGATTAAGATGCAAATCTTAATTCATGGGTCTTTATGGGACACTATTCGGTCTCACAAACACCTACACCCGAAACAACTGCTTAATGCGTGAAAAAATATCAAAATATTAATTAATCGCATAAACGCCCGTTTACACTGTCCGACGCGTTCCGCCGCGAGCAACGCAACAATAACCGCCATTGTAATAGGTCCGCAAATATTTTTAGCCACCCCACGAAATTATTTGCCTTAATGACTCTTTAGATAAACACCAATTAGATACGGATTAGTAACGACCTTGCAATGTATATGTTTTTCGCACCTTTCTGCAATCATTAATATAAAGGTCGTGAAGTTAAAGACGTATTAATTGGTCGCATCGCCTTGGAGTTACACCTAACGTTTATATTAATAGTCCCAAAAGTTATTTCTTTAAAACATATTATTAATTCGCTTTCCTGCTCGATTGGTGGCTGGAAGAGATCGCTCTTAGAGATAATGCCACATATTGCATTATTTTTTTCTGGGTTTAATGCTATGTTGTATTTTAATAAAGTGTTCTTCTTCTTCTACCTGGTGTTTTCCCGGCTGATGCCAGGGTCCGCCTTCCGGCTAATTCTTCTCAAATTAGCCCGATCTTCGGTATACTCAATAGTAAGGCCATTGACCCTCATATCTTCCTTGACGACAGCTAGCCAACGCTTCTTTGGTCTTCCCGTCAATCGAGGTACAATAACATTGAGACCTAGGCACATATTTCGATAAAATATTATTATTGTTAATATTTATTGGCTTGTATGACGCTAGCTAGAGCTGCTAGGCGAGAGTTCGGTAACTAGGTAAATACTTATGTCATTTTTATACACTTGTTTCTGTGTTGAATGTTGAACTGAAACTTCAGTCGTGGTTCACACACACTACAGAATTCATGTAAGATCAGGGCTATGTAAGTGATTGTTCAAAATATAGATTACTTACTATTTTTTTATATAGTTGGAAGGTCGTTCAATACTCGACCCTTGTTAAGTGCTAAAATCTTGATCTCTTAAATAACCAAATCAAATAAGTTTGCTTCATTATTTTAATAGCCAAATATACAGACCAATAAATCCATTTAAAAATAATGAAAAGCAACCCCAAAACATAAAGTAACATAAAAGTGAATACAACGAGCAACACAAGGTGCAATAAAACGCGTGGATAAAGTATAAAAATGTAAATACTTTTGGGGCGTGTGTATCGAAAGCACTAAGCATATTGCTCTCGTGAGCTATGTCCCACGTGAACACGCCGATAACACGCTTTAGCATCACCTTGTGTACCGTGATTGTGGAATCACTGGATATGACCTCGAATCATCTGTTGGGTCTCTAGCAAATCTCTAAATCAAATAAATTTAATTATTTTTGGTACACTCAATAACTCGAAGATAAAAACTACAACCGAAATTTTCAAAAACACGCGGTATTTCGAAATTATTTCACACTAACACTCGGAAAATCCAAATAAAAAATGGTCATGAAATGTCGAAATGGTCATGTTGAAATTTGTATACACGAACGATCATACAGGCCTATAAAACGCAGCCTAAGAGCCTCTCAACATTTAGAACTCTAAGTAATTCGAATCATTGGAGAGATACCTCCAACTTCGAATTATCGAGAGCCGACAGTATATAGTTTGTATATAATTCTATAATTTCGGGAAACAAATAAACTGGTCCCCGTAAGCGACAACTGCCGCTCATGACTTAACTTGGTATGGTCGTTAAAGCTTCATAAGACACAAGTTTTCTTTTATGGCTATAACAAAATCAAGAGACTTTTCGGTCTCATGAAACCCGTATTGGAAACAAATTTTCCCTGCTACATTGAAGTATTAATAACACTTTCCTTTTGGCTTTACAATTACTTTATGGCGAGAAAAAAATGTTAGTACAAAGCCACTTCATTTTGTTCCTAGTTCCCCGCACTTAAGGCGCTATGAGTCAGGTCTAAGGTCCGTCTAGACGGCCGTGTGTCGCGCCCTTATTTATTGCGCCGTGTGTACACGCGCTTTCAATTTAGATACACGTTGTTTTAAATTTACTACATACTGATACACAGGAGATAAATTATCTTGTTTCACCTATTGTTTTCAAATTTCACTTACAATTTTGAATGTTTATTTAAAATACGTTTTTGAAAATATTTTTCAGTTTTGCAATTTCAATTGTGTGGTTCTCAAATATCATTTTTCCTAAGTTATGAAAGAGAGAATATTGATTATTCGAGATATAAGATAAAGTGACAGCTATAAATAAAAGTGTCGATAGAAATTAAATGTGTCGGAATAATTAATCGAATGAAACACCAAGTTGTTTTACCTATTCTTAGAATATTCTTAAAATTAAAATTAATTAAAGAATACAATAATATCCTTCGTAAATCCATCCTCTGAAATATTGGCAAAGTACATACCTCTTTACACTGTATTTCAGACACAGGCGAAATCTCTGAACGAGCATATTGAACTGATTCAAGTAGTTTCACACCTGACCGCATTCTTAAACGTCTCGCTTTTGACACACTTCGTCGAACGCGAAACGTTTAAAAATATATATTGTTTGTTAAAAATGATAATGTTTAATCAATAGATACACACTGGTTATAATTGAGACTAGTAATGAATAGCTACACTATGGTATTTTGGTCCAGATGTACTTAAATATGTAGCAAGTGCAATTACACCTTTTCTCATGACGTTATTCCCTGTTATTTTCGTAATTTATTGTGGTCATACTTACATATTTATTAAAATAATGACTTCTCGAATATGCATATCGGATTCACATCCAATAGTCAATCATTCCTCGTTTTTTTTTTGTACTTTTACATGTCGGATTGTACATCAGTTGTTGTGAATTACATAAAAAAAAATCTCCTTGTGACATCGATTGGTGAAAGTATACAGAAGGATACACCTATAAAGGCTCGTCACCTTGCACAATACCTAGATATATATAAAACAACATGTAATTTTATCGGTGGCGCACCGATGGTGTATCGATTTAATTAATAAATAACCCCATACATTGGTGAAAAAAAACTGATTAATCTCTAATAATACTTTCGAAATTCGAGATACACTAGTGTATAAAGCTATTTATTTGCCGCCAGGTGATCATTTTCGCTCGTATACAATGAAAACCCATCGGCAAAACATCACTTTCCAACCGTGAAAGTACTAAGAGTCGTTGAATCGAGAGTCTCGCCAAATAAATAACGTTCCGATAAAGAGCGGTCAAGGCTTCGGGCGGAAGTCATCTGGCGACAGGTGGAGGGCGGAAATGGCGCGCATTTCCGCCCCCATCTACTCGTAGGTGTTCGGGGCGAGTGGTTGAAAGGTTTATTGAGAAAGTTTATTGTAAAAGGTGTTAAGTGTGCGATTGAGTTACTATTCGAATTTTCATTTATGTGATACGAGTAGTATTCTTCTAATAAAACATTGCACTAACATTCACACGTTTTAAAATAGTTTTATTAAATTTACACAAAATGGTATAAATTACTTATATATACATACATATTATATTGTATGAATGATTCCTGTTTTAATAAATTAAAACCTAATATGTACACTTGCCTACAATCTGTATCAGCCCATATACGTCCCACTGCAGGGCACGGGCCTCCTCTACAATCGAGAGTACGATTGGGAGTGGTTAGGCCATTGCCTACAATATAATATACTTAAAAGAGGCCCTTGCCCTGCAAAGACGTATATGGGCTGATACTGTATTGTAATTACCAGACATAGTAATCAGTACTCACTACCTGATACACTCTAAGTAATTTGTATTATTTTATAAAAAATAAGATGCATTTCACAATTCCATTACATTTTCTAACAACAAAAATGTACTTAAAAAAGGCATTGTAAATAACACCTCTATATAATTTGTACTTTATAGAGACAATGTTAAAATAAAATACAAACATTACAATGCGATGAGTTAAGCTGGGCCCGTGTTGGCAGCCACCCAGGGCACCTACCTTCAGCGCTCGCGTCTTAATTCCTGTCTCTGATATGATTTACCTTCACCATTTACCTTTTTTAAACGAGTCTTAGTAAGAAACATTTATTACGATAAAACTGCGAGACATTTGTATTTTGTAGCTTTACTTATAGGCAAAGTAAGTACAGATTTAGGTACCTATTTATCAAAACTTGTTAAAGTAGGTATTTATTAAAGTGTCGGTTTAATCTATAACTTCTAGACTTCTAAGCCTATAAGTGTAAATTAAACACTCATTACACCATCTATCAAATGTAGAGTTATGTACGTGTTTAATGATGTCTATATGGTTTATGTTAGTATTTTTTTAAATCAAATTGTAAACCGTCATATAATGTCCCTCATTTCCCATACGGCAGAGCACGCTTCTCCTAAAATCAACCGAGTTCATCGGGCGATTAATGACCGAAATCAAAACTTGACCTGTCTTATACTTCCAAAATCACGTTCTATTTAACCCACAGCAGACGCACAAAAAATCTCAAGATTTTATCTCTCAAACGTCTAAGATCTAAAGCCAAAGATTTCATTAAATCAGTCTCACTGCTGACCTTCGTAGCCGGAGATCATCAAAATATAATATTTGAACGATGCAGAGATGATCAGTAAAGATCATCACGAATTTACATTTGAACTTCGGTTTTCACGATGACCGAAAGAAGTATAGCGATTAACATCACATAGTTTTATAAAATATAAGACATCATCACACTTTTCAAATCGTAAAAATATTTTTTTGCGAACTGTCTTCGTAATATAAATAATAACAGTGGTGTAGTACACTGCTACAATAGATATTTATGTTTTTTTTTTTTTTTATAATGGCCTGGCATAGTGGCGGCATTGCACCTGATGGAAAGTGCCAATGCCGCCCAGGCAGAGTATCCATTGGCATCGGACGGCAGTCCCATGCCAATGGAAACAATTATGCCGGCCTGCTTAGGTGCCTCTTCACACCACGACGGAAGGACCCAGGATTGTAGGAATGAGGGAACACGTGCGCCGGCAAACAATTCCACAGCCTGACGGTGCGGCACAGAAACGAATTTGAGAACCGTTTGGTTCGCGCCGGGATGGTGTGGACCGTCAAGCTATGGCTTCGCAAGCCAGCACGCGTGGTTCTGGTTAGGAATGGAGAGGAGGGAAGCAAGTTGAACAATTCCTCAGAGCACTCACCGTGATACAGGCGGTAGAACACGCTTAGAGAGGCGACATCTCTCCGGAGTTGTAGCGACTCCAAGTTGCTCGTAACGTCTGCATCATTCACAATGCGGATGGCCCGCCGCTGCAATCCATCCAAGGCATCGAGCAGGTACTGGGCGGATCCATCCCAGAGGTGTGAGCAGTACTCCATACCCGGCCGGACCTGCGCTTTATATAAGCGGCAAAGCTGACCGGGCGTGAAAAACCGACGCACCCTGTTCAGGACTCCAACCCTGCGTGATGTGGCAGATATTACGCCCTCGATGTGATTCCTTGAATTGAGATCACAGCGGATATCCACACCAAGGATACACAGGTCATTCCGCACTGAGAGGGGAGTACCCTGAAGAATGGGGAGGGGAGAGAACGGGGATTTTTTGCACGTGAACGCACACACCTGGGTTTTCTTGGCATTGAACTCAACCATATTCCTGGAACCCCATGTAGAAATGAGATCCAAGGTCCGGTTGAGCTCAATGACAAGATGTATTTATTTCAAATGGAGGCGATGTGTTATGTGGTTACACAGTTACACTAAGCCCCTAACAATTTTTAGTGTCCTACAATATCATAAATTATTATCCAGAAATGTTTAAGAATCACACCATATTTACAAATATGCAGCAGCAAGCAGAGGTGAAATCCTTTTATTTCAAAAAGTAAACTAAATAAAACCTTTAAAATACCGATTTGTCGCGTCCAGGGCGAGTTAATTTCCGGATAGCTCCACACAATGCGCTCAAGACACCGAGAACTGAAACACCGCATTTTTCTCCACAAAGGACCAGACGCATTGTCCTTCGGTAACTGGCATCCCATATATTAAATAGCAGGTGAGCTGTGGAACTAAAAGTATTCAGACGTAAGTCTTGAAAGAACACTATTTTTATTCCACACATCTTTAAAATGTACCCGTCTGTAGACAAGATTGATGCAAGATTGGTTTGTAATAAATACAATTATTTATAATTGTATTTATTACAAACCTAGTTTGGATACCTCTGGTAATACTAGTTGCTTGGCTTTGCCTAGTTTGGATACCTCTGGTAATACTAGTTGTTTCATGTAATGTTAATGTTATTAAATAAATAAAGTTAAATAAAAATAAAGTTAATAATCTTTATGACAATCTAGTATAAATAGCCTTGTGTGAAATATTGTTTTACCTTACCTTCGATAACAAGGCAATTCCTAAAAAAAAATCGGTGAATTAAATCTACTTTTATTCAGAAAACATATTTTAACAGCATTCAAATAATCCCAGTCAATTACTCACCATATTATGAACCTCACAAGCGATGCATTTTTATCACTTTGGGATATAGCCTTTGGCTCAGCATTTTATAGGAAAGATAATGTACCAGAACATAAACTAAAAAATCAATAAAAAAATCCTAAAGTAAAATGAAACCGTTTAGCCCACAATTGAGTGAAAAAGATTGAATTTCTCCAATAATGGTAGCCGGCCCCCACCTCCAAGGTGGATTTAATTGTCCGACTCCATGTAATGGCTTCTTAACTTCCCAACCATTCTGTCTGCTGATCTCTGCGCGTTTTCCAATGGTGTCGACATTGCGTACAATTTGTTTGTTAGCAGCAGTCAAGATATGTTGACTACTTATTATGCAATGTTTCTTCATTGGTCTAATTGCAAGATTTATCAAGTTAAACACATGGTCTTGGAATTAATTCTCAGGTCAGGAAACAATGTTGTAATTTTTGCGATTCAAAAAAATCATAGATCTTTTGTCGCCAATGAGCTCGTCTTCTATCGCATCTTCAGATGGAAATAAGTTCGGTGAAATGTAGATTTTATTAGTAACATAAATACCTACTTGTTTGGTGTTACAGATTTGTTTTTTGTTTTTATATTATGCATTATCGTCATCCAAGTAAATATAATTGAGGGTAATTGGCTGTTTTCGTTAGTTCTCATCAAGTAATAAACATTTTATCATCCAATGAAATATACTGTAATTGAAGGTAGTTAGTTAATTTTATGCTTCTCACTGGCTCAGTAGTTCAGTCTCGTATACGCAGCCGATCGCGCAGCACGTGTTCTGTAGCTGCACCGGGTTTTTACTTAATTTGGTTTTAAAAGTGGATAATAATATAAAGTGAAGTGAATTAAATTGTGGTAAATTTTAGTGCAAGTGATGTTTAGTGATTTTTCATCACTGACGAATAACCGGCAACGGCTTCGGGAACGAGAGTCCGGTGAGTGATCTTTTTATATTTATCAATTTATTTTGTGTTTTCGTGTATACTTCGATTGAAGTGTGGACATTATAATGTATTTCAAATTTATATGTTTATGCAGATGATGACTAACCCTATTATTTATATCGATTACATTAATCTTATTCTGTGAACACTTTTTATAAGACTATAAAAAATACAACAATTCTTTATTCACAAATAATTTTGTTTAGGTTCAAACAAGTGTTCTACCATCAAAGTGAGCGTTGTAGTGCATTTAAATGACTATAAATACCACATTTATAACTATATAGCTTCTAATGAATTTTTGATGTCATAAACTAAATGGATACATCAATGATGTAGGAATATGTTAGATCAAACTACGATGATTACACATGTCTTTACAATAGGGTAGTGTCATACATTTGTATTATTATTTACATCGAAAGTTTACGTTATGCATAATCATAATCAAAAAGATTTTTTAAAATCCGTTATGGAATAAGTAATTTATAAATATATATAAGTTAGTTGTAGGATTAATAGAAAAGGATGTAACATGCACGGCGTGACGTCATCTTCCATAAGGTGCACGCGTGCGAAAGAGAAAACGAGTGTCCCCACCGCGCTATTAAAAGTATTAATATCTCAGTTATTTTAAATCCAATTTTAATGCTGTTTTCAAATTCGTGTTTTTTATAAGCGGTACTTTTTAGGAATGATTACATACTGCTGAAAATCAAACCTTGAACACAACACAATTCAATAACATACATATGAAAATGAAAATAATTTATTGAATCCATTAAAGTCAATATCGTTTAGATTCATTAATTGATTTATCTACCACCCGGTTCGGAAGGCGGAAAGCATATGTTAGTGTCGTGCGCAGTGGAAAGCGCCGGGTCTAAGACACGCGGCGGGGTAAGTAGGTAAAGCTGAGAGTCGTCTCACCGTTACTGGAGGCTAATCTCGCACCTCACCCGCGCTGGGATACACTAATGTACGTGCGTGAGGAACAAACTTATTGCGTACGAGTTTTAGAGGAACGTACTGAGTAGTTATCTCATATTTCATAGGCCGGCTGGGTAGGTACCACTGCAATTTCTATTTCTCCCAACAAACGGCAGTGTAAATGCATTGTTGTGTTTCGGTGTGAAGGACATTGTAGCCTGAGTAATCAGGGGACATAGTGAAACCTAACATCTTATGTCTCAGGATGGCGCAGTGGACTACCAAGCATTGTTTTGTAATTCAAAGTGTTGTTCGGTTTTACCACTTACCATCAGATGAACGGCACGCAGCACGCAAAAACCAAAACTGCTCTTCATAAAAAATATTTATTTTATAATAAAAATTATTTATATTCAATCTCTTATAACTTAAACCATTCGCTGAGGTCGAAGGCAGGCCAGACAAACGGTTTAAACTAATCTTATTATAGTTGAGAGCGTTTATGGAGAGCTGCGGTATCAGGGTAATGGACGCTTCGTGTGCCAGGTAACCCCATCAGTGGGTATTAACTAATACTTTCGATATCTTCTTCACTTGCAGCAGTTCTCTATAATCTATCTATCTTTAGCAATATATTTCTTTAGATATTTCGATGCATTTTATGTTTCAGTTAACAAAGATAAAGAGATATGCATAGATGTATAGATATGCATATGTTTATAGGTAGCTAGGTAGGATAAATAAATATGTATATGTTTATTTCACCAACGTTTAAGGTTTTAATGGTGTAAGACAGAAAGACACTCCTAGTTTCTGATAATCACGAAACACTTGGAAAATGCTTCACAATTGCTCTAAGATTGTGGGGTCTTAGAGATAGTCCATCAAGCTACCTATCTCTTTCCATAACAACTGTTATAAGACTCATTATAGTAAAGTTTCTCACGACATTTTCCTCCCCGCTCAAAAACTTTATCTTCCATTATAATAAGGTATAAAAAAACATCGCGGTTCACGAAGACATATCAATAACCCACCTTTGTCCGGTAATCAGCAGCGATAAGATCCAATCAATCACGCGCGTGGCTGATGGATGGCGCGTGGTCCCGGGTTCGGTACCCGGCGTGTCATTCGTCAGGATTAGTATCTTACCTATTGTAGACTGTACCTTTGATGGTTTTTGTGGCTTAGAGTATGGATGAAGTGGTGAATGATTGAATAGATACGGGAAATGTGTCAATAGGCTTATGTGGGATTTTAAGAAAGATTAGGAAAAGTACATTTATTAACTATTTTTATTATTCAATTAATTATATAGAAAGGTAACAATAGTTACATTAGCATCTTTATTACAATATTATCACCAATTATTTATATTTTGCATCATACACTTTGTTAAATTTTATCTTTTTCTTCAGGACATTTTATGTTTTCAACAAGGCTAATTCCTCTATATTTTATCTAAATCACCAAAACTTTGGTCTTAATAATCAACCACTCGTTAAGAACAATCATTTCCACATAATCTCATTCTAACAACATTGAAACATCTTACAAAAGATCAACTGAATTGCACTTTTTCTTAAAGAAAACTCTTCATATACAGTATCATATCGCATTATATTAAGCAAATAAAACAGGAATAAATCCGAGCATCGTCGTTGTATACAGACTGGCAACTGGCACGACCGTTTGCACAAAATATTTGTATGTAAAGCGCAAAAGCAATCCACTTATACCGTCGGTTACCTGCACCGTGGTCGTCCGTTACATTCTGCCACTTGAACGTCGGATAAAAAGAGGCATGGAGAGGACATTAGGTTGATATATTTTTTAATATACAAGTTATATCAACTGCTACTGAAAACGAAGCCAGAAGGTAGTTGTAGTGAGTACAAACACAATGTTATAACACCATAGGGCCTCTCGTATTTTCTCATAACTAGGACTCAAAACTCGGTATCCCACTGTGGGGTCAGTACTATGTTCTATTCAGACATCTAGTTTAGCTTACGTCATTTTTCCATGAATTTTAATGTAAGATCGGAGAGTACTGCGTATTGACAAATAAAATAGTTTTTTGTTACTAATATTGAAAAATTACCAAACATTTATGTATTTTTGTTCTGATTCCTCTAAACCTAGATGCTCACAGAACATATGGGTCATAAAAAAAAGATTTACGATCTGGGTTATCCTATAGCTAGTCTTCAGAATTATATTTCCGTAAGTCCACGTTTTAAACAAAACGCCCCCTTACAAAATTCCCTTGATTGTTGATATCATTATCATATGATCCATCATGCATCCGTCAGCCAAAAGAAGTCCACCACTGAACTGAGTCCTCTTCCAATGATTGCCACTGTGACCTGTTGGAACTTAGCTTGCATCCGCGACGTCCCGCGAGCTTATCATAAATTTAAAAAAAGAAAATGTTAATATTATTAGCTCCACGTATTAAAAACACAATTCGACTCCACACCATTCCTATCCTACAATTTGCCAAGGACTTACCTCTTCATAAAGAGGGATGGAATTTTTCTTTATTGTTGGGATTATTCGAGCGCCCTCTCGTGAAAGCTTTACGCGATATCGAGATGGCTCAGATCTTTTACGACCTCATCCTACTGCCATGCACCTTTATACTTTAATAAGTTATCCAATAACTTAGGTTATGCCCCGGATGGAGCTCTGAACGGTTTTTTATTAAAAAATTGAGGATAAGTCAAGTGGAAAATGTATTGTTTTTAGCATTTAAATAGCGTTTTGTTTTATGATTTTGCAAATGAGTTGGTGAGTGACAAAAAAAGGCATTGTCTGTTATTTTAGGCCGTTTTAGGCACTGTTCAATACATTTATAAATCGGATAATTATATAAAAGGAAATCAGTTTTATGATCTTTAATTCCTAGCTTTGGTCATTTGCTTAAATAGTTTAGGTGTGGGGAATTTTAGTAGCATAACTGCTATAAAAATTTAACTCCAACAAAGCATAAAAGGTGTTTAAATCTTTTACCCGCACCTGAACCCTACCCAGCATATAAGAGGTAGAATTTAAGCATAGCTACGAAAACCATATAGTTTTTCACAATCCAAAAATAAAATAAATAAAAATATGGTCATAACAGTAAACATTTAACCTAGCCCCGCCATATAATATTTTAATACACCGACATAAATCTAATCTCGTTAAGCCCCTCTCACACGTGACGTTTATCTCGTATCGTATTTATTAACCGCCCGTGTACAGTCCCCCTAACGTAATTTCGCAAAATGCATCCGATTGTTATCCCTACATAGATATCATTTTTTTCCTATATTTTTTGATTTGGAAACATCCTTACTATCGCTGAATGGGGATATGGATAGTAATGGCTTTTTGGTATTGGATAAATTATGTTGAGTTACTTTTAATGTTGTGTAGAATTGTTAAAAAATATCACATAAAATAAATTACTACGAGTGAAATATTATAGCATTAAGCATACATACATAAACTCAAACCTTTTTCCCTGAATGTCCCACGATGTGATAAGGAGCGAGCCTATCACCAAATCGGGCACAAATCTTGGCTGATAATGAATGGAAACCAATATCACTATAGCCGACTTGGGAGTCGAACCCGAGACCCTAGCTTTAACTGTACATTAGTACAATTAAGCCACTGAGGCGCATTGAACATATATGTTTATGCATATTATGTTCAATATCCCACCGCGAAACAACATATCTGTAAGGCTATTAAAATGTTCACAAAGTTTACAATTTAGTTTCCGTATTTAGCTTTCGTTTTCATCGCGCACAACTACAAATTCCGGCCAGTCAGCAGACAAAACTCACGGATAAATAATTGTTACAATACGTAGGAGTAGGATGCAACACACAGGATCAACGAAGAACTGATAGGGCAAATTATTGACTGGTTGGTAGAGATAGCCAGGTGCAATAAGGCCGCCGATTGTACTTGCTTTAAATATTGTTTTAATTTCTGTTATTTATTTTTTTCTGGTGTACAATAAAGTTTATAAATAAATAAAAATAAAATAATAAATTGAAGTATAACATAAAACCTAGTGACCTCCAAACTGGACTATATGGACTAACTACTCTCAATCATACTCTCGATTGTAGAGGAGGCCCGGACCCTACAGTGGGATGTATATGGGCTGATACAGACCTTCTAAAACGAACGTACTTCCACTTTAAAGGCCGGCAACGCATCTCCATGCCCTTCGGTGTTGCAGATGTACATGGGCGGCGGTGATCACTCATCATCAGGTGAACCGCAAGTTCGTTTGCAACCTATAACATAAATAATAGGAAATGCTGATTGCTTACTGCCGTTTGGGAAGAGCTAATTTGTTGCAGGTTTAACATAAAAATATGGGTAAAATTAAAATACAAAACTGTGTTAATGTGTATGAAATTGAAAAAGTAAATTGAATGATGAAATAAATAAATGTACTAGTTATAATAACAATATTTTGATAGGATAATAGCATATTAGCAGCGTTACATCGGGACGTCCTCAGATTATATAGCGCGATAATATATTTAATCCTGGTATGTTTTTAAATTCTTACTTTTTTGGAACTTGATAATTTATTGGTCATTGAACAATAAAATCATAAATAACCTCTCAGCGTCATGAAATAGGTTTTGTATATGTAGGGAAAGAGATTAAAAACTAACAAATATTCGCCTAGGCAATAAGACCGTCTAATGTCCTCTTTAATTTTATTTGTAAACAAAATACTGTATGCTTTTTGTTCTTTTGTGTGCACTTAAGAATCAATAACTGAACAAAAAATAATAATTTTATCGAATGTCGTATCCAAAGCCTACGTACATCCATAAATAAGTGACACACAGACGGGCACGCAGCAGGCACTTACCGTTGGATAGAACAAATTGAAAACGCAGCCGACGGTAACAAACGTTGATTTGTAGACCTTTGTGCCCTAGCCTAGACTTAAACTTATTACTAACCTAAACACTACTAAATAACTTATCATACGTCCTGTGTATTATGCTTGTGTACTGAAACGAGATTAAATAAACATATTTATAGAAGCAGTAGCTTCGATTTCTTACGGCTATGAATGAGAACTACAAGAGTCAATACTTGACGCTAATTGATGTTGAAATAAAACTATTATTTACGGATCTCGGATTAGGTTTTTTTTATTCAACTTCCGGACGTTTTCGATTACTGTAGAACTTTTGTGGTCACGGGACGGACTCATACCAAATCCAAACCAAATCCGCGGTAAAATCCGTAAATAATAGTTTTATTTCAATATGTAACATTCGCGTAAATCTAAGAAACAATTATGCAAACTAATAGATAACCCGAAACTTTTGGATTTGAAGCCTTTAACCCGGCGTCAGCACAGTGGAAATATGTCACAACGGTAGTAGGGTTAGGTCTAATGGACCCGTATAAAAAACGCCATAACATCAATAATTAAAATAAATTTACTGACATATCATAATAATTGGATGAAAAACCTATTGTTTATGACTTTTTGGATAAACAAAAACAACCTGGTACGAGATATAAGTTTTTAATGACATTTTTATAAAAGTATGAAAAAACTTTAACAAAATAGGTAACCTCTGTCTTAAACTAAAAAAAAAAAATAGAAAACAAACTTTTTCACAATTTTAACGTAATAGTAAGTATAACCATGAAATTTATAGCAGGAATAACAACTATTTTCTATAATAGTCTTATAATTATTCAGTCATAGTTTCTCTTTCATCTGCGCAATCCTTGCAGTACAACACAGCGTGCTCAATGCAGATATATTTTTTACAGCACCGACAAGTATTTCTAGATTTCCTGTGTTTTTTGGCAGGACAATCCTGACACCTTCTTTTTGCATTAGATATCTTCACAGGTGGTTCCTCATCAGGTTCTCCTAAAAATCTCTTACCCTTTTGCGCCGCTTTTGCTATGCTTTGTCGTGGTATTGTTGTTCTTCTTTTTGAGCTACTGGTTGAACACCTGGCACTTGTGTTATGATATTTTCCGCCCTAGTTCGGACATTTTGGCGGGTAGGCCTCTGCTGCCACTTGGTCCCGTCTATTCCAAAAAAATAAGATGTTCATATCTGACTTTCAGAGGTGGTGGTAGTCAAATAAGTATCAAAACTGTGCTGTATTTCAGACGTTGAAGAATATAGCTGATGGCATAGTTCAACAAGGGGCACATCGTCACTGTCCGTGTCAGATACATCTTGATCGGTGTCACTTTCCTGGTTGCGAACACTCAGATGATCTTCCTCTTCATTTTCTGATGTAGAATTTTCATATTCGGAGTCGGATTCTTGCAGAATAGCTAAAATTCGCTGCTGTTCGAGTTTTTCGCGATCCATAATTACAAAGGTTCTGAAAACAATACAATAAGACAATAATACATTTAAAAAAAGACGGCGCGAAATTACGACACCAGGTGTATAGTTGGGTCTTATTTACCTTTCTTGTGTTTATCCGCGTGTATCTACCGCTGTATACACGATACCACTGTAAGGCGATATTTGAAAGGAAGAGAAGACCATTAGCTCCAGCTAATGAGAAGTGTAGCAACGTCGCAAAAATATTTTATAGACTGCGTGCATTTTCAAAAGGCGTGGGTACTATAGACCCAACTGTGCGATCGCCGGGTTAAAGATGATAAGTGCTTTAAAATCCAGATATGAGTATCAAGCTGGTAAAATGGATTGTATCTTAATATTTATCCTATGACTTTGATCAACAAACTGAATGTTGAAAGAATTCCACTATACAAATAAGTAAGCAAGCAATACATTCTGTAGCTTTTCCTTAGTCTATCGAAAGTCTATTGACATATATGCATACATAAACTCACACCTTTTTCCCAAAAGAGTTAGGCAATGTGCAATCAGGACACTTACATTGCGCTTTGTATTTTCCGTCCCACGATTATAGGGGGCAGGGCTATCGCCTTATCGGGCACAGATTCCTGACTCTGAGCTGACAAAGAATTGAAAAATCCAATGTCACTTTACCCGACCTGGAATTCAACCCCGGGACCACAGCTTTGCAATCATATCGCAGTACAAATGCGCCACCCAGGCAATATATTAAAAGTCTATTCATTCATCACAAATACCACTGACGACCCATTGCTGACGAGCACAAGTCTTCAAGTTTCTGATGACAGTGATCAGTCAACGTCAAGAAGAACGCAGGTACGATTTGTGAACATCGCACGAGCTGCCACCAAGTTTAAGGAGTAATCGACGGGAGGGATTAATGTGGCGTCACTAACTCCACTGACGCCTGACGTGGCGGACTTTTAAAAAAGTTCTTTCTTAATTTTTACAACGTCGCAAGGTGTTACTATGAGATGGGGTGGTAGGTATATTTAAATATTAAAGTATCGACATCGATACTTTAGTATTTACATAATTGAGTACACCCAACAGTCACAACCATAGTCCTGACCCGACACTAAGTTCGACTCTTGCGAGAGACTTTTGGTCTCACAAACAAATACATCACACAAACGTTTGTGTCAGTGCGGGTATCGAACCCGCGACCTCTCGTTTCATAGTCGGCGTCCTGTGCCTGTCCTGTCCTGTGCAAACCTGCGCCACGAAGTCTGTCTTTCTATCGATAATCCATTTTTGAGGAATCCCATTCCTTTTCCGTTTTAAATATCAAATGTTTTATGGCTACTTCGACAAAAGAATATTCTCATTTCTTTAAGGTCAGCAATGTATTCAAAAGTCTACGTTTTTGATTGATGGAATATTGTGTATAAGGTTTCAATTAAAGTCGTCGTATCCTCATAATCTTGTAGCTTGTATTATTAGCTAAAAATGAAAAGAGATAGGTAGGAGTTTATAGGATTAATTGCACTACAGGTTATCTAACTGGCCAAACGTCGTATACGTCGTTTTATGAGGTTTTTATGATTTAGTTTACCCTAGGTAGGTAGTTAGGTGTTTAGCTACCTATTAATGACAAACTCATTTAAAAATATACATATATATATTTCGAGAATTTATCGATATCGACAACCCGAAATCTCATCCCCATCGTCTACGTAGGAACCTATTAATAATTTGGCGAGTGGTAAAGTTTTTAAAAGTGTTTCCTCCCGTCGCGTCGTGGAGGGCGCCGTCGGAACATTAATTACACCTCACGGCCTTCCCTCACTATATTGTCGAATTTTTATGAGCCGCAAACTCCCTCAGTTATGGAGAAATCACAATTCATGAGATTTGTATATTCATGTATGAGGGATTTAGTGGGCATTCAGGAAAAGTTTGGGTTTTGTTTTTCTATTAGAAGGGCGATTAGTGATTTATTTATATTTCATTTTATAAGATCTTTGTGAAATTATTATGTGACAATGTTTCGTACTGAGCACGTTATTCTATTGTATCGAAAATTCGATTAACGATAATCGTAAGTTCATTTTTATAAGGATTAGTTTATAAGGTACTTACCTATATTTATTATTGTATTTCCTGCATTGCATTGCAATGACCGTATTGTCTTTCATGATATATTAACTAACTACCATTCCAAAGAAAGGTATTTATGTGATTTTCCTGCAATTATTGTTGCACACTACGCGTTGCCATGTTATTTATGTAACTCCATACACAATACTTATTTCTACACAATTCACGCGAAACAAGATTAAAGAAAAGAAATATCCATCTCCATAAATAGCATTTTATTTTGACATACAAATCCGGGAAGTGTTAATACAAAAGTTGAGTTTCTCGCTCGTCCTGAACACCTCTGCCGCGGGCGGGTCTGTGAGAAATGGCGGCGCGTCACGTGCCCAGGATGAATGATATAAACTTTACAAACACCTATGTACGCTTTGTTACATTTTTATATAGGTATTATGGTATAACGAACAATAAATAATGGTCAAAAATACCCTGAACCGACGAGAATGCATGAAAAGGTTGATGAAAGTGGAGGAAGCGAAAGTAATCAGTCAGGATCGAGCAAAGTGGCGTTCTATAGTTTCTGCCTACCCTATGGGATACAAGCATGACGATAATGTATGTAAATACTAGCAATAAAGGTTGTTTAGAAGAAATCACTCCAAGCGATAAGATCGCCACTTGTAATACCATTAAGTTGTTTATATTGCTTTGCAATAGAAACATATTGTATTGTATTGTAAAACGTAGTGTAGGATGTATTCCAGTGTGACAATTTGGGAAAGGTCTCTAGCTGATGCTGCTTGGGAAAAGCCGAAGTAAGGATGAAATGCGGCAAGTTGTAGGAGGCCTTTGTCCAGCAACCTATAGACTGATGATGATTAGTAAATAAGGCTATATATATTGCACATATTTGAGATTAATAAAGCTAAACCAGATTAAGTAACAACCAAGTATGTGTTAAGATGTACTTGATTCCATTTTCTTTGAAATTGATTCATGCTGACTGTGAAATATAAGCCTCTGGGCTCAGTACCCGCGCTGATACAAATTATACATTTCAGGTCTTTGTATTATGAGCTCAAAGGGTCTCTCGAAGTTTTTCACCCCTGTAACAAAAGACTTGTAACTAAATTTGGAACGAGGACCATGGCCTATGACGTTGACCATAGGGTTAGGACCATATTTAATAAAAAAAATAACTACTTAACAAATTTTATCTCTTCAACCACTCAAACGCAGGGGGTGAGTTTTTTACCGTCCGTCAAAACAGGAAGTCGCCCAAAGCGCTTCCGGCCGATAACAACATCCGGTGCGAAAGTTTTAGCGAACTTCGCCAAACTTCGCAAAGTTTGAGACGGAGGCAGGTGGTGTCGGATAAAAAAGAATCTTACCTTTTGTTGAGTCTCACGAATCTTCAGCGACAAGTTTTATGACAGATACATTTACTCCGCTATCGCTGTGTTCGGGGTGTTAATCTCCGTTTAGGAAGTTGCAAGATTTTTTCCGTGATTAAAAAAAGTTTGCGAATTTTGGAGTGGGAATTCGCCCTTTTATTACTCTCGGTAACTGTCTTTGATAGCGTAGTCTTTTCCTAATATAGTGCATTAGAAAAAATGTTGCACGAAAAATCATAAGTACGCTTATGTAGTTAACCCTTGGCATGCCTGGTGGGCATAAGTTACACGCTATGCCTGGTGGGTCTCTCAGACCCCGATTTTAAAATATCATTTTTTTCTATAAATTTTATTATTTAAGGTGATTTAATGATTCAAGACGCATGCTTAAAGGGCAAAAAAGAGATAGTAAAAAAAATCACATTAGAAATTAATCAACTTTATTAAAATATTTGAAATTAAACTTTAACTCACATTTTTAAGCAACATTTCGTGACTATAACTTTGTTAACATATAATTAATATAAAAAGTAATGAAATCATAATCAAACTTTAATCCAGTGAAAGGCACTATCATATACTTAATCTAAATAACAAAATAATTAGTCTTCATCACTTGCATTTACACTTTGTAAAGCTTTGGTTTGGTAACACTTTGCGCATTAAAAAATGTGACAACAAGACAAATGTGACAACTACATGTCTCACAAATGTACTGGGTTTTCCGATCTTTTTTCGCGGGACAAACGTGGCATCTTCGCTTTATTTCAGGAGTTGATTTTTTCAACGGTGGGCAACCTTGATCACCTGTGCGTTCGGCTATCCTTTTACGAAGATCAGTGGAAAGGCGAATATTCGATTTTCTTGATTGCAAATGTGGTTCAAGAAGCGCTAAATTGGTATGACACGAAATATATGACAACATTGACTTATTTATAAAGAGTTCAAAACATTCTAATGGAGTCTTTGCATTTTTTGCTTGACCATTTACTACCGGAGTGCATTTTTAAACCATATTGTTCCATCTTTACGTCTGTAAGTTTCTTCTGTGGGCACAGTCGCAAGGATGGACAGAGGCTCCATTTCAGAATCCGAAGAGGTGGAGCCTGCATCATTTTCTTCCTCCTCAGAAACAGCTTCTTCATCCTCTAGAGCAACGTCAAACTCTTCTCCACTTGAATCAAATGCAACTAAGTCTTCCTCATCCAACTCTTGGAATAATAAACTAGCTATATCCTCGTCTGTTAGTTGTTTATTCATGATTAAACTGAAAAAAAAATTTAAATAGGATAATGTAATGTACAAACCAATATTATTTAACGGACAAATGCCAATATTTATAAGAAAAAAGAAAAATAAATACTTACAAAATAAAGTCACACCGTATGCCTGGTGGGGTCTGTGGGACCCGCACGCACTTTACGCGCATCCTTTTACGCTCGTAGCTTGCCGCGGACTGGTTAAGCGGGCGGAGGGCATTCTGCGGTTAGTAACGGCCAGCTACTAAAAATGGTGAGACGCGAAATTCAAATGTAAACGAAATACAACGGTTCGCGCGTTGGTGTGGGTCTGACAGACCCTACCAGGCATGCCAAGGGTTAAAATATGCATTTATAATATGAAGCGAATACATGCCTTGACTACTTAGCTCCAAAACTATGTCCAGAATATATGAATTCATCTAATATAACCTAAAATAAAGTAGCAAAAATATGTTTAATTAAGCTTATCGTCTATTCATGTTCATTATTATATATTAAATTATTTAATCTGTCATTGTTAAGATTCAAATAGCTTATAAATTGTTGGTTCACCAAACATTTCAAAAGTTCTCAAAACAAATATTATTAAAAAATAATCACAAATTTACAAAATTGTACTAAAAGACCCACAATGTGCGCATAAATGTCTACCTCATCTTACATATAGGTTATAGGTATACCCATAAATATTCACTTACACGTATACGAGGGGTATTAAAATCAAATAATCCCCATTTATCATATTGTTAATCGAGTGCGACGGGTAATCTGGGCTGGCGCGGCATTAAACAACGATTTCAACTCAGGTATTATAATTAATCTTCTCCATCGCCCCGGACGCAACCCGCTCCAAGTTTTAGCACAGGGACGGGGGCAGACTCGGGTTTAGGGGTCTGGACCACCTAGGCTATAATGGGTTTTATACGATTTTTTTTTCTTATTCATGTTTTAATGTGGGTGTCCTGGCACCACTGCCTACCCCGTCTGGGAAAAAGGCGTCAGTTTATGTATGTATATATATATATATATGTATGTCGTGTTTCAAGTAACTTAATCGTTCTCTCGTAGATATATTTGTCGTTTAAAAAACTTCCTTTAACGACCAGACTAGTTGGCAATGCACCTATTACTGAAATTTTATACTATTTAGGCGTAGGTGGGTAGAAGAATGGTTCTTCAGTTGAATAGTTTTATATTTCGATTTGTGTTTGATATAAAATATACGTATTTTATTTTTTTATCCTCTAAACATATAAAGGCTTAGTAATCCAATTTCAAAAGTTTAGCACAATGTTCTTGCGACGAACCACCTCTATAATTAACAAAGTAAATCATATTGAAATAAAACTATATTTTAAGAATTCTATCGCGGATTTGGTTTAATTTTTACATTTTTTAACTTCCCTACGCGACGCGAAGTTTCCATTACTCTATAGCTTTCGTGGTCACGGGGCGGAGTGGTCGGCAAAATTCGTAAAAATAGTTTTATTTCAATTTGTAACATTCAAATTCAAAAACCAATAAGTAAATCTTAGTTATATCATACTATAGATCACATCCTGTCTGTAATATTTATACAATATTAAATCCTAATTCAAAAACCTAGTCCACCTCTGCGTGTAATATTTTAATTGTGGCAACATAATTATAGTTGCCATTCGCGCAAATACAAGTCTTATTGATCGGTAATAAGGTCTATTCCTAAAATGAACATAGAGTACAGTGCAGATCGGACAGCGCATCACGGTAACGAGCTGGTATTAATCCGTCAGATTTTGATTAGATTCAATGGCACGGAGTGATGTATTCGCTAAGGTGTCATACTGGGGATGCGCAGTTATTGATTCCATCGATAACTTTTGTGCACATTACGTTTAGGCTACATTAATTGTCAGATTGAAATACACGTAAATTTTCAGATTGACCTCCACGTGTTTACGTATGTAGGATGTTAGGGAAATGATTTCAAAACGAAAACAAACGATGGTACTAATGATAGTTTAATAACGATTAAAGAAGGACAGAAAACGAAGAAACTACTTTTATTGTCATGAATTTACATAATAAATTATTATAAGCTCACTCGCGATAATAGAAGATACCTCACAACGCAGTTTTCAAATGTCATATTAGGTATCTTATAGAAGTTAGGTCAGTAGAAATTACAACAAAAAAATAGATAGTAGGTTCAATAACTAGGTAAGTAATATCTCTCTATATAACTCTTAGGCGAGTATAGCATTTTAATGAATAAAACGCACAACATCGATATCACACGCTTGCAGGTACAATACGTAATAACAAATCCAAACACGACACTCCTCATCGATATAACTCAGTCTCTAGTGTACAGGGTGTCGGAGTGCGTGCCTCGGCAATCGTCCGACATCTTAACGTGAGGTGCGCCGCGCCCGCACCTACCCTCATATCTTACTCGGAAAATATCAGTTTACTTGAGTAAAACATGCTTTTAACCTTTAGGATTTTATCAGTAGAAGGATGAATATGGTTGTTGGTTGTATGGTTGGCATACTGTATCAGCCCATATACGACCCAAGACAGGGCACCAGCCTCCTCTACAATCGAGAGTATAATTGAGAGGTGTTAGATTATATAGTCCACCAAACTGGCCTAGTGCAGTTTGGACATTACATACCATAGAAATTCTTAGATATGTGTGCATATCCGGGAGTAGTTCCAATAAAATTGGACGGTTATGTGCAGAATCTCGTAATAACCTGTCTCGGAAAGATCGTGCATCTTTTTAAAAATGCCTAGACGTAACCATTTTTTCACATAACCAATGATTTTCACGTGGTAGAGACTGAACGTAGCTCGTTTAAACTTACATTTTGTCGTGGGACGGCATAAAACAAACCTCTATTCAAAAAATCATGTCGATACCTTAATTTATTGCTACTTTATGAAAAAATATATAAATATGGTAACATTCCTGAAGCATTTAAAAGGATAAAACTGAACAGAACCTACTAATACCTATGCGAATATGCCCATGCCTATATTAATCATTATGTAGAATATTTACAACAAACGAGTTGAAATTTTCCCATTAGGAGTACAAAATGTGTCCATCAATAAAATGTTAATCAACAATGAAGCCTTTGGACGTCAAAGTTTCACGATTCACGTAATCGGCTCAGTGGGGTAACCATGCGTTTGGGAATTAACCGGATTTAGCTATAATTTTTGGTGTGTTTTTTTAGTGTGTTTTGGAATATGAGGTATAAATTTTTCGTATGTACAGACTATTTGATATTTTCCTTCATACGATACAAATAATTAATAGATCTATTAATTATATCTTAAAGAAAATTAGTTGAAAATCTTCAAAAGCTGCATTGTGATGTACCGTTCAATTAATAATTATACTATTATGAAAACCTTTGTGGAATATTCAATAACTACGCTAGCTTTGAAATTAAACATAGTATTTTCGATTTCTATACCGAGAAAATGGGTGTGATCTTAAAGTATCATTCTAAGCTCGTGTGTAGTGAGGCCGGAAACCTTTGGAAGTTTCTGATATCCAATGAAATCCAAAGAAAGACACGACATAACTTAGAAATAGGTGCACCTAAGGGTGTGGTTTGACGTCGACTTGATTGTCCATCATTAAAATTAGCAACACAGTACGATTTCTCGGTTGTTGCATCTTTATGGTTTTATTCACTTTTTATAATAAACCCCGTTATAAATTAGCTGTTACATTAAAATGAAAATTATCCCGATATGTGTGGGTTCATGGTGTCCCCACCACTCAGAGCCCTGGCAGGTGGAGTCTGCAGCGCGTTTTAATTTTCGACTAATTTCAGCACAACGACGCAAAAGCGGATTGAAAAGTTGGTAATTATGAGGGCCAAAGTTGAACGGACCGCTCGCTGCGAATCTGCTCCATTCGCTTATAGACAGGTAGAGTGGGTTTTAGGAATTTTCATGACAAGCATCAATCATTTGTTTTTAATTTACTGAACTCTAAGAATGTAATATAGTCCGTATCTCGAAATAAGTTTTCTTTCCTTACGATTCAATGTGGCAATGGAATAAAGCTTGAATAAAAGACTAAAAATTTAATATACGAGTAGATACATTTCAGACAAAGACTAATTGGCAACGTTTGTGGGTTGAAAACAGTTAAATTCAGGGCGATTTCCAAGTCGGCTAATATTCTTTGGAAATATTTAGTTTGAAAAATCGCGTGTATATAGACAACCTAACTCACTTATATTCTCTTCCCCAAGTTTTAATATTCCACAACAGCATCATCTCCAAAAGTACCTAATGATATCAATAAGTAAAGGGTTACTTATTGATATCATTAGTATATTAAATAATAAATAATTCCGTTACCATAGCAATTACCTACTAGTTACCATCCAACTCTCTAACCAAAGAAGATACAAGGAGAAACAACACAATTACGATGACAGGGGATGAATTAACCTCGGAGGTACGCCGCACCCTGTGATCACGAAAATTACAGACTGCTGATTATTACCCGGCTTCAGATACCCTTATTACCCGCACCTTGTCATCCCGGCTCCTGTAATTTAACTCAATCAATTTGCAGGAATATTGCTTAGAGGGCTATGGTGTTTCAGAAAAACGTATTTGTTGACAAAGGAGTATATGCATTATGCATAGGTAATAAAATTTGTTTGTTAACATATGTATTACATTTTTCTATTCATTATCAGCTCGGAGTCAGAAATTTGTGCCTGATATGGCGATAGGCTCGCCAATTATAGAGACAACAAGGCGAAATGTGGGCGTCCTGGTTCCACCATTGCTACTGTTATGTATTTTAACAAAGGAAATAATGGGTAGGTGGTTAGTGCTTGGTTTAATATTGCTGTCTAATAACAATATCTACTTGTGTAAAGGACACCGTTACTGTTGACCTAAATATCCTACTACAGTGAGATTTCTTAATGAGATTTGATGAAATGGAGTAAATGAAGTAGATTTTTCAAAATATATGATTGAATATTTACCACATTCATTAAATCCAGTCGAAAAAGTCGTAACAATAATAATTACCGTCAATAATAATCATACGATGTCCACTGCTCAACATAGCTCTCTTTAAAAGATTTCCAAAACAATCTGTATCGAGTACCCCTAAAGAGAAAATTATCAGATGTGTTTGCCTTTACAAAGGTCGTAACATAATTTAAAGCATCATGTAAACAAAAAGTCATGCAATAAACTTTTATATGTTGTGACTTTTACCTTACTGCATGTATTTCCAACCTGTTCTCTCCCCCAGCTCCCGAGGGAATACTAACTATAAACTGTACCCTGTTACGTTAACGTGTACTTTGTTAGTACATCTGCCATCCCTCCAAACGTACCGCAGGGGTTTCAGGGTTTTAAGGGCTCTCTTTGTACTTTAACAGGAGTGTAAAGTGTGCGCATTGCAATTTCTATTTACTGAATAAATGGTAGATTACATGTAATATACTCAATTAATTTAATATACAACAAATAAACAATACCATAAGAATGTAATGATCGTAAGTCATGTTACATAAAAATGCATGAAATGAAATGTTTAGGTAGGTCAACGACCAACACCTACAAATATGAGTCGTGAAAATATAATCCCTTTACCTTAGTACTTTAAAAATAAAGAACTGTTGTAGCAATACATTTTGTTATATACGGCGCTGCAAGCATGCATCTCATAATATTTTTACATCTTACCCTTGACCGAAGACTCTTGACAAAGGAATCTCTCAACAATACATTCGTAAGTATACCATAGAAAAACTGCCATAAAACACATTACCAGTTCAAGTCAAACTATACTTAGTACTTACACGTGTTCCTTACTCCAAAGCGATATTCAAAGGCAATGAAATAGCTATGAGCACTCGAATCTCTCTCTAAAAATAAAGTATAGTGGTGTAAGTTGTCCGCTTGGCCCATATATTTAGCTGGATCGACCCTAACGCTCCACAATGGGTGTTGAGCACCTGTCGTTCTCAACCCGTTTGCAAAACGCTGACTACTCATCGGCTGCACTTACGTCTTCAACGATATGCCAGTGTTGGGAGATTTGTCGATGTCGATTTATTTATATATTTATCAATAAAATGTACAATGCAATACCAAGTTTACAAGGTCGATGTAATGTGTAAAATTTACGAAGCAATACACAACGTCAATGCAATGTGTAAAATTTACAATGCAATGCAATGTCGATGTATTTTTAATGTTCGGGGGGACACATTTGTGAGTGAACCGAGGTAAATCCAAAATCTCCGGCTATTTGAAGTTACGTATGTGTTTTTTGTAATACAGAATGTTTTTAAATAATATAATTATGTGGCAAAGGCGGAACCTTACGAAGCATAGAGTTCTCCACAAACACTATGCGTTGTTCTAATATACAAGTAATGGTTTAATTATACACCCATTTTAGGTTCAATATCCCAATAACGGATACGAAATGAAAATAACACAAAATTACAAACATTCGTGTAGGTAGATAGAAATAGAAGACATAATAAGCATGTACCACCGAAAAGGTAGACACCTCTTATGCCATTCATAGTCACTAAGGTTAATTTCCTATTCAAATTGTATAGGCGTGGTCTACGCCGAGCACATAGTATTCCAGTTCCTGCAACGTATATCAGACTTTTCAATCCAAGACTAATGAACTGACTCTCCTAACAGTCTAAACTAGAATCATACGACGCAGAAACGACATCAGTCTCTGCTACTAAATTAGCAATTCAACAATCTGCAAAGGTAAAATTATGTCATTAATTTTATGTAAACAGTGAAAGTAAACAAAACTATCGATAGTGACCCCATCCTGGCACATAACGACTCAAGCAGCGCACCTCGCGAAGTGGTCGTTTGACCTGAAACGTCGATACATCGACTATCGAGCACGCGCCGCCACTCAACCACCTTTTAGCGGCGCAACACTAGTTCTAGTGCAGTTTACTGGGTCACTGGGGGAATGATGTAGGTCTTTTATACCGTATACCTATAGTAATTATGTTTTTAAATGGTTTTTTCAACTGTTTGCGAGTTATTTTACTTAAAAAGTTGAATAATCTTAATCAGTTAATGTAGCACTGGATTAAAATGAATTTGAAGTTTGGAATTTATTGCGATGCAATCTAGTCTACTTCAACAACAATTTATTATCACCCAAATCAATTGAAAGTTCCTACGTAATATAAATAAATACCTACACCCAACAGTGTCATAGCCCTGACCCCACACTAAGATCGAGTGTTGTGTCGTGGTTAACAGGAACTACAAGACTTTTCGGGCTCACAAACACCCAAACCCGAAAAATACTTGTAGTTAAAATTTGTTTTGGTGCAGGGATCGTACCCGCGGCCTTTTGCTTCACAGCCGGCCTCTCACCAGTTCTGCGCCACGGAGACTGCCCACTAGATACGACAATTATATGGGTCTCCTCTAACACAGACTTTCCTTAACCATGCACGCCAAACACCAGACGAAATAAATTATCCTGAATAAAATACCCCCGTTGACTCCTCAATATTCATGGGCGATGATTACGTCACCTTAAGTGAATCGCTTGTTAGACCATAACGAATACAAATTCAAGCTCAATCAAATTACATACTTAAATGAATCATAATGACCCACTAAAGGAATCCAAAGTTTTAATCGAGGCCATCGCATCACGGTTCACACGCTAGAACTTTAAACATCAAATACAAACTAACGAATAAACGGCAATTTCATTGAAGTTACATGCGAAATGTCATCGACCCATCGTTTGAACAAAAAAATTAGCGGAGCGTTCAGAAATGGCTTGCAGTTAGCCTCATGACCTGCTAGGAATTCAACAACTATGCAATTACTGTGCCGAAAGGTTATTTATACGCCACGTAATGAAAATACTTAGTATGCTAACATTCCTCACATGTTAACATTAGAAGGTAAGAAATTCCGCTTGCTTGTAATCAGATGTCAACTTATTGTATTCATTTGATATGCGTCAGCCACAGATCACTTCCAATAGATACCGCATTACGATAGTTTTGTTTTGAACCGAAAACGCCAACGAAGGGAACAGCGCGGGGGGTGGGCGGGTTGCAGCGCGGTCACGTGGACTTCACTGGAGAGATGAGGCATAAGTCGATAAATAAAAAATGTATCGATAGTTCGATTTGCCAGTAAGTTCATGTGTTATGATCGCTTCTATAACTTAATTACCAACTTGTTAAATGTTTGATAATATTATTTCACCGGCCTGATCTAATAAATTATACCAACCGGCAACCGCCAACTACGAATAAAATAGGATTAAGATTTATACTTTAGTATGTAACGGTTTTATTTCTATCATTCACTGTGTATTTTTGTATACCATAATGGCGAAATACCCAAATTAAGTGTTGATATAAAAGATCAGATAAAAATATGAAATAGTAAATAACTAAACCTCACGCCCTAAAGGGCTACAATAACTTATTCCGTTTCTTGAATTCTGACGGCAGCTGTAGTAAATGTAATCCCATCAAAAACATCCTGTAAAAAAAATCCAAGTCTCGCAGCTCAGGTTTTCTACCGCAAAAAGTTGTGATATGCATGTAATACCAAGTCGATTAATTTATTTAGTCCTTAAGGGACCTTCTATATAAAGTTATTACGTTAGTTATTACCATATCAATAGTAAAAATTCTTTACGTTTTAAATAAATGGATCGACTTGGCCATCGCATGAAAACATAATGTATCGTACAATTTATACATAATGCTGCTGGCCAAGTCGATCTATTTATTTAAAACATAAAGAATTTTTACTATTGATATGGTAATAACTAACGTAATAACTTTATATAGAAGGTCCCTTAAGGACTAAATAAATTAATCGACTTGGTATTACATGCATATCACAACTTTTTGCGGTAGAAAACCTGAGCTGCGAGACTTGGATTTTTTTTACAGGATGTTTTTGATGGGATCTCACGTCTTTTTGTAGAGTCCTACTTTTTTCCTTTTCGGTACTTCTTACTTCTAGAATATCACTAACGATTTTTCTTAAAGCCTCTGTCTTATGGATATTTCTTATTTTTGTAGGTATCAATTTATCACAAATATAGCGGATTTGATTATTAATGTTCTTTCTTTCATTGTAATTGATATTTTCGAGCTATTTAGTCTATTTATTTGCAAGTTTTTCGTCGTCATTTTTTTCTAGAGGAATGTAGTACAGTTTCATGGGCTGAATACACCATTTCCCTCTCTATATCCCCTCCTGTTATGCCTCATATATATAGATATCTATCTACAACTATTATTCCATTATATACGGGTACAAAGATGCATTAACTGCAAATGTAACTTTGTAATCCTATACATTTATATGGGATTACAAAGTTATTCACGCAGTTGGTCTATCTAGAAAACTAGACACAAATTATGAAATGTTTGAATTTTCCCTTACTTTAGACACTTAACACTATTTATATTCTAAATTTGAAGGTTCTATGTCTGCTAGAAGTGCCTTAGACTTTTGATGATCGGTCAGTCAGTCAGTGAGTGACAAAATTAAGAAAGTTTGACTAGTTACAATTCTTAAACTACTGGTTCAAATTGAATGAAATTTTAAATATACCGTGTTTACACAATACCTGCTTAGTAACTGAAAATTCAGGCTTCATGCTTTAGCCACAACGAAGTTATAAGGGGTTGAAAATGGTCTGAATTGCTTCGAGAAAAGGATGTTACGGCCTATAGCTCGACTTGAACGGGGGCTCGGCCGCGCCCCCAGATATCGACAAGTGACGATGAAACCCACTTGACGAACTATGAATGTTTTTGAGACGATATATACATCATCATCATCATCATATCAGCCACAGGAAGTCCACTGCTGAACATAGGCCTCCCCCAAGGATCTCCACAATGACCTGTTGGAAGCGGCGATATATACAACGTATGTTAAAATTAGTGCAATAGCTTGTGCTACTGATTCTCAATAAACTTAGTATTCTAAAACTTATGATAAATACCCTCCCATTATATTTGAAAACGTATACAACTAGAGGGAAAAAAGGAAATTTAATTACGCCAAAGATAAATAAAAAATATTGTAAAAGTACCTTGGTAACAAATTTAACTATTTCAAATTACATAAAATAACGTAATTATGGTAATTTTTATTTAAATCAATATATATTTTGTGACATTGTCATTTAATAAAATTAATTTACATTATTGTTTTACAATATCGATGTTTCTGGGAATTATATTATAAACATGCGTCAAACACTAGAAGAACGCGTGATTTCGCCAAAAAAAGATGGCTTATTACGGTTATTGCTATGCGAAAAAGAGACGGCTGATTCTACATCCGAACTCGACTGTTTGACATTGATAGTTTAACCAGTATAAATTGAGCTCGCTCGGGACCAAATTGATTTAAAGAATATTAGTTATCGATGAAAACTTATTGCGTTTTTTTAGATACTTTATTGTTTTGAGTTTTTTGCACACCATTTTATTGAACAAATCATTATTAACTGTAATATTATGTTCCCAAAATGTAATTTTCGCTAACGTGCGACGACATGTGCGGGTCCACTACTTGGACGACACTGATGACGCGACATTTGGCATCGGTTTATATCTATCTGATATCTTAAATGTGTTGGGCGCAACCGCTGCCTTGCATTAGGTATCTATTGGGAGTGATCTGTGGCGTCAGCTTATATTGTAGATCATGGGATGTGACACGACAGTACCAGTAGTATAATCAGCAAATGTCCAATAGCCTATCGAGTAGTTTGAAATTGATTGAGTTAAGCAGCCCATTAAGTACCTACTATACATACATAAACACACACCTTTTTCCCAGAAGAGGTTTGCAAAGGTGCCAGCCGCCAGGACACCCACATTTCGTCTTGTATGATCCGTCCCACGATGTAATAGGCAGCGAGCCTATCGCCATATCGGGCACAAATTCCTGGCTCCGTGCTGATAATGAATAGAAAAATCCAATATCACTTTGCCCGGCCCGGGATTCGAACCCGAGACCTCAACCGCAGCACAACTTCGCCACCGAGGCTATATTATAGTTTATTAGAATATGTCAACGGTATGATTCATACGTTAGAAATTATGACATTTGGCGAAGGTGTTGATGAGCTGAATTTTAGCTTAGCTTTATTCCACCTAACTTGGGACTAAATGGTTATTTCTTTCTTCTCGGGATTGTCCCAACCACTCCTAATGTTCATTAGCCTGCTCAATTTCCATTATTTTGCCATATCCATAGCATACATTTTTATTGTAAGATCATTTGATTTTCCTGCACGGCATCGACATTGTTAAAAGCAGGTAATAAGAAACTCCCATTTTAGTGAAGACGGTCAGCGGTCGACCTCGGCGACCCGTATTAGGTTAATAATATCCCATCTGCCATACTGTTCATATCATACTCTTGCATACCACACAAACAATAAAACAACGTAATGTTTGTTGAAAATTTATTCGTGATATCGAAGTAGTAAAATAAAAACTCTACTCTCAACACTCTACGTGATTAAACTCTATGTGCCTTGCGTTATTACGGAAATATTAAGGCACGATACCTTATTATATGACATACAAAACCATACAAAACTATCGACACACCCACGTTCAGTTTATCGATGTCGATGGAATGCTTAATTACCAAATTCATTCTTATTTAATTATTGTGTATGAGTTGTGAGGAGATTGACTCATTGCATTTTTTATATAGTCTATTGTTCTAATTGGTACAAAACTAGATTCGATTGTTGATTATCGAGTTTTGTATAAATTATCAGTGAAAGTGTGAAGTGAAATAAAAAATGCAGAGATACCCAAATAGTATCCACTGGTCGACATATTCGGATCTTATTTGAACGAAAGTAGCGTATTTTTTTTCCAAATATAAAATTTTGATAAATAGTGAATGCATGACCAATCTCAACAACATATCTATTACCTCAACCATCGACATCGACAAACTATCGACATTTAGAGATTCTTATCCATAACCACAGGCAGTCATATAGCCCGCTATTCTCAATGGAATCGTGGCACCAAACGATATACATTTCTTTCACTAAAGAAATTGTGATACTGGATACAATTTTGGCCCACAATGTCACAGTGGTCAGATAACTTAAAATATTATACAATCCAAATTAAATACATAAATATTTTCCACCGGTCGTGTGTACATAAGCCTATGATCACATCATCGGTTTAAGTAACAAAAGATCTCTTTTGGACGGACAAAATAAAAATACAACCCAATATATACCGCAAAACTAATTTATATATAGGCAGTCTACACAAACTAAATATATTTTTCAATGAAATTCATACATCTATAAACACTAGTGGATCTTAAAGCGAAACTTAAAGCTAATTTGTGTTGATAATATCAGATCAAGTCCACCGATGAACCACCGAATAGATGATCAATGCTTTATATGATAACAAAATACAATTAATTGAGACTTTTCAACTGACAAGGTCTCTAGCACAATAATACACGAGCAAGATATTTTCCATATTGCTATGTTTTAATCCGTAAAATTATTTGTTTGTAGCAGTTATTCACTGCAGGGTCCGCCTTCAGAAGTTCATAGCTGGACTGAATCTGATAATATCGATATAAAATACATGTAAAAAAAAACATTTACATCTAAGGAAACTGCACAAATAAATTTTACAAAATAATATCAATCCCAGGTGGTAAAACACACAAAAATATCGATAAGTAGATATGGAGTAGCACAAGCTGTCGATAATCGCTCTTAAATGATTAAACTATGTTATTCGTGACAAAAATATTTTATTTATACCCGTGGTAATTATTTATGTTAAATTACAAAGGCGTATGAGGAATATATGTTGTCGACGTCTGAACTCGCTAAAACTATTTATTGTATGTTACTTTTATTATCATCTATGCTGGTATTTGCGAATATATACAAAGTATATTTATACACTGAAATGGTGACAATCTTTTCAGATACATACCAGTAATTTCCAACAATATACAGTGGAATATCCGTCTTCAAAATAATGTCAAAATGTTGACATCTGTCGATTGTCGATAATATATGTCTTAAATTGTCAATAAAGAAAATTTCATGTAAATCTTACGATGACTTAATGAATAACTATACGCCAGAGATTCGACATGAGAAAATGCTCCAAGCATGATTTACAATCGATAACATGCTAAGCAAGAAATGTTTTTTTTTGTGTGAGCAGTCGTACAAGGAATACGGCTTTCTGTAGTTGCACAGAACTACAAACCCTACAGAAAAATATAAGATAAGTACTTCAAACGTTTAAGCGGATCACCCGATGAGCCTCATCGCCGCCGCGCATATAAATTCACAATACTTGCGGATAGCAGGGCTGTCGCCATTTTTTCAATATGTGTAGAAATTATCAGAATCTAGAAATATGAGAATTACGCACGAATCAACGCGCGCAATCTTACGTGCATTAGGTGGCAATAGAGCTCTAATAAAGAATTGGGTAGAAAGAGGCACATTTTAAACTCTATGTACCACAACAACCCTCACTATGGATCCAAACCTGAAATCACTATAAAGAATCAATTGTTCCATAAATTTTGGAGAATTAAAAGATTGTTTTAATTACTGCTGGGTCCTTCCGCCGTAGTGTGAAGAGGCACCTTAGCAGGCCGGCATAATTTTTTTCATTGGCATGGGACTGCCGTCCGATGCCAATGGATACTCTGCCTGGGCGGCATTCGCGCTTACCATCAGGTGCAATGTCGCCACTATGCACGGCCAGAGTAAAAAAAAAACTGCTAAATTCGCGAATGCATGATTGGCCCCATTGTAAGGGTTGTTGTGGTACATAGAATCTAAAATGTGAAAAGTATTCGCGCGTAACTAACGCCATTTTCCGTACACGGACATAAAAATGAAGATTATAGAGTAGAAATACGTCAATTTAAAATACTTTTATAATGCAATGTGCGTGCTTGAATGCAGACGTCACTTCACACAAGCCATGAATTTACATTACTCTAAATAAAATGCCTTTCCCCAGTCTTTTCCACAATTAATTAAGCTTTGCGATTAAAGATTCATAGAATTAAAGATATTAGCGAGATTCTAGGTGAGATAAGCAGCCGTATGGCACTTCGCGGGAGAGAGAGCTTACAATACTTGGAATATTATGTTGTGATTTTAAACGATTATTACTACGCTTGCCATACTTTCAACTTTGTTGACATATTTTTTTAAATACACTTATTCATTTTTGGTGAAATTATTTATATAGAGCAGGCGGACTCTATGTGTAACTTAACGATTTCAAAGTATTTTTTTATTATTTGCATACTCCAAGCTAATGCCTTTGTATTTATTTGGTTATAGATTTCATGGTGGTCAACAATATAGTTAATCATTCGTGTTTTAAGCTGCTCTGCGAAAGTATAGAGTGATGTAAAGTTAATGTTAAATTTGATAACATTGTACATTTGAGTAGAGTTTGTTATTAAATATTTTAAGTATGTATATTACATTGAAAGAGGATTGACATAATTAGACAGACATATCTTCGGGTCCCAAGAATAAAATTATATTTAAAGAAATTTAGTTTACTGTTCATTCGTACTTAGTATCCAAAAAAACTACATGGCACTATATTTTGGTTTACAATCTGTTTTACCCTGCGGAGTTAGAGCTCAACCATAATATCTAATAATATTTAGTTGCAATTTTATTCTAAGACCCGAGATATATGATTAATTGAAAAATATTGAAAATGCCGAGGTATTTATATATGTTATTAAGTATGATTTTAGGTGGTGTTATAAAATATCATAGGGGTATAAAATATACACAGTGCAATTATTGCAGAAATATAACATGTTTTGTTACAAGTATTGTATGTAATGTTACAGATATTGTTTTACACGTATTGTTGAAGGGTTATTGCATGCTTGTAACTTGTGGCATCACATGTTATATGTGTTATTGCAATGTTACAAGTATTGCTGCAGGTGTTGTAACAAATATTGTTGCATGTTGCAGGTAATGTTAAAAGTATTGTTACATTTTTTGTTTGCAATTATTGCTACTGATGTATGAAAATGTTATTTATGTGTTTGCTTGTATTACAGGTATTGTTACATGGTACAGGTGTTGCTGCATAGTATATGTATTATTGCATGGTACAGGTAATGTTTTATGCTTTAGGTAGTGTTGTATGCTGCAGGTATTTTTGTATGCTACATGTATTGTGGCACGGTACGGGTATTGTTACATGCTACAGGTGTTGTTGCATGCTACAGGTATACATGTTACATGTAGTGATACACGCTACATGTATTGTCGCATGGTATGGGTATTGTTACATGTTATAGGTGGTGTTGTATGCTACAAGTGGTGTTGCACGCTACAGGTAGTGTCGCATGTGACACGTCACGCCCGCGTGGGTTATATGAAGAACTCCCTGCGCTTGGTGACGCGCGGGCCGGTGGTGGCGGCGAGCGCGGCCGCGTCGGGGTCCGCCGCGCCGTCCGCGCCGCGCTCCTCCTGCGGAATAACCATACTTTGTTAGTACTTACTACATTAATGTATTATGGCTGCGTGTCTGTTAAAGCAGAGTCAACCAGGGGCCCTCTCTAAAAATCCGAAACGAAGTTTGAATCTTCGGGCGATCAAAGTTTATGACAATACGAATGTACCTACTCCGTAAATGTTCGGATTCGTATAACGTACATCGTAACCATAAGTCAATACCGACCATAAGTCTATGTAGGTACATTCGTATCGTCATAAACTTCGATCGTCCGAATATTCAAACTTCGTTTCGGATTTTCAGAGTAAGGACCCAGAATAGTGATGATTAAGAATTGCTCAATCACAAAATATTGTCATCGCATCTACAATGCCACAGGTGTCAAATATGAATTGTGGATGCCTGCATATCTCCGCTTCAGTAGAAACACAATATAGGGTATAGTAATAAAATAACAAGTCTCCAAGAAAAAACTTATCGGCCATAATATTACATGCCACAAAAAGATAGTGCATTTTGACTTTTCTATATATTGTTGCGATAATTTACCTGTGTCAGATATTCTCCTTTATGCCGTGATAGCGCCCTCACCAACACGATCGCCACTATAATCAGCATCAGGAATATAAACGCCAACACAGCTAAAACAAATTAATTTCGATTAGTCTACATAAAAACATAATATAATCTGTATTTCTTTAACAGGGTCCATGATGCAATGAACAAGAAACCAACTTTGAAAAAATCCCCAAGGAAAAAATAAATGTTTGCTTTATGAATACTTTCTTCAGGTAAGTGTGGTACTGAAAAAAAATATGTCCCTAATACCAACTATTATAAAAGTCAGCTTAAGTTTGATAGTTGGATATTCTTATATGCAAGTATAGCGACTACAGCTTACAATGGTTAAAAATCGTTTTAGAGATCCATACAAATTCAGCTTGGGTAACAAAGCCAGTTCAAAAGCAAGAGGATCTCCCATCTATGGTTACTTTGGATTGCACTGCAATCATCATCAGATGTAATCATTTTGTAATATCAGTTTACAAAACGGATACTATGGAAATTAAATGGGAGTGGAGAAGCATTAAGATGCTGGAAGCGGTAGAGCCATGTTATTGTCAGTCATGATTCAGCATGAATGGGTAGGCTTGTCCAGTCCGGTCCCGGTAGAAGCTGGAGCGCTCTTACTTCGGGTTCCTGGGGCCGTTCTAATTGCGCTGAAGAGGGCAACGCGGGGTTTTGGTTGGTATGCCTATCGGTGAACCCAACATAATCGCTCCACCCTACCCCAAGGTGGGGCGTTAGCGGTAATCCGGTTTCTCCGCGTCAACAAAAAAAAAAAAAGGCTTGTCCAGTCTGATACCACTGACTCACAGCATATCCACGTAGAACGATAGCTTTGTCGTCGCGTTCATTGCGTGAGTGAGATTATCAATAATCTGACAGTCCAAGTGAGACCCCCACTGAGAGAGTCCCAGTCACCAAATCCAGCATGGATGGGAAGGGGAAAGGGAGGGACAGATGGTACTTTTTCCTTCATGTTCCCCTCCCGATTTGATGGGCCGGCAACACATCCATGCTCCAAGCGTCGTGGATCTTCACTGATTTCTTATATCAGGTGATCTGTCTGCTTTTTGCCGAACCTATTCGGCTACTGACTGAGTAGTCTCATCTGTATTGTAGGTGATAAAAGTGTAGTGTTTAAGTAGTGAGTAGAGTGTACGTACTGCCGAGTATGGCCTCGTCGGTCTTGTGGTAGTCGAGCTCGGCCTGCAGGTCGACGGGCGGCGGCGGGCGCGTCTCCGCGGGCTCGGGCGGGTGCGTCACCGGCTCCACGCCGCAGAAGTCCTCGTTCAGGATGCCGCCTGCACACAACCATACAAATATACCCAACACTCACATACATATTCCTAACTACTGGACATATTGAGACTTAACATCTTAGGTCTAAGGATGGCGAGCGCAGTGGAATTTTGCTACTGTTTATGAGCGGTCGTATCGCTTACCACCAGGCGACGGCATGCCCGTCTTGCCAATTATTGCAATAATGAAAAATAAAAAAACCCCACACTAATATCGATGTTGTGAGTATCAGGATCTACGAGAGACTTTTCAATTTATTAAACACACAGACCCGAAACAAATACCTGTGGTTCACACAAATATTTTTTTCTTTGCGGAGATCGAACCCGCGATCTCTATTTTCACAGCCGGCGTCTAACTAACTGCGCCACGGAGGATGATCAATATACTAGCTCATTCACTCCGCCTAGATTATACAACATGTAACAGATTTAAATGTAAAAGCGGAAAGTAGTACGTTCAGAATCAGCTACTGAACCGATATCAACATTTTTTTTGGTAGGTATTTTTTTTCAAAATAATTAGTTAAGACCAAGTAAATTACAGACACTTTCATTTACTACTCCGAACAAACGAAATTGAAACGTAACTCCAGGACATAAGATCATTCTTAAATGAATCACTAAACGAATACTCTAATAAACTAAATAATGAACAAAAATGAACTTTATTTCGATAGTCATAAAGTTTATTTAAGCAATCTATCATTAATCAAACGCACACAACGATAGGCCTCAATAAACGTAATAAGCTACCAAAATAAATAACTATCATATTCTCTTTTCCGCACATTTAACTACAACTAGATAGAGCAGGATGCAGCTATTGTTTAATGCAATTTGATCCATCCGACAAACGATGGCGCGCGCGGCGCGGCGGTACATCAAAAGGCAACCGGTAGGGATGTGCCGCGATAAAAATTACTCCCGGTATTTGCAAGACCGGGCGATCTAAATCCCGCGCAATACATGCACTTAAATGAAACAAATTAAATTGTAACAAAATCACTATGAAATGAAACAACAAGTAGGTATTTCTATGAAAAATAATTTCGCGGAACGTTAAAATGGTGATTAAATTCGGTTTGTAATTTTGCTACAATGTATGCGGAATTCCGGTGTGTCTAATATCCCGTTATTGCAATCCCTAAATGGGCACCGACTATGTGAAAAAAATCCAGTCGTGCACCGCAGTTATCTGTGTCTACTTGTGTTTAAGTGTTTAGTAGATATTTCGATAACTTTCGCGCGCGATTTCTTTTCGGTATTCGAATATTGAATACACTGAAATGGTGAGAACTTTGGCACTGTGTGGTGATAATGTATCATTGGCATGCAGGACATTTAACAACAGGCACGGCCGCGGCACCAGTGTAGTGTCCGACAGTATCTCGATGCTGAGTTCGGAGAGCGCTGGATAGGTCGCGGCGAACCTGTGCAATGGCCTCCTAGGTCACCCGACTTGACGCCTCTTGACTTTTTTTGTGGGGACGTAATAAATCTCTGGTATAACTAGACTACTAAAAAGTAGAATAGTGGCAGCCTTCCTAAAAGTGAAAAGTGACACTGTAGTTTTACATAAATTACATGAACAATTACGCAAATGTGCATCAAAGTGTATCAAGGTGGTGGACATTTCGAACATATTTTAAAAAGAAATCGCCGCATGAGTGCCATGTAACACGTAAGTTAATTTTGTTGTATTTTTTTGTGTTGTGATTCCCAATCTAGTCTTCATTGTTAGATATTGCGTTATCTAATTATCTTATTCATTAGTAATGCAAAATAAATGACGCCCGTATCCTGCCCGCCTGTAGGAACGAAGTTTAGCGGAAGTGAAATTAATAATATTTTATAGCCGATTCATGCAAAATATTGTCTTACGTTGGGTTCGTACGCATTATATCTAGTAAGTAAAATATTTAGATTTTCTAGCTAAAACACAAATGTTATGCTTACAGATTAAATAAATAATAATTTGTTTACCAAACCACCCAGTAATCAGTTACGTACGTAATTTGTATTTCGTTTATTGTCAGCTGTTTCTGCCGGCGCAGCGGTCGGCGACCGGCGTTAGGTACTCGTGTGAATGTGTCTTGTGTACATGTGTGCGTGTCCGCGAGCGTGTGTAGTAGTACTCTCTTATTTGTTGTTGTTTTGACAGCCTCCGTGGCGCAGTCGGTTAGACGCCGCCTGTGAAACGAGAGGCCGCGGGTTCGATCCCCGCACCGAGAGAAATGTTTGTGCGGCCCACAAATATTTCTCTCGGGTCTGGGTGTTTGTGAGACCGAAAAGTCTCTCGTAGTTCCTGATACCTGCGACACAAGACTCGATCTTAATGTGGGGTCAGGACTATGTATGTGACTGTTGGGTGTTATTTATTTATTTATTTATTTATTTGTAACTCGTGAGGTGACCATGTTAAGTGCCTACTTTTGGTATAACTAATTTCATAAATAAAATATTTTGTAATTATGGTAGTACGATTTCAAAGCATAAACTATGATTGCAATAATATTTTAAAGTTGGGGTGTCTGAGGTTGTGAATTAATTCTGTTACACGTTGTATAGACACCAAATTACATGAGTTCTAAATCAGGTATGTAATTTATTTATTTTTATTTATTTAGTATATTTGGAACACCAACAGCACAGTATACATAACATTTTTAAGGAAATTGAACAATTGGTCTAATACTGGTACACGTGCCAGTAATAGACGAACACAACATTCGTTTAGACATTTATAAAAACTCTACAAACATAAACTCTATTCTACAACACAGGAAATTTTATAGCTATAGAGAAATAGAAAAATAATATACATGTACACTATGAAATAAAATATATAATAAAAAAAACATATGAGATCAATTCGAATTAACATTTTTGCAAAAACAAGAAATTAAACTGCTAGAATTAATTAGTGAGCACTGAGCTGTTTCAACACCTTATCCCTGAAGCGGCTAATAGTGTCATTGAATATATCGATGTCCACTTTTTTGTTGGTCTCATTGTATAGGGCACACATTCTAGGTAATGGAGCATGTTGACCTAAGTTTGTCCGGCATGGTGGGATTTTGAGGAGATTAATGATGGGATGTCTAGGTAACTTATAAGGGACTGATATATTAATCTGTTCTGTCTTTCTCATTTTAACAAAAATAATCTGATTATATTAACATTAACACTAACAACTTTATACATTCAGTTTAAAAACCTATTTTTTCGTATCGAGTGTTTTGTCTTCTTCACTCAAACTAAATTCAAAAGTCGTTAAAAAGGGACAAAAATTTTCATAACTAAAATAGGTTTTAAAATTGTCTATGAATAAGGCTGATAGTGCAAGGAGAGTATAACCGAGTATAACCGGCGGACTGTGGCCTCGCCGCTCTCAATCAAACTCGGTTCTAGAAGGGTACCTTGCAAGTGGGTGGATATACACTGATGCAATACTAGTATAGTTAATCACCACGCACTAAAACGGTGAAGGAAAAAATCGTGAGGAAACCTGCATACCATGGCGATGTATAAGAATTTCTATGGTATGTAAGTCCGCCAACCCGCACTAGGCCAGCGTGGTGGAGTATATGGCCTAACCACTCTCAATCATGCTCTCGATTGTAGAGGGCCGTGCCCTGCAATCGGACTATATGGGCTGATACAGAATACTTATATATTTGTATATATATAACCCTACCTCCCAAGCTCCTGACATTAGGCGGCGGGTCCTGCTGGAACAGTAGCTTCAGTGGATAGATATCGTCGAACTCCACTCGACTGACGCAGCCCACGAAGCCTTCGTTCATGGACTCGTTGCGTCCGATGTACATGTACTGGATGTTGTTGAACTGCGCGTCCGCTGACTCCTTCACGTTGAAGTTGTACTCCTGAGTCTCGTAGCTGTCCACCTGCCGACATATTGCACTTTAATATACACATACATAGTCATCGCTACTGGTAGATCTCTCATATGTGAGAAGCCGCCTGGGTAGGTACCACATCAATGTCTCTCCCGCTCAATATTTCTCCCGCCAAACAGCAGTGTAAAAATACTGTTGAATTTCGGTTTAAAGGACATTGTAGACATCTTTTGTCTCAGGATGACGAGCGCAGTAGAGTGCCAATTATTGCTTTGTTATCCAAGGGGTTGTTTTGCTACTGTTCATGAGAGGTCGTATCGCTTACCATCAGGCGAACGGCATGCTCGGTTTTCCATTCTGGGCGTTAAAAAACACGCTTTTTATACCAGAAGGATTAGGCAGAGGTGATACCGCACATCCACGTTTTCTCTTGTGTGTTCCGTTCCACGTTGTGATGGAGGCAAGCCTATCTTCGTTCGGGCACAAATTCCTGATTCCGGGCGATAATTTATAGAAAAAGTCAATACCACTTTACCCGACCCGGAATTCGAACCCGAAACCTGTTTTGTAATCGTACTGTAGTACAACTGCGGCACCGAAATAATCTTAGCGCTATAATACACATTATATTATTAGCACGATCACTGCGGCGCACACACACGTTGTGCTAACGAGTGTGCGGTTATCACACGATTGGCGACTTACATACATAATAGTCTGTCTAGGCCGTATGAGGGACTAAATAGTTTTCTTGGTGCTGCAATCAATGTGCATGCAGCATGATAAGTCGTAACATTCTAAGCGACCAAGCTAGACAATCTAGAATAACAATAATAGACCTTGATCATCAAATAGTATATACGACACTCATAACCATCAAATGGACTACCAGGGAATAATAAAAACTAAATGGTCTTGCCTACGTAATATAAAACCAGAAACGTACATAATCTAACCAACTTTACTATATAAGAATCTTACCTGTAAAACCATGGTAGTGCCGCTGTTTTTCCTGGCCAGCCTCACGTCGTGGTACTGTCCTAGAGCGAAGTGCTTCCCTTGGAAGACAATTTCTTGTCTCTCAAAGCCGAAGTCGAACACCACGCGGAGATGACCTGTACACAATTCACCATTATCATTAGACTCATGACCACTGCTCAATATTGGCCTCCCGCCAAGATCTGTTAATCTCTATCCAGTATTTAAACTCCCTCTCCAATAAAAAGCCTTCCAGGTTATTACAATGTAGGCGAGTGACTAAAATCCTATGCAATCAAGCCTTGAGTAGCTTGGCTAAGCCTTGAGTTTGCAAGAACATAGTTTAACTTAAGCCAGTCTAATGCAAACATTATCTATGGCTTGCTGCACATCCTTCCTATTATCTTTTTTTCTAGATACTCTAGCTTTTGTGGTTATTCATTGCTGGCAATAATTACTTTCTTTTGATAAAACTGTTCATTTGCCCCTTCTATTATGGTACAAAAATATAACATTTTACTACACAAATTGAAATCCTTACCTGAATTAGACACCATGAGCGTAAGGTACTCTCCAGATATGTTCGAGTAGAATCCGAGCAGGAATCCCTTGGGGTTGGTTGTGGTGAACCCAACACGAATCTTTTCGTTAATTGTGGAACGCCACGAGCCCAGGAAATCGTATTTTATTATCGAGTTCGGACGGAGGTTCACACCAATTTCTGTTAACAAAATCTGAATTAAGTACACTGAACATGGTTAATATATATTTTGAATTCACCACACATATCAGGGTCACATCATGTTTCTGAAACAGACAAGACTGGTGGAAGGTCTATCATATGTGAGAGACCGCCTGGGTAGTTACCACCGCAATGTCTATTTCTCTCGCCAAATAGCAGTTTAAATGCACTGTTGTGTTTCGGTGTGAAGGACATTGTAGCTAGAGTGGACATAGTGAGACTTAACATCTTATGTCTCAGGATGACGAGCGCAGTGGAATGCCAAGCATTGCTTTGTAATTCAAGGTGTTGTTTAGTTTTGCTACTGTTTATGCGCGGCCGTACCGCTTCCCATCAGGCGAACGGCATGCTCGTCTTGCCATTTATGGCCACAAAAAAAAGACTAATAGACGAAAACAAGATCGCATTATATTTTTATTTTATTGATAATGTTTATAGACCTAGTGCTCTTTAAGCGCCTTCGCAGCAGTGGCGCTTTTAAATTAGAGCCTCTAATAATAATTAATAGTCCATAAATACTGTCATTTGAGTTTTGCGTCCTTAGTGTATAGTCCATAAATACTGCCATTTGCGTTATAAGTCCTGACTATTAATGATATGATAAATATCTGACCGTCAGCACATATAGGTCCCTTGAAGGCGGTCCACCTGCAGTCGCAGGAGTAGGAGTCGTATCCCTCGAGGCACGTGCCGTTGTTGAGGCACGGCGACGACATGCACTTGCCCACGCAGCCCTCCGATATGCCGTATAGACCTGCGAATAGATAACAATTATGAGGTTTTGTTACTGTATGATTATAAAACATTGTGCACGTTATTATGGGCATGCAAACTTGAAATGAAAGGATGGGATTTTTTTTTGTTCTGAAGCCATAGTTAACTGTCAATATGTAGTTAAAATGATTATTCTTAAATCAATGAGCTGTTACGAATTTCGTGGATTCTTAATAAAACTTTGACTATGTATTAATTTTTTTTTATGAAATATATACTAAAATATAAAGCTGAAGAGTTTGTTTGTTACTAGGAATTACTGTACCGGATCGCTAGTAATTTATATTTTCGTATGGTCTTTTCATCCGAATACACAAACATCATTCAATCATTAAATTGTTCCTAACTGTGCACGGCCCACTTAGCCAGTTTATTTAAGTGGGATTTGCGTTGTTAAGTGCAATTTAATATCTAAGTTTTGAGTATTCGGGCGTTAAAATGAAAATGATCTATCTATTATGAATGTGTGCGTGTGCGTGTGCGTGTGCGTGCGCGTGTGCGTGTGCGTGTGCGTGCGCGTGCGCGTGTGCGTGTGCGTGTGGGTATGCGCACGTACCCCTGCGCGCGTACGCTCTGAGATCAACAGGTCGTCCGTTGAGCAGCAGCGCGCGCACGCAGCCCACGAACCCGTCGCTGCGGTCCAGCGCCGCGCCCAGCGCCAGCCCCGTGCTCAGGTACAGCGCGCGCGCGCCGTTCCGCGCTGAACGGATCTCGTTCTTCAGCGCGCCGTCCACCACCACGCGAGCCTCCTTCCTGCATCGCAACATACACATACACATACACATACACTCTGTGGTCTGATTATACTCCTTAACTAAATTTACAGAGCCATTAAGAGGTGTAAGCCTCCCTCATTTACTATAATATTGTCAATAAAGTATTATATTGTAACATATACTAAAACATTAGATGATTCATTAAATCACGTTACCCTTCGAATAGAATCTATACAGCTACCCAAACTATTCCCCTATTACTAGACCAACTTGATAAACTAACGCTTAAAAGGTTCTTAATCATTAAAAGCAAATTCAGTACAACCTAGTTAAACTGATACCATGTTGAAATGGAGAAAAACAAAAACTACAAAATTTATAAACCAGGACTTAGCCCTCAGTACCCCTTATGTAGTCTCCAAACCAACATTTTATTGCCCTTATTTCTATTGCATGAATGGCACCTATCAACAACATATTCTCTTAAAACATACAAATGAATATAAATTCTTCAAACCTATTCCTTTCAATAGAGACAGAGTGCCACTGGTTGTCCGCTAATCTATTACTGGTCTCCACTGAGACACCTAGTGGTGTGTCGCCCACTTGAAACTGGAACTGCAACTGGTCTCCTCCGATGATGGATAATTTTATGTAATCTTGAGGACCCTGTAAACAAAGAAATAGTAATGACATTGTGTGATACTATTGTACTGCCTGCTTTGATGTTCGTTTCCTTAAATTGACACAACATATTGAGCCGATTTAATCGTATTTGCAGTGCATTTGAAATAGAGTGAGTAATCACTGGTAAATTTAGTATCGAACTATCGTTATCACTTGCAGTAACTTTGGTTTATCACCATGGTGTAAGGTCTACTCTCCAGATAAGAATATACACAAATAGACTGAAAAGTTAAATACCTTTGAATGCAGAAGCACAGCGTTTTCTTTAGTCGTCTTGAACTCGAAATAGATGTCGCCGCTATGGCCGAGATCGAACATGGGTAGCACAATCACTGAGTCGGAAATGCGGAACGTGATCGCGTTGCTGAACAAATCTGTAAAAATTGAGTTAAATGTATGAAGTGCAAAAAATAAATATTGTTTATGACAATTTTAGAGACCTAAGTTTTAACATTTAAACTAAGTTTGAAGTAATCACAAGTATTAGCTGGGATGGGTAATTATGGACGTTAATAAAATGACTGGTGATAGCATTTCTCCTACAAAAAACAACACGAGTATGCGTCTTTATGTCTTCAAAGAAATTACACATTTTTTGCTTATACCTAAAGTTACAAGGATATGCCTTGACATTTATGTCGAAGTAGCAACAAATCATGATTCCTACCATCTCCCTCACACAACAGCGGTCCGAGTGTATACCGTCCCTCTTTCTCGTCGAGATGGCTGCCCGTGTCGCCGAACCTCAGCTGCTTCACTGGAAGGAACTCCTTCTCCGTAATCTCGCCGCCATCCGATTGAAATTCTGTTTAATAAAAAACAAATAATAACATTATTATCCGGATAAAATATTTACATTCATAGGAAAGTCAATGTGTCGAACAAAGAACATTTTAAAACTAAAGACAAGGCATTGAATTTTCATTTCTTACAAGCAAAATCGATAGGGGCACACAATCAAATGACACTAATTTTGAATTTAAAATACAAAGAAGTTTGTTGAGGATTGATACAGACAGACAACTGGTCGTAACATTGTAGACAAAATCCTTCTTAACCTTACCCAATAATCCATAAAATAGTTATAATAAGGAACCAAATGATACATACCTTCAGGCCTGAGATGCGTGTACTCAGCATCACAGTTGCACCACTTGGTCTTGTCGAGGCACGAGCCCAGGACCCCGCACTGGCACATGCGCGAGCCGGGCGTGGCGCCCGCCCAGTAGTCCATGCGCTGCCCCGTGCGGGACACCCACCACGCGTACGGGTGGAAGTTCGACTCCTCGCCTGGGAAAGTAACAAATGTTACTTTCATATTAAAATATAATAAAATGGGTTTATTTGATTAACTTCAAAATGTCTATTTTGTTTAAATCATGACTAGGGGTAGAGGTAATTTATAAAGCTTGACACTAGTCAACATATACTAATATGTCTCAGTATTGGGCTCATTTTTGAGGTTATATTGTGGCGTTTTCGGCACTGGCTGCCGATCAGTGGAACTCCGGTAATAGCGAAGTTGTCCCTGCCGTGCAGCCGGTCGTCAGTATGGAAATGTTTGCTACCGAGTTTAATCGAGTGGTGTGTATTCGGGTTCGAAACTGAGTGTGTGTAAACATTTTTTTTTTTTTTTTCAATGAAGAACGAGACCGGCGTGGCGTTCACCTGATGGTAAGCGATACGACTGCTCATGAACAGTAGCAAAACTAAACAGCACCTTGAAATACAAAGTAATGCTTGGCATTCCATTGCGCTCGCCATTCTGAGACATAAGATGTAAAGTCTCAATATGTCCAGTAATTACTCTGGCTACAATATCCTTCAATCGGAAACACAACAGTGCATTTAAACTGCTGTTTGGCGGGAGAAATAGACATTGCGGTGGTACCCACCCAGGCGGCCCCTCACATATGAGAGACCTACCACCAGTAAATATAAGATATATTTCTATACGCTTTGTTTGCCTCTCTTTGACTTGCGGCTCTTCTCAGTTATACATAGGTGGCGTGCCAAACTTCCAAGAGGGTCTGGTGGTGAACCAGAACTTCACAGGATGTATCGAAAACATGTACCTTAATGCGACCAACATGATACAAGAGTTGAAGCTAGGTTACTAGACCTACCCTAACACCAGTAATGTACGTGTATGGAAGGTGTGTACAGAGACTATAGAGTGCAGTACGTACTGGGCGAGTTGAGCAGCCTGGAGTGGCGGCACATGTACTGCAGATGCTGGCTGCAGGAGTGCGAGCGGTTGAGCAGCGCCTCCAGCTGCTGGCGGCCGGCGTCGTACGTGATGTCCTGGCGGAAGCTGCCCGGCTCCTGGTAGCCGTCCACCTGCGTGCTCTGAGACGACGAGTGCTGCACCGCTGTTATAATGCGACCGTCCGCTGTGGATATGTTATATGCAATCTGTATTATATGCAATACTAAAAGATATTAAAAACAACTGCTATCTACAAATTTTAAGTTTATATTATGACACATCTTGTACAATAGTGCCACAATTGATTATAAATTATATTGCATTGACTTTGAAGATCAATACATATTACAATTTCTAAGGGCATCAAAGCTGAAGTTTTGACAACTACGAGTAAAATGATGCCTGCCTGGTGTCTAAGAGTTTACAGATTTTGCTTATATTCACAACGAAATACGGCTGTTTCAACAGTACATTTACAATAAAAAAAAAAACGAAACTTGCACATTAATTCTGTGAAAAACTAGCAACCAATACAATATTTTCAATCTATACTTAAAACAAAACTAAAATAAACAAACTTAATAGGCAACTTTTTGGAATTATAATGACGTAATAATTACACAATCAAACCGGCTTACTACTTCCACCCATCCCCGAAGTAGCATAGCAAGAATTTCATAGCTTTCTATTCTCTAAAAAGACATGAATACTCACAGTAAAACTCGCATGTGACAGGGAAGGCTGGCAGCGGGCCGGATCCGTCCACGTCGATGTGTATCTCCGCCGAGCGAGACACCGCCTGCACGTTCTTGTACGCCTGGCACGATAGCGGGTGCACCGCTACAAACAACATACCGTACAATATCCACTCAATAACAAATGAATGATTATGTGATTAACAATCACTTGTTTTAAATTTAGTTGCTGCGGGCAAAGACCAGGTTATGCAAGGGCATTAGCGACGATTCGTTCTTTTGCGTTCTTAGAACTTCGTGCTTCACATCTTAAGAACCCTCGTCTTTGTACCAGTTACATCTAAAAATTCCTCTTGCTTTATCACAAACCCTGGCACGAATATAAATCTCGCCCACATAAAATGAAATTTATGGACAGCAATTGATTGTGGGACAAAAATATATTTTTTATATTATTTCAAGGTGTATAAAATATCAAATACTACTCACATGTATGACAGACGGCGCCAGCGTAACCCGTTCCTTGGCAATTGCACGTGAACTCCTCAGCTGTTTGCGTGCAGATACCTCCGTGCTCGCAAGGATTCGGATTGCACCTAAAACAATTCACGTAATTATATTATCTTTAACTTTTTTAGCAGTGGTCCAGTGAATTTTCGTCCAATGCTAAGCTTAGAAAGAGAAGGGAATGTGGAAACGAAAAGGAACGGCGTATTGGGCGCCTGGGAATCAACTCAAACTCAATATTACTCAATATGTCAACAAAACTTCAAATGACAATGATGTAATTCAGATCAAATCAATTTATTCTTACAACAGTGGCTTTTTTTATTCCTAATTTTAAATATACATAATGTATAATTTCGTGTAGTTAAAATTATATGAAAATTCAAACTGTATAGCAACCAAGTCGACGATATTAATAACATACCTGTCGATCATCTGACAGGCATCAAACACGACCTCATTGGGACAACAATACTCTTCTTTCTTCCAGTCAGTGGGCAGCCGGTAGTTACCGTCCACCGCTATCTTACGCATGCATCCGATGAAACCGCGAGTCGGCGCTTTACCTCCTACAACAAAGTATTTTTTGTAGTTCAACAAATATTACTCACTACATAATATAAAACAAAGTAGCATCTTGTCTGTCTGTCCCTATGTATGCTTAGATTTTTAAAACTATGTAAACAAACGTTTTTTATTCGTTTTTTTTAATAGATAGAGTGGTCCAAAAGTACCAGTTTGTAAGAAAAATAACATATTATATCGATTGTGGAGTGGAATCAAAAAACATCTGCACCCAGGCGAAGCTGGAACACTTGTAGCCGAAAATTAATTAGTACAAAAAGAATCATCGAAATGATACAGAGGCAAATCATTTATATACGAAAATACAAAAATCATAAAGAGTGGAATTAAATATCCGCCCTTATAATCTTTGACAAAATCTTTGAAAAAATAAGTGTACTGATGTGAATAGCAAATCAATTTACATATTCCCTTAGTAACACCAGCTGTTTTTGTTTTCTCTTTCGTTTTCTTATTTTTCCAAATACCATTTCCTACCTTTTTATACATTAGAAAGCGACTTAGTCTCGCCTTTCAGTGTCTCGAAAAAATCATACAAATCTCTGGCTTACCCAGGCGTGTAATACTACTATCCATACCAATCAGACTTTACAGGACGGGCTTGGCCCCTGTTCGCGCAAAAGCATCTTATATTCCCTTTTGGTGCCTTGTGGCGAAACAAGAAGAGTGATGTGCAGATTTCCAGCCATGCAGCCGGTCAGGGGGGCTCTTCCTAAACTTCACAAATATTACTGTCTAGATCAGTAGCGACATTTTTTTTATTTCATTGAATGGCAAGAGCAATGCCGTTCGCCTGATGGTAAGCGTAATACGAGCGCTCACGAATAGTCACTAAACCAAACAAAACCTTGAATTACAAAGCAATTGCTTGGCATTATACACTATATTACGAAGTATATTATACAGTAAATAACTTAAGTATATTTTCCCCACCTGCGATGTAGTAAGTGCTGCCAGTAAGGAACTTGAGTCTCTTGGAGGTGTGTACGGGGCGGCGGTCGAGGGAGATGGTGAGCGAGTCGGGCGCCATGGTGAGCATTAACGAGTGCCAGCGACCGTCGTTGAACTGCTCCAGGAAGTTGTCCAGCTTCACTCGAGGGGAGCCTTGGGTCTCTAGCTCCACCTTCACCTTACCCTCGTCCAGGTACACCTAGGTTAAATATTTGACATTATTATTTTTGACCGACTTCAAAAGAGGAGGTAATCAATTCGACTGAATTTTTTTTTTGTATGTTTGTTACGCGATTACGCCGGCAATTGTGAACCGATTTTGAAAATTTCTTTTTTGTCGGAAAGCATGATATACAGGGTTGGTCCCATATAAAATTGGTGAAGACCTGATGAATATCTTAGGATCTGCTGACCAGAACTCCTCAAAATTAAACGATCCAGCATTAATTCTTTTTGCGTAAGATTAAGTATAAGTATATTATTACAAAGGATGGGTGAAAATTGGTAAAAGGTGGGGATGGGGGGGTGAGGGGGTAGAAAATAGGTAAAATTGTTATACGTCTTCCATTCGTTTATTTTATTTTTGACACATCGAGTACTGAATCAAATAGTGATGGCCTGATGCGTTATCGAATCAATTTTTTATAACAAACGATTTTATTTTTGAACAAGTTTTAATCGATTTAATACATATTTTATTTTTTGCTCCATGCATTGTTTTATAAAACTTCAGGGATTTTTAAGTTACTTGATTTAATAATTATATTAAAATAAACCATTTACTCATGTTAAGTTAATATTCTTATCACTTCCGTCGGCAATAGTAATGTTGTTAAAAACAAAATACAATAAATAATAAAATAAATAATAAATAATAATAAAATACAATCTCTGAAAACTAGTGGCTTGTTCCGTGGTCAAAAGTCTTCTTTGGCGAAGGTATTGAATAGGATTGGATTCCAATACAAAAAATGTGACAAAAGAAAAATATTGATGGAACGCAATGATGTTGCTTTGTATCGATGCGAATTTTTAAGACAAGCTAAAAAAATAGAAGACTGGTCGAATGTTGTTTTCACCGATGAAACTTGGCTCAATGCGAATCACACGGTATCAAAAACTTGGACTGACAACACTGCTAGCTCCTCGACCGCAGTGCCAATGGGAAAAGGTGAAAGAATTATAATTTGTCATGCAGGAAACGCAAAAGGATTTGTGCAAGATGCTATGTTAGATTTTAAATCAAAGAAAACAGGGGATTACCACGAAGAAATGAATTCCGAAGTATATGAAAAATGGTTTCGGGAAATGTTATTGTCACTCGAACAGCCATCAACAATATTTATAGATAATGCGTCCTATCACTCTCGGCAAATTAACAAAATGCCAACGCAAGCCAGTAAAAAAAATGAAATAATAAACTGGCTCCGTAACAATGGCGAGGAGGTGGACGAGTAGAGTTACTTAAAATATTAAAAATGAGGAAGCAGCCTAAACGATACGTTATAGATGAAATGGCTGCAGAACATGGGCACACCGTCCTTAGAATTACTCCATATCATTGCCAGTATAATGCCATAGAGCTAATATGGGCGCAAGTGAAAGGATATGCTGCGAGAATAAATACAACTCCTCCTTTCACCGCAAACAAAATGCTGGAGTTGCTTAAAAATGCGTGTGAAAATGTGACGCCTCATAACTGGGCGAGTGTCGTAGATAAGACGAAGAAAGAAATAATGTCTGATTGGGATCGCGATGTCGCATTTGACAACTTACCCATGCACTCATTAATAATTAGTGTTACTGGGGATACGAGTGACGACGACGCCGATTCCGACGAAACAGACGATTGTTTATAAATAAAAATATTAACAAATTACCTTTTAGTTGTTTTAATTATTTAATCCTTAAAGTACTATGAATTCCAACATGGTTTAACTGTTTATTACAAGTAGGTACTAAACATTTATTTTCGTTGTAATCATTGTAATTATTTTAAATTAAACTCTTATTAAAAGTCACTTCAATACGTATACCTTTATTCATATTAATTAATTTGCAGCAAATACATTCGATCCTAATATTGGGTACTATATTACGTTTAACTGTTTTCATTAGCATTTTAATGTAATTTTATTTCAAATGATTCCGATTGATTGATTCTATTCAAAATCGTTTTTGTTATCTGTGGTCATTCGTTACGAATGGCACAACTCTAAGTGGGCGTTACCCGTCAAGAAAGTATCTACTTTTATTTCAAAATATTGTTCTACTGTAATGTCGTACTTTATAGGCGTGAACTGTCAAAAATAAAATAAACGAATGGAAGACGTATAATACTCAATATCTCCGGCAGTTCTTAACCGACTTAAAAATAACTTTTTGCCAAAGAGTACTATATGATAAGTTAGACCAAAAAAAGTATTGTGAAGACCTGATGAATATCTTTGGACCTGAAGGACAGAACTCCTCAAAATTGAACAGTACAGCAATAATTCTTTTTACATTAGGTTCAGTATAAGTTAATTACTACAAGGGGGGGATGGAAAGGGGAAAGTAGAAAGGGGTGTGGGAAGGAGGGGGGGGATATATACCAATATAAATACTAAATATCTGCGACAATAAAAAATGATTTTAAATAACTTTTCTTCGGCACGAATTATAATGTTGGTCACATAAAATATGGTAACAATCTGATGAATAGGTACATATCTAGAGAGCAGACCTCCACAAAACTTTGCAGAAACGCAATGATTTTTCGTCCATTAGGTTAAGTATATGTGTTTTATTAAAAATAGGAAGTGAAGGTGTAGAGGTGAGGGGGTAACGAATGATTACCACGCATAAGTGTACTCAATATCTCCAGCAGGTTGAACCGATTTTAGTATTTTCTTTATCATAAAAACGAAATAAAAAATAATAAAAACGAACAGTGTAGCTTCCTTAAAAATCATAAAATATTAATTTTCATTTTTGAAATTATAAAGCATCACAATTTTTCATTTTTTATATAAATTGATTCCAGTTTTCATTATATGATTACCTTTGGCATCATTACAATGCTTATGAAAACTAAAAAGTAATAAATAAAATAATTTAATTAAAAATTAAAAGACCGACTTCAATGTGCACTACAAAGTAATAAATAATATATATTTCATTGTGCTAGTACACATTGATTAATTTTCTTATTGACTAGACTAGCCAACAAATCTTAAATACGTAGGTAATATTTTGAAGGCGGGTCGCCAAGTGACGAACACGACGACCTACATTTAAATTTAATTTGTGTAAAACATCCTAGCGAAAAACACGCAATTTTACACGCAATATTAATATGTCTTAATCTATATAAACTCACGCCATTTTCCCAGAAGGGGTATGCAGAGATTCTCCTGGTATCAACCAGGACACCCACGTTACGCCTTGCGTGTTTTGTCCCTCGGTGTGATTGGGGGCGAGAGTCTATAGTCATATCGGGTGTAAATTCCAGTCCCTATCCAGATAACTAATAGAAAAATCGCCCGTTCTTAATATAACAGCTCTTAATCAACATTGTGGAGCATCGGACTTATCTACAATCGAGGGAAACATAAAAACTTAACAATCCTTCCCTTTCTTATACTTTCCTCACTATGATTCCTATCATTTCCTATCACTGTTAAAGTAATTATATATAAATATGCAAGTGACTCCAATAAGTCAATGGTATACCTTGAAGTTGAAACCCTTGACCACTGTATATTTGATCGTATACATTAAAATTAGATCACACATATGACACATATTAATTCTATTAAAATTTCAACAAATGTACACGTAGGATCAATATGTGAAATTAATTTGTTTCTAGTTTACATATGGACCTAACTGAGCGCCAACGATACATCTACAAGTAGGTAATATTCAACTGTGTTACATTACTTGAATTTGTTCTCGTTTGGCACTTGGCGACGCGCCTTCAAAATATTACCTACGTATTTAAGATTTGTTGGCTAGTCTAGTCAATAAGAAAATTAATCAATGTGTACTAGCACAATGAAATATATATTATTTATTACTTTGTAGTGCACATTGAAGTCGGTCTTTTAATTTTTAATTAAATTATTTTATTATTGTTTAGGTCAAAGTTTTCCAAAGTGTTTGCCGCCGTGCCCTGAACGAAAGAAATACGTCAGCAAAGTAGTTGTTTACTGATCACTGGTACTTCTAAGTCTTTTTATATTTGCATGCGTAAAGTTATAAAAGGTATGTTGTCATTAGAGAGTCATTCGGCTATGCAGGTCTTGCATGCAAGTATGACGTCACATTTGCGTACAAGTTGTTTTTATGGGAAAAATATTTTTAAGTGTGAAAATTGCGTGGAAGTTATATTTGAACACAAGTGGAGACATTCAAAATTGAGTAGGAAATCATGTTTGGAATATGAAATCATGTCTACCTTTGCGCGTCATTTGAATGACATATACAAGTTCAAACAATGCACATACAATTTACAACTTGCATATAAGTAACTTGACTTATGAAATCGTGGCTTTAAAGTCAATGTTTTTAAATTGTATTGTTTATTGGTAACTAAGCTACTGTATATAAAATGTGTAAAATGTTCCAGAATAAATTAGTCTGATTGCAACCATTCAGTTTTATTAAAATGAAGTAAAGGAAAGACATATACGCTAGGCAATAAATGGAACTATTAAAACAAAGTGTTACCATGACGTATCCGTCGGTGTTAAACTTGTGGTAGACGAGCAGGCCGTGCAGCTCGTAGGTGCGGAAGTGCAGCGACACGTTGAGCGCGGCGCCGCCCGCGTACCCGCGCAGCGCCGCGTGCGAGCCCGCGCGCAGGAACGTTATGGGCACCACCGGCGGCTCCTGACATACATACGGGCCGTGTATTAACCATGAGGCTTTAATGGGGGGAAGGGGGAAATCACAAGGGGGGAGCGGAGGTCTAGTAAGATATCACGTGTACTTTCGACACAAAATTTTGATTAAACTGCTACACAATATACAGGCTATATCAAGAATCCTACCGAAAACGAAGCCGGGTGGCAGTTTAAATGACTACAAACACAACGTGACTAAAAATTTCGCAAAGGAACGCGACAATTATTTTTATTATTTTTTAATGTTTCAGTTTGGGTGGTAAATCCATAGTTTTTGCTAAAATAATAATTTAATGCCTTGCGTACTGTAGCGTGTTTAAAAATATAACGGCGTACACTATTATTTAAGAAAAAACTATGTATTTACCACACTAATACGAAGATAAAAAAATATAACAAAAAAATTGTCGCAGTTTTTTCCACAAAATTTAGTTACATTGTGTCTGAAGTTACTAAAACTACCACCCAGCTTCGTTTTCGGTAGCACTCTTGATATACCCTTAAATTTATAAAAATACCTAGGTATAAAATTATTCAACAAAGACATTGACATTTTTAATAGTACTGTCATAATTGTTTTTCTATAATGTCAATTGTCACCGCATCGTACTCTTTTTTGCCAAGTTCTACGTAATGCGCTAAACGCCACACTTTTTACACGCTTTTTATTAGCTTCACCTGTATGTTTGTATGTTTGTTAGTATGTTTGTATGTTTGTTTGTAACCGACTTCTTTGGGCGCGATTTTGACCCACTTTAAACGGCCAGATTTCGTTCAAACTTTGTAGATTTATTGAGGACCGATGACAATACACTAATTTGATAAAATTATTCCATTTTTCAATTTGCAAAATATGATTTTTGTTAATTTATATAATTTTCATGATATTCTTTTGCACTATTCCTCGCTAGATGGCGTTAACATTGTATTCTTCAAGTGTCAAATGTTACTACTGACCAACAGATGGCGTTATTGATTGGAAATACAGCCGTAGACGGATGTTTTTAGTCAAAACAATTAAATAATAGTTAAAAAAAACTAAAATACACGCTTTGATAAGATATACAACTAAAAAAGTAAAAATAATTGATACTGAATTTAAGATAAGTAAATGGAGTAAAATACATATATTTTATTGTTACAAAGCGTGGGGTGCAGGATGATAAGTAATTGTTGTAAACACCCCACGCTTTGTAACAATAAAATATATGTATTTTACTCCATTTACTTATGGGTGATTATACAAAAGTTGGGTAATTCTTGAGGATATTTTGTTTACTATAATAATTAAATCAAATTATAACAAATTCGGGTGCATATGATGACAAATCTAATGATTATATTCGATGGCTATGCTCGGGGTTTCCCTACGAGATCGAATCAGAAATGAGGAGATCCGTAGGAGAACTAAAATAACCGACATAGCCCACCGGATTAGTAAGTTGAAGTGGCAATGGGCCGGGCACATAGCGCGGAGATCTGATGACCGATGGGGTCGGAAAGTACTCGAATGGAGGCCGCGTACCGGAAAGCGCAGCGTAGGACGTCCACCAACAAGATGGTCCGACGACCTGGTAAAGGTCGCGGGACGTCGCTGGACACAGGCTGCCTCCAACAGGTCTCTGTGGAAATCATTGGGGGAGGCCTATGTTCAGCAGTGGACTTCCTTTGGCTGATGGATGGATGATGGATGGAAATCGGGCCAGTCACTTTTTTAAGTAAATTATGAGATATTTAAAATTTTCTGAATTTGACTGCCAGGGGACTGACGAGGCTAACATAGTACTGATAAAGTACACAATTTTCTAAGAATTATAATGAAATTTAATAAGAATTAGTACAAATCTCTTAGTTTTAATAACATGTCTTTTAAGTATTCAAATCACTTAGTAACAATTAAAAATAATTATAAAATTAAAATAAACGTAAATACCAATATCTTCGGCAGCTTTAACTGATTTTAGCGATTTCATTGTCATCGGAAAGAACATATTCCTTGTGGGACCAACTCTTCTTCATTGAAATGCCTATCAACACTAAAAATATACAAATAACTACAGTCTGGCAAGAAAGTGTAGAAAAAAATAGGGGCGCCACTGTGCTTTTATATGGTATCCCTGTATAGTTGCGTTTCCTAGTTTTGACACTAATATAATATAATATATTATATATTTTTTATTCAAATAAATACTGTGAAATGCGTTTATAATGACATTGAAGATTAGTCGAAAGGTTTCGAAAAAATAATTGGGTCGTAGATATCAAGAATGGTTGATCTGACATTACTTAAATGTTAAACAGTGAAATATTTAAAAGTGTTTAACTATCATGTTAATGTACAATTGTATTATAGTAATTAGAAACAACAACAGATTTTGTGGTCTCACAAACACCCAGAACTGAAGCAAATACATATTTGTGAGTCACAAAAACATTTCGATTGTTTAATTTAAAGGGATTTTTCATATTTATAGTCATGATTTAAATAAAAGATACATTTTATATACTATACTATATTATCTATATACATATAATAAAATTGAAGAATCTGTTTGTAAAGTGAGAATTAAAGAAAATGTCAAACTACATATTGTTATATACACGATACATATAACGAAAATGATCTTAGAATTTTTTTGTCTGTCGGTCTGTCTGTCTGTTTGTTCCGGCTAATCTCTGAAACGTCTGGACCGATTTTAACGGGACTTTTACTGTCAGGTAGCTGATATAATAAGGAGTAACTTAGGCTATATTTATTTTAGAAAAATTCTTTTATTTTAGAAAAATAAAGTTTTTATTAAATTCGACGCGGACGAAGTCGCGGGCACAGCTAGTCATTTTATAAAATCTAATCTAAGTCACTTTCTTCTAAATACTCTATTTCAGTGTAATCATTATACATTTCTTGAACTGGATTTCTTTTCTCAACTCCTCAGGTAAATTTCTATTCTCAATAATTGTTTTTAAATAAACGCTTTATTAATCTTACGCTATGCAGCTACATTCGATCTTTCCATCAAAACTTCCTTTCCAACTGGCATTTTTTGTATTTGAAACCCAGTGCAATCAGTAATTTTCGTAAATATTCACGACTTCCGGTAAAATTATAATCATATCTTAATACCGGAAGAAGGTTACGCAACGTCGGTACCTGAAAATGAATACTCTGATTATAACAAATATAAAAAAATACTATTGAATTTTAATATTAATTGAATAATTAAGTAAAATTTAATTGAATATACATGACAGTACCTGTTTTCTGACAGAGTAGAATAATTGAACTTTTTGCCTAATATCACAAATGTCAAAGTTGTCAATTTCTTTTTTGAGACGACCTTTTTTATTCTTCCCTGGTGAAGAAAATACACCACCACTTTGGTCTCCTTCCCTTACTACTCTTCATATGGTGCTTATTGATTTACCTGTATGATATTATTCATGTTAGATTTTAATTCATATTACATTTTTTATGTTTAAATTATTACTTTGGTATTTTATAGTTTACAAAATATAATGAGTATTCGACGAAAGTGATCAATTATAACCGTTTAATATTTTTCAATCTTTCGTTAGTATGTCAATGTTGTTTAAAAACCAAGTACATATATCGCAAGTCTCAAAATGGTTTACGAAAGCTATAAATTACTAATGTCATATACAAACATAAATATAACCTATGCACTCGAAAAGAAAAGTCAAAACATCACTGAATCTTTTATAAAACCGATAAAAAATAATTATATTTTCATGACTATACATAACATTAAGTTAAATATTGCAAAATAAACTTCTACATACCAGTCATTTCCGCGGTTCTTTGATATACATTGTCAAGATCTGAGAGAATGGTTCTTGCTTTTTGTTCCGCGAGACACCGCCGATAAACATTGTAAATAATACCTCTGGCAGAACTCCGAATAGGCTTATTCATTTTAAATACCTCCAACTTAATTTGAATCGCTTATTTAATAGGAAACTTAATAATAACGAAAATATAAACAAACCCCATGAACTATCACCGCCAAAACTGGCAGGTGTCAAAGTTTTTTAGTGTTATAAGATTACAATAAACATTAGTTCCGATTCTACCACTTTCTTGTCAGACTATAAATATTTTATAAAAAAATAAAACCGACTTCAAAACAAAAACCACAAAAAATATTAAAATAATAAGTACCACTGCAAAGCAAAAAATAATATTTATTTCATTGTACTTGTGCATGTTGATTAATTTGCTTAATGACTTGACTAGCCAACAAATCAAAATATATGCGGTACTTAATATTTTATTATTTTTTGGTTTTTAGTGGTTTTTTTTGTTTGAAGTAGGTTTTTATTAAAAATTTTAGTTATTTCCTTAAGTACTGAAGTTTTTGTTTTTCTTTGTATTCCGCTAATTTAATGGGACACTTTTAATTCTGGCCAAGCGAGCCTTTTCGGCTTCTTTTTTTTCTAATCTTCTTCCCTAGTCAAATTGCTTTTAGTGTGCCGTATGATATTCTAAACTGAAATATAAAATAGAAATGCTTATACACGATAGCAATTAAGATAAAAGTGCTCTAAAACAACAACAAAAAGCAGTACTATGGAGACAATTCAATCCTCTGGCGCGATACCTGACAAAGGACTGACGCCAGCGGATTGACGAAAAAGACATAATTTGAGGTTATAATCAGAACTAATGTTTTTTTTGATAATTTCGAATATCAACAAACTACATTTTAACAAATCATAGTTAATTATGTATAAATGATAATAAACCTCAGATTAACAAGAAAATAACGACCCACCACGGGACTGAAATTTTGACTGGCTTTGCATGTGTATAGAAGACAAACACAACCCAAGAACTCGTACAGTTATGGCGGCCGTCAAATTGTGCTGTCCGCAACTAACTTCATTACCAACATTAATTACATAAACAGGATTTTGACCTTGACTCGGTGATATATGGCGAGAATTTCATATTTAAAGAACACACAACGGACTGACGGATGAAAACAAACACAAAGTTTCTTATTTTTTTTTAATAAATTGTGAGAACATTGCATTATGAAAGTTGTAGTATATAATACTATGTTCATCACAGATTGTAGTAAATTAGTAAGTTTTCTTAAATCAATGATAATGTTTAATAGATAGTACTTGATTGTTGGTTTTCGGGGATTGTGACATGCCAGAAGGACTGACATTTTAAGTATTTAATTTTGTTTTTTTATTAACTTGTAATTTAAAATGAATAAGTGAAATTGGGTGACCATATAAAGGACTTTTCATTGTTTTAAAATAATTGTTGTTATTTCAATAAAATATAATAAGACTTTGTATATATTGGCTGATGACAGCGAGTTACCCAATTTTTGTATATTCACCCTTATCTTAAATTTCAGTATCAATTATTTTTACTTTTTTAGTTGTATATCTTATCAAAGCGTGTATTTTAGTTTTTTTTAACTATTATTTATTTTCGTTGACTTTACCCGTAGTTGTGAATATAGACAACGATAGTGTACGAACGAAACGTCGACATAAGTCCCGCCATTTTCAATCCCATTCTATAATAGGGAATATGCACGTCATTTTTTTATATTTTTAATCAATTCTGTATGTTATTACATTATCGGAAAAAAATATAACACTTTAGAATATATCAATAAAAAAAGTACAAAAAAATAATCAAACTGCTATCAGTTTCGAAGCATTCAAACGCCATGTTGGCGCGAACTCGCTGTGACGTCAGAGGTCACGATATGAACAACGTAGTATTTGGATTAAGTTTCTTTCATGAATTGCTACAAAACTGTATTTCGTGACAAAATAATCCATTTTATTATATAGTATAAAGAAATCACAAAATAACTCATAAACAAACGTAAAAAACAAGCTTAAAACTTCATAAGAACGTGACCATTGTCGTCACTTTCCTTTTCAAGCAATAGATCGCGTTTCGGAAAAAATGCGCGGCAAATTTGAAATGTCATTTTTTAAGTATTTATTTTACCGATTTAGAGTTGATAAATTTAAAAAATATCTTTAAGGTATATTTCTATATTAATAAAGATTACAAAAAAAAATATTTTGACTTATTTTAAGGTCTGGTAACATGCACCCTATTGTAGTAATATACTTACAGGACAAGCATACAGCGTGTTGACTTTCTGGAACTTGAATGGCTCGCCCGACTCGTAACCTAGCTTCACTCTTGTATCATGTTGGGTCGCATTGAGGTACATGTTTTCGATACAGCCTGTGAAGTTCTGATTCACCACCAGACCCTCTTGGAAGTTTGGCCACGCCACCTATGTATAACTGAGAATAGCCACAAGTCAGAGAAAGGCAAACAAAGCGTATACAAATATATTTTAAAGGACCTGGACAGTTTCTGCCTAGTTACTCTTTATCATGCACAGAAGTAAGGCAATAATGACATGAATATAAAAAATCAACTATTAATTATAGAATATGTCACATTTCTGTAGAACTTGAGGGAGTAAAATAAATTTTAATAAGATTTTGCATTGATATCTACTCATTTCCGCCATTGTGGCCCCACATAAACGTTTTGTTCGCAGTAAAGCAAGTGTAGGAAAATGATAATACCTTTTCGTAAAATGATCCTAAAAAATCTATATGTAGGTAATAAGTTATATTCATTAACAATACTAAATATATATATATAAAGTCATTTTTGCCATATATACTTACACATAATATATTCTCCCATTTTTACACATTTTCATTGCAACAACTAAACGCTACGTTATAATTCTTGACAGGAGCCGAGCTTTTGAGTTTTGTACGTTATCTGTGGTAAAATACGACTCCTAGTAGGGATGTAACTTGGCTGGGGAGAAATCGATTTTTGTATTAATTGATTTTTTTTACCAAATAATAATCAATTTTCCAAAAATCGATTTTTTTAGTGAAAATAATCGATTTAAAAAAAATCGACTTTTTGTTAAAATAATAAAACAACCCTACTCAATAATCAAAAGCTACTAGTCTGTATAAAATATTATTTATTATCCACTCAAACGTCCCGACCCCCAATTTTGACGTAAGCTGTCATTTTATAGGAAAATTACACTAGTAATGAAAAAGCGTCCTAAATTCAAAATATATTACAAAAAGCGTTATGAAAAAATATATATAATGCTTGAATAAACTACCTTAATCTTACATTGGCCAAAAATAAATTAGCAATAGGCATATTTCAAAAAAAAAAGACAAACTCGTGTGTTGTTTGAGAACAACGACGAGTGGTGCGCAGGAGTTTATAAAAATGTAAATATTGATTTGTAACTCTCTTATTGTTCTTATATAGTTTATTAAAAGATACCTTTACATTAATAATTATCAATTATCTAAAAATAAGCCATATTCGACGCGTGATTCGAAGTTTTTTAGACACGAAAGTAATTCAGGATCGTTGTTTGTCGGTTTTCATTAAATATTTCTGTGTCAATTCTATGAAAAAATGAAAAATAAAGTGTTAGAGATAGAAAACATATCATAAAGAATAATTAGGTGCCATTTGATAATTGAGAATATATCAAAACAATTCAATATTTTAATTGATTTCCAGTATTCCGTAGAAAGTCGCGCGCCATATTTATTAAGATCAGTGTTAGCGTTCCAAAGATTTTGTTCAAACTAGAATGTGCGGTATGTTTGATGTTGGATGTGATGTTATAAATTAAATGTGATAAAGCCAATGATATGGTGATTTAAATTTCAATATCAAAGAATTAATTTATTAATTCAGTTTAAATATTTCAATATTTCTTCTCCAAATATGCATCCAAACCGTGAAAAGACGAGTTGGATACATTTCGAGCCAAAATCACAAGAGCTCGCCGAGGACAGGGTCAAATGGAATGACAAAGGGGAAGCCTTTGCCCAGCAGTGGGACACAATCTAGGCTATTAAAACAATATATATGTATATATATACGGAATGGAAACCGCCATCAGGGACCGCAAACCGTAACGTACATTACAATAAGATAATAGATGCGCGACTGCGAATAATCCGCAACATTTGAATGATCTACTATTAAGCCAAAAACAAATTATAAGATGCGGCTGCCGAACGCGGCTGAAGAGTGGTAATAATATTCAGGGTCTCTCGGACGCGGCGCGGCAGAATATTCTATTTTCTAAATATCTTCAGCGACGTCCATCAGCCGCATTTTATAAATTGTACCCGGCTTTACTAACGTAGTTATTCTGATATAAAACTAGTACATATTACAATTGGATGAATTTACTGAAATAAAAAAGAATAATAATAAAATGAATTTTTAATTTTAGGTTATCAACGGAAAAGCAAGAATGCTCGTGAGTGTTTTATTTTTTGATTTCAGTGATAGAGTGCATGCATAGTTTGTGTCAATTAAGCAAATAAAAAACCATCACTAGTGCTAAGAGTTAACTTGAACTATACATTGAGCGGGCAGTGCGGAAATGGGGGAGACCGAGGGCCGGGCAGAGGCAGAGGCAGAAGCCGAGGCAGAGGCAGAGGCACTGTGCCGGGCTACTATGCCGGGCCCAAATAAAAAAAATACTAAATAAGTCGTACAAATCTTTAATTATTAATTTATAGGTTTGAAATTGTCAGTATTTATTCTTAAATATTTATTCATTGATTGTAATAATAATAATTGTATATTTTTATTTGTTTTAATTTTCAACCACCACTGAACTACCCTTATTCGTAATTTTTAAATATATTACAATTTTTGATTGTTATGGATTACGCTATACCTACCAGTACTTTACCTATACAAATCTCGTCGTAATTAAGGATATTTTCTTAAAAATCTACCATAAACTATATTTTGGTTTCTAAACCAAACACTATGAAAAAGGATAACAGCTTTGCATGTCTCGATCGCTAAAATTTCATTAATGCAAAATCAATAAATACATTAAAAAACTAGGTATAACAATGTTATAACATTACATACAATGTTACATAGAACTAAGTCATTTATATTCCATTCATGTTATTACACGATAGTAATTTATTTATTGGCCCTGCGCTGTTTTAAACCGGCTAACATTTGTATCAAATATCGTCTGGACAAGAACTTACATGGGCGGCCATCTTTCAAGCTTTTTGCACCAGTGCTACCAACTTAGTGGATTTTCCACAAAATCTGGTAGTTTTGGTCCTGGTTGGGAAAAAATTGCTTTTAGTGGATTTTAAATGTTTTGGGGGCTGGCGAATTATTGAAAAGCTGTCATTATCAATTCCGACACATCATTGTTTATTGAAAATATGATGTCATATATTTGTAATCAAATATCCAAATATATAATCAAATAAATAAATAAATACACCCAACAGTGACATTTATTGTCTCGACCCCACACAAAGAACTAGTCTTGTGTCGTGGGTATCAGGAACTACAACAGACTTTTCGGTCTCACCAAACAGCCAGACCCGAAACAAATACCTCTACTTCACACAGATATTTGTTTCGGTGCGGGAATCGAACCCGAACAATATTATGTTAATATACTAATTAGG